>CM041782.1:168645864-169267510 GCA_023374045.1 Limonium bicolor
ACACCACCATGCTCAACCCCAGTGCGGACACCACCACACCAACCGCCTACTATCAGTGCGTCTCCCAGGCGGACACCCACCACCAACCGCCACTTATCAGGCGGTCTTCCACAGGCGGACAAATTAAAATCGCGCCCGAACATAGTTTTCTTCCTCCGCGCTCTGCAACTCGCCTTATCTATCTACCCCCAACCCCTACCGTCCGCCTACCTTATTTCGCTCACGCGTATCCAGCTCCTGTCCCCTGCATTAAATGAAGCAATCAATGCTTCAATCAGTGAAGAAATCAACAGAGGCAATCAATTGCAAGTCTTCTACGTAGTCTTCCTTTCTTCTATAAATACCCATTACCTACAACCTTGTACGAGTGCACGGAGAAAACCTGAAATCACTCACACTCACCTCATCTCATTCTCTTCCAGTAAATCGCTCCCGTATACCATTTCACTCCATTAATTCTCTAATTCACCCCCTTCACTTATAATAGCCTACGTACATGTTTCACTCTTCGACCTCTCCATTTCTCCATTCACTAATCACGTCTCCGTGCTGTTATTACTCCACCTCTGTCAGATTTATTACCAGTTAATGTGTCTGGCTAGGAGGATTTGCTCCGGGCAAGGTTTTAAATTATGGTTTGTTTAATTATGTAATCAATATTTCTACCGGTTTTAATAAATACAGTTTGTTACGCTTAAGGTTATCTCTCACCATTTTAATAAATTACATGAATTTATTAAAATGCTTTCCTAAGTCTATTTTAATCAACCAGGTAAAATAGACAGGTTATTTAAGCCGTAAATCTGGAGAAAACTTATTATGATTTAATAAGTTAGTATTTACAGATGCAATTATAATTCCTTGAATTTAACGTCCGTTTACATAGTATTGCTCGAACCTTGATTAGACCGAGCATGTTCTGGTAAACGAGTTCTTAAGGGTCTATGACTTAGTCCTTAGGATAATAACAGGAATTTAGCCAAACTAATATATTAAACCGGTAGAGATAGCATAATTAATCAGATTATATAAAACCTGAACCCGGAGTTCCATTTAATTCATCTGCACTCAGTTTTCTAATCTGCTTAATATTTTCTCTAAAACAAGTCAATTAACTTCCCCCCTTTTGTGACAAGCTTAGGAACTATTTTAGCTCGCTATAAGTCCCACGGTTTGACCCCGGCCGCTTCTGTCTTCTATACTACTACGACCGGGTTTTAATTTGCAGCCCGACGGATATTTTGAGTATTAATTTCTTTCTTTTATCAATTTCACCTGTGCTAATAACTCACGATAAATCCACTCTGTAAAAGGATGTGGCATGTCCTTGGTGTAGAATTTTGTAATGATGTCAGAAAGTTCTTCACTACGTCAAAGCTTGAACGGGGCATGAACACCACTTGGATTTCCCTAATCCCAAAAAAGCCAGACTCAATTAGACTGGAGGACTATAGGCCAATAAGCATGGTGGGCTGTTTGTATAAAGTAATTGCAAAGCTTTTGAGTAACCGCCTTAGCCAAGTGTTGCCAGAGCTCATTGGAGAAACTCAGTCGGGCTTTGTGAAGGGGAGAAATATTCTTGAGGGCCCGCTTATTGCTAATGAAGTAATTACGTGGCTGAAGAAAAGCAAGAGAAATGGTTTTGCTTAAGATTGATTTGAAGAAAGCTTACGATTCGGTATCTTAGGATTTTCTGCAAAAATGCTATCTCGCATGGGATTTGGTCTTATATGGAGGAATTGGATAATGGAATGTGTCACAACCTCTAGAATATCTCTCCTAGTTAATGGGTCTCCTACAAAACCCTTTGCTCCTTCTCGGGGCTTGAGGCAAGGGGACCCTTTATCACCTTCGTTGTTTATTATCATGGTGGAGGTATTAAACTAGCTTATCCAAGGTGCAGTGCATCAGCAGATATTTTCCGGGCTGAATGTAGGAGCTAGAAATGTTAAGGTGACTCACCTGAAGTTTACGGATGATGTTATGCTCTTTAGTGAAGTAAATAAAGAGGAACTTATTCATCTTCATAAGATCCTCATTATATTTACGGAGCTGGGTGGCTTGAGCATAAACATGGAGAAATCAAAAGCATTCTGTATTAATACTACTGTAGCTGAGGCTCAGATGGTTTAGAATATATTTGGGTGCAGTTTGGGCGAGTTGCCAGCAACGTATTTGGGGTGCCCTTTGGGTGCTAATCCTAGGAGAGCTACAACCTGGGATCCGGTCATACAACGGTAAAGACCAAGCTAGCAACGTGGAAAGCTTCGAGCCTCTCCAAAGCAGGTAGAAGGGTCTTGATTCACTCCGTTTTGGAATCTATACCGCTGTATTATTCTAGCCTATTTGTCATCCCAGTAAAGGTGCGTAAGCAGTTGATATCGCTACAGAGGCAATTTTTATGAGGCAAGAACTCTAGTAAGTTCCTATCCACAGTTTCCTGGAGTAGGATGGCAAGGCCGAAAGAGGTGGGTGGCCTTGGGTTTTCTGATCTACAATTGAAGAACCTGGCATTTTTGGCCAAATGGAGATATAAGTATGCCCTTAATAAGCGACTCTCTGGAGAAGAGTGGTGCAGTCTGTCTACTGCATCCGGAATGGTACTCATACGGGTGACTTGGGGGTTAACAGAGTAGGCAGTAAAGGAATCTGGTATCTGATTCATCAGGCGACTTTGCAGTATAGTCCTCTCAACGAATTACTTGATGCAAGGATCAAGATCACGTTGGGAAATGGGCAGGATGTACTCTTTTGGTATGACGGCTGGAGTCAGGCGGGTATCCTCAAGTCCTCGTTCTCCCGGTTGTTCCAGTTGAGCGCTCAGCAAGACTATTCGGTGCCTCAGATGGGTTTGTGGGGTCCTGATGGTTTATGGCAATGGAATCTTGTGTGGAGACGTGGTCTGTTCCAGTACGAGTTGGAGTTGGTTGACCAGCTATATGCTTCCTTATCGCCGGTTCCAGTGTGCCCAACAAGTCAGGATTCGGTCACTTGGGTTACTAATGGTAAGAAATCTATATCTAGTGATATTACCTCTTCCTTGTCGGCGGTGCGGTGGGCAGGGAATGGGGGTCCAGAGGAAGTTGATCTTCGCCCGTGATGGAAAGGATTATGTGAGCCAAGGGTGGAGGTGACGTTATGGTTTGCTATCATTAGGCGATTGCTAACTAGGGATATTCTCTTTGAGCGGGATATCATTCTCTGGGCGGTAGCTTCTGCCCGTGGTGTCAACGGGTAATGGAGAGTGTGGAGCATGTACTGTTTCAGTGTGCTAAGATTGTTAAGGTTTGGGAGCTTCTTCTACGTTGGTGGGATGTGTCGTTTTCTTTTCAGGACAGTATGGCTGATGTGTACCGAGACTGGTTTTCTGTTTCACTTTCGGCGAAGGCTCGCCGTGTTTGGAGGTCTACGTTTTGCTATGGAGTGTATTGCATGTGGTTGCAGCAAAATAGTGTAGTATTTCACGAGGAAAGTTGCGAGGTTGATCGTGTGGCACTGCAGGTTAAGCTTGGGGTATGGAGATGGACTAAGACGTGGTGGAAGGACTTTCCTCTATCGTGTAGCTCCTTTGTCGGGCTTTCTTCTTTAAAGGACTATTTGTAGTCTTTGCAGTAGTTGTTGCCCTTGTAAGCCTTTTATGGTTGGGGTTCTGATGTTGTGTGGTTCCTTCCTGTCCTTGTCATAGTTTGGACCTTATGATTGTATTTTGATGTGGCGGGTACTCTTTTTCCTCTCCAGGTTTTTTTCCCACCGGGTTTTGCTTGAAGGGGTTTTAATGAGGCTCATCTTTGCCCATCACCCTAGTTTCCCAAGTTTAATTTAATTCCATTGGCTATATGCCTTAATTATATAAAAAAAACTATGTTTGGTAGTTGGTAAAATATATATATATATATATGTCTAAATCTTATCTTTGGTAGACGATTAGCCGATGCTAAGACAGTTGAGGTCGAAAGCCAAAATAAAGTAGTAGTCCTGATGCATAAACAAAAAAACGACAACTTTAGAATTCTTCAAAAAATCAAGGTTAAAATGCTAGCTAAACCGCGACAAAAATTCGACAACATCCCCCTATATTTCTAACATTTCCAAATCACTTTTAACAACATCAAATTCACACGCACCACTAAATGCTAAGAATAACCAAATCAAATTTACTCTTTAAAACAATAAACAAAAAAACATCACTACATCATTTTATAGTTTGGTTACAAAATTGCCGTTAGTAAGCACCGAAGTGGGCAATTAGTGCAGAAATCAGCCCACGAACTATGTTCCAATTAACTGTGAATCTGGGCATAAATATATGAACAAGGTTAGAACATTTGCTATTACACTCTTAGGAATCGACAGAAACGACGTTAGAACTAGCAATCGACATATATATGAACAAAGTTAGAAATAGGAACAATCGACAGAAATCGCATACCCATTACGCGTTAGAGTCGACGGCGACGGCCAGTGGTAGATGGGTGGTGACCGGCGGCGATGGGAGTGACAAAGGTGGCGGTAGCGACGTCGGTGATGACTGTTAGTAAGGTGACAGGAGTGAGGAGGCGATTTCAGCAAGGAAGATAGCGCGAGAGAGAAATAGAAGTTACTGTAAGTGTGCAGAGTAAACGGGCAAATTTTCTAGTTAAAAGGACTTTAGATTACGGTTACAAGAAAACCGTAATCTAAAGTCTAACGAAATAAAAAAATAGCGTGAAATTTTTTTTGGCCTATGCTGGGTTTTGAACTCAAGATCGATGGTGTTGACTCATGTACCCGGCCACTGAGCCATGAGTCTTATTCGATCAAACTTGTGCAACACATTTATAATAAGTTTTTTTAAGCTAAAATAAGCTGGTAAAACGACGTCGTTAACTGTCATTTAGATTATGCGCGACGTCGAAAAAGTCAAATAGTGCGGGAAATATTTGGCGTCAGGTCACAACGACGTCGTTGACCATCAGTGGGCGGGACTTTAGATGACGGTTATCAGTAAACCGTAATCTAAAGTCCGTTGACCGTCAAGTGCGTTCAACAATGGGGCTTTACATTACGGTTTACTGATAACTGTCGTCTAAAGTCCGTTGTAAAAAAGCGCACCTACCTCCGATCGATTATTGCTTACGGTTAATTCTATAAACGTCATTAATTAATTGAGGCCCTCCTATTAATCATGGTTTGTGTTTAAGCCGTGATTAATCAGCCGTCATTAAAGGCTTCCGTTCCACCAGTGACTTTTGATGTCCTTAACTAAGGTGGTGGTGGCAACTTAATGACTTCAACCATGGCCTGGTCAACCTCAATACCTTTGGAGGAGATCTTGCGCCCAAGGAAAATTCCATTTCTCACTATGAAGTGGCATTTCTCCCAATTGGGCACCAGATTGGTCTCCTCACGTCAGACAAGAATGGCGTCCAAGTTGTCCAAACTGAAATCAAAGGTGAACCCAAGACAGAGAAGTCATCCATGAACACCTCAATACTCTTCTTTAGAAAGTCAGAGAAATGGATATCATACTCCTCTGGAGAGTGTCTAGAACATTGCATATACCAAATGACATCTTATTGTATGCAAATATTCCATAGGGGCAGGTGAAAGTGGTTTATCTTGGTCCTTTCAAGCGATGGGAATATGATAGTAGCCTGAGTAATGATGTGGTACAACCTAATACGGCAAGTGTACCGGTCTTTTTATAACAATTTTTCTTAAGGTATTCCTAAAGGTTATCGAACCAAGGAGACAATGTCTAGTTTAATCTATATCTAAATTTAACTATAAAAATGATAAAATCAAAAAATAAGTTTGAAAGTTTAGAACGATCACTTGTAGCTGTCAGACCTCGAGAAAAAATCACATTCCTCAAACGAGGAAGAGATTTAGAACTGACACTGCCGAATCTTCAGTTTCAATCTTCCTATATGTACAAGGGCCAGCAGAGAGGTCTATGACCGCAAACCTGCCAGAACCCAACCACACCTTAGTCCACCACCACCATAATGATATCGATATATATAATTTCCTTCTTGATTGTTCATCTCTTTCTCTGTCAACTGGGAAATTTGACCATGCATCAAACTGTCGAGATTTTTGTCCTTGTTTTGAGAATCCATCCTGACCTTATCAAAATTTACAACAAATACTACATTGAAGAAAGGCCGATCCAAATCTGATGCAACATTTTGCCAATTGTCGACGTCAAATATATACGTATAGAGTTGCTAAAAAATAGGCTCCACTGCAGTTGCTTCAACATCAAAAGCAGGAACCTCTCTTCCGACTTCTATCTCACGTGTAATCCCTAATGGCACCATAGCCTCTTAACAGCCTTCTCAAGAGCTATTAATTCTGCCTGCCAGCCTGGAATACAATTAACTCCCAACAACAATCAGTAATCAACAATAAATCAAAGCACTGCAGCAAAATGGCTGATTATTTTTTCTAAAATAGCCTATTATGGCGTGGCAAGGAAGCCCATAGAACAGGGTTTATCTTTAGCTACCCAGTGTGTAACTGTTGTCCAATTGAATCGGCAGACGACTATACCATAAAGGCATAAGAAAGCTAGCAAAGTGTAAAACTAAAATACCAAGAAGATACATTTTATTCCTGCTAAAAGTCCTAGTCATGCAGACAAAGTATGATTTGGCAACACAAGCCAAGACCTCACAAAGGCTAGTATTGCAGATACAAACACTAAGAGCACTGATAAATGGAAAAATATAAAGTTCATGCAGGTGACACATTTTATTCCAGCTAAAAGTCCTACATGTTGGACCTGCTCTAAACTAAATTTGATAGCATGCCAATGGGCCACATCATTACTCAAAAAAATATGTTATGAAACATGTACAGTAAACATGGATTTCGGAACATACAAACAATAAAATGCAACAGTAATATCTTACAGGAAAGACATTATAAACCATGTGATGCTTGATATCAAGTGGTTCTCCCGTTTCCAAGCAAGAAGGCCTATGAGATGGGAAGCCTGTTTTAAGAAATTGTTCCAGTTAATGTGGATCTAACGTATATCTATAGCCACCATCACCATTAAAACCAACAAGAACAATGTTCACTTCCAGCGGGACCTGCAAGGTGTACAGCATGAACAAATTCAGTAAGAGCTTCCAAACGCACTGTAAGGTAATGACTGCCATTAAACAAAGTTCCAAAACAGAAAGTAAGTTTGGAGTACACATATACAACAGAAGTCACCTCTGAACGGACTACTAAAATAGTGAAAAAACTCAAAATACAAAATCCAAAAAGGAATTGAAGCGCACCAATAGAATACAAAATGTAAACTACACAAGCTTTTTGTCCGCGTTCACATTTACAAGCTAAAGTTAGCAGCCAGGGACCTCTTCAGATTATGAATTATCAAATGACAAGACTCAATACTGAGATCAAGTAAGCAGGAGTAAAAAAGAGATGTAGACATTACAAGCGGCTTGGAATGATTTAGCTCTAAGTTTCCCAGTTGAAAATTAAAATAAGGGAAATTCCCAGGTTTTTCCAAGTAACAAGTGTTTCACAAGAAAGCTTATTGAGACACACTTAATAATGAGGAGGTCTCAAGGACAAGAAATGTCAAATTTGGAAGTAAATATTATATGTCTATAGCACAAAAATAACACATCTAAAAGTAACTACTAATGTCAAAGCAAGTTGAGCTTGAACCCACAGCTTCCTACTTCCATCGAGAGAGAATCTCAAGGACTTCAAGCAACTGTGAGTGGCCATGTTTAGAATGAACTGAACTAATTTCTCCCTCATATGCATGATAGTCCACTGCCAATATGAAGTTTGGAAAATAAAATCAGTTCAAATAGTGTAATTATAGCAAAGCAATGCAGAGCTCTATTCTAGAATCTTGCAGTTAGATAGCCATTACTCATCACCATATAAGGCATGTTGATGATTAAGAAGCATTTCCACGGCTACCACAGCTACCATTGAAACAAACCTAGGAAAAGAGCAGCAGGAAAAATTGAAACTAAAACGATCACGGAGGAGCAATCAGCCTCGATATTAATATAACTGGTCAGCATCCCCACCCACCCACACACAATCTGATCAGGATCTTATCTCGAATAAGCAAAAGGACACAATGAACGCAAAACCTCAGCACGAGTGTCAAGCATGCGGTGAACATCGGACCAACACTATTTCTAACATCCTGAAAAGCGCAATGATGCCACTGAGGATGGCCGGGCTCTCGCCTGAACGCTTTGTGTGCTGCCGCAACAGGTGGCGGAGTAGCTAGCAAACTGATGACGAGATATCAGATCAACACCCACGTAGGGATTTGGGACCCCAACGAGCCTATCATAGCTCAACGTTTTATCTTTCAAGTGTCGTTCCTCCTTCAAAGCAGGGGTTGTACGGAGTAAGTTGCCGTTCTATGGCACAGATTGGCGAAGACGCCCGGGTTGTACCCACGCATGCGCACATATCAATAAAGGTAACTCAATATAATAAATTTAGACGTTACAAACTATTGAAACACTTATTTCAAAAAAAAAAAAGAAACACTTGAACTATTATTTGTAAAGTGTGCTTATACCTGTTTCCGATTTGACAACCCCATCTACCGTAATTAGAGTGCATGTATACCATCACCATAACATAACTCACATTAATGGTGGCCACCGAATTCGAATCTACCCGGAACCGGCGAATCTACCCGAACCGATTGGAACCGGAACCGGCCGGAACCGATTCGGAACGGAACCGCCCCCTTGCGAATCGAATCCGAATACAAGTTTTGAGATTCGGGACCGAACCGGGACCGGACCGGAACCGGAACCGGAACCGCCCGGAACCGCTTGGATTCGCGTCGGATTCGGAACCGTGGAACCGGAACCGGAACCGGTGGAACCGAAACCGGAACCGCCCCGGAACCGGTCGAAGTTACCGTTGGAATTTGTGTGTACAAGATGGTTTATCTAACTTGACTTCCACACTAGGACCACTTAGGCATGTCATGATGATTGGTACGAGATGAATGGGGACAACACCACTTAAGACTTCTATTTTGTATTGTAATCTTTTAGAATGTATTAGTATTACTTTCTTTCCATGTAATCTTTAAGACTTCCAAATTGAAATCATGTAACCTATTAGTAGTTGTACTCTTTTTCCTTATTAGGGTTTTCCCAATGGGTTTTTACCTAATAAGGTTTTAACGAGGCAATGAATCATATAATAAAATCCGCTTTGCTCTTTAATTTTTGCAAATTCAATACAAACATTTAAGTCATTGGTTCTTACACATTTAAGATTATAAACTTGAGGAATAACTTAGCTAGGAGTAAAGTGGACGAAAAGAGCAACGTGTGCGCGCAAACGGATCTAAAATCGGAGTTAAAACGAAGAAACTAGAGTCGATCGAATCTTTCCGGAACCGCACCGGAACCGGTCGGAACCGATCGGAACCGGAACCGCTCCGGAACCGGTCGGAACCGTTGATTTGAGCGAATCCGAAGCGAATACAGAGTCCGGAACCGGAACCGGAACCGCCCCGGAACCGCCTGGAACCGGTTCCGAATCCGAATACACATTTTCCGGAACCGGAACCGGTGGAACCGGAACCGTGGCCACCATTAACTCACATCCATCTCTTTTTCGTTTTATCTAAAAAACTGATTCAAAATCACGGAAAAATTCCCGTACGCGTGCAATCGGGCCACTCTATTCCCAATCACGGTTAATCTTCTATGAATTGCCCTAGAACAGATTTTTTTTTATTTGTATAGAAGCCGATAACAAGGATATCGGCTTCTGGAAGACGATAACATCGTTATCAGCTTCTATACAAATAAAAAAAGGACCGTTGGAGACTTTGTATACAAGCCGATAATAGTATTATCGGCATCTGGAAGCCGATTATCGGATTGTATACAAAGTCTCCAACGGTCGAATTCTAACGGCTAGTGTTGTCTTGGCTACAAATAACTTATTTTGTCCCAACATTTGGTTGTTGCTTCCTATTTTCTTCTCTAGCAGAATCAAAATCTGTTGTTCAGTCCACACAATTATACACTCTACACTCTTCCCTGTATGCTATAGATATTTGAGATGAATATTCCATGTACTCTTTATCTAAATGCAGAGCTCAAATACAATCCAGATGGTGTATATTTTCATATTAATCCTCATTGGTCGAGATTCATCGACACTCAAATTTCTGAGCATTCCACATTTCAATCCTTCAAAGATACTATCAAAAATCTTGTTGACTTGGAGTTTGGGGGAGATTATGTTATCACCGACATGGTTTGCAGGAAGTTGGAGAATAAATATCCATCTTGTTCCTTCCTTCCACTTAAAATTAATAGCGATTCTCGGGTGAAGCTGATGATATCAAACTTCATCAAGAATTCAGATTTGCTGAACAATGTGGCTGTGCTAGTTGAATTCGAGCATGTAACTACACCTTCTCCGGTGAAAGACAATGAAAGCGACGATGATTTTTCCGAGCATCAGCAAGCTGAAGAGGAAAATCTACAGAGCTCGGATGATGATTCTGAGATGGAGCCAGAAGATTTACCGGATGACGATGACATAGTTGATGAAGCTGGGCCCTCCACCCCGTACACTCCTTCAGCGCCATTCTCATCGCAGGTGGATCTTGATGCCGTTAGCCAGATACCATCCGACATTGATCGGCGTGGGTTGCCCTATTGGAGGCCAGGCCACGAGTTCGTCAAAGGTCAAGAATTTGCTGATAAAAATGTTCTTGTGACTGCTGTGAAACAGTACCACTTGGAGCGAAACGTAGATTTCGTTGCCCCCGAGAATAATAGAAAAAATTACGCCTTAAGGTGCCGCCAAGGGTGCAGTTTCAAATTTCGAGCTGTGCTGTTGAAGAGATCATTTGAATGGCGACTACGGAAACTCAGTCCTCACATATGCGCTCCAGTCCTAGAGAGACTAATGATCGTTTTCTGACTTACAATTTCATTGCTGAAGTCATGATACCAAGGGTCAAAGAGAACCCCGCACTACAAGTGAAGACTGTGATTCAACTTATCCGTTCAGAATATAAAAGGAAGATCAGCTACAAGAAAGCTTGGTTAGGCCGTGCTGAAGCGATAAGAAGGGTCTACGGTGATTGGGAACAGTCATTTACTGAATTACCCAGGTATCTCATAAGTATCAAACATTTTATACCTAATTCGTATATCGACCTAGATTCTACTGTTGTGTTTCAAGATGAAACACAGACTACTTCAGTTAGGTAGTTTAAGCGATGTTTCTAGGCATTTGGGCCTTGCCTTACTGCCTTCAAGTATATGAAGCCTCTACTACAAATAGATGCTACTCACCTGTACGGTAAGTACAAAGGTAAATTATTGGTTGTTGTTGCCCAAGATGGTAACAACAAGATAATACCAATGGCCTTTTGTATCGTTGCTAGCGAGTCAAGGGATGACTGGAAATATTTTCTTGATCGTGTTCGTACCGTAGTCATTGGAGCTAGGAATGATGTGGCAGTGATTACGGATCGGGCTGGAGCTATAATGTCGATCATGAGGGAAGAACAGTATGGCTTCCTCCTTATGCCCAACATTTTTGTGTATGCGTCATATTGCTGCAAACTTTCAGACAAGATTTGGAAACAAGGAGTGGAAAAAGTACCTCATCAACACAGGTAACAACTAGAGGTTTGTACGTAGTCGTCTTTTATAATATTGGGTAGGTATCTAGTCTGAAGTTATTACTTGTGCAGGTTACTATTTTAGAAGGGATAAAGTTCAAGAAAGATTAAATCACTTACTTACACTTCACCCCTCTATTGCTCCTTTTTTCAATGAGCTACCCCCCCCCCCAGAAATGGTCACGTGCGCATGATGATGGAAAGAGGTGGGGTCATATGACAACTAACCTGGTGGAGTGCATGAATGGTGTGCTGAAGAGGGTCCGTCTCCTACTGGTAACGGCTATTGTTGAAAGCACTTTGTATAAGTTAATTGACTACTTTTGAGATAACCTAGAAACCTATACTGCACAAAGGAACAGTGGATTATTTTTTACCAAGCACCTCTTAGACAAAGTAGCTCAGAATCAAACCCTTGCCAACTACCACCGTGTGGTTGTTATTGATGCTATGGATTTGGTGTCTGAGGTGGTTGATAATGGGGATGCAAACCTACGGCGAGACAAAGGTAAGTTTATTGTCCAAATCAACTCAAGGGAGTGTGAATGTGGTGAATGGAAGGCGTTTAAGTATCCATGCTCACATGTCATGGCCGTGTGCTCTACTTGCACCCTAGATTGGAGGAATTATGTTCATCAAGTTTATAGACTTGAAACGATGATAACGGCTTATAGCGAGAACAAGTTTGTGCCACTAGGAAATCAAGGGAAGTGACCTATATATGGTGGGTTTGCAATTGTTCCAGATCCAGCTCACATGTCATGGCCGTGTGCTCTACTTGCACCCTAGATTGGAGGAATTATGTTCATCAAGTTTACAGACTTGAAACGATGATAACAGCTTATAGCGAGAACAAGTTTGTGCCACTAGGAAATCAAGGGAAGTGGCCTATATATGGTGGGCTTGCAATTGTTCCAGATCCAGCTATGATGCGCAATGTCAGAGGCCGGCCAACATTCTTCCGCATTCATAACGACATGGATGAGAATTATGAGTGTGAAACAAGACATTGTGGGCTATGTCGGCAACGTGGTTATGTTAGGACGAGATGCCCGAACGCAAGTTATAGTTAATTTCCTTGTATCGTTGTACAATGTTTTGTTAGTTTGTTCTCGATTATGCTCCTGCCTGGACAGGTCGTGCCTTTAGCAAGCACAAAAAAAATGTAATTTATGCATGGTCCTTTGTAATGAATTATCTTCATTTTCTATTTGTTGTTTGCAAATCCTTGGTGGATGTACGTTGCTTATTGTTTTCGAAGTTCTAAATTTACGTGTGCTCATGGATTTCAAACAAGAGTTACAGAAAGATGCACGATGCAGAACATAGACAACCACTAATTTATATAAAACTTCACTTCCAGTAAATGACATCCGTCATTGTTATATTAAGTGACGAAAAAAAATACCTCTTCACGTTACACAACGACTTAACAACAACAATTATTTATTGTAGACGATTAGGTGCTTGGTATATGCAAGACCCTCCCTCATAATAGAAACCATCTTCATACTAATCAGTATTTTCGCTATCATCTGAGCAGTAAACTTCACTATACTCTTCCGACAAAGCTATGGCCATTGGTGGTAACTGAGATGGGTCATCTTCCTTGAACACAATGGTGACATAGAGTTCTACTCTATTATAATAATGTTGATTGAACACGAAACGTTCAATCATTCGTTGAACGTCAACATCTCGTGTTATTTGCAGTGGCCCCCATAATGGGCGTGGCTGGGAGGAAAGTAGTAATCGATGAAGTATTGATTCGACCACACAATAGTAACCGTAGCGCTCTTTCAATTGAGTCTCAACAAGGTTATCAAACTCAGAAAATGTTATTTCCATGTCGATCTCGAAATCAAAACTTTCAGCTGAATAGGTTCTTGCAAAATACAAACCTGCATCGTTGTTAGTAGGCTCAACGTCAAGAAACACAGTGCAAGGGATCTCCATTGGTGAAAGGTGTAGATGAAGTGCACTACGATGCAATGTAGAATTAACAAAGCTCTTTTGTGTAGTTATTTGTGAAATGGAAAAGGAAAATGAAGGCAGTATTTATAGGCAGCAGATGAGTAGTAGATAATGGGAAAGGGAAATCAATAAGTCATCCCTTGGGAAGGCGTCGAAATCTTATCTACTGAACTAGTGGACAAGGGGGGAAATCTTATCTATGGAATCAATTGATATGGGTGGGGGGAATCTTATCTAGGGAGAACAATAAGGATTTCTCTGTCGGATATCATTTGGTAGTAGAATTAGGTATCATCCTGCCACTATGGTATTATATTTTATTATTCGCAGGTGCAATACAGTTTCGTTCAAGTTGTATGGATTTCTCCCAAGATACGCTAACTAGTTTTCTAAACAAATTACACAATAATAAGTAACCTAATTATTGCCAAACCTTTGTCTCTCTATTCGCTGTCCTATTACGTTACGTCGCATCTCATAAATTCTCTCTTGATGTTGAAAGTCATCATCGTCGGACTCAATCGGATCATAGATAATAAGTAATGGAATATGTTCTATGAAATCATTATACGCCATATAATTTTCCATCATCCGGCGGACTGCTGCATCAGTTCGTACATGAATGAAGGTCCACTCGTAGTCACCCTCTAGCCCCAAATACACCATTGTTGCTATGTTTATCCTGCCAAGGAGGGACTCTAGAGCACGAACTACTTGTCGTTGTACAGTACGGAGATTATTAGGATATGACATACTGATTTGTATACGGCTATGTCCCACCCCTCGCTCGAACTGTGCACCATGACGACCGAAAATAGGTACATAGTTAACGTGCAAACTGAAAGGAAACTCCATTGGATTTTGAGACTCAATTTTGGGGTTAGATATGGAGGATGTAAGTAGAAAGATATTGGTAGTAGGTTGTAAGGGATGAATAAGTTGGAGACTGGTACCCCCTTTTATAAGACAATTTTAACGGTCACTGACACGCCCAACGGCTACATCAACGGATAGTCCAACGGCTAGTTCAACATCTATTATCCAACGGGTACAATTTCGTAACAGCTAATTCAACGGTGATCCGGCCAGGTATCATATTTGTTGGATTTCCTTGGATAATCATCTTATCCCTCGTGCCTCCCTCTCCATGCTATAAAAGCATCTCTCCCATTTTTCTCATTACATAACCTCAACTATCAACAGAGATCTCTCTAGAAACTCTCGATTGTAACAACTAGCTCTGGTCCTATTGAGAATGGACACCCTTCCATCACGGCTTTTTTTACATTATGAACCATGCTACACAGCAGATGGTTTTTGCATGGTACCTACGAGTGAAGGTAGAACGATGGAGTTTGATCTCCCAAATCTGCCAAATACCATGTCGTTCGATCAACTCAAATCGATCATCCAAGACGAGCTCTTCGATGGCTTCCAATGTTATCGTGTTACTCTCATTATCTACAGGAGGATGATGTACACTCATCCGACGGCGTTCTGGTGCAAAATGCCTATCCGCGACGACCGTGATGTGCACAACATGTTTGCGGTTCATTCTGGAGCATCTTTCATTGATCTTATGATCGAATATGAACCAGACGAGAATGATGATTATTAGGCTATTTGGTGACGGTCTTGGTTTGATTATAGTGTTTCATTTTTATGCAAGAATGATGAGATGACGGATGTCGTTGGACTATAATGTAATTTATTATAACACTGAAGCAGGATGCTCTTATTATTCAATAAATGTAATGTGCTACTTTGCGCTTACAGACTGGACTACCAAATGATTCCCGTTGTGCTCCAAATTTTGTATGAATGTAGTAGTACATACACACAGCATTGTGGCAAAACATGGTGGCCAACGGACAGCAGCAACCTATTCAAAAGAATGGTCAAAGTCCCCAACACGCAAAAAACTGCATAATTAAAAACTGCACTCGGGTGCTACTTTGCGCTTACAGTTTGTACTACCAAATGATTCCCGTTGCGCTCCAAATTTTGTATGAATGTAGTAGTACATACACACAGATTTTGGAAAAAACGTGTGGCCAACGGACAGCAGCAACCGATTCAAAAGAATGGTCAAAGTGCCCAACACGCAAAAAACTGCATAATTAAAAACTGCACTCGGGTGCTACTTTGCGCTTACAGTTTGGACTACCAAATGATTCCTGTTGCGCTCCAAATTTTGTATGAATGTAGTAGTACATACACACAGCATTGTGGAAAAAATTAGTGGCCAACGGACAGCAGCAACCGATTCACAAGAATGGTCAAAGTGCCCAACACGCAAAAAACTGCATAATTAAAAACTGCACTCGGGTGCTACTTTGTGCTTACAGTTTGGACTACCAAATGATTCCCGTTGTGCTCCACATTTTGTATAAATGTAGTAGTACATACACACAGCATTGTGGCAAAAAATGGTGGCCAACGGACAGCAGCAACCAATTCAAAAAAATAGTCAAAGTCCCTAACAAACGCAAAACTGTATATTAAAAAACTGCACTTCGGTGCTACTTTGCGCTTATAGTTTGGACAACCAAATGATTCCCGTTGTGCTCCAAATTTGGAGTAAATGTAGTAGTACATACACACAGCATTGTGGTAAAAAGTGATGGCCAACGGACAGCAGCAACCAATTCAAAAAAATGGTCAAAGTCCCCAACAAACGCAAAAACTGCATATTAAAAAACTGCACTCCGGTGCTACTTTGCGCTTATAGTTTGGACTACCAAATGATTCCCGTTGTGCTCCAAATTTGGTGCTTATGTAGTATTACATACACACAGCATTGTGGCAAAAAATGGTGGCCAAAGGACAGCAGAAACCAATTAAAAAAAATGGTCAAAGTCCCCAACAAACGCAAAAAACTTCATATTAAAAAACTGCACTCCAGTGCTACTTTCCGCTTATAGTTTGGACTACCAAATGATTCCCGTTGTGCTCCAAATTTGGTGTGTATGTAGTATTACATACACAGAGCATTGTGGCAAAAAGTGGTGGCCAACGGACAGCAGCAACCAATTCACAAAAATGGTCAAAGTCCCCAACAAACGCAAAAAACTTCATAATAAAAAACTGCACTCCGGTGCTACTTTGCGCTTATAGTTTGGACTACCAAATGATTCCTGTTGTGCACCAAATTTTGTATGAATGTATTAGTACATACCCACAGAATTGTGGAAAAAAATGGTGGCCAACGGACAGCAGTAACCAATTCAAAAAAATGGTCAAAGTCCCCAACAAACGTAAAAACTGCATATTAAAAAACTGCACTCTGGTGCTACTTTGCGCTTATAGTTTGGACTACCAAATGATTCCCGTTGTGCTCCAAATTTGGTTTGTATGTAGTATTACATACACACAGCATTGTGGCAAAAAAACGGTGGCCAACGGACAGCAGCAACCAATTCAAAAAAATGGTCAAAGTCCCCAACAAACGCAAAAACTGCATATTAAAAAACTGCACTCCGGTGCTACTTTGCGCTTATAGTTTGGACTACCAAATGATTCCCGTTGTGCACAAAATTTTGTATGAATGTAGTAGTACAAACACACAGCATTTTGGAAATAATTGGTGGCCAACGGACAGCAGCAACCAATTCAACAAAATGGTCAAAGTCCCCAGCAAACGCAAAAACTGCATATTACAAAACTGCACTCCGGTGCTACTTTGCGCTTATAGTTTGGACTACAAAACGATTCCTGTTGTGCTCCAAATTTGGTGTGTATGTAGTATTACATACACACAGCATTGTGGCAAAAAATGGTGGCCAACGGACAGCAGCAACCAATTCAAAAAATGGTCAAAGTCCCCAATAAACACAAAAACTGCATATTAAAAAACTGCACTCCGGTGCTACTTTGCGCTTATAGTTTGGACTACCAAATGATTCCCGTTGTGCACCAAATTTTGTATGAATGTAGTAGTACATACACACAGCATTGTGGCAAACAATGGTGGCCAACGGACAGCAGCAACCAATTCAAAAAAATGGTCAAAGTCCCCAACAAACGCAAAAACTGCATATTACAAAACTGCAGGTGCTACTTTGCGCTTATAGTTTGGACTACAAAACGATTCCCGTTGTGCTCCAAATTTGGTGTGTATGTAGTATTACATACACACAGCATTGTGGCAAAAAAATGGTGGTCAAAGGACAGCAGCAACCAATTCAAAAAAATGGTCAAAGTCCCCAACAAATGCAAAAACTGGATATTAAAAAACTGCACTCCGGTGCTACTTTGCGCTTATAGTTTGGACTACCAAATGATTCCCGTTGTGCTCCAAATTTGGTGTGTATGTAGCATTACATACACACAGCATTGTGGCAAAAAATGGTGGCCAACGGACAGCAGCAACCAATTCAGAAATATGGTCAAAGTCCCCAACAAACGCAAAAAACTTCATAATAAAAAAATTCCAAGTGACATCCATTGTCTATCAAAGTACTTACCATAGAACAATAGTTCAACAACAAAATAAACATAACATAAAACCGACTACAGAAATATAACAATGGTTCACAAACTAAGGACTGGTGAAATCCGCGTTGTAAATCCTACGGTTCCTATATCGGGAGTTTGAGCCTCTCAACCATATACCCCTAACTTCATCATTCTGTGGATCAGCAGCAGGTGTACTTGTATCCACTGGTGTAGATGGTGCGGGGGTAGCCTGCTGCAATGGAGCTGAAGGAGCAGCCTCGATCAAAGATGATGGATCAAATGATGAGGCAGTAACCGTTTGTATTTCTTGTGAGGAGCTACCAGCTAGCGTTTCCCATGCCACTCCCCCAAGGAGACCATCGTCGTATACTATTTGATTGCATAAATCCAGCAGCTCCTGATTATCCTTGAAATACCCCGACCTTAAATATGGCGATTAAATTATCCTAATAGGTATTTAAGAGCCTAATAATGATTAAGAAATATTGGTGAGAAAAATAAATCCAAAAGAAATAAAGAAATGCTTAAAAAGCGAAAAACGCTAAGTAAGCGTTAAATAACCATAGGAGGTATGAAACCTCGGTTAGCGTATTATAAGGATTCTAAAGGCTTATTAAGACCAAAATAATATATGGGAACAACTCCCTAAGAAAACGGATCCAAATAATGAATTAAAACGCTAATAGAGCTTTAGAGCACGTTTTTCGAAAACCCGAAAACGTGACTTTAAGTGGTCAAACAGACCCGTAAAAATTATAAATCATTAACTAACAATTATTAAGCAAATATGGAAGCTTAATAACCAATAAAAATAAAGAAACGAGAAAATTCCAGAAAACGGACCCGGTTAGTGAATAGTACCAAAACCGGGTAAAATAATGAGTGTTTCTGTAAAAGACGAAAAACGCTCCAAACAGTAGTAATATGGGGGCCGGTTTTTAATGGGTAAATTAACCCCTCTCACACACATGTAACTAGCTAATTAAATAAGAGAGCAAAAGCAACAAGTAATAAAGTAAAAACTACTTTATTCCCTTTCCTCTCACCTCACTCTCACATTTCACTCACCTCTCTCTCTCTCTCCTCTCCTTCCTCTATTCCAGCAATTTCTCCCTCCTCTCTCTCTGGTTTGGGCGATTTTGAGCTCCCCCAACAACAACAATGGCAACTTCATCTTCTTCTCCATGCTCCACCTTCATGTGAGCTCCAAATGCAAAAATAAATACATATTCTTGCTCCCCTGATTCTCCTCTATCATTCCCTCTTTTCAAAATTTGAAAAGGATGAGTTTCATCTCCATGGGTTTTCCCCATTTGAAGAGAAAAGCACACCATTATGGAGCTTGGGGTCTCCTCTTTCCAACAAGGTAAAAATCTCCATAAAAGATTCAAGTTTTCTCCATCTTCCTTTGGTAACCGATTTTGCCCATTGTAATGCCTTGTTTTCTCTCTCTATTTTGAGCATCAATTTCACCTTGCAATGGTGGTAGATTCTCCTTCTTGAACCAAGGGCTAAAACCCCTCCTAACACACCCCAAAGGTAAACCCTAGAAACTTGCTTTAAGCATTTCAATGAACTAGCAATAATTTAAGGGTTAGTATTTTGATTACACTTGTTTATGTGTGCTTTGGGTGATGGGAATGGAGTTTGGCAACTCCATTCCCCATGTGACCGAATTGTACAAGGAAGAGAGGAGAAGAGGTGGAAAAGGAAAGAGGAAATAAGGGCTTAAGGTAAGAGCTCTTTCTTGAAGGCTAAATTTAATGCATTAGAGTAATGGGAATGGGTAAACCGATTTAAAGAACCCAAAGAATGTATTGGTAGTGTAATTGTGGAATTTTGGGTATTTGCGAACTAGTATGTGAATTGTAGGCCTTGGAGCCAAGTGTATTGTGTATGTGCATTAGTAATGTGGATTGAGGAAGTAAGGATGTAGTGGTATTGTAACTGAGGAAGTATTGGTGCGCTAAGATTTTGTATGTGTGCTGGTAGAACCCTTGTGGTTTGGCTAGATTAGGAATGAGTTTGATGAGAGAGTACATATGTGGAGAAGTAAGAAATGTAGGTGAACTATGGCAAAATTTTGGTAGGAAATGTACATTTATGGATGACTTGGTGAATGGGAGAACCAAAGTGTGTATTGGAGTTAGTAGGTATGTTTAGTAGTAATGAAGTGGTAACAGTAGTATGAGAAATAAGAAGTGTAAAATCTGTAGCAAAGTGTATCAAAATGCATTGGAGAAGTTAGGAAAAATTAATGTGTAAGAATTGGTAAAAAGAGTGTTGGACTTGGGTATAGATGTGTAATTGCTTGGAAATGTATTTGGGATGCTAGGAGTGACTTGGTAGAGGATGTATTGAATGGTAGAAGTTGGGTTAGAAATCTGTAGCATAAGTAAAACAAAAACTGTTCACTTGTTGGAAAAGAAGTGAGGAATTTGTGTAAGTTGATTGATGGATTTAGTAAGGAGTTTGGTGGATGAACTAAGGCAATTTGGAGGGCCTAAGTAGTGTTAAAACTTGTGGGATTAAGTGTAGGAACAATGGGAAAGTAATGGGTGAAAGATAGAACTGAAAACAGAAACGAGAATGCAAATACTGGGCCGGACCGACCTTGGGACCGGACTTGCAAGGTCGGTCGAGCCCAGATTTTCAAAGGGCGGAAACCTTCTGGAATGGACCGACCTTGGGACCGGACATGCAAGGTCGGTCGGCCAGAAGAATTTCCCGTCATGTAACCTACTGGAATGGACCGACCTTGCGACCGGACTTGCAAGGTCGGTCGGGCTAAAATTTTTCCGTCGCGTAACTCACTGGAATGGACCGACCTTGGGACCGGACTTGCAAGGTCGGTCGGCCCTGAAATTTTTCCAGCGTATTTCCCTACTGACTCCGACTGACCTTGGGACCGGACTTGTAAGGTCGGTCGAGTCATATAAAAAAAATTAAATTAGTTTAATTAAGTAATATATATGTACACCCACTTATACATATGTACATATATGTAAGTATACCATTGTTAAGTAAGGAAGTAAACTTAAAGTAAAGAAGAGTAAGTAGATAATGTGTAAGTGTAAGAATTATAAAGACTTAGTAAGTATGAACTAGGAAACGTAAGAGTAATCGAGTTGGTTAATGATAGTTAGATTAATTACTCGAGTGTATGTATATCATAGGATTTGATTTGTGAACACCGGAGGAACGTCGGATACAAGTACAACGGTGAACGGTATGATTTCTTCATGCCCTCTATCCTAATCTGGTTACCCCAATTTGTGTGCTTATTTGATCACCTAATAAGATAAATGCATGAATCGGACTATATTGCACTTACTTGTGCTTGTTTACATTGTTCTCGATATTTGTCTTGAACAATAGTTTGTATAATTCATGAAACATATGAATGATGATGAAGTGTATTGTATTTCGTAGTGTACATGTATATCGTAATGTATTTTGTATGGACGTGTATATGAACAATGTATTGTGTATGTGGCTTGAATGAATGACTTCTGCTAATTCCTAACTACCTAACTCCTAACATAAGTAAGGAATAAATTGGAATGAGTAGAAGTCCGATATAGTTTCGGCCACGCGTGAGGATGAGGAGACACAAGAGGTTGGATCCGATTCCTAGTTCTTAAACTAGTCCACGGCCCAAATCCCTTAAATGGGTAGCATCCTGGATTGGTGAACCAAGTAAATCCCGGTGGTGGGACGGAGTAGTCCCCGGGCCGGAGGTCCCGACGACTTAACATGAGTAAGAGTAAGTAAGTAAGTATGTATGAGTATGAGTATGTATGCGTAAGTACTGTGGAACGAGTAAAAGAGTAATCTCCACCCGATTAACCCGGGTGGACCAACATGAGCTAACAAGTATGGTGGATCGTGTATGTATTGCGTATGTACTGTATATGTATTGTGTATTGTGAATTTCGGAAAGGTAAGTATGAATCTGATGGCTTGTATTGTCTTCCGTGTATGTATTGAACTGTATGAATGTACCCTTGTAAAGTATTGTATTGGTATAAATGAAAGCATGTATGTATGTATGTATTGTAAAATGAACTGCATGTATTCGACCAAGTGGTCGGCGTACCCTCACTAGTACGCGGGGTATGCGGTTATCATATGCAGCGAAAGCTGACCCCCTAGGGGGAACGTTTTTAGTGTGCAGGTACCCGAAGCGGATACGGTCAAGGTAAGAGACCGGAGGCACGCCTTTGTATCTAGAAAGTAGGTAGTATGTGAGGATTGGGTAGTAGATAGACTCCTAGTGAGTAGGTATGAATTTGGGAGAGTTACTGTATTTGATTTGGAACCTAGTGAACTCGGTATATGAATTATGTTGTATTGAACTTGGAGTATCATATTGAAGGATGATGGTAGTATTTATTTGGTAAATGGAGTATGTAATGTAATGTGTAGTACTCGGGATTCCGGTCCATCAGACCGATGCTGTATGTAGAAGTAGTAGCCTTGTTGGTCACATGGGTGGCTAACGGTATTGTATCACCCGCTGTATGTAAGTATGTATCCGCTGCGTGACTCGGAAAGCACGAGGAGATTGGACGGTAATGACTGTATTAATGGTAGGGGTGTTACAAAAAGTGGTATCAGTGCGAAGTATCGCTCTGATGACTGGAAGTACCGAGTTTAGGAAATACCGAGTTAGGATTTAGAAGCTTAGGGCTAAGGGCTGAGTGTTAGCATTAGAGATATGCTAGTTAGGAACTCCGGTGAGTACCGGATACCTACAATACCAGACCGCCCTCCACAAATCCCTTTGTATAACTTGGGAAAGTACGCCAGAGAGAAGGAAGTCCTCTCATACTCGGGGAAACCCGATCTGGCAGTTGTGAAGCAATCACACGGTGAACAAGAACCGACACGTAGTAGATTCCAAGAACTGGAAGTCCCGGAGATGGATCCCGGTTGAACCACAACACCCGCACTTAATAGCGGTAGGATGAGCACTCCAACCACGAGGAGGCTGCAACTTACAACAGCATGGGGCGACGTGCTTAGCAGTCGCGAAACCTAGCTAGTCAACCAACAGCAGGAAAGAAGCACTAACCGTGCAACGGAATGAAAAAGGGAGCAGTAACGTGAAATACCCCGAACTTAAATATGGTGATTAAATTATTCTAATATAGTATTTAAGGGCCTAATAGTGCCTAAGTAATTTTTGGTAAGGAAAATAAATCCAAAAGAAATGAGAAAACGCTTAGAAAGCGAAAAACGCTAAATGAGCGTTAAATAACCATAGGAGGTACGAGACCTCGGTTATAGTATCGTAAGGATTCCTAAGGCTTATTTATGCCTAATTAGTATATGGGAACAACTCCCGAAGAAAACGGATCCAAATAAAGTATTAAAACGCTAATAGAGCTTTAGCGCAAGTTTTTCGAGAAAACCCGAAAACGTGATTTTAAGCGGTCAAATGACCCGTAAAAATTATACAGTATTAAATAACTATTATTAAGCATTAACGGAAGCTTAATAACCAATAAAAATAAAGAAACGAGAAAATTCCGGAAAACGGGTTCCGGTTAGTAAAACTGTCAAAAACGGGAAGTTGTGGGGTAAAAGCATAAATAAACCAAACTAGTGTGTCCACTATTGTAAATAAAATTTTAAAACCCCCAAGGGGCTGTGTATCAACCGATTTCCCCCTTCCCTCTCCCATAACTAATACGAAAGAAGAAAAAAAGAGAAAGAAAAAGAATACAAAAGCAAAAAGAACACTCTCTTTCCTCACTTTTCTTCTCTCTCTTCTATTCTTTCCTTCCCCCATCGTGAGACCCCTCTTCTTCTCCCCCTTGCAGCGATTTTTGCAGCCTCTCATGGCTTCCATGGCAACTCCATCTTCTACCTCATGCTCTAGCTTCACTTGAGCTCCAAATGTAAAATAAAATACATATTTGAACTCCCCTCTTCAAGCTCTACATTTCTATCTTTTCAAAATCCGAAAATGAGCAACTTCATCTCCATGGGTTTTCCCCATTTGAAGAGAAAAGCACACCATTGTGAAGCTTGGAGTCTCCTCTTTCCAACAAGGTAAAAATCTTCATGAAAAACTCAAGCTTTCTCCACCTCCTTGTGTAACCGATTTTTGCCCTTCTTGTAATGCCTTGTTCTCTTCTTTGTTTGAGCTTGGTTCAACTCTCCAATGGTGGAGGAACTCTCCTTTGTATTCAAGGCTTAAAAACCTCCCTTGAAACTCCAAGGTAAAACCCTAACTTGTGGTGATTTAAACCCTTCATTGAATTAGTGAAGTTTTAAGAGGTTAGAAGTTTAATTATATTCTCCTTATGTAATTTGGGTGTTGGGATGGAGTTTGGTAACTCCATCCCCCACAAAACCGATTGGACAAGAAAGAGAGGAAGAGGAGGAATGGAAAAGAAATGAAGGAATCAAAAGCTCAAGGTAAGAGCTCCTTCTTAATGCTTAATTTAATGCATTAGTGTAATGGGAATGGGTAAACATATAAAAGAACCTAAACTATTGTACTAGTATTGTAGTTGTGGATGTTTGAGTATTTGTGAGCAGAAATGTGGATTTGTAGGCCTTAGAGCCAAATGAATGGTGTATGTGTATTAGTATACTATTGCAGGAAGCAATGATGTATTGGTATTGTGATTGAAGAAGTATTGGTGTATTAAGATTTTGTATGAACCTTGTGTGCTGGTAGGACCCTTGTTGGGTGTGGCTAGCTTTAGGTTGGATTTGATGAGAGAATGTGTATTTGAGGATGTAAGGAAAGTAGGTGAACTATGGCGAAATTTTAGTAGGAATTGTGTATTAAGAATGACTTGGTGAATGGGAGAACCAAGGTGTGTATTGGATTTAATAAAGGTGTTTAATGACCATGGAATGGTAGTTGTGGTATGAGAGTATTAGGATGTAAAATCTGTAGCAAGAGAGGTACCAAAATGCATTGTGGAACTAGGAAGAAATTGGTGTGCAGGATTTTGTAAAATGAGTGTTGGAACTTGGGTGTAGGAAGTGTAATGGATTGGAAATGAATTGGCATGGTAAGGAGAGGTATTTAGAATGCTAGGAATGGCATTGGTTGAGGAAGTATTGGATGGGAGAATTGAATTGTAAAATCTGTAGCATAGGTGTAACAAAAACTGTTACATGTGTTGTAGAAGAAGTAAGAAAATTGTGTAAGTTGTTTGATGAATTTAGTAATGGATTTGGGGGATGATTTAAGGTATTTTAGGAAGCTTAATTAGTGTTAAAACATGTGGGGTTACATGTAGGAAGATTGGGGAAGAAATGGGTAAGAAAAGAAGTGGAAAACAAAATCTGTAGGTAGGTTCTGGATCCGTCCGACCCAGAGGTTGGGGAGGACGGTGGGTCGGACGGGAACTGACCACGGGACCAAAAACTACTGGAATGGTCCGACCCAGAGGTGTATGGGTCGGACGGAACGGTTCTGGGTCGGACGGTTCCAGGAGGCTAACTTCGAAATGCTGTATCTTCTTCGTTTCAACTCCGATTTTGGATCCGTTTGCGCCCACGCGTTCCTCTCTTCATCTACTTTACTCCTATCTATGTTATTCCTCCTGTTTAAACAATAAATGTGTAAGACACCAATGAAACATAAAACTAGAGGAAAACAAGTATGAAAGTAAGTAAATAAGTTGTGAGTATAAGAACATTAAGCATACCGGAATAACGGGTAAGTACGGGAGTAGTAATTATTTGTGTATCATAAGAGTATAGTATTAATAACAATGTTGGAACATTATCAGTGGAACAAGTGTGAAACAAGGGACGAGGGAACACACGGTAGAGCTAACTCCGGTGAAAGGTATGATTTTCTCATGCCCCGTATGCTAACCGAGTTACGTTGATTTGTGTGCTGTATGCCGGCTAATCAAGACTAAAGCATGAAAACGGTTTATTGCCTTTCATTGTATGTCTTGATGTATGTTGTGTGAGCTAACCCTTCTTGATTGATTGTGTGGCTTCATTTAGTGCGTAGCACGACTCATAGATGAGTCTTGTTGTGTAGTGACTCGTAGTAAGAGTCATGTTGTGAACTAATGGAACCGTAGCAACGCACTAAACTATCGAATCAATAATAACGAACCCAATGAACTCACTAGAACGTGAGAGAGTGTACGGGAGTAATAACCTCCCGATAACGGTAGGAGAACCGAAATGAATAATCCACAAATAATAAGTAGTGGAAGTATATAAGTAACCTCTAATAGGGGAATTAATCCTGGTACAAGACATGAACCATGAGAGTAGTAAAGAATGATGAGGGATCTCCAAACCCCTTAGCAATTAGTCGACCCATTATGAGAGGACCCGACACATGTAAGTATGTCCCGAACATGAGAGTATTCGATACGTTGGGGAAACCCTTAAACCTGAGAATACTAGACGGTGGTAATTCCCTAAGCTAGTGGAGGTTATCGAGAGAGATACTTCTAGGCTAATCCATGTGATTGTAAGATACTCCATGAGAGGAGTGTTGGGAATTTGAGGAGTCCGGTAGAAATGGACAATTGTATATTTGAGGAGCTAAGTGTATAGCTTTCGAATTGTAGGCCCGGTGGCGAGTCTTGTGTATGACTCCGCCCAGAGACCAAAGTAATGAGTATTGAGTATTGCGTAAGTATGAGTATGTAATGAGTACCGAGTATTGAGTATGTATGAGTAAGCACTGAGTATTGAGTATTGAGTATGTATGAGTAAGTACAGGGTATTGAGCAGTGAGTATGCACAAGTATAGTAACGAGTATGGAGTAAGGAGTGTGTACGAGTAAGGGTATGAGCATGGAGTGATGAGTATGTAAGGGTAAAGTAATGAGTAACAAGGAGCAGGTACGAGTAGAGTAATGAATATCGAGCAACCACGAAGTAGTAATGAGTAAGTAACTAATACGAACGGTCGACTATCGAATTGTCTTCCTTAGTAGATATTGAACCTTGTATGTGTATGTAAGTATTGTTGAATGTATGGTGTAGTAATTGTATGTATGTATGCATGTAAAATGAACTCCATGTATATCCGACCCAAAGTAGTCGGCGTACCGCGGTTAGCACGCGGTATATGCGAATTTCATATGCAGCGTAAGCTGACCCCCTAGGGGGACCGTTTTTAGTGTGCAGGTATTCGAAGCTGACCACCGTTCGAGAGAGTAGGACGGGGACTGCTACATAAGCATGGGTAGTTGAGTAAAAGGAATTGCATTTGTAACGTATTATGAATTTGGAAGTCTAAACTGTATCGGTAATGTAAGGATTGTAGTATACTCGGTATAGTATTGTATTGGAGTTGTATTTGAATCATGGTAGAGTATGCAAGGGAAAGTGATGTATTGTGTAGAGCACTCGGTATGTTCATATTCATCAGACCGATAGTATGTAGGATTGTAACTCGCCTTGTTAGTCACGTGGGTGACTAACGGCATTGTACACCCGCCGTTGAGTATGTAAAGTCCGTTGCGAAGGTAAGTATTGTACAGTAATAACGGTATTAGCGGTAGGGGTGTTACAAAAAGTGGTATCAGAGCGAAGTATCGCTCTGATGGATGAAATACCGAGTTTAGGAAAATACCGAGTTAGGAATTAGAGACTTAGGGCTAAGGGTTGAGTGTTAGCGTGTGAGGTACGATAGTTAGGAACTTCCGCGTGAACCGGAACCTACAACAAACCATACCCCGCCCTCCCGAACCCACGGTATTAAGTTGGAAGAATAACGCCAGAGAGATAGAAGGACCTCTCACACTCGGGTAACACCCGATCTGGCAGTTGCAAGTAAACCTTATTAGAAATGAAGCTGTCATTCGGTAGAGTCCAAGAGCTGGAAGTCTCGAAGACGGTTCCCGTTTGATGACGATGACCGCACCTAATGGCGGATGATTGAAGATCCTAATAAAGGATGATGTAATTTATGGCACCATGGGGCGACATGCTTCGCAGTCGCGAGAACCATGAGTAGCCAGCAAGAAGAGAAGCACAATCGCGCAATGATGCGAGGAAGGTAGAGTAGCAAGCTCGAGAGAAGAGAGTCTACGGACTATAATCTTTGATGATACCAACAACGGTATACAAACCGACTAAGGAGTTAGTCGAGGTTGGAGTAATACCAAACCTACATGCCAAGAGGCTGTAATAACCGAACAACATAGTTCAGATAACTATGAAAGAATCATAACACAGACACCTATAGGACCGCAACATGGTTCCTAAGGATAAGTCAAGTCTCATTAACCACACAGAAGGTGTGAGACACCCGGATGGACGACCATCATGTCAAGTATACTGAGAAGCGACTCAGGAGATCGATCACCAAGATCAAAAGATCAAAGGAAGATCCGACAAAACCACCAATTATGGATAGGAAACGATACCGCAATCGGTATACGTTAACCGAAAAACAACCTACCCGCGCACTTGCCCAGGGCAAGTGCAACAACTACAAGACGGTTGGAAGACTTCTAACAACCCACAATTACTTGCTAAAGTACCGTTATGACGAAGGGAGCAAATATAGGATCACCAATCCTAAGTATATAGAGAATGAAACCTCGGGAAGGCCTAACGGCCCGACCATTGTATTAAGAGTATACCAGTCAGCGAGAAGCTGGACTTGGTCAAGACCTCAATCATGGCAACGCCATGAAGAATTCCTCTTAACACCGAACTGTTATTTCAAAACCCAATTTTTCTTCAAAATCACAAACTCTTCTTTTAAACCTTGAATTTTTAAAACCAAACAGACGGAATTACGGTGAGTATCATAGAGTGATACAAGAGGAGTTGACAATAGAATACTTCACCTAGGCGTGTGACGAACACTACGAGTGTACCCAAATACGGGATGTGGGACGACCGCACTCCGAAGGAGCTTGCGGGCCTGACAGATAGTTAGGTAAGTGGTAACGTGCCAAGACGGTACCTGTAACACCCCAACTACAACCATACATTTAACAACACATTGCAGCGGAAACTCAACTCGTCACATTACTTATTTCAATGGTGTTACACGCCGTTAACCACCCACGTGGCTAACAAGGCTAATACATGTACTTTGTATCGGTCTGATGGACTAGACTCCCGAGCAACTACACGTTACATTTGCTTCCCTTAACAACAACCCATATACTTTATACATTCCAACCGTACCAAGTACTTACAAACTAATGCCGATAACAAATTCGGTCTTACTACGCCTACAATGCTTACGCCATTTAAATGGCTACCCATGTATAAACATCTACCCCATCCTACTCTCGAACGGCTTCCAGCTCCTTGTACCTGAAATAGAAAAGGAGAGAAAGGGTGGCCCCCAAGGGGCTCAGCACCTTTGCTGGTATGGTAATCCCGCAGCCCACATGCTACCGGGCCACGCACAACTAATTGTCGTCTTAGCATGCAGTGAGTGATTATATTTAAATCATGCATACAAACCAAAACACACAACACTTTGCATACACCCAACAATAGGGCTCAACAATATCCAACACATCCACACTTAACAATTCATCCAATGATTCCTTTAACCCTAGAGTGGCTCTCCTCTAAAACGGAGCTACTTCCTTAATGAACGACACGTACCCATTAATCAGGTTATCCTTAAACGCCTCTTGTCACAAACTGGGATTCATTTCCATGATCCACACACTCCATATCTTACAACATATCACATTCCTCACATACAAGACATAACAACACTTTTCTCGTTTCGACGTACACATGATAACATCGCATTCATTTTAAACATCTAACGTATACATATCATAGCATAGCAAGGAAAAATTGCCTAGCACAATAACAACACAAAACACCATAAGATCGGTTCACACAAGGAACCTTCCACCATAGTTAGTATACATAGTGAGCCTAGAGATTATTGCCAATCTCATGCTAAGCTCGTTACCAACCTTGTTACCGTCCAGTTATATCGAACGGTTAACTTAAACCCAAGGTGTGTCGGATATAGTAATCCCAAGCACACCGAAATAACATTTGTATGCCCCTGTGGCCCGACGTGAGTCAGTAAACTAGCTTTGGATAAGCTAAGGGAAGATTGAAACCAAATTGGAATACAACCTATACATACACCAAGAGAGTCGAACCGGATATGACATCGACTCCCGTCCTCACACGCGTGGCCGGAACATGACCGGACTCCTCACCCCCCATTAGTACATATATACTTATAAATAAGTAGTTAGAGATCCATTATGGAGCCTACCACATCCACACCCTTACGGTATCATAACCGAGTTAAGCACACAAGGGAGGTTCACACACTTGCATACAACAACAATATCCAACTAACTCACACATAGCCGTGGTTAGCACGTTCCCAAGGTTTGGGTCGTTAACTCCGAATACCGATCTCTCACGTGTTCCTAGTTCTAGTTAGCTAAGGTTCAACACTTATTTGAGGTTAAACGGTATCGGAGACCAAATGCGCCACATAAATGAATTACTATAAAATCATCACATGTTTTAATCTTACAAGGTGGCAAACACTCAGCAAAACACATTGGCATACAAGCCGGTGTAATCCGGTAGGACACAGGTTGCAAGAAAACCATACCTGTCACCGGAGTCCACTTTACCACGTGCACTTATGTTCCTCGAGCAATTCTCGAACAACTGATAACATTACATGTGCTTTTATCAACATTGGGGTAGCATGACCATTTAATGTCTAATGCTTATAACTTTTCCCCGTTAACTTAGTTACATAACTTTACAACTTTAACTTGATTTACTTTCACATTTTATTACAACTTTTCACCCACTTAATTCTCATTAAAACTTACCTAACATGTCCTTAACAACTTCATAACATCATTACCTATCAATCCCCATCATTACATAACCTTAAACATTGTTTTGTTTTTTTTTTTACATAATTTTGGGCCGTTCGACCCACCGTCCGACCCACAACTGGGTCGGACCGTTCCAGAAACTTTTCCGTCTTTTAAATACCCATGTCCGACCCATGTCCAACCCAACCATCTGGGTCGGACCATTCCAGAGACTTATAACACACATGTCCGATCCATGTCCGACCCAACCATCTGGGTCGGACCATTCCAGAAACTCCAACCGGTGATTAAAACAGAGCTGTCCGACCCACCCTGGGTCGGACCACTGGGTCGGACAACACCAGAAGTTGTCCAAAACTTGTCAAATTTTCTCCAAACTTTTCCTCAAGCCTCCTAATGTGTTCTAACATCATTTGGCACATCAAACACACCTTTAGCCATATGCTTAACTCTTTAAATCACTCACCAAAACCATTTTATCATTCACAAATTTCTTACAAAATTCCTAGCACTTGGAATGTTTTCTCCTTAAGATTTCTAGGTGGTATTTAACCTATAATGACCACTATACCAAGGTGTTTCCTCTACACCCTAACATCATCTCTCAAACTTCTTTTCTTACTAACTAAATCTCCTTTTTCACATCTACCTAAACATCACTTCTTCCTTGTACATCAACATTTCTAAACCTTTAACAAACTTCTCCAAGACTTAAATACATTCTCAACACACATTGAATTCCTAAAACTTCCAAGATAACACCTAAATCCTTGCATCACTCTAAATCACTTTAATACATGTTCTCTTCCCAAGTAAAACATTTGTTCACCTTTCACATTCCTAGTTCACCAAAACCATTTAAAACACTTAGAACTTCTTACACATTTTCCCAAATTTGGCCATAGCTTCTCTTGTATATACTCACATCCAAACTTAGGTTTTTACCTTATTCATTCAAGAACACCTAAAATCAATCAAACATTTTATACACAAGACTTCACCAAAATTTACACTACATCACAATATAGTGCACAATTTAAATTGCTTAGCACTTAGGCCCTTAAATAACATGGCTCTTAGGCCCTTAAATAACATAAACCTTAAACACTGAATTTCCACAATATATAGCCTTTGACCTGCAATTACACACACCAAGACATATGTTCTTTTACTAGTCTCCTTGAGAAACCTCACTAAGTCATTCACCATTTGCTCTTTAGGTAGTTTGGCAAGCATTATAAGCTCATTTCTCCTAAGGCATTAAACCACATTGAGATAGCATATTTACCTCTTTTCCTCACAAACTTCTTTCTTGTTTCCTTGTTTAAAATCGGCTAAGGTATTTGATTCCTTGTCAAGTTCTATACATTGTACAAACAACATAATGAGTATTCAAGCTTTAAGCTTAATCTCTTTGTAAACCCTAGTTACATATATTGTTTTAAACATTAGGTTTGTTTTACCTTTGAATGGAAAGAGATCTTGAATGAGTATCAAGAAGGACTCCTCCTAGCCCTTGAAAGATTCAAATGAAGCTGAAACAAGACAAGAAAGACACCATTACATGTGCATTTTCGGTCAACACCAAAAATGAAGAAATGGAGTTTTCTTTGGTTTTTCCTTACCTTAAGCAAGGTGATGAACAAGGCATAAAAATATAAGCTCAAGCTCCCTCAATGGTGGAACTCCATGGCACCGAATGGGGCTCTTGAAGTTTTAAGAAGATAGGAATGAAGAGCTTGATGAGAGAAGAGATTGGTGTGTGTTTTGTTTTGATTTGGATAAGTGAGCTAGATTTTACAAGGGATTAAAGATGGACTTCCATGGTGGTGGTGCTGTATACCGTGAGAGAACAGCAAAGAAGGAGGAAGGACATTGGAACCGTGTTGAAATGAGAAAGGAAGGGGGAATGAAGATAGACTTGCTTTTAGAAGATATTTGTAACTTATAAAGCAAATATACCTTAATTAGTCATCCTTTCTTTTCTTAGTAAATTAACAAGAGAGTGGTGAGTCACACCTTAAGAAAACCGCCCCCTTTATTACATAAGGCATTTTAGTCTTTTTGTCAATTTAATTACTTATGATAACATATGTTACATACGCTTATACAAATCACTATTCACAAAACAGGCACATAGAAGTGGAATTTTTTATTTTCCATTGATAAGACTTCCAAATGTGATACTATATAGTACACATGTTTAATTAAAGAGTAATGATGGACATCTAGCCATTAAAAACTCATTTACAAGACAATTTTTCAAAAACGTGCTTTAAGACTCCTTAGGCCATTTTGTGTTTTAACTTGTTTTCAGCTTGGTTTTCTTGGTAGTTGATTTAATATGTTCATTCATATTTAAGGTATAGGTATGACCATTAGTCTTTTACAATTTATCCCAAGCTTAGAGCACATTTTTGCTCAAACTGTGTCTTAGTGCTTTATTGCATTTTACTATGGTTTAAATTGTTCACTGATGTTTTCTAAGGCACTTTTTAGCCTTTACATACCATAGTTTGATATTTAAACCACATATCAAGGTTTGGGTATTTCAATCTACCCCCCTTAAAAGAAACTTCGTCCTCGAAGTTCACATTTCCCACACATCATTAGATTAGAATACGGGATTACTTATAGCCTAAAACTTTCATAACCCAAACACACTTAACATCACAACCTCGGACTTAATGGTCCGGGTAACATATTCACATCCACATAACATAACATACTCACATGATAACCTCGGACTCCATGGTCCGGGTATCTTAACAATATTTACACATACATAACAACCCTTAGACTCTTGGTCTGGGTACCATAACAACATTCAGACACATAGGTCTTGATAACATACAGCCTTTAACACATAGGTCTATGTACACAACACATTTAGACTCATAGGTCTTAATAGCATACACTTTAAGAACTCAAGGTCAAAATAATATTTCTTACTCGTACCACACAACATGTCTTAGCATGTATAACAAACAGAAATACCTTTTCCATCTCTCCATGGGCTCCAATCCCATGTGAGTACATATACGTGTGATCCCGCAGAACCCGGTCGCGATGGACACCTTCTGGTCCCCGTTCCTTTGGGAGGTCAAATAATCACATACATTTTTAACATATATACTTCTCATGTCACCGGCCCGAGACAAAGGCTCATGCGTCCTCAGCTCGTGAGCAAGTACTACAAAAATATTCTTTACTAGGTTAAGTATAGAGAATCCTTATTCAAAATATTAATCGATTGTTTGAAAACACCAATTGAAATCCTTTTGAAAACACAACGCAACTCCAAGTCCAACTTATGCTCTTTGCTTCTTTCTTAACGTGGTTATTTGTGTCCACTTACAGGGAGCTTCTAGAGTCATCCAACCCTGATGTGATCAGCATCAGTGTTGAACTATCCTTCCACCCCAATTGTGTTCGGCTTCCCTTGATCTCATGATAATCAAGTTTCACCCCCACTTCATTTTCAACCAACAACTAATTCAAGCATATCCCATTTTCCATCTTTAATCCTTCTAGTCATAATCATTACATCTCCAAGGGATAGAACTCCGTCTATCAATCATCACCCAATCCAACTTAATTCAAGTTACCTAGGGAATTTAATTCTCACTAGGTTCTATGTCGGTCTCATACCCCTTTATAAATCACAACACTGTATATATATACATATTTTTTTATCAAAATACAATACATGGTTTCACATTTATGCACTGTCGGGGTTTTAATTCCCCGGGAGTTTCTTTACTCCCATCCACTTGTACTCTCTCACACACTGTTAACCAAAATAAACACACTTTCCACAATGGTATTCGCATCTTCTGTGCGCAATTACCACCATTTTAACCATAAATGAGTGCGTATGTTTGTATAACACATGCGCCAACCATCATAACAAATTATTTTTGTGCTATGCACAACATAGTTCACGTACACTTGTACGGTAATACACACTAAGCGGCTATACGCTCTACCCCCCTTAAAAGGGATTACGCCCACGTAATCAGTCACTGAACATTGGCTTAAAATGTTCTGCCGTCGTGAAGTATTTTAACTTCCACGCGGTCTGGTACACAATGCGTTTTGGTTAGAGGATTTTAACCATATTGGTGGTTTAATCCCTAAACCAAGAATTCTTATTAGAGTTTATCTAACTCATAACCGGTTTCGGTCCTGGCCTTTGAGGCTTCTAGGCATTGATGCATGGGCTCACTGGCCTCTGCTGCGCCATTCTGATAATTATAGGGCTAGTTTGCCCCATTCGTTACTGTTACTGTATTGTACATCTCCAATGTATTACCCTTATCTTGGGAGAATGGTTTCTCAACCGACGCATGGTATCTCTTACCCTGAGCGAATTCGGTGAGTTTCACAATTTTCCATCCACTTCTCCAATAGCTTACAGCGTAAACTACTATGTAATCCACAATGATTGACTTGCTTCTACCGACTTACTGTCGGTTGATATGAGCTACTACCTAATGTGTAGTGCTCTCTCAGTTATTTCCCACACCTGGGTATATTCCATACCGACATTTGGTATTTAGTGCTACTGTAGTCACTTACTGTTAATCATGTCTCCACCTTTGGTTTTGTACATGTCTTCTTTCATTCTTGCGGCCTTGCATTACCTATGCATCGGCCATTATAACATTATTCCTCCACATTACCATGCTTCTGATTCCTAGCTATCCCACTTGATCATTACTGCGCAAGTGCAATACCAAAACACTCAGTCATACAGAGTGCAGAGGCGTAAACTCTTGACAGTAAATCCCTTATGCGATTCGCCATGGAATTCACACTGAGTTCCTCATCACATAGTACCTACCACTGGCTTATTGCCCAGTCTGTTTAACATCACTTACCTTGCATCTCTACTGAGTTTAACTCATAACTGGTCTTATCTGCCACATCATTATTCAACAACACTTATACAACGGTCGCTTACTGCGCACCGTGCTTATTGTATAACACTAACTTAATGGTATTTATTGTCACATTAACTTCCACACATATACTTACATCATTCGTATTATGGTTCATCACTCATTTGGATGACTACTGAATGCTCCTTGAGCATCGATCATTCGAGTCACAAGCCGGCATTATTCAGCTCGGTGTTTCACTTTATACACACATGTTACTAAGCTAACTGCTCTCTTTCAATAACAATATGGTCAATCCTTAACATATTTCTTGGGCTTGATACACATAACTACCGCTCATGCGGTCTCACAATATCGAGAGGTATCCCCACTCTTAATGCAGTGGTTCGTTTACCACTCTATTTACTCATATAACATAAACTTTTGCAGTCAATCTAACTTTCATAACACATTTTATTTGTGGCTTATAAGCCTTACTGCTTTGAGCTGCGCTCATTGTAGGCTATCCACACATATTTACTTCTCTGTACAACATTACATGGTTGGGATATTACATTGGGCTCCATGACAAGGTCGTTACATTCCGTTTCCTTTCATGGGACGCCCCTTAGGTTTGTCAGTCCGTCTCCTGACAACTTATGTCTAAACTGGGTGTTAGTTTCAACCCTTATGCTTCTGTTATGCATTTCGTGCAACAATTACTGATGCGAACACCCTTTAAGGATTGCTCCTGGGTGTTGCTAAGTCATGCCCTTACATCTGGTTCATAGTTATTGGTACATTCAGTTAGCCACGCCTTTTTGCGTTCTTAACTGGTGTATTATCATTATCTTCTGTGAAGATCAACATTTCCTGATAGTGTAGGTACTCATTCTGGGAGTTTCATCCCGTTCATTGCACATTAATGTGTCCACATTAGGCATCTGCTTTGCCATGTACAGGCTGGGTCACCATTCCAGCTATCATGTTTATCCCTGAGGATCCTTAAATCAAATACGATGTCTTTACATTCAGTTAGTGCACTGCGCACCTCCTGACTCTTAAACATTTCCTTGGAAGGAATTCACTAATCCTTTTAATCTCGTTAACTTAACTGAGTTCCTTATCTTTAACCATTCATAGTAATCATTAGTTCTTGTTTGACTTATACTGCTGACCGTAGTACAGAGTCGACTACTTCCCGTGTTTTGGACTCTACTCGTGTACATATGTGGGGTACCATACTGATACATTGCTACTTACCTAACTAACCCATAAGTAGGTCTGTCAGGCCCCAAGCTCCTATCGGAGTGCGGTAGTCCCACAATTCAGTTGGTACACTGTAGTGTTCGTCACACGCCTAGGTGAAGTATTCTGTTGTCAACTCCCTTATATTGTCCCGTGACAATATTCATTCCATGCTTCCCGAACTTAATCGAGGGAAAGTGTATCCATTGTTGAATTCTTATCAACTGCCCTTGGTTTTACTGGTTTGGTTTAGAAGAAGGTTAGAAGGAAGTATTGGTTTGAAAGAAAATCTGGTTTTGAAAAGAAAGGGTTTGAGTAAATCTGAGTTTTGAAAGAAAATTTTCATGGTTTCACAACATCTTCTCACCTTAACCAAGTCTAGCTTCTTGCTGATGGTGTACTTACAATTACAGGGGTTAGGCTAACAGGCCCTTCCACTGTTATGACGATCACATTTAACTTTCTAGTACTTTACTAAGTACTTTGTAGTGGTTTATAAATTTCCCGAACAGCCCTGTTATAGCAGCACTTGCTATGGCAAGTGCGCCATGCTAACTGGCTATCGGTTTAAACACATACCGATTGTGGTATTGTTTTTACCCATACTGTCATTAGTGGCCTTGTTGGCCCTCACTGATCTTACTGCCTTGACAATAACTCTTCTAGGTGACTTCTCACTGTCTTCACATGACGATCATCAACTAGGGTGTTTCCCATTCTGGGAGACCCCTTTTTCTTAGTATTGTATCTCTTTGTAGCCCGTTCCACGTATTTGGGCACTACGTTGTAGTTCCCTTGTCGGTTGATATACAATTGGCGTATTATCTGGCAACTGTGGTTCCGTAGACACTCGTCTCGGGTTTTCATTAATCCATTTCTTGCCTGTTGCACGGTTGGTGCGTTGCAAGCTGGTTGTTCTCGACTGCTCGGCATGTCGACCCAGGCTACCGGAAATTCTATTCTTCTATACACAAGATTCTTCATTCTTCGCTATTTAATGCGGTTAACATTGTTCAGATGGAGACCGTCTCCGGGATTCCCAGTTTTCGGGATCTACCGTATGACAGGTTCTCCGTACCTTTAGAGGTACTTAACAACAGCCAGATCGGGTATTTCCGAGTAAGAGTGGACTTCCATCTCTCTGGCGTTCTTTCCCAAGTTATAAAACAGGGATTGTGGAGGGCGGGAAGGATATAGTAGGTTTCCAGCATTCACTGGTAGTTCCTATCTAGCGTATCTCTCACGCTATCACTCAACCCTTAACCCAAAGTACTTAAATCCTAACTCGGTACTTCCTAAGCTCGGTAATTCAGTCATCAGAGCGATACTTCGCTCTGATACCACTTTTTGTAACACCCCAACTACAACCATACATTTAACAACACATTGCAGCGGAAACTCAACTCGTCACATTACTTATTTCAATGGTGTTACACGCCGTTAACCACCCACGTGGCTAACAAGGCTAATACATGTACTTTGTATCGGTCTGATGGACTAGACTCCCGAGCAACTACACGTTACATTTGCTTCCCTTAACAACAACCCATATACTTTATACATTCCAACCGTACCAAGTATTTACAAACTAATGCCGATAACAATTTCGGTCTTACTACGCCTACAATGCTTACGCCATTTAAATGGCTACCCATGTATAAACATCTACCCCGTCCTACTCTCGAACGGCTTCCAACTCCTTGTACCTGAAATAGAAAAGGAGAGAAAGGGTGGCCCCAAGGGGCTCAGCACCTTTGCTGGTATGGTAACCCGCAGCCCACATGCTACCGGGCCACGCACAACTAATTGTCGTCTTAGCATGCAGTTGATTATATTTAAATCATGCATACAAACCATAAACACACAACACTTTGCATACACCCAACAATAGGGCTCAACATATATCCAACACATCCACACTTAACAATTCATCCAATGATTCCTTTAACCCTAGAGTGGCTCTCCTCTAAAACGGAGCTACTTCCTTAATGAACGACACGTACCCATTAATCGGGTTATCCTTAAACGCCTCTTGTCACAAACTGGGATTCATTTCCATGATCCACACACTCCATATCTTACAACATATCACATTCCTCACATTCAAGACATAACAACACTTTTCTCGTTTCGACGTACACATGATAACATCGCATTCATTTTAAACATCTAACGTATACATATCATAGCATTGCAAGGAAAAATTGCCTAGCACAATAACAACACAAAACACCATAAGATCGGTTCACACAAGGAACCTTCCACCATAGTTAGTATACATAGTGAGCCTAGAGATTATTGCCAATCTCATGCTAAGCTCGTTACCAACCTTGTTACCGTCCAGTTATATCGAACGGTTAACTTAAACCCAAGGTGTGTCGGATATAGTAATCCCAAGCACACCGAAATAACATTTGTATGCCCCTGTGGCCCGACGTGAGTCAGTAAACTAGCTTTGGATAAGCTAAGGGAAGATTGAAACCAAATTGGAATACAACCTATACATACACCATGAGAGTCGAACCGGATATGACATCGACTCCCGTCCTCACACGCGTGGCCGGAACATGACCGGACTCCTCACCCCCCATTAGTACATATATACTTATAAATAAGTAGTTAGAGATCCATTATGGAGCCTACCACATCCACACACCTTACGGTACCATAACCGAGTTAAGCACACAAGGGAGGTTCACACACTTGCATACAACAACAATATCCAACTAACTCACACATAGCCGTGGTTAGCACGTTCCCAAGGTTTGGGTCGTTAACTCCGAATACCGATCTCTCACGTGTTCCTAGTTCTAGTTAGCTAAGGTTCAACACTATTTGAGGTTTAAACGGTATCGGAGACCAGATGCGCCACATAAATGAATTACTATAAACTCATCACTGTTTTAATCTTACAAGGTGGCAAACACTCAGCAAAACACATTGGCATACAAGCCGGTGTAATCCGGTAGGACACAGGTTGCAAGAAAACCATACCTGTCACCGGAGTCCACTTTACCACGTGCACTTATGTTCCTCGAGCAATTCTCGAACAACTGATAACATTACATGTGCTTTTATCAACATCGGGGTAGCATGACCATTTAATGTCTAATGCTTATAACTTTTCCCCGTTAACTTAGTTACATAGTTTTACAACTTTAACTTGATTTACTTTCACATTTTATTACAACTTTTCACCCACTTAATTCTCATTAAAACTTACCTAACATGTCCTTAACAACTTCATAACATCATTACCTATCAATCCCCATCATTACATAACCTTAAACATTGTTTTGTTTTTTTTGTTTTTTTGTTTTTACATAATTTTGGGCCGTCCGACCCACCGTCCGACCCACAACTGGGTCGGACCGTTCCAGAAACTTTTCCGTCTTTTAAATACCCATGTCCGACCCAACCATCTGGGTCGGACCATTCCAGAGACTTAGAACACACATGTCCGATCCATGTCCGACCCAACCATCTGGGTCGGACCATTCCAGAAACTCCAACCGGTGATTAAAACAGAGCTGTCCGACCCCACCCTGGGTCGGACCACTGGGTCGGACAACACCAAAGTTGTCCAAAACTTGTCAAATTTTCTCCAAACTTTTCCTCAAGCCTCCTAATGTTTTCTAACTCATTTGGCACATCAAACACACCTTTAGCCATATGCTTAACTCTTTAAATCACTCACCAAAACCATTTTATTCACAAATTTCTTACAAAATTCCTAGCACTTGGAATGTTTTCTCCTTAAGATTTCTAGGTGGTATTTTCAACCTATAATGACCACTATACCAAGGTGTTTCCTCTACAACCCTAACATCATCATCTCTCAACTTCTTTTCTTACTAACTAAATCTCTTTTTTTTCACATCTACCTAAACATCACTTCTTCCTTGTACATCAACATTTCTAAACCTTTAACAAACTTCTCCAAGACTTAAATACATTCTCAACACACATTGAATTCCTAAAACTTCCAAGATAACACCTAAATCCTTGCATCACTCTAAATCACTTTAATACATGTTCTCTTCCCAAGTAAAACATTTGTTCACCTTTCACACTTCCTAGTTCACCAAAACCATTTAAAACACTTAGAACTTCTTACACATTTTCCCAAATTTGGCCATAGCTTCTCTTGTATATACTCACATCCAAATACTTAGGTTTTTACCTTATTTCATTCAAGAACACCTAAAATCCATCAAACACATTTTATACACAAGACTTCACCAAATTTACACTACATCACAATATAGTGCACAATTTAAATTGCTTAGCACTTAGGCCCTTAAATAACATGGCTCTTAGGCCCTTAAATAACATAAACCTTAAACACTGAATTTCCACAATATATAAGCCTTTGACCTGCAATTACACACACCAAAACATAGTTCTTTTACTAGTCTCCTTGAGAACACCCCTAAGTCATCACCATTTGCTCTTTAGTAGTTTTGGCAAGCATTATAAGCTCATTTCTCCTAAGGCATTAAACCACATTGAGATAGCATATTTACCCTCTTTCCTCACAAACTTCTTTCTCTTGTTTCCTTGTTTAAAATCGGCTAAGGTATTTGATTCCTTGTCAAGTTCTATACATTGTACAACACTAATGAGTATTCAAGCTTTAAGCTTAATCTCTTTGTAAACCCTAGTTACATATATTGTTTTAACACATTAAGGTAATTGTTTTACCTTTGAATGGAAAGAGATCTTGAATGAGTATCAAGAGAGGACTCCTCCTAGCCCTTGAAAGATTCAAATGAACTAAAACAAGACAAGAGAAGACACCATTACATGGTGCATTTTCGGTCACAACCAAAAATGAAGGAATGGAGTTTTCTTTGGTTTTTCCTTACCTTGAAGCAAAGGTGATCAACAAGGCATAAAAATATAAAGCTCAACTCCATCAATGGTGGAACTCCATGGCACCGAAATGGGGCTCTTGAAGTTTTAAGAAGATAGGAATGAAGAGCTTGATGAGAGGAAGAGATTGGTGGTGTTTGTTTTTTATTTGGATAAGTGAGCTAGATTTTACAAGGGATTAAAGATTGACTTCCATGGTGGTGTTGTGCTGTATTACCGTGAGAGAACAGCAAGAAGGGAGGAAGGAGAAGGTTGAACCGTGTGAATGAGAAAGGAATGGGGAATGAAGCACTGCTTTTTAGAAGATATTGTAACTTATAAAGCAAATAGTACCTTAATTAGTCATCCTTTCTTTTCTTAGTAAATTAACAAGAGAGTGGTGAGTCACACCTTAAGGAAACCGGCCCCGTTTATTACATAAGGGCATTTTAGTCTTTATTTGTCAATTTAATTACTTATGATAACATATGTTATATACTAGCTTATAAAAATCACTATTCACAAAACAAGGCACATAGAAGTGAAATTTTTTATTTTCCATTGATATAGACTTCCAAATGTGATACTATATAGTACACATGTTAATTAAAGAGTAATGATGGACATCTAGCCATTAAAAACTCATTTACAAGACAATTTTTCAAAAACGTGCTTTAAGACTCCTTAAGGCACATTTTGTGTTTTAACTTGTTTTCAAGCTTGGTTTTCTTTGGTAATTGATTTAATATGTTCATTAACATATTTAAGGTATAGGTATGACCATTAGGTCTTTTACAAATTTATCCCAAGCTTAGAGCACATTTTTGCTCAAACTGTGTCTTAGTGCTTTATTGCATTTTACTATGGTTTAAATTGTTCACTGATGTTTCTAAGGCACTATTTAGCCTTTACATACCATAGTTTGATATTTAAACCACATATCAAGGTTTGGGGTATTTCAGTACCCCACGTATGTATACATGTAGTGTACGAAACACGGGAAGTAGTCAACTCTGTTCTACGGACCATAAGTAAATTTGAAACAGAACAGTTGGTTACCTCAACCGAACAAAGGAAACTCAGATAAGCTACAAGCTAACGAGTCAGAAACTCACTTCAGGAGAACCATTAAGAGTTGAAAGTGCAAGAAGCACTAACAACGGGATAAGACATTGGATATGTCTCGAGGATATCAAGGTAAAGCATGACAACTGGAAGGAATACCCAGTCTAAACACTGCAAGGCAAAAGCCTAACATTGACACATCAATGTGCAACGAACGGATAGAATTCCCAGAACAACTACCACAAACACACAGGGTGATGTTATAAGGTACCAGAAATACCATTCATCACCGGAAGGGATATCAAATCCGTGATAACACAAGGAAAAATACCAATGTCTACCCTAAGAACGGGAGACGTTACAACCCTCAACGGATAACCCAGATCCAGAACCGCAAGGTAGGACAATAAACTGGACACACTCATAAATGTCAGGTGCTACCGTATATCGGTACTACCCAGGAGCAATCCATAAAGGGTATCAAGTCAACACAGTTGAACGAGATGTAGTGGTAAAAACACCATAATCGGAACGAGCAACTGGTTAGAACACCGACGGGATCCCACTTGATAGGGGATACCCCAAATTAGTAAATGGTATCGATCATACCAAGATACAAAAAGGGTCTCCAACAAACGGAACCTTGATGCGACGATCTTGTCATGGAACCCAGTATCACCTCCAAGCCCAGCGATGGCTTACAGAGAAGTAACCACTTGGGAACGACCTATGATGAGCAGAGCTCTAGGCAATATGGCTAGTAGGCCGTGGAACTATTACCACAAACAACTCAACGGTTGCAAAACCATTGTGAACCATATGGAAGGTTGTCAAGGATGACACCGATAAAAGAGTAACAACCGATGAATGAGGACGCCCCTCATAACGTGAGACCACAAGGGTGGAGAACACATGGATCCCAAGAAGGGGATACCACCAATAACTGTAGGGAAATATATTCCTTTCAGAACTACTAGTGTAGTCAAGCTTGAGCATACAACTATTGTCAAGCAATGTGAAATAAGCTTCAACAGCAATTGTTGATAACCAAGGAATAACCGGTTATAAAACCAATGATGCTCGGAGAGCTCTGAAAAATAAAGTAATACCATATTCTATATTTGCCAAATACATGGGGAACCATCGTATAAATGATAGAGATGCATGAGCTGAAGCTAACGACAGTGGATGCCATGTAAACCAATATTGTAAATCAGTAAGAGCATGGTGCGCATCAGACGACCAATGTATGTGAATAATCACCAATGCTATGGAATTGTTAATTCGAGATAGTGGACAGACCGGGCAACAAGCCAGGAGTCCGCACGAAATGATGAAACACCACCTGAAGGAGTAACAATAATTCCTATTGCGATCTCATAAGAGAGTTACTGTCGAGCGTTTACGCCTCTGCACTCTGTAGGACTGAGTGTTTTGGTATTGCACTTGTGTAGTCAATGATCTAGTGGGATAGCTAAGGATATGGAGAACGTAAGTAGTGGTAAATTCTTCCTTTCACCATAAACACGGCGTGAGCCAGTTGAGCAAAAGCTTGGAAACAAACCGTGCGGCCTAAGGCCAAAAAGCACGAAGAGTGTGGAACACACCAACAATCACAAGATGTGAATTCCATTGGAATAAAAGCGAAAGGAGACTTAAGAAAGTCACAAGGACCGACGCATGGAAAATGCAAGGTCATACAAGTAAAGAACACTTGTAATGAACCAGAGAAACTGGTGTAGCTCAGAAGCTACTAACAACAGAGGAAGCACTACAACTAAGTAGTGACTTAACCTCAACCGACAATAAGTCGGAGAAACCAAGTGAATGATCACTACAAACACAACAGTATGTATATACATGGCCAGAGAGCTGGTTATGAATCTACAACTCATCGAGTTCGAGCACGGTAAGAGAACACCGCATTTGGTCAATAAACCTTATTCTCACAATAAGAGGGATAAAAGGTGATGCGTAACACGTTCAAGATAACAAGAAGGGCGAATAACCCAAGTTATCAGGGTCGCACAGCAGAAGCTAGTGGACCCAGAATTCTAAGCGAAATGCACCTAGTGAATAAAAGGCTAATCACCAATGCCTCAAAGCCATTTAGGCTAGAACCGAATCCGGTTAAGAGTTGAATAACTCCGATGAAAATCTTGATGCAGGGACTAACCGATAGTACGGTTAAGACCCGTTGATCAAGGAACATTGTATAATAGACCGCATGGAAACTGAACCATTCCATGACGGCTGAATGCCTTCGACCAATGTCCAATGTTGACACATGGTAGATTACGTGGGCGTAATCCCTTTTAAGGGGGGTAGAGCGAAAACCGCGAAATGTATGTTTTACGTGATAGGTGCGTAAACTACAACGCGCATAGCGCAAGAGAATTCGTTTTGATGGTTGATACTTATGTTACATAAACATTTGTATTCACTCATCGTGTAATTGTGGTAATTTGGGAAGTAAGTATAGGAAAAGGAGTAGAGAAACTCCAAGGTAATGAGAAACCCGATTGGTAATAGTATGAAGTGAGTATGTATGGGAGACTTGAGGAGTATAAATCGGTACGGAACCGATGTATGTAATGAGTATGAATCGGTATAACACCGACGTATGTAATGAGTATGAATCGGTGTACAACCGATGTATTTTATGAGTATAAATTGGAGTATAGCAAATTAATGGGATATTATACCCTTGAATTCTTAAAGTATAGAAGTTGGAGAAGATGTAGCAATAATTGATGAAATGATTAGTAAGTAAGTAAGTGAATCATATAAATTGGAAAATGTATGTGTATGATTATGAGTAGCAAGATTAAAAAAGATATAAAATGAAATAATGTTTGACGAGCTGTCTGTTTGTATTGAGGTGGAAGTGGAACTTGATTTGCTAGCGATCAAGGGAAGCCGAACACAAATTAGAGTGGAAGGATAATTCAACGCCAATGCTGATCACATTGGGGTTGAAGGACTCTGGAAGCTCCCTTAAGTGGCCACAATATAACACTAGTAATAGTAATGATCATCATAAATTGAAATTGGGAGATGTATGCAAGGTTTTCAAAATGAATTTCCAAAACTAATTTGGTACAAAGTTTTCTTCAAACTCGAGAATGAGGATCGGTTTTAAAACCGCTCCCACGGACGCTAGTGGATCTTCCATGCCTAGGCACGGGTATCCGGTCGAAACCATAGGAGGTGAAGCTAGTTTTGAGTCTGTGGAAGTGTAGAGTAGTTTGAAACCACTACACCGGGTGTACGGTAACAGTGGGTGTTTTGTATTTTTCCAAGGGCACTGGGGCAGTGTAGTCCCGAGTAAGTATGAGTAAGTATGAGTAAAGTATGAGTAAGTAAGTATGAGTAAGTGCTTGAGGATCTCTATATGTGCAAATGAATTTGATCAGAACCAAAGGACCGTAGAGCCAGAAAGCGTAAGTGCTCAAGTCATGACGGCCGTGAACCAGAAAGCGTAAGTGTTCAAACGTGACCGGTACCTGAGGGATCACTCGCCATTGGGGGAGGATTGTACCTAATTGTCTGCGGATGGACCCCCTTGGAGAGGAGTAAAACGGATAGTTTTGATTGCTATGCATGCAGTGACATGCTGTTTGGATGCGTAGTATGCATCATGTCAGACATTTGGAGTTTGACAAATTATATGCAGAGGTTATAACCTTGGCATAGAGTATTTATACAAGTAACAATATTAGATTCACCAACTTTGAGGACAAAGTTCTTTAAGGGGGGTAGATTGAAATATCCTGAACTTAAATATGGTGATTAAATTATTCTAATATAGTATTTTAGGGCCTAATAGTGCCTAAGTAATTTTTGGTAAGGAAAATAAATCCAAAAGAAATGAGAAAACGCTTAGAAAGCGAAAAACGCTAAATGAGCGTTAAATAACCATAGGAGGCACGAGACCTCGGTTATAGTATCGTAAGGATTCCTAAGGCTTATTTATGCCTAATTAGTATATGGGAACAACTCCCGAAGAAAACGGATCCAAATAAAGTATTAAAACGCTAATAGAGCTTTAGCGCAAGTTTTTCGAGAAAACCCAAAAACGTGATTTTAAGCGGTCAAATGAACCCGTAAAAATTATACAGTATTAAATAACTATTATTAAGCATTAACGGAAGCTTAATAACCAATAAAAATAAAGAAACGAGAAAATTCCGGAAAACGGGTTCCGGTTAGTAAAACTGTCAAAAACGGGAAGTTGTGGGGTAAAAGCATAAATAAACCAAACTAGTGTGTCCACTATTGTAAATAAAATTTTAAAACCCCCAAGGGGCTGTGTATCAACCGATTTCCCCCTTCCCTCTCACACAATAAATAAATAAAGAAAGAAGAAAAAGAAAGAAGAAAGAAAAAGAATACAAAAGCAAAAAGAACACTCTCTTTCCTCACTTTTCTTCTCTCTCTTCTATTCTTTCCTTCCCCCATCGTGAGACCCCTCTTCTTCTCCCCCTTGCAGCGATTTTTGCAGCCTCTCATGGCTTCCATGGCAACTCCATCTTCTACCTCATGCTCTAGCTTCACTTGAGCTCCAAATGTAAAATAAAATACATATTTGAACTCCCCTCTTCAAGCTCTACATTTCTATCTTTTCAAAATCCGAAAATGAGCAACTTCATCTCCATGGGTTTTCCCCATTTGAAGAGAAAAGCACACCATTGTGAAGCTTGGAGTCTCCTCTTTCCAACAGGGTAAAAATCTTCATGAAAAACTCAAGCTTTCTCCACCTCCTTGTGTAACCGATTTTTGCCCTTCTTGTAATGCCTTGTTCTCTTCTTTGTTTGAGCTTGGTTCAACTCTCCAATGGTGGAGGAACTCTCCTTTGTATTCAAGGCTTAAAAACCTCCCTTGAAACTCCAAGGTAAAACCCTAACTTGTGGTGATTTAAACCCTTCATTGAATTAGTGAAGTTTTAAGAGGTTAAAGTTTAATTATATTCTCCTTATGTAATTTGGGTGTTGGGATGGAGTTTGGTAACTCCATCCCCCACAAAACCGATTGGACAAGAAGAGAGGAAGAGGAGGAATGGAAAAGAAATGAAGGAATCAAAAGCTCAAGGTAAGAGCTCCTTCTTAATGCTTAATTTAATGCATTAGTGTAATGGGAATGGGTAAACATATAAAAGAACCTAAACTATTGTACTAGTATTGTAGTTGTGGATGTTTGAGTATTTGTGAGCAGAAATGTGGATTTGTAGGCCTTAGAGCCAAATGAATGGTGTATGTGTATTAGTATACTATTGCAGGAAGCAATGATGTATTGGTATTGTGATTGAAGAAGTATTGGTGTATTAAGATTTTGTATGAACCTTGTGCTGGTAGGACCCTTGTTGGGTGTGGCTAGCTTTAGGTTGGATTTGATGAGAGAATGTGAAATACCCCAAACCTTGATATGTTGGTTAAATGTTGAAATATGGCATCTAAAGGCTAAAAAGTGCCTTAGAAACATCAGTGTACAATTTAAGCCATGGTAAAACACAATAAAACACTAAGGCACGGTTTGAGCAAAAACGTGCTCTAAGCTTGGAGTGAACTTGGCTAGGACCAAAGAGCCTACCAAGACTTAATAATATTTAATTATGATTTTATAGGGCTAATTAAGTCCTTAGGCAACCTTGGTAGACAATGAAACCAAACAAAACATAAATAAATACTTTAAGGTCAATATGGGCTAAAATGTGCTCTAAGCTTGGGATAAGTTTGGTTAAGACCTAATAAGCTTACCAAGACTTTATTTATATGTTAATGAACATATTAAACCAATTACCAAAGAAAACCAAGCTTGAAAACAAGCTAAAACACAAAATGTGCTTTAAGGAGTCTTAAAGCACATTTTTGAAAAATTGTCTTGTAGATGAGTTTTGAGTGGCTAAATGACCATCATTACTCTTTAATTAACATGTGTACTACTTAGTATCACATTAGGAAGTCTAAATCAATGGGAAATCAAAAATTTCACAAATATGTGCCTTAATTTGTGAATAGTGCTCAAATAGTGCTAGTTTAAGTTATAAGTCAACATAAGTTGTTTAATTGGTCAACAAAGGCCATATATATGTTATATATTGAAGGGGCCACGGTTTTGGGTGTGTGAGTCATCACACTTGGCTTGCAAATTAAAAGAAAGAAAGAAAAGTAAGTAAAGGATACCTTTTTGCTTTATAACTTAAATATCTCCAAAACTTACCTCTCTCCTCACTTTCTCTTCTTTTCTTTTTGGTTCCCACCGTCTCCAACCTCATCCTCCCTTCTCCATTCTCGTTTTGCTACAGCAAGTAGCCATTCTCCATCTTTAAATGCTTGTAACTCATGGCTCCAAGCTCCGAATTCAATTCCGAGACTACCGTTGTCTTAGTTAGAGTAAGCTCTACATTCCTATCTTTTCAAATCTTCAAAAGCTCCATTTCGGTGCCATGGAGATTCACCATTGAAGGAGCTTGAGCTCATATTTCCATGCCTTGTCATTCTCCTTTGTTTCAAGGTAAGGAAAATCAAAGAAAATCCAAGTTCCCACCATTTTCTTGTATAACCGAAAATTCACCTTACAATGGTGTCTTGTCTTGCTATTTTCTTAGCTTAATTCAATCTTCAAGGGACTAGGAGGAGTCCTATCTTGCCACTTAACCAAGCTCTCTTTCGAATTCCAAAGGTAATCATCAAATTTTAGTGTTTTAAGACACTTATGTAAACCTAGGGTTTAACTATGAGTTTGAGTATTAAACTTAATGCTCATTACCCTTATATGTGTATTGGTTAGAAGATTGACAAGTGGTAAAACCTCCTTGCCGGTTTTCAACCAAGAAAGAACAAGAGAAAACAAATGGGAAAGCTTGGAAAACAAAGAGGTAAATGACCTCTCTTAATGTGGTTTATTGTACTAGGAAATTGAGCTATATTTGCTTAATAAATGACTTAAAGAGCCAATGGGAAATGAGCTAGAAAACTATCCACAAGGTGGACTAAAAATACATGGGAGCATTGTTGTGTGTACTTGCAGGTTGAAGGCATTATTATGTGGGAAATTCAGTGTTTAAGGTTTATGCAATTTAAGGGCCTAAGAGCCAAGCAATTTAAGTTTATGCACTATATTGTGATGTAGTGTAGTTAAAGGCTTAGTTGTGTGTAAAGGGCATTTCTTGTAAAGATGAATGTCTTGAATGGTTAAAGGATGAAAAACAATATGTTTGTGTGTAAGGAATGTGTATTAAGTGATTAAGTGTTCTTGGTTGTCTAAAGGTGAAAACCTAAGTGTTTGGGTGTGAGAGTTTACAAGAGAAGCTATGGCAAAATTTAGTTGATAAACAAAGGAGTTTATGTGATGAAATGAGATTTTAAGACCTAGAAGGTACTAGGAACTTGTTAAGTGTTAAGATGGTGGAAGAAGGTGAATCATGGTGTTCTTAGGTGTTAAGATGCCTTAGGCATAGTCTTGGAGATTTAGGGAACTAATGGATGACTTCTTGATACACCAAGGTGATGGTGGAGGTGTCGTAAAGTCTTGTGCAAAGTTTGGTGAACAATGAAAGTGTAACGCCTTGTGAAGGTTTAATTATGAACTTGTGGGAAAAACTTGAGGAGTGTGTGTAAAGGGGATGAGTGTAGTGCAAATGATGTTTAAAAGGGTGGTTATAAGGTAGTGAGGGAGTACTTTGGTTAGGTGAAGTTTTAGGCAAGAATACAAGTTACAAGTGTAAGAAAAAATGTTCTAAGTGTTAAGGACTTAGTAAAAGTTGAGTAAAAGTTTAAGGAATTTTTGGGATGTTTCGAGAGGGTTTAAGTGTGCCCAAAAGATGTTAAAACATGTGGGAGAACATGTGTAAAGCATAGGAAAAAATTGGGATGAATTTGGAGTTCAGAAAGAGGAGAAAAGCACATTAGAAAATTGGTTCTGCAGTGGACCGCCCCTACGGACCGCCCCTGTGGGGAGGTCCAGTGCAGAGAAGTGAAAAAAAAAGAAACGTGTAGCATCTGTTGTGGACCGCCCCAGAGGGGCGGTCCAGACCAGAAATGAAGAAAAAAATTTGTTTAAGGCTCCTAATGATGGGGAATTGAATGGTAATGGTTTTAGATGATGTTTAGGCCTTGTTTGGTGACTTTTAAAGGCCATTGGAAGTATAAACAAGTGTGAGAGTGAATGTGTAAGTTGTGAACTTAAGATCACATAAATAAATTAAGTACAACAGGATGATGGGGTTAACTATGGGCATTAGATATTAAACAATCATGTCACCCCGATGTTAATGACAGTAATTGTGATGTTACCAGTTGTACGGGATTTGTTCGAGGAACCTAGGAGGACACAAAATAGTGGACCGTGGTGAAAGGTATGGTTTTCTTGCAACCTGTGTCCTACCGGATTACACCGGCTTGTATGCCAATGTGTTTTTCTGAGTGTTTGCCACCTTGTAAGATTAAAACATGTAATGAGTTTATAGTAATTCATTTATGTGGCGCATCTGGTCTCCGATACCGTTAACCTCAAATAAGTGTCGAACCTTAGCTAACTAGAACTAGGAACACGAGAGAGATCGGTATTCGGAGTTAACGACCCAAACCTTGGGAACGTTCTAACCACGGCTATGTGTGAGTTAGTTGGATATTGTTGTTGTATGCAAGTGTGTGAACCTCCCTTGTGTGCTTAACTCGGTTATGATACCGTATGGTGTGTGGATGTGGTAGGCTCCATAATGGATCTCTAACTACTTATTTATAAGTATATATGTACTAATGGGGGGTGAGGAGTCCGGTCATGTTCCGGCCACGCGTGTGAGGACGGGAGTCGATGTCATATCCGGTTCGACTCTCTTGGTGTATGTATAGGTTGTATTCCAATTTGGTTTCAATCTTCCCTTAGCTTATCCAAAGCTAGTTTACTGACTCACGTCGGGCCACAGGGGCATACAAATGTTATTTCGGTGTGCTTGGGATTACTATATCCGACACACCTTGGGTTTAAGTTAACCGTTCGATATAACTGGACGGTAACGAGGTTGGTAACGAGCTTAGCATGAGATTGGCATTAATCTCTAGGCTCACTATGTATACTAACTATGGTGGAAGGTTCCTTGTGTGAACCGACCTTATGGTGTTTTGTGTTGTTATTGTGCTAGGCAATTTCCCTTGCTATGCTATGATATGTATACGTTAGGTGTTTAAAATGAATGCGATGTTATCATGTGTACGCCGAAACAAGAAAGGTTTTGTTATGTTTTGTTATGTGAGGAATGAGATATGTTGTAGGATATGGAGTGTGTGGATCATGGAAATGAATCCCAGTTTGTGACAAGAGGCGTTTAAGGATAACCCGATTAATGGGTACGTGTCGTTCATTAAGGAAGTAGCTCCGTTTTAGAGGAGAGCCACTCTAGGGTTAAAGGAATCATTGGATGATTTGTTAAGTGTGGATGTTTGGATATATGTTGAGCCCTATTGTTGGGTGTATGCAAAGTGTTGTGTGTTTATGGTTTGTATGCATGATTTAAATATAATCAACTGCATGCTAAGACGACAATTAGTTGTGCGTGGCCCGGTAGCATGTGGGCTGCGGGATTACCATACCAGCAAAGGTGCTGAGCCCCTTGGGGGCCACCCTTTCTCTCCTTTTCTATTTCAGGTACAAGGAGCTGGAAGCCGTTCGAGAGTAGGACGGGGTAGATGTTTATACATGGGTAGCCATTTAAATGGCGTAAGCATTGTAGGCGTAGTAAGACCGAAATTGTTATCGGCATTAGTTTGTAAATACTTGGTACGGTTGGAATGTATAAAGTATATGGGTTGTTGTTAAGGGAAGCAAATGTAACGTGTAGTTGCTCGGGAGTCTAGTCCATCAGACCGATACAAAGTACATGTATTAGCCTTGTTAGCCACGTGGGTGGTTAACGGCGTGTAACACCATTGAAATAAGTAATGTGATGAGTTGAGTTTCCGCTGCAATGTGTTGTTAAATGTATGGTTGTAGTTGGGGTGTTACAAAAAGTGGTATCAGAGCGAAGTATCGCTCTGATGACTGAATTACCGAGCTTAGGAAGTACCGAGTTAGGATTTAAGTACTTTGGGTTAAGGGTTGAGTGATAGCGTGAGAGATACGCTAGATAGGAACTACCAGTGAATACTGGAAACCTACAGTATCCTTCCCGCCCTCCACAATCCCTATTTTATAACTTGGGAAAGAACGCCAGAGAGATGAAAGTCCTCTCTTACTCGGGAAAACCCGATCTGGATGTTAATTAGTACTTCTGTGAGTACGGAGAACCGGTCATACGGTTGATCCCAAAAACTGGGAATCCCGGAGACGGTCTCCATCTGAACAATGTCAACTGCATTTAAACAGTGAAGAATGGACAATCCTACATAAAAGAGAATGAAATTTCCGGCAACCTGGGTCGACATGCCGAGCAGTCGAGAATAACCAGTTTGCAACGCACCAACCGTGCAACAGGCAAGAAGTGGATTAATACAACCCGGGACGAGTGTCTACGGGACCACAGTTGATAAATTATACACCAACGGTATACCAACCGACAAAGGAACTACAACGTAGTGCCCAAACAAGAGACAAGTCTCAGTAACCACGACAAATACGTGGAACGGGCTACGAAGACGAAACAATACAAAAGAAAAAGGGGTCTCCCAGAATGGGAAACACCCTAGTTGATGATCGTCATGTGAAGACAGTGAGAAGTCACCTAGAGGAGTTATTATCAAGATTGTAAGATCAGTAAGGGCCAACAAGGCCACTGATGACAGTGCGGATAAAAACAATACCACAACCGGTATGTGTTAAACCGATAGCCAGTTAGCATGGCGCACTTGCCATAGCAAGTGCTGCTATAACAGGGCTGTTCGGGAAATTTATAACCACTACAAGTACTTGGTAAAGTACCATAAGGTTAAATGTGATCGTCATAACAGTGGAAGGGCCTGTTAGCCTAACCTCTGTAATTGGAAGTACACCAGTCAGCAAGAAGCTAGACTTGGCTAAGGTAAGAAGATGTTGTGAAACCATGAAAATTTTCTTTCAAACCTAGATTTATTCAAACTCTTTTCTTTCAAAACCAAAATTTTCTTTCAAACCAACACTCCTTTCTACCTTCTTTTAAGAACCGAACCAGTAAAGCCAAAGACAGTTGACAAGGATACAACAGTGGATGAACTTTCCTTCGATTAAGTTCGGGAAGCACGGGACGCATATTGTCAAGGGACAATATAAGGGAGTTGACAACAGAATACTTCACCTAGGCGTGTGACGGACACTACGAGTGTACCAACTGAAATGTGGGACGACCGCACTCCGATAGGAGCTTGTGGGCCTGACAGACCTACTTATGGGTTAGTTGGGTAAGTAGTAATGTATCAGTATGGTACCCCACATATGTATACGAGTAGAATCCGAAACACGGGAAGTAGTCGACTCCATACTACGGTCAGCAGTATAAGTCAAACAAGAACTAAGGATTACCATGAATGGTTGAAGTTAAGGAACTCAGTTAAGTTAACGAGATTAAAAGGATTAGTGAATTCCTTTCAAGGGAATGTTTAAGAGTTAGGAAGTGCGAAGTGCACAAACTGTTAAGTAAAGACATAGCATATGTCTTAAGGATCCTCAGGGATAAACATGATAGCTGGAAAGCAGGGCAAGGCAGATGCCTAATGTGGACACATTAATGTGCAATGGACGGGATGAAACTCCCAGAATGAGTACACACTATCAGGAGCAAAAAGGCGTGGCTAACTGAATGTACCAATAAGTGTGAACTTGATGTAAAGGCATAACTTAGTAACACCCAGGAGCAATCCATAAAGGGTGTTCGCATCAGTAATTGTTGCACGAAATGCATGATAGAAGCACAAGGGTTGAAACTAACACCCAGATTAGATATAAGTTGTCAGGAGATGGACTGACAAACCTAAGGGGCATCCCATGAAAGGAAACGGAATGCAACGACCTTGTCATGGAGCTCAATATGATATCCAAACTATGTAATGTTGCACAAAGAAGTACATGTATGTGGACAGCCTACAATGAGCGCAGCTCAAGGCAATAAGGCTTATAGGCCACAAATAAAATGTGTTATATAAATTAGATTGATTGCAGAAGTTTATGTTATATAAGTGAATAGAGTGGAGAACGAACCACTGCATTAAGAGTGGGGATACCTCTCGATATTGTGAAACCGCTGGAGCGGTAGTTATGTGAACCAAGTTCAACAAATATGTTAAGGATGGACGGTTATTATTGAAAGAGAGCAGTTAGCTTAGTAGTATGTGTGTATAAGTGAAACACCGAGCTGAATAATGCGGCTTGTGACTCGAATGATCGATGCTCAAGGAGCATTCAGTAGTCATCCAAATGAGTGATGAACCATAATGTGAATAATGTAAGTATATGTGTGGAAGTTAATATGGCAGTAAATATGATATAAGCTGATGCTATACAAGGAGTAAGAGCACGGTGCGCAGCAAGCGACCGTTGTATAAGTATTGTTAAACGATAATGTAGCAGATAAGACCAGTTATGAGTTAAACTTAGTAGAGATGCAAGATAAGTGATGTCAAACAAACTAGGCAGTAAGCCAGTAGCCAGTATTACGAGATCAAAATCTCAATGAAACACAGTGTGAATTCCATGGCGAATCACATAAGGGATTTACTGTCAAGAGTTTACGCCTCTGCACTCTGTATGACTGAGTGTTTTGGTATTGCACTTGCGCAGTAATGATCAAGTGGGATAGCTAGGAATCAGAAGCATGGTAATTGTGGAGGAATAATGTTATAATGGCCGATGCATAGGTAATGCAAGCCCCACCAATGAAAGAATACATGTACAAAACCAAATGTGGAGACATGATTAACAGTAAGTGACTACAGTAGCACTAACTGCCAAATATCGGTATGGAATATACCCCAAATGCTGTAAATAGCTGAGAGAGCACTACACACTAGGTAGTAGCTCAATCTCAACCGACAGTAAGTCGGAAGGGAACAAGTCAATCATTGTGAAATACATAGCTTTATACACGGTAAGAGATACCACGCGTTGGTTGAGAAACCATTGTTACCAAGATGAAGGTGACAATTGGGGATGTACAATACAGTAAGAATAACAAATGGGGCAATTAAGCTCTACAGTTATTAGAGTTTCGCAGCAGAAACTAGTGAGCCAGTGATTCAAGTGTTGAATGTACATGGTGAACATGAGTGAATGGCTAATTATTAATGCCGAGAAGCCTCACAGGATCGAAACCAACTAAGATTTAAAGCAAACTCCAATGAGAATTCTTGGTTTAGGAACTAAACCGCTAATATGGTTAAGATCCTCTAATCAGAATCCATTGTGTAATAGACCGCGTGGAAGTTAAAACACTTCACGACGGCAGAACATTTTAAGCTAATGTTCAGTGATTGATTACGTGGGCGTAATCCCTTTTAAGGGGGGTAGAGCGTAAAGCCGCTTAGTGTGTTTTACCGTACAAGTGTACGTGAACTATGTTCTGCATAGCACAAAAATGATTTGCTATGATGGTTGGTGCGTGTGTTATATAAACATACACATTCATTCGTGGTTAGATTGTGGTAATTGCGCACAAAAGATGCGAATGCCATTGTGATAGGTGTGTGTATTTTGTTAACGGTTGTGTGTGAAGGTACAAGTGTAAGGGAGTAAAGAAACTCCCGGGGAACTAAAACCCCGACGTGTATAAATGTAAACCGTGTATTGTATTTTGATAAAAATATATATATACAGTGTTATGGTTTATGAAGGGGAATGGGATTGACATAGAACTTAATGAGAATTAAATTCCCTAGGTAACTTGAATTAAGTTGGATTTGGATGATGACTGATAGACGGAGTTCTATCCCTTGGAGATGTAATGATTATGACTAGAAGGATTAAAAGATAGAAAATGGAATATGCTTGAATTAGTTGTTGGTTGAAAATGAAGTGGGAGGTGAAACTTGATTATCATGAGATCAAGGGAAGCCGAACACAAATTGGGGCCGAAAGGTAGTTCAACACTGATGCTGATCACATCAGGGTTGGATGACTCTTGAAGCTCCCTGTAAGTGGTCACAGACAACCATGTTAAGAAAGATACAAAGAGCATAAATTGGACTTGGAGTTGTGTTGTGTTTTCAAAAGGATTTTCAATTGGTGTTTTCAAACAATCGATTAATATTTTGAATAAAGGATCCTCTTATACTTAACCTAGTAAAGAATTTTTTGTAATACTTGCTCACGCTGAGGACGTATAAGCCTTGTCTTCGGACCAGTGACATGAGAAGTATATTTTAAAAATGTATGTGATTGTTTTGACCTCCCAAAGGAACGGGGACCAGAAGGTGTCCATCGCGACCGGGTTCTACGGGATCACAGTGTATATGTACTCAACATGGGATTGGAGCCCATGGAGAGATGGAAAAGGCATTTCTGTTTGTTATACATGCTAAGACATGTTGTGTGGTATGAGTAAGAAATATTATTTTAGGCCTATGAGTCTAACTGTTGTTATGTTACCCAGACCTGAGAGTCTAAGGGTTATTATGTAAGTACGGTACGGTTAAGGTACCCGGACCATTGAGTCCGAGGTAATCATGTAAGTATGTTACGAGGTGGTTATGTATGGATGTGGATATGTTGCCCGGACCGTCAAGTCCGAGGTTGGATGTAAAGAGTGTTTGGTAATGGAAGTTTATTTTAAAGTAATTCCCGTATTCTAATCCAATGATGCGTGGAAATATGAACTTCGAGGACGAAGTTCTTTTAAGGGGGGTAGATTGAAATACCCCAAACCTTGATATGTTGGTTAAATGTTGAAATATGGCATCTAAAGGCTAAAAGTGCCTTAGAAACATCAGTGTACAATTTAAGCCATGGTAAACACAATAAAACATTAAGGCACGGTTTGAGCAAAAACGTGCTCTAAGCTTGGAGTGAACTTGGCTAGGAACCAAAGAGCCTACCAACACTTAATAATATTTAATTATGATTTTATAGGGCTAATTAAGTCCTTAGGCAACCTTGGTAGACAATGAAACCAAACAAAACATAAATAAATACTTTAAGGTCAATATGGGCTAAAATGTGCTCTAAGCTTGGGATAAGTTTGGTTAAGACCTAATAAGCTTACCAAGACTTTATTTATATGTTAATGAACATATTAAACCAATTACCAAAGAAAACCAAGCTTGAAAACAAGCTAAAACACAAAATGTGCTTTAAGGAGTCTTAAAGCACATTTTTGAAAAATTGTCTTGTAGATGAGTTTTGAGTGGCTAAATGACCATCATTACTCTTTAATTAACATGTGTACTACTTAGTATCACATTAGGAAGTCTAAATCAATGGGAAATCAAAAATTTCACAAATATGTGCCTTAATTTGTGAATAGTGCTCAAATAGTGCTAGTTTAAGTTATAAGTCAACATAAGTTGTTTAATTGGTCAACAAAGGCCATATATATGTTATATATTGAAGGAGCCACGGTTTTGGGTGTGTGAGTCATCACACTTGGCTTGCAAATTAAAAGAAAGAAAGAAAAGTAAGTAAAGGATACCTTTTTGCTTTATAACTTAAATATCTCCAAAACTTACCTCTCTCCTCACTTTCTCTTCTTTTCTTTTTGGTTCCCACCGTCTCCAACCTCATCCTCCCTTCTCCATTCTCGTTTTGCTACAACAAGTAGCCATTCTCTATCTTTAAATGCTTGTAACTCATGGCTCCAAGCTCCGAATTCAATTCCGAGACTACCGTTGTCTTAGTTAGAGTAAGCTCTACATTCCTATCTATTCAAATCTTCAAAAGCTCCATTTCGGTGCCATTGAGATTCACCACTGAAGGAGCTTGAGCTCATATTTCCATGCCTTGTCATTCTTCTTTGTTTCAAGGTAAAGAAAATCAAAGAAAATCCAAGTTCCCACCATTTTCTTGTATAACCGAAAATTCACCTTACAATGGTGTCTTGTCTTGCTATTTTCTTAGCTTAATTCAATCTTCAAGGGACTAGGAGGAGTCCTATCTTGCCACTTAACCAAGCTCTCTTTCGAATTCCAAAGGTAATCATCAAATTTAGTGTTTTAAGACACTTATGTAAACCTAGGGTTTAATTATGAGTTTGAGTATTAAACTTAATACTCATTACCCTTATATGTGTATTGGTTAGAAGGTTGACAAGTGATAAAAGCTCCTTGCCGATTTCCAATCAAGAAAAACAAGTGAAAACAAGTGAGAAAGCTTGGAAAAAAAGAGGTAAATGACCTCTCTTAATGTGGTTTTATGTACTAGGGAATTGAGCTATATTTGCTTAATAAATAACCTAAAGAGCCAATGGGAAATGAGCTAGAAAACTATCCACAAGGTGAACTAAAAAGACATGGGAGCATTGTTGTGTGTATTCGCAGGTTGAAGGCATTTAAATGTGGAAATTCAGTGTTTATGGTTTATGTTATTTAAGGGCCTAAGTGCCAAGCAATTTAAGTTTATGCACTATATTGTGATGTAGTGTAGTTTAAAGGTTTAGTTATGTGTAAAGAACATCTCTGTGAAGGTGAATGTGTTTGATGGTTAAAGGGATGAAAAACCATATGTTTGTGTATAAGAGTGTGTATTAAGAGATTGAATGTTCTTGATTGTCTAAAGGTGAAAAACAATGTGTGTTTTGGTGTAAGGTGATACAAGAGAAGCTATGGCGAAATTTAGTTGATAAACAAAAGAGTTTATGTGTTGTAATGAGATTTTATGACCTAGAAGGTACTAGGAATTTTTAAGTGTTAAGATGGTGAAAGAAAGTGAATTAAGGTGTTCTTAGGTGTTAAGATGCCTTAGGCATAGTCTTGGAGATTTAGGGAACTAATGGATGATTTCTTGATACACCAAGGTGATGGTGGAGGTGTCGTAAAGTCTTGTGCAAAGTTTGGCGAACAATGGAAGTGTAACGCCTTGCGAAGGTTTAATTATGAATGGGAGACTGGAGACTTGAGGAGTGTGTGAAGGGGATGAGTGTAGTGCAAATGATGTTTAAAAGGGTGGTTATAAGGTAGTGAGGGAGTACTTTGGTTAGGTGAAGTTTAGGCAAGAATACAAGTTACAAGTGTAAGAAAAAAAATGTTCTAAGTGTTAAGGACTTAGTAAAAGTTGAGTAAAAGTTTAAGGAATTTTTGGGATGTTTCGAGAGGGTTTAAGTTTGCCCAAAAGATGTTAAAACATGTGGGAGAACATGTGTAAAGCATAGGAAAAAATTGGGATGAATTTGGAGTTCAGAAAGAGGAGAAAAGCACATTAGAAAATTGGTTCTGCAGTGGACCGCCCCTACGGACCGCCCCTGTGGGGAGGTCCAGTGCAGAGAAGTGAAAAAAAAAGAAACGTGTAGCATCTGTTGTGGACCGCCCCAGAGGGGCGGTCCAGACCAGAAATGAAGAAAAAATTTGTTTAAGGCTCCTAATGGGGGAATTGAATGGTAATGGTTTTAGATGATGTTTAGGCCTTGTTTGGTGACTTTTAAAGGCCATTGGAAGTATAAACAAGTGTGAGAGTGAATGTGTAAGTTGTGAACTTAAGATCACATAAATAAATTAAGTACAACAGGATGATGGGGTTAACTATGGGCATTAGATATTAAACAATCATGTCACCCCGATGTTAATGACAGTAATTGTGATGTTACTAGTTGTACAGGATTTGTTCGAGGAACCTAGGAGGACACAAAATAGTGGACCGTGGTGAAAGGTATGGTTTTCTTGCAACCTGTGTCCTACCGGATTACACCGGCTTGTATGCCAATGTGTTTTTCTGAGTGTTTGCCACCTTGTAAGATTAAAACATGTAATGAGTTTATAGTAATTCATTTATGTGGCGCATCTGGTCTCCGATACCGTTTAACCTCAAATAAGTGTTGAACCTTAGCTAACTAGAACTAGGAACACGTGAGAGATCGGTATTCGGAGTTAACGACCCAAACCTTGGGAACGTTCTAACCACGGCTATGTGTGAGTTAGTTGGATATTGTTGTTGTATGCAGGTGTGTGAACCTCCCTTGTGTGCTTAACTCGGTTATGATACCGTATGGTGTGTGGATGTGATAGGCTCCATAATGGATCTCTAACTACTTATTTATAAGTATATATGTACTAATGGGGGTGAGGAGTCCTGTTGTTCCGGCCACGCGTGTGAGGACGGGAGTCGATGTCATATCCGGTTCGGCTCTCTTGGTGTATGTATAGGTTGTATTCCAATTTGGTTTCAATCTCCCCTTAGCTTATCCAAAGCTAGTTTACTGACTCACGTCGGGCCACAGGGGCATACAAATGTTATTTCGGTGTGCTTGGGATTACTATATCCGACACACCTTGGGTTTAAGTTAACCGTTCGATATAACTGGATGGTAACGAGGTTGGTAACGAGCTTAGCATGAGATTGGCAATAATCTCTAGGCTCACTATGTATACTAACTATGGTGGAAGGTTCCTTGCGTGAACCGATCTTATGGTGTTTTGTGTTGATATTGTGCTAGGCGATTTCCCTTGCCATGCTATGATGTGTATACGTTAGGTGTTTAAAATGAATTCGATGTTATCATGTGTGCGTCGAAACGAGAAAAGTGTTGTTATGTTTTGTTATGTGAGGAATGAGATATGTTGTAAGATATGGAGTGTGTGGATCATGGAAATGAATCCCAGTTTGTGACAAGAGGCGTTTGAGGATAACCCGATTTAAGGGTAAGTGTCGTCTATGAAGGAAGTAGCTCCGTTAGAGGAGGAACACTCTAGGGATAATGAATACCATGAGTGACTCATCAAGTAAGGATGTATTATCCGTTGTTGAGCCCATTGAGGCGAAATGTTTTGTGTTGTGTGTTTACAGCTGCAGGCATGATTTAAATATAATCAATCGCATGCTAAGACGACAATTAGTTGTGCGTGGCCCGGTAGCATGTGGGTTGCGGGATTACCATACCAGCAAAGGTGCTGAGCCCCTTGGGGGCCACCCTTTCTCTTCTTTTCCTATTTCAGGTACAGAGAGCTGGAAGCCGTTCGAGAGTAGGACGGGGTAGTCGTTGTACATGGGTAATCATGTAAGTTAAATATATACAGTAGGTGTAGTAAGACCAAAGTTGTTATCGGCATCAGTTTGTAAATACTCGGTACAGTTGGAAGGTATGTGTACGTTGTGTTGTTAATGGAAGGGATAATAATGTGTAGTTGCTCTCGGAATCTAGTCCATCAGACCGGTACAATGTTTATGTAATACCTTGTAGCCATGTGGGTGGTTAACGGCGTGTACACCAACGAGTTAAGTAATGTGATGAGGTTTGTTTGCTGCAGTTTATGTAAGTGTGTTTGTTGGATTGGTGGTGTTACACCTGGAGTATCTTATTGATACGTTACCACTTACCCGACTAACTCATAACTGGTCTGTCAGGCCCGCAAGCTCCTTCGGAGTGCGGTCGTCCCATGTCTCGTTTAGTACACCGTAGTGTCCTCACAACCCTAAGTTTAAGTATTCTGTTGCCAACTCCTCTTGTATCGTCCTATGATAACTTACCGTGGTTTTCCTGTTTGGTTTAAATTTGGGGTTTTTGGGAAATCTTACATTTTGAAAGAAAAAATTTGAGTTGAAAATAAAATCTCCCGCATTTCAAGCCGTTGCTTCTTACCAAGTCTAGCTTCCCCCGACTGGTATGCTCTTAATACAATGGTCAGGCCGTTAGGCCTTTCCAAATTTCCATTTCAAAATTCTTAGGGTTGTCTTGCCATACTATGCTTCTCTCGCCGCGTCTTGGTACTTGCTAAGTCCTGGTCGCTTGTCAAGCTCTTCTTAAAGTCCCGTTAATAATGCACTTGCCGTGGCAAGTGCGCGTACAGGCGGTTTTTAGGTTAACTCATACCGGTCACGGTATTGTTCACATTGTATTTGGTAGCCTTGTCGGCTCTTCCTTGATCCTTAATTGGATAACTGCTCCTTAGAGCTGCTTCTCATTCCTCTTGACATGACTGTCATTCATTTAGGTGCTTCTCCACTCTCGGTTCCTTAATTACTTTAGTTCTTGCTTTACCCTCGTTGCTCGTTCCCACGTCTTTACTGTGGTTACCGAGGTTTAAGTCATTTAGGCACTACTTCTGTAGTCCTATTCGGGTATTTCCCACAGTTTGCTCGTAGTTGTCTAAGCTATACCCGTTGGGTATTGCGACCTCTTCGGGTGTGGCAGGGTGGGTGTACCTACTCTTGACTAGGTTCTTAGTCGATATTATACCATTAGTGGTATTACTTAACTATGGCAGTCCGTTGACACGTGTCCCGCTTCTCGTTAGTTCTCATGAATCCGCCTTGTCGCACGATTGGTGGATCCTTCTTGCTGCTGCTCGACCAGCTGGGTTCTCGCGACTGCTAAGCATGTCGCCCCAAGCTGCCACAGATTCTGGTCTCCTTGGATTAGGATTTCTCAACCTCACGCCATTGAGTGTAGTTATTATCGTTCCAGCGGGATCCGTCTCCGGGGTTTCGGGTTCTCAGGATCTACCGCATGACAGGTTCTGGTTCATTTTGAAATATTTAATAACTGCCAGATCGGGTTTCCCCGTCCCTCTGGCGTTCTTTCCCGATCTTTTTAATACGGGGTTTGTGAGGGCGGGTTTGGTATTGTAGGTATCCATTCATACTGGAAGTTCCTAACTAGCGCATCTCTCACGCTATCACTCAACCCTTAGCCCTAAGTCTCTGATTCCTAACTCGTATTTCCTAGCTCGGTATTTCCAGGCATCAAGAGCGATACTTCGCTCTATACCATTTTCGTTACACCCCCAACCGTTAAGCTCGTCATTACCTCTTAAACTGCCACTAAATGCTTCTTACTCACGCAGCGGAACACTAATCACAACGAGGGATGAAACAACGCCGTTAATGTAACCCCTACTAATTCGGCTCCTAATTACCCTATAAGTCGCATAAAGTAATATATCGCAGCGGTAATACAACTGGTCGCTCTAATGGTGTCCAGTTATCACTCGCCCATACGGGTGATACGAGTTACCTGATAATCAACATGCGAAACGTATTCCCCGCAGTGACCACAAGAGTAGATAGTAGAACTTAAACAATTTAAAACAAACCAACAATAACCAATTATTACTGACCGTACTCATGAGCATCTAACAAATCCTCCTCGGTTTACACAACCCGAATCCAAAACGTCATCAGTATCAACCGTACCAAGTCTTAAACAACAGAAATATCACAACCGTCGCGCCTCGCGTCGACCACAGCTACTCTCCTGAAATAAAATGGTTTGTGGTATGGAATCATGCCCCTGCTGAGTATGTTTCACATGCCCCGTCATGCCCCCAAAGACCCCTCAATTATTTGGTCGAGAGCATGAGATTCGTTACATGCAATACCGTTTTAATATTTAAAACTGTAAAACAATTACAGTAATATCCTACAATAAATAACCTCAACCATAACAAAAACCACAAGTATAACCAATGAACAACAAAGTGAAAACAACGAGAATAATAACAAGTATCAAATCTCGTCCATGGTGTAGAAACCAATATTGTTCGCCTCTGTACAAGTCTCACTGTATTAATTGTTCAGTTTATCCTAGTGACAATGTCTCGTTAAAACGACTGTCTCTATTACCCATATATTATGGCGGGTCACCCACGGCAGTAGCCACTCCGACGGTAAGTCTCCGACCAACGAGCCATTCTAGCTCACGGGAAATTTTCTTGATACTTACGGACCCGTACGCGGACATCCTGGTATCGTTCTTGTTCACACAGCGCGCACCAAGAGCCACATCCTCTTGCTTTAGAATCTTTCATTAATTAATTATTACCATCGCATCGCATTACCAAATTTTCTAACACAACACCAGCTACGGTCATTAGTCCAATCCGGAGTCTGTAAACTCGGGATCCAGTGTTAGATACGAGTCGGCGTTTAGAAAGCCCAATACTCCGTATTAAAGTCTCGGATAATATGTATAGTTTTATCCTAGTGCTACAACGTTTTTCTGACGTTCCTTATATTCATATAAGAAGCACCATAGCCGCTAGTTCGTTTTATATATATATAGGTTCATATATACGAACCAATACTGTTAACTCAACAACAGATAATAAGCAGCTATAAATATACATTCATGCATATTAATTAACACATCCAGACAATCTTATCACAGATCACACAGAAGTCTGAACTGAGGAAGCCCTCAGAGACAATCAGAGACACATAACAACATACCGTTCACCCTGATGTATTACGGTGGAGTATGAATCAGCAAGTTCCTATGCTCCTTTTGTCGTCTCTAATAGTCTAAACAATACATAATGCTACTGATTAGCATCCCGTATAATAACATAACTCTACGGTACCCCGTACCGTCACTAATACCTCCCGGTTAACCCCCCGTTATAAACTGTCAATGTTTGTCGGGTTTCGGCTTAACTCGAGATTAGGAAGGTGTTATATTACATGCGTAGTCTCGTCTTGTATAATAACTTACTTATTGTTGAACTTGTTATCGCATGTGACTTAACATACCCTTGTATGTCGTATTATTTGTTTCTATATTGTACGTATGATTCTTTGTCATGTACTATTCATCTCACCTTAGTATTTATTTTTCTAAGGTTTGTCTCTTTTTTTTTAAGTTCCATGTGGTATAATTCATACGTAAACAATACCTTGAATTATATAAATCCTTATTATCCCATGTATACTCTTAACATTAGAATTCCATAACTAATGTTTGTAATTCTTTTTCCCTTTATCATATGTGATTTTAATTATGAAAATACATGGTCATTAAACCATATTATATTTTCCCACCATATCATATTTATTAATATTCATGTATTATGGAACTATTTCTTATATGGTAAGTCTTATAATATATTCATTCTTTTTAATGAACACCTCTTATATTATAAATGTTAGACTTCTTATAACATTAAAACCATATTATAAATTCCATTTTAAAATGTTAACATTTCCAAACAGCACCTATTTTCTTAAGTATTTACAAAATCCACCACATAATTAATATATTGTTACATTATAGTTATATAACTTATATTATGACATTTAAGTCATTAAGCCATTATAACCTATAGTTATATTTTGTTATAAAATACTAAATAGTCCCTTATATCTTCGGCTTTGAATATAAACCACTAAACTTCTATAAATCACAAATCAACCTTAATTATATTTCATTGTTACACTTATAACTCTTATACCTTATTATAATCCTTAAGCCTTAATATAATTATAAACCTATGGTTATTATTTTTTTTAAATAACTGAACAGACCCCCTAGGTTTATTCTAATTATTTTTCCACCGCTTAACTTTCTATATTCACCAATTCTCCTCTTTATAACATAGTTTTCTAATTCATCAAAACCATATATTATACCTACATCTTATAAAACCTTATATATAACTCCAAAAATTACCAACTTTACCAAAAGGTTATAAACATCATTACTAACCTTATATTTCTCTAAATCTCGGTTTTACCACATATGTTACCCATTTGTAACAATATTATGAAATATCTTATATTATACCTATATAATTCATATAAACTCCAAATTTAACCAAATCAACTTCTAAAAATTCCTAATAACCTAAGGTTTGAACTAAACTCCATTTAGTACCCCAAGTTTTCGGAAATCACAATTTATGAAATACCCCAGATCTAAAAATGGTGATTAAATTACTCTAATAAAATTATTAAAGGCCTAATGGTGCCTAAAGAGTATTGGTAAAAAATAAAACCAAAAGAAAAGAGAAACGCTTGAAAAGCGAAAAACGCTAAAATGCGCGTTAAATGAGTATAAGAGATATTGATCTCGAGAGGGTCCGATGGATTCCTAAGGCTTAGTTAGGCCTAATTATTATACGGGAATGATTCCCGAAGAAAACGGATCCAAATTATGGACTAAAACGCTAACGGAGTTTAAAGCACGTTTTTCGAGAAAACCCGAAAACGTGACTTTAAGTGGTCAATGGACCCGTAAAATTATAGTTGATTATATAACTATAATTAAGTATTAATGGAGCTTAATAGCCATTAAAAAGAAACGAAAAATCCGAAAAACGGGCCCGGTTAGTGAATAGTGCCAAACCGGGTAAAATAACGAGTGTTTTCTGTCAGAAAACGAAAAACGCTCCAGCTTACTAATATAGTGGGGGCCGGTTTTATTAAATAAGAAGCCTCCCCCCCCTCTCTTGTTAATTAGTTAGGAAATAAAGGAAGAAAAGAAAAGTGAAAGTAATAAAGGGGAATAGTAAAAAGTAATTTACTTACTCTCTCACCTCTTCTTTTCTCCTCACTCACGATCTCCCTCCTTCCAAATCGAGCTCCTCCTTCCTTGCCTCTGTAAATGGCGATTTCAAAGAGCAAGCAACAGCCCATCTTCTTCCTCCTCTCATTCACTCATTTCTCCACCAAATCACACAAAAATTATACCGCTAGATTCGTATCGGCGAGAGCTTCGATTTCCACCCAGCAAAGTCTTGATTCCTCCACCTTCATCTCCATTGACGTTGGAGCTTTTGAAGTTTGAAGAGTTGGTTTCAACCCTTCTTCTCTTCCTTAATGCCTTAAGGTATTAATAAGTAAGTGTTTGGACCATTTCAAGCTTGTTCTTACATTTTGGGAAAAATTTCCCTCACGTTGAATTTTTCCCCATGTTAGCCGTGAGCATCTTGCTCTTGTGGAGGGATGGAAACTCTTCCAATGGATTGCCAAGCTGTCCATTTGGTTATTATAAGGTAAAACCTAAGCTAAACCTTGAAAACTAGCTCCTTGAAATATATATATGGTTTTGTGAAGGAAAAACAAATTGATGGTTGAATGTGTGTGGTGGGCGGTGGTTGTAGTTGGCAATCAATAGCCTTGTTTGGTGTGAAAACAAGAAGTGAAAGAGAGAACAAGAGAAAGAGGAAGAAGAGGGAGAAAACCGAAAAGGAGCAAGGTAAAAAGCTTACCTTGAGCTAGTTTTTATTGACTTGTGAGTTAAATGATAGGTTGAATTAAGGACCTTGAATTGTGGTGGTCATGATACTATAATGTTGTTTGTTGAATGGAATGTTTCAATGGGTTTTAAGTGTGTAAAATGAACCTAGGAAACCAAGCTAGTTTATATGTGAACAAGTGGGAATTTAATGTGATTGTTGATGTCTAAACCAAACAGGTGGGAAGATGCTTGTGATTGATTTTAGTGTGGTGAAAATGCTTAGTAAAGCAAGTAAGTGCTGTCAAAATTTACCTAGGAATGGAAAGTCTTGAGTGTTCTATGATGAGGAAGAGACTAGGTGTGCTTAAGAGGTTTAAGTGAGTAGTAATGGTTTGCAAAAAATCAAGCTAAGGAGAAAGGTGTATTAGGAGTAAAGATAATGTCATTTGAGTGCTAAGAATGACATTGGTGAGGGAAGTTTGAATGGTATAATGATGCAACCAGAATCTGTTACAAGAGTTGAACAAAACAAGAAAACTAGTTATGAAATAAGTGATAGTTTGATCCATGATTTAAAGGAGGTTTTGAGCATGTTTAAGGTGCTAAAATATGTTGGATTACATGTGGAATGATTAGGAAATGATTAGAGGTGATTTAGGGGTTGAAAACTGGTGAAAAAACTGTAAGTTTTGACAGTTCTAGGGGTTGTCCGGGTTTGCAATCGGAATGCAAACCCGGAACATAGCAAAAAATAGGCAGAAACCCATCCCAGGGGGGGTGGTCCGGTTTGTAAACCCGGACACAAACCCGGACCACATGTAAAACTTGCCAGAAACGGAAATCTGTGTTTGGTCCGGGTTTGTAAACCCGGACACAAACCCGGACCATGCAAAAAATGTAACAGAATGTGTTTTAAAGTGTCCTAATGATGGGGAAGTGGATGATATGATGTTAGATGATGTTAAGGCCTTGTTTGGTGAATAATTAAGGTCTTAAGAAGTGTAAACAAGTGTTAGAAGTGAGTGAGAATTAAGAGCCTAAATTTACAAGAGTAAACTAAGTGTAACGGGAGTAATATTTGTTTATCTACCAAGCATTGTTGTTGTTATAGAATCACTTGATATGTGATTAGTGTTTCGGGAGTGAGATCCGAGGAAGAGTGGTGACCCGGTAAAGTGTATCCATGGTGAAAGGTATGATTTTCTCATGCCCCGTATGCTAACCGAGTTACTCTGATTTGTGTGTTTGTGCCGGCTTAATCAAGATTAAAGCATGAAAATAATCCCTTGTTTGATTATGCATGCATTGTTGTATGTTGAATGAGCTAACATACTTGTATGCCGGTGTGGTCTACTTAGTGCATAGACCGACTCTTAGTGAGTACTGATTGACTAGAACCCGTTGAACGGGTAGTCACATAACCAATGGTAAGTTTATGCAACACCACACAAGCTATCGATTAAATAACGATACACAAACATATGAACTCCCTAAAATGCGAGAGATGTACGGGTTGAGTATATACCCGATAACGGTTAGAGAACCTTATTGAAACAATCCACGAAATCAATATGAGTGGAGAGAAATGACCTCCATCGAGAGGATTGAAGTTAGTCCAATAATGTAAACATATAAGAAAGGTAAAAGAGACCTAAGGGACTATGTGACTCCCTTGAGATACGGTCGACCTCTTATAGGATTTTACCCGGTATAAGAAAATATCCTAATGTATAAGCATATGATTGTGAGGGTAACCCTTAAACCTAAGATTACCCGAATTTAAGTAAGTTCCTAAAGTCATTAGAAACATCGAGAATGATGCTTCTAGACTAATATACATGATATTATTATAACTCCGCGAGAGGAGTGTATGGTAACGAGAGTAGTCCGAGAGTAGTCGGACCTAAGTAAAAGAGATAGGAACTAAGAGAGAGTTCCGTGAGCTAGTTGAACCTTCCCACCATGCTAGACCCAGAGTAGGGTCGAAACCGGGGAAGTAAGACTATGCTAGAGAGCCATGAGTTTTGGCTTAAGTATGTAATAAGAGTAACAAGCGTGACGTAGGAGACCTGTAGTGTCTCGAGAATCTACAAGAGCTTGAATATGAATGACCCAAGAGTGTGGGTGAGATAATGAGTATAAATAACCCGAGAGAAAAGGGGTGAGTATATGTATGAGTAACCCGAGAGAATGGGTAAGTATAAGATTGAGTAGCCCAAGAGAATGGGTGTGTATACGAATAAGTAACCCGAGAGAGCGGGTGACGTATTTAATAAGTAAATAAGGCATGGTGAGGAATAACCCTCAGTGCCTATGAGTAACCAGTTACCACTAACAACATTGTTATATTAGTTAGGAGTCGTGTTCCGTGATTGGATGTAGATTCCTTGCGTGATATACATATATATTGTATTGCCATGATGCATGTTGTTTGATTAAAATGAACTCCATGTACATCCGACCCAAAGTAGTCGGCGTACCGCGGTTAGCACGCGGTATATGCGAATTTCATGCGCAGCGTAAGCTGACCCCCTAGGGGGAACGTTTTTAGTGTGCAGGTACTTGAAGCTGACCACCGTTCGAGAGAGTAGGACGGGGACTGCTGTGAGCATGGGTAGTTAGATTGTAATTACTTATGCATTTGAAAGAGGTGTAAGTCCGAGTATGTTATCGGCATCCGTATAATGTAGACTCGGTATAGTAAAGGAGCGAATTGAGTATTGTATATGAATGAGTACTCGGTTGTTCCAGTTCATCAGACCGTTACGGTATGTAAGTTTAGCCTGGTTAGCCACATGGGTGGCTAACGGCGTTGTTTCACCCCTCGTTGTAATTAGAGTTCCGCTGCGTGAGTAAGTGTAATTAGTAACGGATTATGAGGTAATGATGAGATTAACTGTTGGGGTGTTACAAAAATGGTATCAGAGCGAAGTATCGCTCTGATGACTGGAAATACCGAGCTTAGGATATACCGAGTTAGGAATTAGAGACTTAGGGCTATGGGTTGAGTGGTAGCGTGAGAGATGCGCTAGTTAGGAACTTCCAGTACGATCTGGATACCTACAATACCAGACCCGCCCTCCACAACCCCCGCATTAAAAGTTCGGGAAAGAACGCCAGAGAGGCGGGGAAACCCGATCTGGCAGTGGTTAAATATTTCAAATGAACCAGAACCTGTCAGGCGGTAAATCCCGAGAACCGGAAATCCCGGAGACGGATCCCGCTGAAACGACAATAACCGCATTTAATGACGGAAGGTCGAGACATCCTAATTCCAGGAGACCTGAATCTGTGGCAGCCTGGGGCGACATGCTTAGCAGTCGCGAGAACCTAGCTGGCTGAGCAGCAGCAAGAAACAAGGCACCAAACGTGCAACAAGGCGGACCCATGAGAAATAACAAAAAACGAGACACATGTCTACGGACCGCCATAGCTAAGTAATACCAACATCGGTACACTAACCGACTAGGAATCTAGTCAAGAGCAGATGCACCCACCCTGCCACACCCAAAGAGGTTGCAATACTTGACTGATATAGCTTAGACAGCTACGAGCATAACTACGGGATATACCCGAATAGGACTACAGAAGTAGTACCTAAATAAGTTAAACCTCGGTAACCACAGTAAAGACGTGGGAACGAGCAACGAGGTGAGGCATAGAATTTAAATAGCTAAGGAACTCCGAGAGTGGAGGAGCATCTAAATGAATGACAGTCATGTCTAAGGAGTAGTTATCCAACTAAAGGATCAAGGAAGAGCCGACAAGGCTACCAAATACAACGGGAACAGTACCGTGACCGGTATGAGTTAACCCAAAAACCACCTGTACCGCGCACTTGCCACGGCAAGTGCAGTAATAGCGGGATTATTAAGAGGAACCTTTGCAAAAAGAAGTACTTAACAAGTACCAAGACGGCAAGAGAAGCCAATGTAGCACCACAAACCCTAAGAATTGTAAAACGAAACCTTGAAAAGGAATAACGGCCTGATCATATATAAAGAACATACCAGTCAGCGAGAAGCTGGACTCGGTAAGGAACAGCCGGCATAGAAATGCCATGAAGAACTTACTTTTAAAACTTGAACTTCCTTTCAGAACATAAAATTTTCCAAAACCCCCCCCCCCCCCCCAGATTTTTAACCTAAACCAGAGAACCATGGTAAGTTATCATAGGACCATATAAGAGGAGTTGGCAACAGAATACTTCACTTAGGCGTGACCGACACTACAAGTGTACACAAACGAGACATGGAACAACCGCACTCCAAAGGAGCTTGCGGGCCTGACAGACCAGTTATGAGTTAGTCGGGTAAGTGGTAACGTATCAATAAGATACTCCATGTATGTATACAAGTAGAGTACGGTACACGGGAAGTAGCCCACTCCATACTATGGACGAAAGAGCCAATTCAAACCAAGACAGTTGGACATCTCGAATGATCGAAGAACACAAGGAAGCTTACCAAGTTAAGGGAGTCAAGAATCCAGTAAGATGACGGATCTAAGGACATAGCGTGGAGAAGTGCTAGAAGCACAGAGTATTATGTATAGACATTGGATATGCCTTAAGAAATACATAATGACTGGGTGAATACCAGTGTAGATAATACGGCGAATGCCTAAATAAACTTATTAATGTACGATAAACGGGATAGAATTCCCACTTTATACCTCACTGAAGGGAATAGTGACCAGACCTAGAAGGTATTAAAAGGTACCAAGGGTCTACCCAATAATGGGAGACATTACAACCCTAAACGGGATAGTCAAGGACATAGCCGCAAGGTGAAGTCACAACTGAACATAACCATGAGTACAAGCCAGATGTAATGGCATTACTCAGTAACACCCAGGAGCAATCCAAGAAGGGTGCCGGAGTCAACAGTAGTTGAACGAAACATCGTGCTAAGAGCACCAGTGTTAAAGAGAACACTCGGGTAGAACCCGAAAGGATCCCATGTAACACGGGGTACCCTAAATTGCCAAAAAGCATGAATTAATGTCAAGATACTTAAAGGGCCTTCCATGAACGGAAGCGTGATGAAACTACCATATCAAAACCCAGTAATACCTCCAAACCATTTAATGGTATACGGAGAAGCGGAAACCTGTATATACAGTCCGCAAGGAGCATGGCGAGGCAATGTGGCTTATAAGCCGGTAACTAACTGCAACTTGTAGATCTAAACGTTGTAAACCTATGCATAGAAGCATAAGAGGAACAGTGGAGAATGAACCACTACCTTAGAGTGGGGATACCACTTGCTATTATGGGGCCTATGGAGCGGCATTTGCGTGAATCCTCCAGAGAAAGGCTACCACCTAAGTATGTAATGTGAAACCGCTAGAGCGGTGTAGTAAAACTTGAGCATGTGTATAATGCCAATGAGAATATGAACTATAGTGGAGTGTAAAGAGGAACCTCAATTGTAGCAATTCGAGACCGAAGAGTAATCAGTTGAGTAGTAAACACTGTAGGTGTGCAATATGAACTGCAGAGTAAGCAGCGCGCAAGTGCGCAGAGAGACTTTAAGAATAACGTATATTGTTGAGCCAAGTGAATGGCAAGCCATCGTGTAAATGGCGAGAACACCTGGGCGGAAGCTAAAGTAGTAGCGGATGCCATAGAAATGAGAAAGAATATGGTACGCAGCAAGCAACCATTGTAAGAGTATAGCCAGTTCATGATATGAAATTGATGAGAAAATGTGGTAAAGGAGACATGTTCATTCCTATCTCATGAGAGATTTACTGTCAAGGGTTTACGCTTCTGCACTCTGTATGACTGAGTGTTTTGGTATCGCACTTGTGCGGTGATGATCGAGTGGGAGAGCCAGGAGTTGAGAAATGTCAACAAAGCCTACTGAGTGAGAATCTAGAGAGATAACCGTGCGGCCGTTGGCCAAAGATGCACGATGAACGTGAGCAGTAACCCACAGGGCCCAGGATCGATGAATGGTAAATGCAGAGTAGTATGAATGAAGAACTCTGGTACAGAACCAAGAAACAAACATAATCCATGAGCCACTATTAGACGAGGAAGCACTACATGCTAAGTAGTAGCTTGACCTCGACCGACAACAAGTCGGGAAAAATAAGTGAATAATCACAAAGGTATACAGTGTTATACGAAGTAGATTCCCAGAGAACTGGAGAGACAATCTAAAATTCATCGAATTCGCATACGGTAAGAGATACCAAGCGACGATTGAAATACATTGAGAATACCAAAGAGCGAATTAAGCTCTAGTTATCAGGTCACGCAGCAGAAGCTTGTGGACCGTAATTCAGGGTTAAGTATACCTATATCATAAACGCCTTGAAGCCTTAGAGGCTAGAACCTAACCCGGTTATGAGTTAATTAACCGCATTGAAGTTAAAATACTTCATGATACCCGAATTAATGAACCAATGTTCAGTGATAACATATGGTTGGTTACGCGGGCGTAACCCCTTTTAAGGGGGGTAGGGCGAGAAACCGCTTAGAGTATGTTTTACGTATAGTTCGTAAACTACTATGTGCATAGCACAAAAGAAATTGTTTTGATGTTTGGACCTCATGTTACATAAACATGTGTACCCATTCATTGTGTAAGTATGAGTATTATGCATGAGTGATGCGAGTAATGTGTATGTAATAAATATGAAAAGAGGAGTAGAGAAACTCCTGGGGAATGAGAATCCCTATAGTATATGTCTAGTGAGATTAGACATGAGACATAATGAGTATGAATCGGCATGAAACCGATGTGTAACCTAAGAGGGAGTGAGTTCCCTAGGTGATTCTATTTGAGAATGATAGATGGAGTGAGTTCCATCCTTTGGAGTTGTATGTTATGTGTTTTAAATTGAGCAACAATTCGAGTAAAAGAAGCCATAAGTATGGAATACCTAGGTAAAGTAGTGAAGAGATGAGAATGACAAATGACCTAAGTACTAGGAACTAGAGATTAATTGAAACGAATTGTTTCGTGAATATAACTAGAAAGAGTAAAAGATAGAAAACAAAAATGTTTGACTATCTGATTGTTTGAAACTGACGTGGGAGGTGGAACTTGATCTGCTAGCGATCAAGGGAAACCGAACACAAATTGGGGTGGAAGGATAGTTCAACACTGATGCTGATCACATCAGGGTTAGATGATTTCTGAAGCTCCCTATAGTGGTCACAAGTAATCACGCTAAGAAAGATACAGCTACCATAAATATGATTTGGAGTTGTGTGATGTTTTAAAAAGAATTTTCAAACAGATTTGGAAAAAGAATTTTCTTCAAGTATGAAGATGGAAACGAAAATTGGTTTTGAAACCGCTATCACCCGCCGATGGCTGTGGTCTTAAGTCTTGATGACCGGTAGAACGGTGGGCGCGTACAGAGTAAGTGCCCATTAAGTTTTGAAACCATTGCACCGTACGTGCGGCGGTCCTAAGTGACCGGTTGGGGCGGTGTCAGTGTGTGATTTTTCCAAAGGCAGCGGGACGGGGAGAGTACCCTGAGATGTTCCTGTGTTGAGTGAGTCAACCAGAGTGCCTGAGGATATGTATATGTGTAACGTTTTGATCAGAACCGAAGGGACCGTGGGCCAGAAAGAGTAAGTGCCCATTTGTCATGAAACGGCCGTGAACCAGAAAGAGTAAGTGTTCAACGTGACCGGTACCTGAGGGATCAGTAGTATACTACTCAATATGGATTCGAGGACTGTAGTGCCTTCTTGTCTTCGGACCGATTCCATGGAGAGAGTAAAAAGAGTATTTTTGATTGCTATACATGCTGTGATATGTGTGTGGTATGTGTAGTATGAAATGAGACAGACTTGTGGAGTCTGTAAGGTTATACATGTATTATAACCTTGGCATAGTACGCCGTGAGAGTAACCATCTAGATTCACCAACTTTGAGGACAAAGTTCCTAAGGGGGGTAGATTGAAATACCCCAGATCTAAAAATGGTGATTAAATTACTCTAATAAAATTATTAAAGGCCTAATGGTGCCTAAAGAGTATTGGTAAAAAGAATAAAACCAAAAGAAAAGAGAAAACGCTTGAAAAGCGAAAAAGAAAAAACGCTAAAATGCGCGTTAAATGAGTATAAGAGATATGATCTCGAGAGGGTCCGAGATGGATTCCTAAGGCTTAGTTAGGCCTAATTATTATACGGGAATGATTCCCGAGAAAACGGATCCAAATTATGGGATAAAACGCTAACGGAGTTTTAAAGCACGTTTCGAGAAAACCCGGAAAACGTGACTTTAAGTGGTCAAATGGACCCGTAAAATTATAGTTGATTATATAACTATAATTAAGTATTAATGGAAGCTTAATAGCCATTAAAAAAGAGAAACGAGAGAAAAATCCGAAAAACGGGCCCGGTTAGTGAATAGTGCCAAACGGGTAAAATAACGAGCGTTTTCTGTCAGAAAACGAAAAACGCTCCAGCTTACTATATAGTGGGGGCCGGTTTTATTAAATAAGAAGCCTCCCCCCCCCCTCTCTTGTTAATTAGTTAGGAAATAAAGGAAGAAAAGAAAAGTGAAAGTAATAAAGGGGAATAGTAAAAAGTAATTTACTTACTCTCTCACCTCTTCTTTTATCCTCACTCACGATCTCCCTCCTTCCCAAATCGAGCTCCTCCTCCTTGCCTCTGTAAATGGCGATTTCAAAGAGCAAGCAAAAGCCCATCTTCTCCTTTCCTCTCATTCACTCATTCTCCACCAAATCACACAAAAATTATACCGCTAGATTCGTATCGGCGAGAGTCGATTTCCACCCAGCAAAGTCTTGATTCCTCCACCTTCATCTCCATTGACGTTGGAGCTTTTGAAGTTTGAAGAGTTGGTTTCAACCCTTCTTCTCTTCCTTAATGCCTTAAGGTATTAATAAGTAAGTTTGGACCATTTCAAGCTGTTCTTACATTTTGGGAAAAAATTTCCCTCACGTTGAATTTTTCCCCATGTTAGCCGTGAGCATCTTGCTTGTGGAGGGATGGAAACTCTTCCAATGGATTGCCAAGCTGTCCATTTGGTTATTATAGGTAAAACCTAAGCTAAACCTTGAAAACTAGCTCCTTGAAATATATATTGGTTTTGTGAAGGAAAAACAAATTGATTGTTGAATGTGTGTGGTGGGCGGTGGTTGTAGTTGGCAATCAATAGCCTTGTTTGGTGTGAAAACAAGAAGTGAAAGAGAGAACAAGAGAAAGAGGAAGAAGAGGGAGAAAACCGAAAAGGAGCAAGGTAAAAAGCTTACCTTGAGCTAGTTTTTATGTGACTTGTGAGTTAAATGATAGGTTGAATTAAGGACCTTGAATTGTGGTGGTCATGATACTATAATGTGTTGTTGAATGGGAATGTTTCAATGGGTTTAAGTGTGTAAAATGAACCTAGGAAACCAAGCTAGTTTATATGTGAACAAGTGGGAATTTAATGTGATTGTTGATGTCTAAACCAAACAGGTGGGAAGAAGTGCTTGTGAGTTGATTTTAGTGTGGTGAAAATGCTTAGTAAAGCAAGTAAGTGCTGTCAAATTTACCTAGGAATGGAAAGTCTTGAGTGTTCTATGATGAGGAAGAGACTAGGTGTGCTTAAGAGGTTTAAGTGAGTAGTAATGGTTTGCAAAAAAATCAAGCTAAGGAGAAAGGTGTATTAGGAGTAAAGATAATGTCATTTGAGTGCTAAGAATGACATTGGTGAGGGAAGTTTGAATGGTATAATGATGCAACCAGAATCTGTTACAAGAGTTGAACAAAACAAGAAACTAGTTATGAAATAAGTGATAGTTTGATCCATGATTTAAAGGAGGTTTTGAGCATGTTTAAGGTGCTAAAATATGTTGGATTACATGTGGAATGATTAGGAAATGATTAGAGGTGATTTAGGGGTTGAAAACTGGTGAAAAAACTGTAAGTTTTGACAGTTCTAGGGGTTGTCCGGGTTTGCAATCGGAATGCAAACCCGGAACATAGCAAAAAATAGGCAGAAACCCATCCCAGGGGGGGGGTGGTCCGGGTTTGTAAACCCGGACACAAACCCGGACCACATGTAAAACTTGCCAGAAACGGAAATCTGTGTTTGGTCCGGGTTTGTAAACCCGGACACAAACCCGGACCATGCAAAAAATGTAACAGAATGTGTTTTAAAGTGTCCTAATGATGGCGAAGTGGATGATAATGATGTTAGATGATGTTAAGGCCTTGTTTGGTGAATAATTAAGGTCTTAAGAAGTGTAAACAAGTGTTAGAAGTGAGTGAGAATTAAGAGCCTAAATTTACAAGAGTAAAACTAAGTGTAACGGGAGTAATATTTGTTTATCTACCGGAAGCATTGTTGTTAATAGAATCACTTGATATGTGATTAGTGTTTCGGGAGTGAGATCCGAGGAAGAGTGGTGACCCGGTAAAGTGTATCCATGGTGAAAGGTATGATTTTCTCATGCCCCGTATGCTAACCGAGTTACTCTGATTTGTGTGTTTGTGTGCCGGCTTAATCAAGATTAAAGCATGAAAATAATCCCTTGTTTGATTATGCATGCATTGTTGTATGTTGAATGAGCTAACATACTTGTATGCCGGTGTGGTCTAACTTAGTGCATAGACCGACTCTTAGTGAGTACTGATTGACTAGAAACCCGTTGAACGGTTAGTCACATAACCAATGGTATTATGCAAACACACACAAGCTATCGATTAAAGTATAACGATAACACAAACATATGAACTCCCTAAAATGCGAGGAGATGTACGGGTTGAGTATATACCCGATAACGGTTAGAGAACCTTATTGAAACAATCCACGAAATCAATATGAGTGGAGAGATAAATGACCTCCATCGAGAGGATTGAAGTTAGTCCAATAATGTAAACATATAAGAAAGGTAAAAGAGACCTAAGGGACTATGTGACTCCCTTGAGATACGGTCGACCTCTTATATGAGGATTTTACCCGGTATAAGAAAATATCCTAATGTATAAGCATATGATTGTGAGGGTAACCCTTAAACCTAAGATTACCCGAATTTAAGTAAGTTCCCAAAGTCATTAGAAACATCGAGAATGATGCTTCTAGACTAATATACATGATATTATTATAACTCCGAGAGAGGAGTGTATGGGAACGAGAGTAGTCTGAGAGTAGTCGGACCTAAGTAAAAGAGATAGGAACTAAGAGAGAGTTCCGTGAGCTAGTTGAACCTTCCCACCATGCTAGACCCAGAGTAGGGTCGAAACCGGGGAAGTAAGACTATGCTAGAGAGCCATGAGTTTTGGCTTAAGTATGTAATAAGAGTAACAAGCGTGACGTAGGAGACCTGTAGTGTCTCGAGAATCTACAAGAGCTTGAATATGAATAACCCAAGAGTGTGGGTGAGATAATGAGTATAAATAACCCGAGAGAAAAGGGGTGAGTATATGTATGAGTAACCCGAGAGAATGGGTAAGTATAAGATTGAGTAGCCCAAGAGAATGGGTGTGTATACGAATAAGTAACCCGAGAGAGCGGGTGACGTATTTAATAAGTAAATAAGGCATGGTGAGGAATAACCCTCAGTGCCTATGAGTAACCAGTTACCACTAACAACATTGTTATGTTAGTTAGGAGTCGTGTTCCGTGATTGGATGTAGATTCCTTGCGTGATATACATATATATTGTATTGCCATGATGCATGTTGTTTGATTAAAATGAACTCCATGTACATCCGACCCAAAGTAGTCGGCGTACCGCGGTTAGCACGCGGTATATGCGAATTTCATGCGCAGCGTAAGCTGACCCCCTAGGGGGAACGTTTTTAGTGTGCAGGTACTTGAAGCTGACCACCGTTCGAGAGAGTAGGACGGGGACTGCTGTGAGCATGGGTAGTTAGATTGTAATTACTTATGCATTTGAAAGAGGTGTAAGTCCGAGTATGTTATCGGCATCCGTATAATGTAGAATCGGTATAGTAAAGGAGCGAATTGAGTATTGTATATGAATGAGTACTCGGTTGTTCCAGTTCATCAGACCGTTACGGTATGTAAGTTTAGCCTGGTTAGCCACATGGGTGGCTAACGGCGTTGTTTCACCCCTCGTTGTAATTAGAGTTCCGCTGCGTGAGTAAGTGTAATTAGTAACGGATTATGAGGTAATGATGAGATTAACGGTTGGGGTGTTACAATTTAGCCCCATCTCTTATAAATCTTTTACAATTTAATACTTATCTTAATATAAGGTTGTATTTTAATTTCTAAAATTCTCCAAACTTGGTCAAAGTCTCCTATATAGTCAACTTTGACTTCTAATACCAAATTGGACCCAAACCTTTCGGTAATTACCAAACTTCACCTATACTTTTCTATTTTTACAATTTTGACCCAAAACTTTATAAAATGTTATAATTTTTATTAAATTCATTTAAAAACCCTAAATTCCTCTAAATTAAGCCCACGGCTATTTTCAATAATTACGGTTTGGCCCCAAACTTAATTATATAAGCATAAATCTAACTAAATAAGCTTATAAACTTAAATTAAAATGGCCTAATGACATGGCCTTATTACAACCTTGAACTTGCAAAATAAATTACACAATAAATGTCTCAAAATATATATATACTCACGGCCTCACTTAATTTGATTATTTTTCCACATAATGTCATAATTTGACCATTATGTTAATTAAATCTCTTAAATGACTAGCTTAATTTATCTTAGTCATTTTTTCCATTTTTAGGTCAATATGACCCTTATTTAAAGTTCACTCTCGGCAATTTATATATGTGCTTAAAATCATAAAAATCATAAGTTTAAGGTGTTTATACCTTGATTTGCCCTTGTATGAACTCGGCCACTTGAAGGAAAATTCACCACATCATTTAGACATGTTTAATACACCAAAACAAGATATGGTTATACTCCAAGCTTGAGCTTAACCATAAGGAATAATTAATGTAAGATTTAAGGCAAAAATCACCTTAAAAATGCAAGGGAAGTTCAAGAGGGATTCGGCCTGAATTAAACACACCACAAGGTGTTAGATCACCATATAGACATAGGAAATAGCTAGACAACAACAAGCTGCCTTGTTATTAGGTTTTACCTTGGAAAATGCCTTAAAGAAGGGTATTTCCTTTGGATCTCGGCCACCCTTGCTCCAAATGGCTAACCAACTGATTGAACATGTAAATATGAAGATTATGAGTGTATAAACTCATAAAAAAAGGAAGAAAATCGGATGAAGAGTAGAGAAGCTTAAGGTATGTTTTTACCTTAAAATGAGATTTTGAGAAACTTGGTCTCTTAACTTGCTTCAAGATTGGTTGATGTTCTAACCTTAAAACACTGAGAATAAGCCATAGGAATTGATGAGCCACGAGATCTAAGTGTAGATGGTGAAGAGATGAAGAAAAAGAGCCAAAAACAAGCCTTAAACCATTACCTTAGAAGCTTAGAAGTTAGATCTACCTTCCCTCAAGAACAAGGTTGAGGGTTCTGAGGAGAGAGCTCGGCTGGAATGGCTGGAGGAAGGGAAGAGAATGATTGAAGAGGCTTATTGATTGAAAAGCACTTTGATTAGTTTATGTTGTTAATGAAGATGACTCACCAAGGAGATAAGAGGAGACAAGAAATCGGCTAATGGAGGGAAAGTGAGGCTCACACGGTTTTGAGCTGGAGGAGTCAAATAATGGAGCAAATGAGTGTATTAATTAATCAAAAGGCAAAAGTACCCTTAATTTAGGGATTATGTTGGAGTCTTGTCTTTGTATAAGCAAGTGGCTAATTCAAGCCTCTCTTGCTTGTGGCTGCCGATCTATATGGTCCAAGGGGTCAACTTTGACCTCTTGACCATCTTAGTCAATGTTGACTCAAGTGGGCCCCCTTTTAGGGTTTTATTAATATTTTAATATTAAATTTGTAAAAATTTGTAAAATTTGGAATTAAATTCCTAATATGATATAATGTGATATAATCATATTTAAAGGTAATTATAACCTTTAAGCCCATTAAAAACCAATTTAGAAGGCAATTTCACAAAAATGTGCTTTAAGGAGTTTTAGTGCACATTTTGTGTTGCAAGGTGCTTCTGAGCTTAGTTTTCTTTGATAATAGTTTTTTGTGTTCCTTACTTCATTATAATACTTAGGAATCCACTTTGGATCCTATTTGAGGTCATACAATCTTTATGGTGTCTTAAAGCATTTTTGGCTTTACCGATCTTAAGGCATGTTTTGCCTTGTTGAGATCTTTAGATTGTTCCCCATAATATTTAGATGTTTATTAACCATCTTAGATCATTAATAGATCATTTAATTATTTTTAAAGGTTAGGGGTATTTCAGTCTACCCCCCTTAAAAAGGCTTCGTCCCGAAGTCCTTAATCCTCTACAGTTCACCTAAGGAATCAAGTTCCACTAAGTAACCAAACAGTCCATCGCTAGGGAGTAACTCCCACTAGGTTCAAACCTAGTCTATACATACAGCATATATCAAATAGCCAAACATGGTAAACTCATTCATCATAGCACTAAACAAGGTGCACAACCAATCATCAACAAAAGTAGTCTGCGGTACTATATATATATATTCAAACAGGTGCACTAAGGCACATACATAAAATGTATTCAACATACAATCATCCAAACAAACATGTATGACGCAACATACCAACAAACACACCACCAAAACAAGACCTAATGCATAACATATGCGCAAGCCAAGTGGTGTCTACCCCCCTTAAAAAGGGTTTGACCACGAACCCGTACAAGTATCACAGCTACTACTCGAAGAGTGCGGGATACTTCGCTCTCATGGAGTCCTCTAACTCCCATGTAGCCTCCTCCACCTCATGGTTCGACCAGAGAACCTTGACCATGCTAACGGTCTTGTTCCTAGTCTGTCTCGTCTTCGTATCGAGAATGCGGAGTGGTACTTTCATATCGTAGAGCGGGGTCCAACTCTAAAGTCTCTGGCTGCAAAACGTGCGATGGGTGGGGCACATACTTCTTCAACTGTGAAACGTGAAAACGTCGTGCACCCTCCCGAGCTCTGCTGGCAAATCCAGTCTGTAGGCTAACGGGCCCACTCGCTCCCTAATCGCATAAGGTCCAACATTTTTTGGGCTCAACTTTCCCTTCTGCCCAAACCGGAATATCCCCTTCATGGGTGACACTCTAAGGAATACCATATCATCGGTAGTGAACTCAATGTCCCTCCTCTTGGTGTCTGCATATGATTTCTGCCGGTCCTGAGCTGCCTTCATGTTCTTCTAATCTGTAGGACATCCTCCTTAATCTGCTCTAGGTACTGGTCCTAGAAGTGTATTCTCGCTGGCCTCATCCCAGCATAGAGGAGTCCTACATGGTCTACCATATAGTGCCTGAAACGGTGGCATCTGTATCGAGGAGTGGTAGCTGTTGTTGTAGGCGAACTCTATCAGATGTAGTCGCTCTAACCAACTCCCCTGAAAATCTAAGGCACATGCTCTCAGCATGTCCTCCAGTGTCTGGATGGTCCTCTCACTCTGACCGTCGGTCTGTGGATGGAATGCCGTACTAAGCTTCAACTTGTACCCAAGGCTTCCTGAACCTGTCCCCAGAATCTGGACAAAAATCGAGGGTCCCTATCAGAAACAATAGTCTTTGGCACACCATGGTGCCGGATCACCTCCTTCTGGAACAAGTCCGCTAACTTCGGGACCTTCCAGGTATCCTTCATAGCAACAAACTTAGCCACTTTCGTCAGACGGTCCACAATGACCCAAATCGTGTTCAGTCCTCCCTTAGTCGGTGGGAGACCGACAACGAAATCCATCGAGATGTCCTCGAACTTCCAGCAAGGAATAGGCATAGACTGCACTAAACCTCCGGGTCTCCTATGCTCAAACTTAACCTTCTGACAGGTCAAGCATCTAGTCACGAAGTCCGCTACATCCTTCTTCATCCCGCTCCACCAGAAATGACCTTCAAATCCTGTACATCTTCGAAGAACCGGGGTGGACGGATAAGGACGAGCAATGAGCCTCCTGGAGTATCTTCTCCTTCAAATCTGGAGAAGACTCCGGAATACACAAACGGCCATTCAGTCGAATCATGCCATCATTACACAGTTCGAAGTCATACTTCTGACTTTCAAAACAACCCTCTAACATTTTCTGCTGATGCTCTCCATATACTGATCACTCTCCTGTGCAGCTCGTATCTCATCAATCATACTGCGCTAATAGTGTAAATAATGAATGAGCTCTGCGGCTCAGGGCGTCGGCTACTACATTCGCCTTGCCCTCTTGTATTTCAGGTCTATGTCGTAGTCCTTCAAGAACTCGACCCATCTTCTCTGTCGCATGTTCAGCTCCTTCTGAGAGAAAGATGCTGTAAACTCTTATGATCAGAGTAGATAGTGACTGTCACACCGTAAAGATAATGTCGCCAGATCTTCAAAGCGAAGACTACTGCGCCTAACTCAAGGTCGTGTGTGGGGTAATTCACCTCATGCTTCTTCAGCTGTCGGGATGCGTAGGCAACTACCTTCCCGTGCTGCATAAGCACACAGCCTAGACCGGTTCCAGAGGCATCACAGTATACCTCGAACCCATCGGTGCCCTCAGGGATAGTAAGAACGGGCGCCGATGTCAGGAGATCCTTCAGTGTCTGAAAGGACTGCTCACACTCTGCAGACCATAAGAACTGGGACTCCTTCTTCATGAGATTAGTCATTGGTTTAGCCTCCTTGGAAAAGTCCTTCACGAACCTTATATAACCGGCCAAACCCAGAAAGCTGCGGATCTGTAACTGTCTTGGCCTTGGCCAACTCTTCACTGCCTCAATCTTAGCAGGGTCTACAGATATCCCGTCTGCTGATATGATGTGTCCTAGAAATGACACGCTGTCTAACCAGAACTCACACTTCGAGAGCTTGGCATACAGCTGGTTCTTTCTCATGATACTCAATACCTGTCTCAGATGTAACTCATGATCTTCCCTGGTCTTCGAATAGATCAGAATATCGTCGATGAACACCACAACTGAACTATCAAGCTGTTCTCTGAAGAGACGGTTCATCAAATCCATGAATATGGCTGGCGCATTCGTCAACCCGAATGGCATAACGGTGAACTCGTAGTGTCCATACCGTGTCCTGAAAGCTGTCTTCTCTATGTCACCCTCTGCAATCCTAATCTGATGGTAGCCAGATCTGAGATCTATCTTGAGAACACACTGGCCCCTCTCAACTGGTCAAATAAGTCATCAATCCGTGGCAACGGTACTTGTTCTTGACCGTGACCGCATTAAGCTCGCGGTAGTCGATGCAGAGTCGCATACTGCCGTCCTTCTTCTTGACGAATAATACTGGAGCACCCCAAGGAGAAACACTAGGTCGAATGAATCCCTTGTCGAGGAGGTCCTCCAGCTGTACCTTCAGCTCCCTCATCTCAGCCGGTGCCATACGGTAGGGTGCCTTAGCAATAGGGCCCGTACCTGGCAATAAGTCGACGGCGAACTCAACCTCACGCACAGGCGGCATGCCTGGCAACTCATCAGGAAACACATCGGGAAAGTCTGCCACGACTGGAATGTCTACATCCATCTCGTCGCACTGTCTCGTGTCCTGTACATAACAGAGGAAGGCTTGTCGGCCCTTCCTAACGTCCTTCATCAGGGACAATGCTGACACGATCTTGACAGTCGGCTCTCTCCTCACACTGCGGTACGACACTGTCTTGCCGCTCGGCCCCTTCAGTAGTAGTCGATGCTCTGCACAATGAAGGCGGCCCTTATGCTTCTGTAGCCAATCCATACCCACTATAATGTCGAAGCCCAAGTTCTTAAACTCAATCAAATTGATGGGAAAAGTCTCATTCATAATACTGATCTGACCCTAAGTACTGCCTGGTGCAACCTACTTTCTCCTTCGATGGAAGGGTGACTGAAAAGTCAGAAAGCTGTTCGGGGGCAGCCCCCAGCTTCATAGCAAATGCCGAGGAAATAAAAGAATGCGAAGCCCCTGAGTCGAACAATACGGAAGCACTAACACCATCAACAGGAAAGGTACCTGAGATCATCTCTCGTATTAGCATCGAGTCCCAATAAATCACTAATTTACTGTTGGTTGTAATTATCATACCTGTGATGACATTACCGGACTCCTTGGCTTGCGCCATATCTAGGATGCAGATGGTACCCTCCTTTCCATTTTCATGGCCTGAAGTTATGAATTAACGGTATCAACAAATTGAACAGATATACTTGAAGGTAGAAAACTCTTATTTTATTCATCCAACTGTATTATACAAGGTTACACACTTAGCTGTTGCTATTACATCAGTACTGTCTGAAAGTCAAATTTAAACGTTCAGGTCGGATGTGAGTATCATTCACTAGGGTTGGTGGGGCAGTATTGAGCTTAATGCTTTTAATACCATGATATACAAGCCTCGCCTCTCCACCAAAAACCAACACATCCCTAGACTTGAGGATGATCTTGCTTGCTAGATCCATCCTCTTCTGGTCTCCATAGATGAACTCAGCATCATCGCCGATGGAGAATGACACAACCGGTATTCCTCTAGTGATGGACTCGGTTGTCTCATCACGGTCCTGGTGCATCCCAAGTTTTCCTCCCGGCTCGTAGTAGTTGATGATGCAAACGTCAGGTATCATGTTGGGTAATGGAAAAGTCTCGCAGTCTTGAGCAATATCCATTGTGTTTCTCACCAAGGTTAGGAAACTCTCAGGTATCCTAGGTATAGATACACCACCTACCATCCCCATCTCTCGGTAAACCCTAGTTTGAGGATCCCAATCTTTCCCTAAGCACATCATGTGCAGTTTCATTCTAGAACCACTATTAAACACAGGGGTATAAAATCCTCCTATGCCCTTACCCAAAGCTCTACACTCCTTCACTATGGCGATTTGTTCATCTAGGGTTAGGAACTCTCTGAGAAGTATCATGCCCGGTCTGACCACATGACACAACTCGCTAGGGTACTCCCATCTGTCTTCCACGGGTCTAGGCGATCTCTGTCTTGTAAGTGTGGGATAGCAGATGTCGAAGTCTCCTAAGAGGTAACAGGTTTCCTAGATAAGTCGTTTATCTAAGGCGGTAATTAAAACACGCATTCATGCTTAAATAAAGCGTTTAACACTTAGTCATGCTTTCATACAATGGTTAAGGTTTCAAATGCTAACCTTCACCGCGCTGGGTACTAGTACCAGCGCCCGATGCTCCCGCTGCATTCAGCACGCGGTTGCCTGGCGGGTTCCTCTGGTTCTGGTTCTGCTGCTGCTGCTGCTGTCCCCTCTGAGCTTGGGGTGCCGGCCCCCTCTGGCCACCTCGAGCTCCACCTCCTCCAGTAGGTGCGCCCTGAGTCCCCTTCGGCGGGCGGTACGCTTGGCTCTCCGGGTTCGAGAAGCACTCGAACGACCTGTGGCCCTTCTTTCCACAATGGTGGCAGTCCACCGCTTGCCCGGTGCAGTCAACACCCGGGTGGTCTTTACCGCAGCGCTTGCAGTGAAAGTGGCGCTGGGGTGCAGAACCTATTACCATATCACACTCAAATTAACACATGGATGGTAACGGATAGTATAATACTCAACTCATTCACAAGGTTAGATCGCTTACCCTTAGGGGGTACGGATCTAAGAGGCTGGGCATCGTAGGTAGGCCCGGTCAGCATCGGGACCTTCTCTTTGCCCTTCTGGCTGGCCTGCTCCTTCTTCTTCTCCTTCCAGGAGAACTTTTTCTTCCTGTGGTCGTCAAAGTGTCAGGAATAGCAGGTATAAAAGCAGGCAGCAAGTAAGTAATTTAAATGGGTTAAATAACTTAAAGGTGGATCTTACTTCCAACTCTTGCTGCTTCCGCTTCCAGCCGCAACCTCCGCCTCCTTCTTTGGGGTCTTACGCTTCTGCCCCTGGCTATCCTCCCGGCTGTTCACCAACAGCTCGGTCCGGGAAGCAGCCTCGTAGCATTCCTATAATACATCAATGAGTCTCCCAACTTGTAATAATTCAACTGAGTTACAAGATATAATCTGTCAACTAATTTTACCTGTATCGTAGGATATAAGGCAGCACCCATGGCGGCCTTGATCGCATATCGCAACCCGCCTCTAAACTTCTCAACTTTCACCGTATCTGAATAAACCACTCCTGGGACAAAGTCCAAGAGCCCAATAAAAGAGGAGTAGTACTGATCTACTGTCATACTACCCTACTTCAGGGCCTCAAACTCTTCCCTCTTTCTCTGCTTCAAGTGAGCAGGATAGTATTTCTCTCTCAACAGTTCCACAAAACCTGTCCATCCAAAACCCTCAATAGCAATGTAATGTGCCTTCACGGACCTCCACCAAGTGCTGGCGGCGTCCCTCAAATGAAAGGCCGCTATGCCGACCCGGTGCTCAGCAGGCACATGAATGGCGTCGAAGGCCTTCTCATGCTCAACGATGTATCTCTCCAGGACGGTGGGGTCAGCTACCCCGTCATAGGTAGGTACTCTTGTGTCAGCAACACTCTTTAGCCAATTCGGCTCTCTAGGTGCGGGTACGGGTGGGACTACTGGTGGTGCTCCTATCTGGACACCTCCCATCAGGGCTAGCTGAGCAAAGACGACCGCTACCGTCTCAGCAACGCCCACGGCTGGGGCCTTAGGAGGTCCTCCTCCAGGCCCGCCGCCTCTTCCACCACCACCTCTGCCTCTGCCAGCTGATCGTCTTCCGGAAGACATCTGAAGAATTCAGAATCAAAGTCAGCTCTTGGTATAAATACTGTACTGTTTCCAACCATAACCTAACTCAAATCATTTACAACTATCTACTTGGTACTGGTGTGTGTATAACCTAAGCTCACGGTACTTAAACTACTATCTCTTGTAATCAGAGCGGTACTCCACTCTGATACCACTTTTGTAACACCCCTACTAATTCGGCTCCTAATTACCCTATAAATGTCGCACAAAGTAAATATATCGCAACGGTAAATAACAGACTATCGCTCTAATGGTGTCACAGTTATCACTCGCCCATACGGGTGATAACGAGTTACCTGATAATCAACATGTGAAACGTATTCCCGCAGTGACCACAAGAGATAGATAGTAGAACTTAAACAATTTAAAACAAACCAACAATAACCAATTATTACAGACCGTACTCATGAGCATCTAAACAAATCCTCCTCGGTTTACACAACCCGAATCCAAAACGTCATCAGTATCAACCGTACCAAGTCTTAAAGAACAGAAATATCACAACTGTCGCGCCTCGCGTCGACCACCAGCTACTCTCCTGAAATAAAAATGGTTTGTGGTATGGAATCAGCCCCTGCTGAGTATGTTATCACATGCCCCGTCATGCCCCCAAAGACCCCTCAATTATTTGGTCGAGAGCATGAGATTCGTTACATGCAATACCGTTTTAATATTTAAAACTGTAAAACAATTAACAGTAATATCCATACAATAAACACAACCATCAACACAAATAATATAACCACAAGTATAACCAATGAACAACAAAGCGAAACAACGAGAATAATAAACAAGTATCAAATCTCGTCCATGGTGTAGAAACCAATATTGTTCGCCTCTGTACAAGTCTCAATTGTATTAATTGTTCAGTTATACCTAGTGACAATGTCTCGTTAAAACGACATGTCTCTAGTTACCCATATATTATGGCGGGTCACCCACGGCAGTAGCCACTCCAACGGTAGAGTCTCCGACCAACGAGCCATTCTAGCTCACGGGAAATTTTCTTGATACTTACGGACCCGTACGCGGACATCCTGGTATCGTTCTTGTGATCACAGCGCGCACCAAGAGCCACATCCTCTTGGCTTTACAATCTTTCATTAATTAATTAATTATACCATCGCATCGCATTACCAAATTTTCTAACACAGTAGACTGAGGTCATTAGTCCAATCCGGAGTCTGTAAACTCGGGATCCAGTGTTAGATACGAGAGAGGCATTTAGAAAGGCCAATGCTCCGTATTAAAGTCTCGGATAATATGTATATGTTATTATCCTAGTGCTACAACGTTTTTCTAACGTTCCTTATATTTCATATAAGATAGCACCATAGCCGCTAGTTCGTTTTATATATATATAGGTTCATATATACGAACCAATACTGTTAACTCAACAACAGTAGATAATAAGCAGCTATAAATATACAATTCATGCATATTAATTAACACATCCAGACAAACAATCTTATCACAGATCACACAGAAGTCTGAACTGAGGAAGCCCTCAGAGACAATCAGAGACACATAACAACATACTGTTCACCCTGATGTATTACGGTGGAGTATGAATCAGCAAGTTCCTATGCTCCTTGTGTCGTCTCTAACAGTCTAAACAATACATAATGCTACTGATTAGCATCCTGTATAATAACATAACTCTACGGTACCCCGTACCGTCACTAATACCTCCCGGTTAACCCCCCGTTATAAACTGTCAATGTTTGTCGGGTTTCGGCTTAACTTGAGATTAGGAAGGTGTTATATTACATGCGTAGTCTCGTCTTGTATAATAACTTACTTATTGTTGAACTTGTTATCGCATGTGACTTAACATACCCTTGTATGTCGTATTGTTTGTTTCTATATTGTACGTATGATTCTTTGTCATGTACTATTCATCTCACCTTAGTATTTATTTTTCTAAGGTTTGTCTCTTTTTTTTTAAGTTCCATGTGGTATAATTCATATGTAAACAATACCTTGAATTATATAAATCCTTATTATCCCATGTATACTCTTAACATTAGAATTCCATAACTAATGTTTGTAATTCTTTTTCCCTTTATCATATGTGATTTTAATTATGAAAATACATGGTCATTAAACCATATTATATTTTCCCACCATATCATATATTTATTAATATTCATGTATTATGGAACTATTTCTTATATGGTAAGTCTTATAATATATTCATTCTTTTTAATGAACACCTCTTATATTATAAATGTTATACTTCTTATAACATTAAAACCATATTATAAATTCCATTTTAAAATGTTAACATTTCCAAACAGCACCTATTTTCTTAAGTATTTACAAAATCCACCACATAATTAATATAATGTTACATTATAGTTATATAACTTATATTATGACATTTAAGTCATTAAGCCATTATAACCTATAGTTATATTTTGTTATAAAATACCAAATAGTCCCTTATATCTTCGGCTTTTAATATAAACCACTAAACTTCTATAAATCACAAATCAACCTCAATTATATTTCATTGTTACACTTATAACTTATACCTTATATTATAATCCTTAAGCCTTAATATAATTATAACCTATGGTTATTATTTTTTTTAAATAACCGAACAGATCCCCTAGGTTTATTCTAATTATTTTTCCACCACTTAACTTTCTATATTCACCAAATTCTCCTCTTTATAATATATAGTTTTCTAATATCATCAAAACCATATATTATACTTACATCTTTATAAAACCTTATATATAACTCCAAAAATTACCAAACTTTACCAAAAGGTTATAAACATCATTACTAACCTTATATTTTCTCTAAATCTCGGTTTTACCACATATGTTACCCATTTGTAACAATATTATGAAATATCTTATATTATACCTATATAATTCATATAAACTCCAAATTTAACCAAATCAACTTCTAAAAATTCTTAATAACCTAAGGTTTGTACTAAACTCCATTTAGTACCCCAAGTTTTCGGAAATCACAATTTAGCCCCATCTCTTATAAATCTTTTACAATTTAATACTTATCTTAATATAAGGTTATATTTTAATTTCTAAAATTCTCCAAACTTGGTCAAAGTCTCCTATATAGTCAACTTTGACTTCTAATACCAAATTGGGACCAACTCTTTCGGTAATTACCAAACTTCACCTATACTTTTCTATTTTTACAATTTTGACCCAAAACTTTATAAAATGTTATAATTTTTATTAAATTCATTTAAAAACCCTAAATTCCTCTAAATTAAGCCCACTGCTTTATATTTTATCAATAATTACAGTTTGGCCCCAAACTTAATTATATAAGCATAAATCAAACTAAATAAGCTTATAAACTTAAATTAAAATGGCCTAATGACATGGCCTTATTACAACCTTGGACTTGCAAAATAAATTACACAATAAATGTCTCAAAATATAATATATACTCACGGCCTCACTTAAATTTGATTATTTTTCCACATAATGTCATAATTTGACCATTATGTTAATTAAATCTCTTAAATGACTAGCTTAATTTATCTTAGTCATTTTTTCCATTTTTAGGTCAATATGACCCTTACGTTAAACTTCACTCTCGGCACAATTTATATATGTGCTTAAAAATCATAAAAATCATAAGTTTAAGGTGTTTATACCTTGATTTGCCCTTGTATGAATTCGGCCACTTGAAGGAAAATTAACCACATCATTTAGACATGTTTAATACACCAAAACAAGATATGGTTATACTCCAAGCTTGAGCTTAGCCATAAGGAATAATTAATGTAAGATTTAAGGCAAAAATCACCTTAAAAATGCAAGGGAAGTTCAAGAGGGATTCGGCCTGAATTAAACACACCACAAGGTGTTAGATCCACCATATAGACATAGGAAATAGCTAGACAACAGCAAGCTGCCTTGGTTTTAGGTTTTACCTTGGAAAAATGCCTTAAAGAAGGGTATTTCCTTTGGATCTCGGCCACCCTTGCTCCCAATGGCTAACCAACTGATTGAACATGTAAATATGAAGATTGTGAGTGTATAAACTCATAAAAATCAAAGGAAGAAAATCGGATGAAGAGTAGAGAAGCTTAAGGTATGTTTTTACCTTAAAATGAGATTTTGAGAAACTTTGGTCTCTTATCTTGCTTCAGCCGAGATTGGTTGGTGTTCCAAGCTTAAAAAACTGAGAATAAGCCATAGGAATTGATGAGCCACGAGATCTAAGTGTAGATGGTGAAAAGATGAGGAAAAAGAGCCAAAAACAAGCCTTAAACCATTACCTTCGAAGCTTAGGAGTTAGATCTACCTTCCATGCTCAAGAACAAGGCTTGAGAGGTTCTAGGAAGGGAGAGAGCTCGGCTGGAATGGCTGGAGTCAGACAAGGAGGAAGAGAATGATTGAAGAGAGCATTATTTGATTGAAAATGCACTTTAGATTAGTTTATGATTTGTTAATGAAAGATGACTCACCAAGGAGATAAGAGGAGACAAGAAATTGGCTAATGGAGGGGCAAGTGAGGCTCACACGGTTTTGCAGCTGGAGGAGTCAAATAATGGAGCTAAAGTGAGTGTATTAATTAATCAAAAGCTAAAAGGTAACCCTTAATTTAGGGTATTATGTTGGAGTCTTGTCTTTAGTATAATCAAGTGGCTATTTCAAGCCTATCTTGTTGTGGCTGCCAATCTCATATGGTCCAAGGGGTCAACTTTGACCTCTTGACCATTCTTAGTCAATGTTGACTCAAGTGGGCCCTCTTTCAGGGTTTTATTAATATTTTAATATTAAATTTGTAAAAATTTGTAAAATTTGGAATTAAATTCCTAATATGATATAATGTGATATAATATCATATTTAAAGGTAATTATAACCTTTAAGCCCATTAAAAAGCAATTTAGAAGGCAATTTCACAAAAATGTGCTTTAAGGAGTTTTAGTGCACATTTTGTGTTGCAGGGTGCTTCTGGGCTTAGTTTTCTTTGATAATAGTTTTGTTGTGTTCCTTACTTCATTATAATGCTTAGGAATCCACTTTGGATCTTATTTGAGGTCATACAATCTTTATGGTGTCTTAAAGCACATTTTTGGCTTTACCGATCTTAAGGCATGTTTTGCCTTGTTGAGATCTTTAGATTGTTCCCCAATAATATTTAGATGTTTATTAATCATCTTAGATCATTAATAGATCATTTAATTAAGTTTTTAAGGTTAGGGGTATTTCAGTTAGCCACCCATACGGCTAACCAGGCCTTTCTTACATACTGTAACGGTCTGATGAACTGGAACAACCGAGCACACAAAACATACACAATACTCAAATCATTTCTTTACTATACCAATTATACAATATATGGATGCCGACAACATATTCGGTCTTACACCTCTTTCAATACATAAGTAATTAAAACTAACTACCCATGCAAACCACCGACCCCGTCCTACTCTCGAACGGGAACATCTTCGGTGTACCTGAAAAATAAAAACGTTGCCCCTAGGGGCTCAGCTTAACGCTGCATATGAAATTCGCATACCCCGAGCGCTAACCGGGGTACGCCGACTACTTTTGTCGGATATACATGGAGTTCATTTTAGTCAAACAGCATGCATCACAGCAATACAATATATATGTGTATTACTCAAGGAATCTACATCCAGTCACGGAACACAATTCCTAACTAACATAACAAGGTTGTTAGTTGTATCAGTTTACTCTTAGGCCTTGAGGGTTATACCTCATTATGCCCTGTTTACTCGTTCTATATCTCACCCGCTCTCTCGGGTTACTTATTCATATACACACCCATTCTCTTGGGCTACTCATTTTATACTCACCCATACTCTCGGGTTACTTTTACACATTATCTCACACTCTTGGGTTATTTATACTCTTTATCTCACCCATTCTCTTGGGTTAATTATACTCATTATCTCACCCACACTCTTGGGTTATTTATACTCATTATCTCACCCATTCTCTTGGGTTAAATATACTCATTATCTCACCCACACTCTTGGGTTAATGATACTCAAGCTCTTGTAGATTCTCAAGACACTACAGGTCTCCTACGTCACGCTTATTACTCTTAATACATACTTAGGCCAAAACTCATGGCTCTCAAGCATAGTCTTACTTCCCCGGTTTCGACCCTACTTTGGGTCTAGCATGGTGGGAAGGTTCAACTAGCTCACGGAACTCTCTCGTAGTTCCTACCTCTTTTTACTTAGGTCCGACTACTCTCGGACTACTTACATTCCCAAACACTCCTCTCTCGGAGTTATAATAATATTATGTATATTAGTCTAGAAGCATCACTCTCGATGTTTCTAATGACTTTGGGAACATTACTTAAGTTCGGTTAATCTTAGGTTTTAAGAGTTACTCATACATTCCACTTACTCATACTTTCGGTTATTTTCTTATGTCGGGTAAAATCCTCATATAGGAGGTCGACCATGTCTCAAGGGAGTTACTAATCCCTTAGGTCTCTTTTACCTTCTTTACTAGTCCACATCTTCGAACTATCTTTAATCCTCTTGAAGGAGGTTCACTTATCTTTCCACTCTCATTTGTTTCGTGGATTGTGTCATTATGGTTTACAAACCGTTATCGGGTAATTACTCAACCCGCACATCTCCTCACATTCCAGGGAGTTCATATGTTTGCGTTATCGTTATACTTTAACGGATAGCTTGTGTGTTTGCACGTTTTCGTTATCAAAAGCATCGACCCGATCTATGGGTCTCTAGCCAAACGTTACTCACTCTGTGTCGGTCTTTACACCATGTTAGACCACACTGGCATACAAGTATGTTAGCTCATTCAACATACAACTAGACATACATAATCAAACAAGGGATTATTTTCATGCTTTAGTCTTGCTTAAGCCGGCACACAAACACACAAATCAACGTAACTCGGTTAGCACGCGGAGTATGAGAAAATCATACCTTTCACCGGGGTTAGCTTTTACCGTGTCATTTCACCATGCTCGGTTCACACTTGTTCCACTAATAACATTCAAATGTTTCTATTAACATCATGGTGTTATGGTATGTAAAACTAATACTCCCATACTTAACCCCAATATCCCGTTTAACTTAGTTTTACTCATGTGTTCTTAAGTTCACATCTTTCTAATTCACTTCTCAAACTTGTTTACACCTCCAAGGACCTTTATAGGTCACCAAACAAGTCCTAAACATCCTCTAAAACCGTTACCATTCACTTCCCCATCATTAGGGCACTTAAAAACACATTCTGGCAAGTTTTTACACTGGTCCGGGTTTGTGTCCGGGGTTACAAACCCGGACCAGACACGGTTTAAACTCTCTGGACAATTTTACATGTGGTCCGGGTTTGTGTCCTGGTATACAAACCCGGACCAGTCTCTGAATTTACTCTCGGGTGCATTTTTGATGTGGTCCGAGTTTGTGTACTTGTTTACAAACCCGGACCCATAACTCATAAATCTCTCGGGTGAGTTTTAGGGGTGGTCCGGGTTTGTGTCTTGGTTTGTAAACCCGGACCACTCCTCTGCTACAACGTTCTGCCATGTTTTAGGCCTGGTCCGGGTTTCTATCCTGGTTTACAAACCCGGACCAGTTGCAGTAGTGAAATTTCTTCCTGTTTTTTATTATGTTTTAACTCTTAATTCTCCTCTAATCATTTCCTAATCATTCCCCATGTTTACTACATGTTTAAACATCCTAAAACATGCTCTAAACCTCCTCGAAACATAGGTTTAATCCTTACTCAATTTCTTGCGCAAATTCACAATTTTCATTCTCTCTGTTGCACTTATGCACAGCAGTGCATTTCTAACTTCTCCTCAACACTTTGCATTATGTTCTCTTTCATTGTGACCATTCCACACCTTCCAAGATTATGCACAACTCATACCAAGGTTCATTCCTCACTCCTAAAGCCTTAAATTCACATTCTTTTCTACCATTCTAAAGGCACTTAAACAACTCCTTTTTGCTACAACTTTTGCATAATTCTCCTCTCTTTAAACTAGCATTCACAAGGTGGTTTACTAACCCAATTCAATCTCCATACATACCTAGCCACTCCTAGGTTATTCTCCACTCAAAACAACACTTAATCTATTTGGATTTCTACACAAATTTTGCCATAACTTGGCTACTTTTCTAGCATTGCCCAAAGCTCATATCATCACTTAATTCCATCCTAAAACTAACCAAACCCACAAGGGTTCTATCAGCACACAAGTTAAATCAAACTCATCAAATCCTCCAAATACAACATAATGCATAATTCATCAAATGCATAGCTCTCAATCCAAGCATTCACTCATTATTCTCTCAACCATCACCAAGTACATAATTAACATAAATTTGGGTTCATTCAATTACTTCCCATCCCCAAATTTTAAAGCATCAAGGTAGGCTTCAAGGTAAATTATTTACCTTATATTCACAAGCCTTCACATTTCAATCTTCTTGTTTCTCTTTCTTTGTTTCTCATTCCTTCCTTCATTTTTCCCTCTTTATTTCTTGTTTCTCAACCGGCCAAACAGCTCAAGCTGGCCTGCCCAAGAATAACACACTACTTAATACATAACTCTCATTTTAACCTAGATTTTAAAAGGATTTCTTAAGCATTTAGAAGGGGTATTACCTTGAAATTTCTAGGAGGAGTACTTGGATAGCAAGGCTAACACGATTCCAGCCCTTATTGAAGCTCAACAAAACCGGCTGGACATGGAAGAAGAGGAGCTCAACGTTGGAATTTATGAAAATCAAAGGAAGGTTAGAAAAGAGAGATTTTGAACTCATTTCTTACCTTAAACAACAAGAGTGTTGTTCTAGATCAAGATGGCACCTTAAAACCTTCAATACAAGCTTTTTCCATGGAGGTCAAATGTGAGCTTTCCATATTTTGAAAGGAGGGAAATGTTCCCCAAGTTGAGAGGAATTCAACGGTACAATTTTTGTGGAGTTTGGATCTCATTTGGACCTTCAAAATTGAAGAAGAAGAGAGGAGCTGAGAGGAGGTGAGAAATCGCCATTGGCAACCAGAGGGGAGAAGGAGAGAGCCCTGGTGAGGAGGAAAAACGTGAGTGAAAAGAATAAGGGAAGAGAGAGAGTAAAAGTGAGGTATAAATCACTTTACACTATTCACCTTTTTACTTTTCAACTCTTTTAATTAACTAGCTACTCATGTGTGAGAGGGAGCTGTTTTAACTAATAAAAACTGGCCCTCAACAGTACATATGAGCTGGAGCGTTTTTCATCTTTTACAGAAAACGCTCGTTATTTTACCCGGTTAGGTACTATTCACTATCTGGGCCCGTTTTTTTTGGATTTTTCTCGTTTCTTTATTTTTAATGGTTATTAAGCTTCCATTAACACTTATTTATAGTTATTTAATCAACTATAATTTTTACGGGTCTGTTTGACCACTTAAAGTCACGTTTTCGGGTTTTCTCAAAAAAACGTGCTTTAAAACTCTGTTAGTGTTTTAATCCATTATTTGGATCCGTTTTCCTCGGGAATCACTCCCGTATACTAATTAGGCCTAACTAAGCCTTAGGAATCCATCTCGGACCCTAACGAGATCATATATCTCTTATACTTATTTAATGTGCGTTTTAGCGTTTTTCGCGTTTTATGCATTTTCTCTTTTCTTTTGGTTTTATTTCCCTTACTGAAACGGTATGATTCGGTACTCCCCGACACGAACTCGAACACCAAGGATTATAGTGGTTCGGCCATGAAAGTACATAATTAGTCCCTCCAAACTCACAAACGTACAGAACACCGAGAGTTATAGTGGTTCGACCCATAATCAGGTCTACATCCACTTCTAGACAACATCTTTATTCCTTCTTTTGCTATTACAACTTTAGAGAGCTTTCTAGTGTTTTCTCTCTCTTCTCCTAATGTGTCCCCTTACAAATGAGCCCTTCATCTCTATTTATAGACTTTCTAGGGTGAAGTCTATCTCTTAATCCTTATACATGTGGTATTACTTTATTGGAGCAACCTTCTTAATTTTGGCACTTATCTCCTTGTAAAGTCTTCCGGTCCCATAGTGTAGGATGCGGGATCCGGTCATAGAGTGCAGGCCGGAATACGGAACCCGATCATGGAGTGCGGGGCCGGAATATAGGACCCGGTCATAGAGTGCGGGCCGGAATACGGGACCCGATCATGGAGTGCAGGGCCAGAATATAGGACCCGGTCATAGAGTGCGGGCCGGAATACGGGACCCGATCATGGAGTGCGGGGCCGGAATAAGGACCTGGTCATGCGGCCTAGGACCCGGATTGATACTTGGTGCCCAAATTGGAGCCTGAACAGGGTCTTGAAGGAGGCTCATGGTCTGGGCCGGGGTCTAAGGTGTGGACCGCTTTGACCTTTTGTCCTCGTCACATTCTTGCCCTTCTTATCAGTCCCACAAGTTCTACTTTTGGTACTTAAAAAAGTGGAACTTACAAAAAGAAAGATTGAAATTTACATTTTTTCTTCATTCTTTCTATTTCCTCCCTTTTCCTATCTTCTAGTCCCACAAGTTCTTTTTCTTTTTGCTCTTTACAAAGAAAAATGAACTTACAAAAAGAAAGTTGGTACAGTGCAATCAAAGTCCCACAAGTGTCTTCCTTCTGATGGATTGGAAATTTTGGGACATAAATCTTTGAAGTGATATATCTTGATGGTTGAATCCCATGATCTTGATGGATGAATCTCCTGAGGTCTTTGTAAAGAAGAAGACCAATGGTTCCTTTAATTAGAACCATTCCCTTTTTGAAAGGGCTAGATATTTTGATGATAAAATCTTTGCTTATGCTAGCCAAAGGATGATAATTCCCTTAAAGGGTGAATAAAGACAATATATTTTCCCAACTTTGCTTATGCTAGCCAAAGGATGGTACTTGTGTTTCAAGTATGGTGCGGCGCCCACACCTAACAATGCACCCATTACAGGCGACCAGAGCTCCTGATGGGTCCAGAGATGGGTTTTTTTTTGTTGGCTCGATGGCCGGGTTTCATTTCAACCCAAAGTGTTACTTTTCAAGGCACAAGTGCCTGCGGCTCGTTGGCCGGTGCTTTCTTTTACTTTCAAGGCATGCCTGCGGCTCGTTGGCCGGTGCTTTCTTTTATTTTCAAGGCATGAGCCTGCGGCTCGTTGGCCGGTACTTTCTTTTACTTTCAAGGCATGCCTGCGGCTCGTTGGCCGGTGCTTTCTTTTTCTTTCAAGGCATGATAGCTGTGGCTCGTTGGCCGGTGCTTTTTTTATTTCAAGGCATGATAGCCTGCGGCTCGTTGGCCGGTGCTTTCTTTTACTTTCAAGGCATGATAGCCTGTGGCTCGTTGGCCGGTGCTTTCTTTTTCTTTCAAGGCATGATAGCCTGCGGCTCGTTGGCCGGTGCTTTCTTTTACTTTCAAGGCATGATAGCCTGCGGCTCGTTGGCCGGTGCTTTCTTTGAATACTTCAGGGGGTGATCAGTCCCCTGGTAAAAAGTACCTGCACTTTCTTCAAAAATTTCGTTTAACTCTTTTTGAGACAGAGTAGAACATGTTGCACATGATAAACAGCTTAAGACATCCAATCTGTTTGTAATTTGAGCATAAATCACGGTCAAGCTCAATAGACTTATGTAATAACAGATAAGCCTGGCAATCATATACCCTTTTAGATGGTATGCAATGGTGAGGGTATGAAACATATTTAGCAAGACAAGTGGGTGAGTTATGAACACCATTCCCAAGAAGCATGATAGGAGCAGGCAAGGCATTTTGTTTCCATAAGTTGGATTTCAACAGTAATATCATGACACAATAAAACAGAATGGTGTATGAGCGTTTTTAAGAGATTGGTCACTTTCAAGCAGGTCCTGTCATGTTCAAGAGGTGACACAAAGTCAAGCAAAGCTGAAGCAGATATGAACCGCTTGTCAGCTTATAATAGATTACGACTAGAGGAGTTATCATGCGAAAACTTGCTTAAAATCTTATCATGCAGTAGATATAATAATGTAAAAGCACAATACTACTGTCCTTCTCAAAACAGTAAAGATATCGCCTTAGATCAGCAAACAGCAGCAAAAAAGATTGCTGTTCAACAATTTCTAAAGTGTAAATTAACAAAGTTTGAATGGTGCTTGAAGCAGCAGCCTAACAGATGGAGTAAGATAGTAGCAGCAGGGAACTATAATCAATTTAAGGCCCTTTTAGTTACTGATTCAACAGCACAGACCAAGAGTAAAAGAGCTTGCCATTCATGACATCTCAGGTTTGGACATCAGCATATAACCAGGTTAGCAGAATGCACCAATACTTACGTTCAGATTGCGAAGCAATATCAGAGGATATTATGTATCCATTCAATGCTTGATCTCAGAAAAGATAAATTGCATCATGTAACTTCATATTAGCTCTCAGTTTTACATAAATCGATACCGGCTATATTTTTATTTATGCAACAGCTGTAACTTCAGAGTCATGCAATAATTGTAGCAGCAAGAATACTTAAAACAGTAGTCAATCTTGGTAAAAGCTGGACTAATCTTGAAGCAAACTAGGTGCAGTTTTTCTGTGCAATAAGATAAAGTATATATTCAGAGAGGATCTGAGTTGCTGTGCTATGTAGCAGAAAAGTTTAAAGTTCTGAAAAATAGCTGTAAAGTTTTAAAGAAAACAGAGGTTGGAAAGATTTATAATGAGATGGAGTTTTAAACTGATTGTTGATGAAGAGTCAAACAGTGCTAGGGATGAAACTGGTCAAGACTCGAAGTTGGTTTACCTGCTGAAAACAGCAGCGATAAAAGGCATACACTCACACTTTTTTCTTTCTGAAAGCTGGTAGTAGCTTGAGATACAGAATTACCGCAAGAAAAGCACCACCAGTTTTGATAGATGAAAAGTAATTAGGGAAAGACATGTCTTTTGGCCATTAAGCCTCATCATCCAATAATCAGAAGCTTCTATGGCATGCGCTTGCACATCGCCTATTTTTATTTCCGCTTGGAAAATAAGCATCACCCAAGGAGCAAGAAACAGAAGCAATTTAGTTTTGAAAACTTGTAACAGATTTTACCGATGATAGCAAAATTAATAATTGATTTAAACCAACAAAATTGCCAGAGATATAAATATATGTCCATTAGCTCAGGTCAAATCGCAACTAAATGTCAAAAGTGTCGACATAGCAGCAGTTATAGGCTTAGATAAGTTTTTAAGCTGAAGAATTGATTTTTAAGGAATTCTAGTATATCAGGAGAATTTAGTTTTTAGGATGATGAACTTATCTGTAGTGATTAGCCTTGGATGCTTGTAGCATGTCCCAGTTGCTCTCTTTTGAATTGAAGCCGACGTCTAGGCTATAGCCCAGTTTGGTGCGGTCAAGGCAATTTGGTGTGAGCATGGCAATTTGGTGCGGGCAAGGCAATTTGGTGCGGGCATGGCAATCTGGTGCGGTCAAGTTAATTTGGTGTGGGCATGGCAATTTGGTGCGGGCATGGCAATCTGGTGCGGTCAAGTTAATTTGGTGCGGGCATGGCAATTTGGTGCGGCATATATTAGCCGGAGAAGAAGTGCAGTTTTAGAAAACTGTCAGATATAACTGCAGTGCGGCAAAACAATATGAGGTTGTATGGTTTGTAGTGAACATTTTCAGTGCTTTTTGGTAGTAATGGTAGTGCCTGGTACTGAACATGACGGCTATTGTCCCGGCCGGAACCATGATGCCCTTCGTTACCGAACCTAGGGTCTGTTGTACTTTCCTTCTTACTTGCGATCAACTTTCTTATTGTATAGAGGGCTTCTTTGCTCAGCAGTTGTTCAGACTGGTGATGCATTTGTTATCCTGCACCAGCTTTATATATAATGGCCAAGCAGCATAGTTGAAGACTATGAACTACTGAGTAGGCTAAATGAAATGGAGAGTTAGTTTAACAACTTAGACTGAAGGTTCTACTCATGTTTATACGACTGTATAAAAACAGGAAAACTATGAGGCAACTTTAATCATTACCTATGAAACTAATTTGTGTCGCATATGTAACAGTAGTAAAAACACCAAAATAGAATGATAGAAGCAGTAAATCAGGCTGGGCTCAAGAAATATAAAGGTTGGCACTCGCACAAGAAGTTTTTCGAATGAGTAAACCCAACAGTAAATATAATCTGGTAGACAGTGCCGATTGTTAAATGGCCGTAAGGACCAAGGCAAACCAAAGTAGGCATTCATCATAGAGGCATTCATCATAGACTTGGTCAGCTGAAGCATGCAGATACAGCGACGCATAATTAACATGACTTCATGAAAATAGGAGCATTCAGAGGCACAAAGGCCAGAATTATTGGTATAAGAGCTGTAGAAGAAGTTTTTTATAACAGCAGCAATGATTTAATTGAAACTGTATACCGTCTCAGGTCCAGATTATAATGAAGTTGTGAATGACATGGTGCTTGTCAAAAAGTTGCAGCTCTTTTAACTGATGATCGGAGGCCAGAAGTAACCATGTTTCTGCTATATAATAACCCAGCGACTGGAGCAGTAATGACAAGGGGAAAGTTTTATCAAACAACAAAAATAGCTGGGTATTGACCATCCAATGGGTTGAAAATGATAACCTAAAGCAAGCAAGGCCTTGCTGTGCATGATTTATAAAGGTGCCTCTAAATATTGCATCAGAAATGAGGTAGTTAACAGTCACAAAGCATGCGACAGCAATAAACAGAGACATAATTTTGACATAAATTTGGGGAGCAATCAATCAAGATTATTCATGTAAAATCCTTGACAGTTCTCAGATCAGTTTTATCATACCAGATTAATCATGACAGTAAGCAGAGCTTGTAGGTTTTGAAAATTATTAAGGGTATACAGAGGCAGCAACATTAGCGGCATGAAAGAATACAGTATTTTAGCATTTAACAGCATGAAATTGATTCTAAACACGGTTAAACCACTGATATAGTTGTCGAACAGTTTCGTAAGCGGGAAACCAAAGCAAGCTGTAATAGTTGCAAGAGATAGTAGTTTTTAACAACCGGAAAAGTTCTTGCTATTTACCCATTAGCTCAGCCTTGCTGCTACCAGAGTTTTAACAAGAGATGAGTTAGTAAAGTTACCTTAAGTTTGCAACTTTCAATTTTACATTACCAGAGCCTCTGCGAGCTTGAGTTTGTATCTAAGTCTGATCTGCATTTTTTAAACGCTTGCCCTTGGGCGCTTTCATAGGCTACCAGCCATTTTAGCAGAGGTGTATGTGGGTCTCCATAGTGCGGCTTAAAACAGATGTATACAGTGGCTGCAGCAGACTTAATACATGGGAACATGTCACCTCAAGATGAAGTTTGTACTACCAGCAAAGTTTGAGCATCCGGAACTGAATAAACAGGTGTAAATTCACTCCAAGTATTGTAGCGAAAACATTATCTCAGAAACTTCCAAACAGAAATCAGAAGCAACCTGGGAAGCCAACTGCGACTACGCTACAACACAGATCAAGATACTAATATTATGTTTTATTTTTATACCTCTGCAATCAGGTTTGAACAGATTGGTTTAAACCAAGTTCATGGTAAACAGAGGTTAGAAATTGTAATTGAGCAGGTTATCAGCAGGCCAATCATGGATGTGATCGTATTTTGGCAATCATGAACTTACTACTGAGCTTGCAGCGCGGACTTGTTATGCATGACATCCAAAGGGCAGTAAATGGAACATTTAACAGCAGTAATTATAACAGAAAAAGGAGCAGATTGGAAACTGCTTAAATTCATCAAAGGAATGGGCGGAAGTAATAAAGAGTCTCGCAGTGCAGAGGATTATTTCACAAGACTAAATTAAAAATAGTTAATCAAAAACTTTATAATAGCTAAAACAGAAGTATAATAACGATCAGTGATAATTTTCAGAACAGTGGTTGCTAGACAATCAGTTCAAGAAGTGATTAACTTGAGAAGTTAATTAGCAGCGTGCAAACATCAGTACGATTTTTTTTAATAGATTTTGAATTTGAACAGTCCAAAGTAAGATAGAGATGGAAACTGAAGTAAATTTTGGACAGAAGTAAATGTGTGATATCTCACTTATGCTAGTCAAAACAGCTAGCAACATATGTATGCTTCCTCAGTTAAGAAATATCATACAATTGAGACCAAGGATTCCTAAAAAATCCAGAAATCAAATTCATCCTCATACCCTTGTGAGCTTCAGTACAAATTAGAGGTATAGTAAATCTGAACCGAACAGATAGTAGATTATTTCAAGTTCCAGGCAAGTTCATAATTGTCCTAATCGTATCACAACTCTTGTGTGATTTGTTACCAGATGGTATGCTTAGGACAAGCTATTCTATCGATCACTAATAGCGAGCAGCGAAGCATATGCAAGGAAACAGAAACAAGAAATATCACAGACCAACCTAGCTTAACCATTCTTTTTAGACTGTAACAGGACAGTCAGAATCAAACCAAGTCATGATACTGTAACACGAATGTATATGATCAATTTTACTACGGTATGAGGACAACTTCTGATCAATTGCCAATTTAATCAGTCTTTATCAATGAATCAGAAGCAAAGTATTCTAAGGGAGTTTACGCAATCATCAAGATACGTAGGAGCGAGTACCAACTTGTATGGCTAAATTCTCGTAATTTCAACCAGAGACGGATTAGACTTTGAAAAGTAAACTGCTGTAACTTAAAAGCTTTGAAACAGTGCATAGATAAGACCTGAAAAATAGCCGAGATTCTGGCCAATCTGACCATAGATACCCTTGTGACAGCAAAGAAATCTTTTAATCAGACCATGTATATGGATAAATATTTCACAAGGTACCGCAACAAAGGTATTGTAACGAATTGTGTATTTATGAAGAAGTATCTGCCACTTTAAACTCTGATGGTATTTGAAAAATAATCGCGAGGGTATGACAATTGAAGCGATGGAATGGGTTTCTTTATGTGCGCAGACATAGATTATTTGCAGCAGTGAAACATATCAGTCAATTAGTTTACAGCAAAGAAAGAGAAAATGTTTCCAGACCAAGAAACTGATCATAGTTAGGGGGGCTATCTCAAGGCGATCCTTATAACTTCTTTCAGTATGTTCTTTTTGAACATTGATTACACGGAGCATCAAAACAGGCTCATATAGCAGGAGTAATGAAACCATCAAGTATTTGACTTATTGCTGCCCAGTAAGTATATAATAACGATGTTCAAAGCGAAGCACTTGATTGCAGTAATCTTAAGCGAAGAAAAGAATATTATTTAACCATCAGGTAGCTTAGCAACTGTACTAAAGATGCGGCGAGAACAGTAGCATATAGCTTTATATTGCTTTGGCTTTACCGCCAAGTCCTTAAAAATAGATGTAAAGAGATACTCATGCCTGGTGTAAAAAGATTTGATTAATCCCACAAGGGGGCACAAAACAGTGGTGAAAACTGAAGCAAATGAATGCAAAGCAACCCAGAACCAAATCGTAGCACAACTGATTAATAAAGTAGCATAAATGTGTTCTGAAGCATCAAATATAGATGAAGTGGAAACATTATTTTGTAGTGGTCTAACTTAAGCAAAATACTAGTAAAAATTTGAAATTGATTATACAAAATCAGAAACAGAATCGCATATCTCGGGAGGTGAAAAACTTGCTGGGCTAATTTAACAAAGTAATATCAATAAGCTCGAACTTTGGAGAACATAAGCAATTGTTGAGCTAGTCAGCAAAAATGTTAGCCTAAAGCCAGAGAAAGCATTTGAAGTAAGAACTTCACCTTCTGTATTGACTCTCATCATTTTATTACAGCCGAAGTATGGGTAACTCAGGAAACCCCATTACACACTAATGTTTTCCAGAAAATTAAATCTCAGATCTAGACGGGCACCCCTTTGTGTGAATCAGAGGTGATAAATTATGAATATATAATAGCTAAAGAGGTACAGCATACTTACTATATATGTTACACTGCGGCTCATATCAATAAGCAAAACTGAAGGAATAATAGAGTGACAATCATGGTTATAAGTGTTCTTGTGGCAGTCCTGTCGATAAATAAGGAAGAAATCATGAACAAAACAAAGCCAAATCCCAATTTCCATAGCAGCTCATAGATCAGTTTGTCAAAGCTAGGCGTAATCAGGTTTACAATCAGAGTATTTAAATCAGAGAGAGTCTTGTATTTCTATTAGCAGTAATTCCAAAAGCGAAACTCAGACATAACTTCAGCTCTAATTGAGCAGAAAGTATTTATACCTGATCTTGATTAAGCAGGGAATCAGAGATAGACAGACACAATATTTTCGAATCCATCGCAGCAGACCAAAGGAACTTTTATAAGTTTGAAGAATTTATGAGTTAGTTTTAGGATTGAAGGACTTATCTCCGTTAGTTTCCTTTTTGTGCGAGATCATTATCTCTTCTTCGTTCCGCGGCCTGCGCCTGGATTTGATTTGGCTTTAAGAGACTTGGTAAAAATGCTCTTTCAGCGGTTTGCATCCTCAACTGTCTGTAGAATTCATCATCCCTTCTCCATTTTGCCAGCGGTGTCTGTGCTTGATGCGGCCAAGAATGATGCGGCTGAAAATGATGCGGCCAGGAGATCCAAGGGAATCCGGCTGGCGGTCGAGAAATTGATGCGGCCAAGAATGAAGCGGCCAAGAAACTGCTCCGGCCAACCGGCCAAAGAATGCGGCCAAGAAATTGCTCCGGCCATGAGGTTGGTCAAGAAATTGCTGCGGCGAAGAGGTCGATGCGGTCAAAGAAGTCAAATTGTCCTCCGGTCCGGTCGAAGACTGAGGTGCGGCCAAGGTGGTCCGGCCAAAGTCTCAAATGCGGCCAATCACGGATTGAATTGCCGCATTCAGAAAGTCGATTTACATGATTCTCCTTTTGTCAAAAATCCAAATACGCGATTCAAATGCGGCCAAAGAAGTTTGTTGCGGCCAACCGACTCCGGCGGGGTCAAAGAAATTCGTTGCGGCCAACTGACTCCGACGTGGCCGAAGGAATTCGTTGCGGCCAACTGACTCCGGCGTGGCCAAAGAAATTCGTTGCGGCATGCGGCCAGGGAAATCTGTTGCGGCCTTCTGTCCAAGGGAATCCGGCTGTCTTCCAGTCATGGCTGAGATGCGGCGGAAGTCCGGCTATCGACTATGGTGCGGTGGAAGTCCATGTGGTATCATGACTGGTCAATGTTTGTTTGCGTCTGATCGGGCTGAACTTCCTCGACTGAAGCCACGACGGTGCTACGCCCGGTCGAGGCTGTACTCGTCATCAGGCTACCTATCAGCCGCTTTTGTTGATCGCAGGCGCTTGAGCTGAATCTATTCGACTTTAAGCTCGTTCTCTCCTGCTCCAAATGATTAGGCAAGATTTTAAAGACGGACATTGAGAATACATGAACAAAATTTAGAAATTAAGGAATCGAGTGCCCTATTTCAGTTTCGTCAGATCGAATTTGATTTTCTTGTGGATGAGACTTCTGAAGTTGATGCTTCTAAATCAGGGATTTCTTGGAGACTTTGATCATCGTTCTCCAGGGAGACGAAGCGTTCTTTTGGAAATCAGAAATTGGCGAGTTTCTTCTAGGGACCTTCCGGCTCTCTCCTTATCGTGCTCGCCGCAAACTTCTTGAATCTACCGTTGGTTTCTCCTGTAGTTATCCTTTAGTGATCTTCCTCTGAGAGCAGATGCGGTCGGAACTTTAACCATGGGCTTCCAAGATTCTCTGACTAAGGTGCTCAATTGATTGCTCGATTGATAGCGAATTTTTCGCCGCTGATTGAATTCCATGCTCTCAGGAAACTCGTCGGTTGTCATCCGAAATTATCCTTTCTCTTCCTTTTGTTGCAATGAAAAGCCCTTCTTTGTGCCGGGAACTTTCTTCTGCGCTCTGCCTGAAAGCTCGATCGTCGTCGGATCGTATCGAGTCGATTGTTTGCACAAAATTCTTCTCGATCAGGCACGGAGAATCGTATTACGCGATATGACTAGCCTCAGTCTTAGCCTCTGAATTCGCCACCCACTCGAAGCACTTCATCGATCGTTTGAAGACGATTTGTCTTTGGTTAATGCCTTTTGGTCGATCTACCTCTTTTGATTCTTCTTCCGTGATCTGTATCTCCTTATGTCTTGCGATCTGGATTACGAAGCTCCTTCTCTTGTTCTGCCATCTTTGTAAACTCGATTTGAACCGAGATTTTTCGCATCGATTCTCTTATCGTGGTGTGAAAGTGGATCGGCATAACTCGCTTCGAATCTCATTTTGTTATTCCTTCGCGTTTCCTCTCAATTATTCTTTCTGTCTATCTCCTCCTCGAAGACCAAGAACTGACTTCTTCGCAGATGGATCCATTCATCGAAAGTTGGAGGCGAGTTAATCTCCTCGGATTTGCTCTTTGCGTCATCTTTCCGGCTTTTTCTCTTGATCAAATAACTATTCTTCTTTTGTGGTTAAATCGTGGTTACTGATCTCCAGTTGTCCGTTTCCCACAGACGGCGCCAAATGAAACGGTATGATTCGGTACTCCCCGACACGAACTCGAACACCAAGGATTATAGTGGTTCGGCCATGAAAGTACATAATTAGTCCCTCCAAACTCACAAACGTACAGAACACCGAGAGTTATAGTGGTTCGACCCATAATCAGGCCTACATCCACTTCTAGACAACATCTTTATTCCTTCTTTTGCTATTACAACTTTAGAGAGCTTTCTAGTGTTTTCTCTCTCTTCTCCTAATGTGTCCCCTTACAAATGAGCCCTTCATCTCTATTTATAGACTTTCTAGGGTGAAGTCTATCTCTTAATCCTTATACATGTGGTATTACTTTATTGGAGCAACCTTCTTAATTTTGGCACTTCTCTCCTTGTAAAGTCTTCCGGTCCCATAGTGTAGGATGCGGGATCCGGTCATAGAGTGCAGGCCGGAATACGGAACCCGATCATGGAGTGCGGGGCCGGAATATAGGACCCGGTCATAGAGTGCGGGCCGGAATACGGGACCCGATCATGGAGTGCAGGGCCAGAATATAGGACCCGGTCATAGAGTGCGGGCCGGAATACGGGACCCGATCATGGAGTGCGGGGCCGGAATAAGGACCTGGTCATGCGGCCTAGGACCCGGATTGATACTTGGTGCCCAAATTGGAGCCTGAACAGGGTCTTGAAGGAGGCTCATGGTCTGGGCCGGGGTCTAAGGTGTGGACCGCTTTGACCTTTTGTCCTCGTCACATTCTTGCCCTTCTCACTTACCAATCCTCTCAAGGCACCATTAGGCCTCTATAAATTGTATTAGAGTAATTTAATCACCATTTTTAGATCCGGGGTATTAAAATCTACCCCCCTTAGGAACTTTGTCCTCAAAGTTGGTGAATCTTATATCGTTACTCTCATGGGCACGCTATGCCAAGGTTATAATACATGTATAACCTTACAGACTCCACAAGTCAGTCTCATTTCACACTACACATACCACACACAATCACAACATGTATAGCAATCAAAAGTACTCTTATACACTCTCCATGGAATCGGTCCGAAGACAAGAAGGCACTACAGTCCTCGAATCCATATCGAGTAATATACTACTGATCCCTCAGGTACCGGTCACGTTGAACACTTACTCTTTCTGGTTCACGGCCGTTTCATGACAAATGGGCACTTACTCTCTCTGGCCCACGGTCCCATCGGTTCTGATCAAAACGTTACACATATACATATCCTCAGGCACTCTAGTTGATTCACTCAACACAGGAATGTCTCAGGGTACTCTCCCCGTCCCGCTGCCTTTAGAAAAATCACACACTGGCACCGCCCCAACCGGTCACTTAGGACCGCCGCACGTACGGTGCAATGGTTTCAAAACTAATACACGCCCACCGTTCTACCGGTCATCAAGACTTAAGGCCACAGCCATCGGCGGGTGATAGCGGTTTCAAAACCAGTTTTCGTTTCCATCTTCATACTTGAAGAAAATTCTTTTCCAAATTCTATTTGAAATTTTTTTTAAAAAAAAAACGTCATTCAACTCCAAGTTCGGTTTATGGTAGTTGCATCTTTTCTTAGCGTGATTACTTGTGACCACTTATAGGAGCTTCAAGAATCATCCAACCCTTATGTGATCAGCATCAGTGTTGAACTATCTTTCCACCCCAATTTGTGTTCGGTTTCCCTTGATCGCTAGCAGATCAAGATCCACCTCCCACGTCAGTTTCAAACAATCAGATAGTCAAACATTTTCATTTTCTATCTTTTACTCTTTCTAGTCATATTCATGAAACAATCCATTTAACTTATCTCAAAATCCTAGAACTTAGGTCATCCATCATTATCCATTTTCTTTGCTTGCTTTACCTAAGCAACTCATGACCTCATTTTCTCAAATTGTTACTTAATTTAAAACACACAACATACAACTCCAAAGGATGGAACTCACTCCATCAATCATTCTCAAATAAAATCACCTAGGGAACTCACTCCCTACAAGGTTTCACATCGGTTTCATACCGATTCATACTCATTATGTCTCATGTCTAATCTCACTAGACATATACTATAGGGATTCTCATTCCTAGGAGTCTCTCTTACTCCTCTTTTCGTATATTCTATACTCGTTACTTGCATCTCTCATGCATAATAGTCATAATTACACAATGAATGGGTACATATGTTTATGTAACATAAGTTCCAATCATCAAAATAATTTCTTTTGTGCTATGCACATAGTAGTTTACGCACTTAACGTAAAACATACCTAAGCGGTTTTCTCGCCCTACCCCCCTTAAAGGGTTATGCCCGCGTAACAGACCATATGTTACCTCTGTACATTGGTTCACTAATTCGATATCAGAAGTGTTTAACTTCAATACGGTTATTGACTCATAACCGGGTTCGGTTCTAGCCTCTAAGGCTTCAAGGTGTTTATGATTAGCCATTTACTCACATTTGCTAGGTATACTTAACCCTTAAATTACGGTCCACAAGCTTCTGCTGCGTGACCCGATAACTAGAGCTTAATTCGCCCTTTATATATTCTCAATGTATTATTCACTTCCTTTCTATCCCTTTTTGACTTGGGAATAAAGGTTTCTCAATTGTCGTGTGGTATCTCTTACCGTATGCGAATTCGATGAGTTATAGATTTTCTCTCCAGTTCTCTGGAAATCTATTTCGTATAGCACTGTATACCTTCGTGGTTATTCACTTACTATTTCCGACTTATTGTCGGTAGAGATCAAGCGACTACTCAGTTGTAGTGCTTCCTCGTTTAATTTTTATGTTTGTTTACTGGTTTCTATACCAGAGTTCACCATTCATACTACTCTGCATTTACCATCCATCGATCTTGGGCCCTGTGGGTTACTGCCCACGTTCCTCGTGCATCTTTGGCCAATGGCCGCACGGTTATTTCTTTAGGTTTTCGTTCAACAGGTTCCGTTGACAATTCTCAAGTTCCTAGCCCTCCCATAAGATCATTACCGCACAAGTGCAATACCAAAAAACTCAGTCATACAGAGTGCAGAAGCGTAAACACTTGGCAGTAAATCACCCATGAGATAGGAATGAACATGTCTCCTTTACTATCTTTTCTCATCAGCTTCATTTCATTATCTGATTACACTCTTACAATGGTCGCTCACTGCGTACCATGCTCTTATTCATTAACAATATTCGCTTATATGGCATCAGCTACCACTTTAGCTTCCGCTCATATACTCCTGCCATTTATACTATGGCTTGCCATTCACTTGGCTCAACAAATACGCTATTCTTTAACTCTCTCTGCGCACTTGCGTACTGGTTACTCTGCAGTTCATATTGCACACATGCAGTGTTTACTACTCAACCGATTACTCTTCGGTTTCGAATTGCTGCCATCGAGGTTCCTCTTTACACTCTACCATTGTTCATATACTCCTTGGTAATATACAGATGCTCAAGTTTCTCTACACCGCTTTAGCGGTTTCACATTTTATTCATGGGTGGTAGCCTTTCTCTGGAGGATTCACGTAATTACTGCTCCAAAGGCTCCACAATAACAAGTGGTATCCCCACTCTAAGGTAGTGGTTCATTTTCCACTGTTTCTCTTATGTCTTTGTGCATAGGTTTGCAATGTTCGGATTTACACATTGTAGTTGATTTTCTGGTTTACACGCCTCATTGCCACGAGCCATGCTCTGTGCGGCTGTTTATACGAGTTTCTTCTTCTCCGTATGCCATTAAATGGTTTGGAGGTGTTGCTGGCTCTTTGACATAGCTGTCTCATCACGCTCCCGTACATGGAAGGCCCTTTAAGTATCTTGATATTAATTCATGCCCTATGGCAATTCAGGGTATCCCGTGTTACGTGGAATCCCTTCGGGTTCTACCCGAGTGTTTGATTTAACACTTGTGTTCTCAACACGATGTTTCGTTCAACTACTGTTGATTTCGGTACCCTTCACGGATAGCTCCTAGGTGTTACTGAGTTGCGCCAATACTTCTGGCTCGAACTCGTGGGTATGTCAAGTTGCGACTTCGCCTTGCGGCTACGTATAACTCAAACTATCCCGTTTAGGGTTGTAATGTCTCCCATTTTTGGGTAGATCCTAGGTACTTTCCTTTTACCTTCTTGGTCAGGTCTTCAACCTCCTCAGTGAAGTATACTATGGGGATTCTATCCCGTTCATCGAACTTTAATATGTTATTTTAGGCATTCGCCGTATTGTTTTGCGCTGGGTATTCATCCCAGTTATTATACGTTTCCTTCAGGATTCCTGGGACATATCCAATGTCTATACCTAATACTCTGTGCTTCTCGCACTTATTAATTCTATATCCTTAGGTTTGTCACCTTACTGGGTTCTAGACTCCTTTAGCTTGGTAAGCTTCTTTGTGTTCTTCGATCATTCGAGGTGTCCAACTGTCTTGGTTTGAATTGGCTCTTTCGTCCGTAGTATGGAGTGGGCTACTTCCCGTGTTCCGTACTCTACTTGTATACATACATGGAGTATCTTATTGATACGTTACCACTTACCCGTCTAACTCATAACTGGTCTGTCAGGCCCGCAAGCTCCTTCGGAGTGCAGTCGTCCCATGTCTCGTTTAGTACACCGTAGTGTCGGTCACACGCCTAAGTGAAGTATTTTGTTGCCAACTCCTCTTGTATCGTCCTATGATAACTTACCGTGGTTTTCTGGTTTGGTTTAAAATTTGGGGTTTTTGGGAAATCTTATGTTTTGATAGAAAAATTTGAGTTGAAAATAAAATCTCCACGGCATTTCAATGCCGGTTGCTTCTTACCAAGTCTAGCTTCCCGCCGACTGGTATGCTCTTAATACAATGGTCAGGCCGTTAGGCCTTTCCAAATTTCCATTTCAAAATTCTTAGGGTTGTCTTGCCATACTGGCTTCTCTCGCCGTCTTGGTACTTGCTAAGTACTGGTCGCTTGTCAAAGCTCTTCTTAAAAGTCCCGTTAATACTGCACTTGCCGTGGCAAGTGCGCGGTACAGGTGGTTTTTAGGTTAACTCATACCGGTCACGGTATTGTTCACATTGTATTTGGTAGCCTTGTCGGCTCTTCCTTGATCCCTTAATTGGATAACTGCTCCTTAGAGCTGCTTCTCATTCCTCTTGACATGACTGTCATTCATTTAGGTGCTTCTCCACTCTCGGAGTTCCTTAATTACTTTAGTTCTATGCTTTACCTCGTTGCTCGTTCCCACGTCTTTACTGTGGTTACCGAGGTTTAAGTCATTTAGGCACTACTTCTGTAGTCCTATTCGGGTATTTCCTATAGTTTGCTCATAGCTGTCTAAGCTATACCCGTTGGGTATTGTGACCTCTTCGGGTGTGGCAGGGTGGGTGTACCTACTCTTGACTAGGTTCTTAGTCGGTATTTTACCATTAGTGGTATTACTTAACTATGGCGGTCCGTTGACACGTGTCCTGTTTCTCGTTAGTTCTCATGAATCCTCCTTGTCGCACGATTGGTGCATCCTTCTTGCTGCTGCTCGACCAGTTGGGTTCTCGCGACTGCTAAGCATGTCGCCCCAAGCTGCCACAGATTCTGGTCTCCTTGGAATAGGATTTCTCGACCTCACGCCATTGAGTGCGGTTATTATCGTTCCAGCGGGATCCGTCTCCGGGGTTTCGGGTTCTCGAGATCTACCGCATGACAGGTTCTGGTTCATTTTGAAATATTTAATAGCTACCAGATCGGGTTTCCCTGTCCCTCTGGCGTTCTTTCCCGAGCTTTTTAATACGGGGGTTGTGGAGGGCGGGTTTGGTATTGTAGGTATCCAGTTCATACTGGAAGTTCCTAACTAGCGCATCTCTCACGCTATCACTCAACCCTTAGCCCTAAGTCTCTGATTCCTAACTCGGTATTTCCTAGGCTCGGTATTTCCAGTCATCAGAGCGATACTTCGCTCTGATACCATTTTTGTAACACCCCAACCGTTAAGCTCGTCATTACCTCTTAAACTGTCACTAAATGCTCTTACTCACGCAGCGGAACACTAATCACAACGAGGGGTGAAACAACGCCGTTAGCCACCCATACGGCTAACCAGGCCTTTCTTACATACCGTAACGGTCTGATGAACTGGAACAACCGAGTACACAAAACATATACAATACTCAAATCATTTCTTTACTATACCGAGTCTACAATATATGGATGCCGACAACATATTCGGTCTTACACCTCTTTCAATACATAAGTAATTAAAACTAACTACCCATGCAAACCACCAACCCCGTCCTACTCTCGAACGGGAACATCTTCGGTGTACCTGAAAAATAAAAACGTTGCCCCTAGGGGCTCAGCTTAACGCTGCATATGAAATTCGCATACCCCAAGCGCTAACCGGGGTACGCCGACTACTTTTGTCGGATATATATGGAGTTCATTTTAATCAAACAACATGCATCATAGCAATACAATATATGTGTATTACTCAAGGAATCTACATCCAGTCACGGAACACAATTCCTAACTAACATAACAAGGTTGTTAGTTGTATCAGTTTACTCTTAGGCCTTGAGGGTTATACCTCACTATGCCTTGTTTACTCGTTCTATATCTCACCCGCTCTCTCGGGTTACTTATTCATATACACACCCATTCTCTTGGGCTACTCATTTTATACTCACCCATACTCTCGGGTTACTTTTACACATTATCTCACCCACACTCTTGGGTTATTTATACTCATTATCTCACCCATTCTCTTGGGTTAATTATACTCATTATCTCACCCACACTCTTGGGTTATTTATACTCATTATCTCACCCATTCTCTTGGGTTAATTATACTCATTATCTCACCCACACTCTTGGGTTAATGATACTCAAGCTCTTGTAGATTCTCGAGACACTACAGGTCTCCTACCTCACGCTTATTACTCTTAATACATACTTAGGCCAAAACTCATGGCTCTCAAACATAGTCTTACTTCCCCGGTTTCGACCCTACTTTGGGTCTAGCATGGTGGGAAGGTTCAACTAGCTCACGGAACTCTCTCTTAGTTCCTACCTCTTTTTACTTAGGTCCGACTACTCTCGGACTACTTACATTCCCATACACTCCTCTCTCGGAGTTATAATAATATTATGTATATTAGTCTAGAAGCATCACTCTTGATCTTTCTAATGACTTTGGGAACATTACTTAAGTTCGGTTAATCTTAGGTTTTAAGAGTTACTCATACATTCCACTTACTCATACTTTCGGTTATTTTCTTATGTCGGGTAAAATCCTCATATAGGAGGTCGACCATGTCTCAAGGGAGTTACTAATCCCTTAGGTCTCTTTTACCTTCTTTACTAGTCCACATCTTCGAACTATCTTTAATCCTCTTGAAAGAGGTTCACTTATCTTTCCACTCTCATTTGTTTCGTGGATTGTGTCATTATGGTTTACAAACCGTTATCGGGTAATTACTCAACCCACACATCTCCTCACATTCCAGGGAGTTCATATGTTTGCGTTATCGTTATACTTTAACGGATAGTTTGTGTGTTTGCACGTTTTCGTTATCAAAAGCATCGACCCGATCTATGGGTCTCTAGCCAAACGTTACTCACTCTGTGTCGGTCTTTACACCATGTTAGACCACACGGCATACAAGTGTGTTAGCTCATTCAACATACAACTAGACATACATAATCAAACAAGGGATTATTTTCATGCTTTAGTCTTGCTTAAGCCGGCACACAAACACACAAATCAACGTAACTCGGTTAGCACGCGGAGTATGAGAAAATCATACCTTTCACCGGGGTTAGCTTTTACCGTGTCATTTCACCATGCTCGGTTCACACTTGTTCCACTGATAACATTCAAATGTTTCTATTAACATCATGGTGTTATGGTATGTAAAACTAATACTCCCATACTTAACCCCGTTATCCCGTTTAACTTAGTTTTACTCATGTGTTCTTAAGTTCACATCTTTCTAATTCACTTCTCAAACTTGTTTACACCTCCAAGGACCTTTATAGGTCACCAAACAAGTCCTAAACATCCTCTAAAACCGTTACCATTCACTTCCCCATCATTAGGGCACTTAAAAACACATTCTAGCAAGTTTTTACACTGGTCTGGGTTTGTGTCCGGGGTTACAAACCCGGACCAGACACGGTTTAAACTCTCTGGACAATTTTACATGTGGTCCGGGTTTGTGTCCTGGTATACAAACCCGAACCAGTCTCTGAATTTACTCTCGGGTGCATTTTTGATGTGGTCCGGGTTTATGTACTTGTTTACAAACCCGGACCCATAACTCATAAATATTTCGGGTGAGTTTTAGGGGTGGTCCGGGTTTGTGTCCTGGTTTGTAAACCCGGACCACTCCTCTGCTACAACGTTCTGCCATGTTTTAGGCCTGGTCCGGGTTTCTGTCTTGGTTTACAAACCCGGACCAGTTGTAGTAGTGAAATTTCTTCCTGTTTTTGATTATGTTTTAACTCTTAATTCTCCTCTAATCATTTCCTGATCATTCCCCATGTTTACTACATGTTTAAACATCCTAAAACATGCTCCAAACCTCCTCAAAACATAGGTTTAATCCTTACTCAATTTCTTGCTCAAATTCACAATTTTCATTCTTTCTGTTGCACTTATGCACAACAGTGCATTTCTAACTTCTCCTCAACACTTTGCATTATGTTCTCTTTCATTGTGACCATTCCACACCTTCCAAGATAATGCACAACTCATACCAAGGTTCATTCCTCACTCCTAAAGCCTTAAATTCACATTCTTTTCTACCATTCTTAAGGCACTTAAACAACTCCTTTTTGCTACAACTTTTGCATAATTCTCCTCTCTTTAAACTAGCATTCACAAGGTGGTTTACTTACCCAATTCAATCTCCATACATACCTAGCCACTCCTAGGTTATTCTCCGCTCAAAACAACACTTAATCTATTTGGATTTCTACACAAATTTTGCCATAACTTGGCTACTTTTCTAGCATTGCCCAAATCTCATATCATCACTTAATTCCATCCTAAAACTAACCAAACCCACAAGGGTTTTATCAGCACACAAGTTAAATCAAACTCATCAAATCCTCCAAATACAACATAATGCATAATTCATCAAATGCATAGCTCTCAATCCAAGCATTAACTCATTATTCTCTCAACCATCACCAAGTACATAATTAACATAAATTTGGGTTCATTCAATTACTTCCCATCCCCAAATTTTAAAGCATCAAGGTAGGCTTCAAGGTAAATTATTTACCTTATATTCACAAGCCTTCACATTTCAATCTTCTTGTTTCTCTTTCTTTGTTTCTCCTTCCTTCCTTCATCTTTCCCTCTTTATTTCTTGTTTCTCAACCGGCCAAACAGCTCAAGCTGGCCAGCCCAAGAATAACACACTACTTAATACATAACTCCCATTTTAACCTAGATTTTAAAAGGATTTCTTAAGCATTTAGAAGGGGTATTACCTTGAAACTTCTAGGAGGAGTTCTTGGATAGCAAGGCTAACACAATTCCAGCCCTTATTGAAGCTCAACAAAACCGGCTGGACATGGAAGAAGAGGGGCTCAACGTTGGAATTTATGAAAATCAAAGGAAGGTTAGAAAAGAGAGATTTTGAACTCATTTCTTACCTTAAACAACAAGAGTGTTGTTCTAGATCAAGATGGCACCTTAAAACCTTCAATACAATCTTTTTCCATGGAGGTCAAATGTGAGCTTTCCATATTTTGAAAGGAGGGAAATGTTCCCCAAGTTGAGAGGAATTCAACGGTACAATTTTTGTGGAGTTTGGATCTCATTTGGACCTTCAAAATTGAAGAAGAAGAGAGGAGCTGAGAGGAGGTGAGAAATCGCCATTGGCAACCAGAGGGGAGAAGGAGAGAGTTTTGGTGAGGAGGAAAAACGTGAGTGAAAAGAATAAGGGAAGAGAGAGAGTAAAAGTGAGGTATAAATCACTTTACCCTATTCACCTTTTTACTTTTCATCTCTTTTAATTAACTAGCTACTCATGTGTGAGAGGGAGCTGTTTTAACTAATAAAAACTGGCCCTCAACAGTACATATGAGCTGGAGCGTTTTTTGTCTTTTACAGAAAACGCTCGTTATTTTACCTGGTTTGGTACTATTCACTATCCGGGCCCGTTTTTTTTATTTTTCTCGTTTCTTTATTTTTAATGGTTATTAAGCTTCCATTAACACTTATTTATAGTTATTTAATCAACTATAATTTTTACGGGTCCGTTTGACCACTTAAAGTCACGTTTTCGGGTTTTCTCGAAAAAACGTGCTTTAAAACTTGTTAGTGTTTTAATCCATTATTTGGATCCGTTTTCTTTGGGAATCACTCCCGTATACTAATTAGGCCTAACTAAGCCTTAGGAATCCATCTCAGACCCTAACAAGATCATATATCTCTTATACTTATTTAATGCGCATTTTAGCATTTTTCGCGTTTTACGCATTTTCTCTTTTCTTTTGGTTTTATTTCCCTTACCAATCCTCTCAAGGCACCATTAGGCCTCTATAAATCGTATTAGAGTAATTTAATCACCATTTTTAGATCCGGGGTATTAAAGGGTTACTGACGTTATTCGGAAATACCGAATCGTATTGTCATGTGGGTTGACACTTAGCGTTCTTTGTATTGTTAGATCGCCTGTAAGACATGTGCGCTCGAGAAAGCTTAGTGGTCTACACTGCACATCATGGTCTAAGGTGTACGGTATGTAAAGGGGTTTGATCCGGGTTGTCCTAAGGAATGCCTCGGGCTCGGATTTGTTTAATAACGTGTGTGATTATGTGTGTGCTAGATATCTGTGTTACTGTATTAATTATTCATGCACGAACGTCCTACGGGACTAATACTACGTCGACTATAGATCGACTTATATAAAACTACGTATACGAGTTGTGTAATTGTGATTACCGTTGCCCGACCTAATACAATAAGTATTACAAGTATGTAGTTATAACCTAAGTAAAACACTTAGGAACGGGACACGACATTGTCAGTCCCTAGAGCTTCGACTCGAACATAAGTACTACCTTGAATCATTCTAGGCATGCGTAAGACCCATAGGGCAGCCAACAGATTAAGTGGTGTTTCCATAGTTAAAACTGTAATAGATTTACTAACTAACAAGTTAACAGTGGAGTGTGAATGAAATTGATGTTGTACCTTAATCCAGACAGTCACCGGCTGCTGGTCGCGCGTAGAGATCTCTTGGGTTGACCCGTATCGGGTTTACCCTAGTTAATCCTGAACGAACCTAGATAGATCGTCAGGCGGAGTGTGCTACCGTTGGCACCAGGCCCTTGGCCACCTAAATGGACGCCTTTACAAAGGCAAAGTGAAATAGTCCCGGAGTCTTCAGATGATCAGGGCAGTGAGCACCTTGTGTGTACGTGGGACTACTATCCAAGTGAGTATATTTTGGGTTGTCCTAATTGACGCCCGACAGTGTTAACCAAATCAAATGATATGTGAAGGCCCGGGGGGCCGAGTGTTGTAAAACGTGATGATGTTAATAAACGATGTTATTGTATTGTATGAAGTGTGGTTGTGCTGTGTATATTTATGATGACCGTTTGGATTGGGTGGATGGTTATGAATTTTATGCATGTTTGTTACAGTATTTATTATATCTGTAAAATGGTAAAGCATGAAACCAATCTAATAACAAGATGGTTAAAAATGACAAGTGACCAATAGGGTCCAGGCCCGGCATACTCAGCGTCTATCGCTGAGACTACACTCATTGTGCAGGTTGCTGATCTCCGTCGAAGCCGAAGTGCGGGCACAAGGTAGTTAGGAGTACTTTAAGTGTTGTACATGGAGTTTATTTGTATAACAATATCAGTTGAGGATGTATGACGGTACAATTGTATTTGTTTGGGATTTGGGTAGATGCTCACTTGTTGACTGTTATGGATGTGGACTTAGTATGATGTATAGGAGATATCTCGTTGTCACATCGGTTTAGTAGTGTTGTTGTTTTAGTGTTGGATTTAGTTTCTGCTTCGTTACTCGCATGGGCGAGTAATGGAAGGTGACACCCGAGTAAGTTTTAATGTCGTTGTTTATTCTTCCGCTGTAAGACGTTTTATTTTTCTGTTAACGTGAGTGACTATTACGTGTTCATTTGAGAGGGGTGTTACACGTGTAATGTAAAAATTCTTTCGATTTAGTTTCACATTCAAGACAGGTACATTCTGTTGGCCATCTTAGGTTAAAGTCCTGCTGTTTGATAAATTGTATAAACATTCTATTTTTATAGGATGTTCCCGAAGGGCTTAAGTGCTGGAATGTAATCGGCCGGTATTCTTTTGTTGGCTTGTGCTATAATCTGCTTCATGCGCACCTAGAATTCCCTTCACTGCTTCTCACAGCTATGCTTGGTTAGAACATATTACAGTATTAGTTTTGTAATAGCATTGCTGTTAGGATTAACGTGCTAATCACACATTCCTAACACGTAATTGACTGTTAGAAATAGCGTACTAATTGATTGTGAATGTCTCAAAAGTAAGGTTTCAATTGTTATATAAATTTTGTACATTAATCCAGGAACTTGTTGAATTTTTGTTCTTGATTTTAGCAATTTGGGAAACATGCTGAAAGTTGTGCAATAACTTTGCTTGCTGGTACAGATTTCTCTGCTAACTTGAGTTCAAAACATAAGGCAATGAGCAGAGAGCACATTTATACCTAAATGCGGTACTTCTAATGATAGTAATGTAAATTCTAGGGTTCATCGAACAAACCTGATATATTGCTTGAGTTTATATATTGGAATTTGCACTTTATATAGAGATGTTGATAATTAGATTCTAGCTTTTAGTGCTTATTTTGTAAGCAATACTTAATTCGTGTCATCCAGTAAAGAATCACGTTTTTGTTGTCTATTGTGAATATCCTTCTCTAGGAGATAGTGAAGTTAGTCTAGATGTTCCTAAAGCCAATATATTCAATTCAAACATCTTTGATATATGAGCAGATAATGTTTAAGCTAGATAATGGACACATCATTTTGCTGGATGTCGTTTCAATACTCTCTAAGAAGTTTGTGGTCAGCTTCGAAGTTGTTTTTGTACTTCATTAGTGAATTGTTATGTTGCTTTAGACTTGCCATTTTTCCAGCTGTAAAGTCATGTTAAGAACTAAATAATGATTTCTTATAACCTCTGCTCACTGCTGTTCATATTAGTGTTAAAATGGTTAGTTCATTACTCCTTAAATGCCAATATCTGTTACAGTTGAATATTGCAGTTGTTGTACATATTTTGATAGCAATAATGCTTCAGGTTATAGTCAAATTTCCGCGCTCATTAGTGAAGTGTTGATCATTCTTGTTCATTCTTTAATTGGACTATGTGTTTCTAGTTAGAAATGGTTGTATAATTCACTGATTTATTTCAATTTCTAGTACTGCTAATTGTCAAGTGTGTTTTATAACAATTGTCAGCTTGTAATCATTATGTTTCTAACCACATCTTTCAAATAAGAAGGCAATAAGTATTTCGTGCTTGTTATCTCTAATGCATGTTTCAAAAAAACCATGAAGAGAATACTTGGTGCAATTTTTTTTCTTTTGTAGACTACTGTACAACTTAAGTATAACATGAAATGCACTATCACATACTTGTTTTGGACTATAAATTACAACCTGTTACACTGTTATTAATGACATGATATTTGTGTGTAAATGGTTTGTTTAACTGGTCTAAACTTAGCTGTTTTGCACTTCTAAAAAGTGTTTTTCTTGGTTGAAGCTGTTGACTATTTTTCCAACTCAATTGTCGTGGTTATGGCAATTTGGAATAGCTCCTAAACTTGCATTTTTCTCATCTATGCTTCCGAATAGCTGCTACTACTGTTTCATTAAATCTAGATACTATAATTCTTTTGTGCAACGTTGATAAAAGCTTTCAATTGCTTATGTAATGTCTTTTATACTGCTGTTATTGATTTAGATAGATTTGATAGCGAACTATTAAAATCAATTCTATTTGCATAGTTTAGCAGTTTAGCCTTACTATATGTTGCTATTGTTAATGATCCAAATATATGTTAGACAATCATCAAATGAGATAAAATGTCACAACTGTTGTTACAAAACTGCTCAAACTCGTGCGCCATGCTGTTTTTACAACATAGTTAGTTTAGATTTTTTGTTCTTGCTTCTAATCTGTTTCAAAATGCTTTATAATGAGTGTGATAATTGTTGTACAAGCTGGACCTAGACATGAGGATACATTCAAGAGTTGTGAAGACAATGACTGGAATTCCTTGACTGTCAAGGGAAATTGAAAACGCTATTTGTTGCTAACTAGCAACCTGATCGAGATCGAGCACTGTAAGTTTCTTCTTGATGTTCTCATTGTGTGTGCCTGCTGGTCGAGTAACTCAATTTAAACATTGACGGATCATACTGGTGGATTCACTATTATGTCTGCCTCAAGGTCAGACCAGGAAGTGCTAGGAGCAGCTTTGCTGATGGTACATAATACTTCAAAGAACTACATGTATAAGTGTCGAAAGGATCGGCCTCATGTTGTGTTGGTTTTCATGACAGCTTGGGAGGATATAAGTTCATTGTGGGATCGATTAACTTTAGGGCTCACCTTCTTTATCATTTGTTGATCTAGTTTTATATTATTGAATTTGTATATACAAGTGTAATTTTTTATATAACATTTAATATCAATGTTGAAACTAAGAAGGCATTTGGCCTTTATGGGAAAATGATAAGGCTTGTACTTGCCTTAAAGTGGAAATTAAAGCTTGGTGCTTTGTGTTGAAAATTATAAGGTATTTGACTTTGTGGCTTATTTAGTTGTTGTGATATAACATTTTGATGTCATATGTTGATCTGTCAAATGTTTATATAATAGGGAGAATAGCCAAAACAAAAAAAAATTATATAAAAAAAACTGCAACTTTATAACATGGCTATGCATCAGGCGTGTTATAAAGTGTTATCGAAGGGTCTTATAACACGGCTGCTTTCGTAGCCGTGTTATAAAACCTTATAACACGGTCGTGAAAGTAGCCGTGGTATAAAACTCTATGTTTTTGGCGGGTTCAAGCAACTTTATAACACGGCTGTGACCATAGCCGTGTTATAAAACCCCTTGATTTTGGTGGGAATTAAGAGACTTTATAACACGGCTAACAGCCGTGTTATAAAGTCCAAATTATATATGACGGTCGCATATAACACGGCCTTTAGCCGTGTTATAAAAGCCCTTTTTAACCGTGTTATAAAACATTTTTTCCACCAGTGAAACCATAAAAGATTTCACCAGGGTTTTACAAGTGATGCCTCCTGTCACTATTGTGGGGCATTAGAAAACTTGGAACACATTGTTCGTAGCTGTCCTGTTGCACAACGTATTAGGAACAGACTAATCGCTTCTAGCTCGAAGGTCTAGTTTTATGCGATGCCTTTTCGGGAGTGGCTAGTATTTAACGTGAAGAGGTTTGTAAAATGTTTCAGCAGATATAATTGGCAAGTAGTTTTCTCTATTGTTTGTTACTTACCATGGAGCTTGCATAATAACAAAGTTTGGGGTACTGAACAAAGGATGTTTATGCCGTTCAAGAGGGTCATCTTAACTTGCTTCTAGAATCACAAGGCATGGCAGATGGCTACTGTCACAACCCCGGAGTTTGAGCATGGGAATAAGGCTTCAGCATGGCCTAGAGAAAGGAGATGGGTAGCTCCACCAGAGAGCTCTTTTATTTTCAACGTAGATGGGGCGGCTAAGTCTCAGGCTAGATTGGCGTTCGCTGGTGGTGTATGCAAAAATCATCTTGGGCATTGGGTTGTGGGTTTTGTTGCAGCGTTTATGAATCTGGAAGCCCTTCATGCGGAAACCAAGGCGTTACTGCTGGCCATTCATGTGGTAACTACTAGAGGTTTATCTAATGGTGAAGAACTGTCCTAAGCACCACCGTTTCAAGCCCCTGATCTGGGAATGTAGAACGCTACTCAATCTTGGAGAGAATTTCACATTATAGTATATGCCTCGCCAATGTAATATGGTTGCGGATATGATTACAAAATCTTGACTGGTAGAGGAGGTTGGGTGTTCCATTTTAGAGGATCCCCCTCACCGGGTTATCCCCAACTGTGTAAAGATGCAAGTTCGTAAGTATATATTATGATTGAGGCAATTGCCTCCGTTTTGACCAAAAAAATGTTTGTCTAAGCATGATTATCAGGTTCATTTACTTTGTGAAAAAGATTGAACCACATCTCCTTTTCAATCAGGATACTATACTTCGAAAAGAAGATCGATAATCATTCAAAGGTAAATTTCTTCATACGCAAGTAAGAAAGTCCTTCATGGTTTAAGTAAATAAGATAGAAGGATATAAGAGGATATAAGTATTACAAAAATATACTCCCTCCTATTCAAAATATTTGTTACTTTAGAGATGAATCTTGACAAATTTTAAGTCCATATTCATCCCTAAAATGTAGGAGGGAGTATTTCTCTTCTATATAATTTTTTTTCTTTTTTCTTTTTTCTTTTAAAGATATTGATTTTTTTGTTTGAAATTAATCAAACGATAACCAACTGTTTTTCAAACAATTTTCGAAAATAAGAGAGTGTATGGTTTTGAATATGAGTATATTATTAATAAAGGTATACAAGAACTTTTAAAAGGCAGATCATATATTCAAAGATTAGAAGAGGATATTTTGAAAATTAATTTTGTTTTAAGAAGCTAGAAAGACAAATTTGTTTCATTAAAAGCAAATACGGGAAGTCATTATCAAGGGTGGTGTTTTGATTTTAGACATTTATTGTATAGAAAGGAATTTTGAAATATTTTTTTATGAAAATAAGCTATTAGGATTAGAATGACTAGCCTAGAGGTAATCATTTGGATAATTCGATTAACCGAAATTCAAATTATAAACAAAAAATGGATTTTAGTTATTTCAGTTACAAACCGAATTATCAAAATTAAGAACAAAACCGAAATTTGAGTGAAAAACTGAAAATCGAACTGAATTCTAAATTTTAGTAAATTTGGATTTCAAGTAACAGAAATGTAGGGTTTGTGCCTACTATTTGACACTAAATACTAGAATTAGAAAACAGAATATTTTATTTTTAAAAAATTGGATAATTCAAATAGCTTAATTAGACAAACCTAACATTTTAATTGGATTAGAAAATTCGGTTAACAATAAAAAAATCGATTAATTAGGTAAGGATTTTAAAATAACATCGAGCAGCTAGCTGCCGGCGCTAGGAAACGCGCAAGAATGACAGGGTTTGAGATCGTGGCTACCACTACTAACCCCACGGTTAACAGTACGTAGCGCGGATCTTGTGCTCCAACAAAATAGAGCGCGGTAGAAAGGCAAATTAGGTAGTGGGGAATTAGGGAAGCAAGTCTTTGTTTTCATTCTTTGCTCTCTCTTTATGTTTGTCAGTGAAGAATTGTGCGCAGAACGTGTGCAGGTAGAAGAGCCGGCTGCACATGATCACGAAGACATCATTTCAAATATTCCTTTTCTTGTGCTGGGCAGAGGGAATTGGTATGTACATTACAGACTCCTATCTGTCACCGTGCTCCCTCATCTATTTCTTATTTATGAGTTCGCTGCATTCCACTCAACCATGATGCTTCACGACGGGGAGGGCGAGGAGAGTTAGTGGAAGAAAGAGACTGTTGTAGGTGAGAATGCCGTTAGGGTTGAAGAAACCATCCGTCAATTGCGTGTCCTGAAGGCTCAAAGTCCATTAATTTTTCTCTTCCTTCGAAAACCAGAACCGCAGAGGATTCCGAATTGTCTCTCAGTTAAAGATGATTGGGGTAAGAAGAGACGGATTGATGAAGAATGCGGGCAAGGAATATTTTCGCGCTTCCCGAATCGCAGTAGCAATCGCGATCGGGATTACTGTTGGTCTCGTTTGCGCTTTCTTTTATCCGAATGGGTTCTTTGTTGTCCGTCATGATGATCCCACCTCTGCCCGCTTGGTCTCTGGTTCCTCTAATCAGGTTTTTTCATATGCTTATCACTTTGTTAATGTGATGAAAACTTTTGTGGATCGCCATCTGTCTGGTTATGGTGGAAACTATGCTCGTATTATTTGAATTATCCGTGAACTGACTTTTGATTCATGGATGTTGACTTGTCTGACGCAAGTTGACTGTTTTTTGTTTTTGGCGGGGTTTTCTTTTTTGAGCGGATTGGCTCTGATTTATCCCTAAAATGCGTCTTCATGAACCAAAGGGTGTTTACTTATCTTAATGATGATTTGTTATATAATCTATGAATCAAGAACTGTTTCAATTTGTAAAAGACTAGCTCATGTATTGTCCTGTTGATTTGATGTGTTTACAACAGGACGATTCCTCATCGAAATGTATGTCATCTGAAAGGCTTAATCTGTTAAAGTCAGAATAGTGTCATTAACCGAGAAGAATGCTGGTTTAAGGAGGCAAGTAAAGGAGCTCACTGACAAGCTTGAGTTAGCTGAGCGTGGAAAAGCCAATGGCCAGAAACATTTCATAGCTCTGGGAAAGCAACCTATAGCTGGACCATTTGGTGTTGTCAAGGCCTTAAGAACTCAACCAACTGTCTTACCTGATGAATCTGTGAACCCAAGATTAGCCCAGATATTGGAGACTCTTGCGGTTAACAAGGAGATTATAGTCGTTCTAGCAAACTCGAATGTGAAAGAAATGTGGAAGTATGGTTTACCAGCATACAGAGAGCAGGGATACCTAATTACCTAGTCATTGCACTAGATGATACCATCGAGCAGTATTGCAAAACGAGCAATGTGCCTGTGTATAAGAGAGATCCAGATGAGGGTATTGATTCTATTGCTAAAAGAGGTGGGAATCATGCCGTGTCTGGGCTAAAGTTTCGGATTTTAAGAGAATTCTTACAACTGGGGTACAGTGTTCTTCTCTCGGATGTCGATATAGTTTACTTGCAGAATCCATTCAATCATCTATATAGGGATTCTGATGTTGAATCCATGACTGATGGACATGATAATAGAACTGCATATGGTTTCAATGATGTGTTTGATGAACCAGCCATGGGTTGGGCTCGATACGCTCACACAATGAGATTTGGGTCTTCAACTCTGGGTTCTTCTACATAAGACCTACTATTCCCGCGATCGAGCTGTTGGACCGTGTGGCGGGGAGGCTCTCTAGGGAGGCAAAATCATGGGATCAGGCTGTGTTTAATGAGGAGCTCTTTTACCCATCTCATCCGGGTTATGAAGGGCTTCATATATCCAAGAGGACCATGGATTACTTCTCCTTCATGAATAGTAAAGTACTTTTTAAGACAGTGAGAAATGACGCTAATCTTAGGAATTTTAAGCCTGTTATTATTCATATCAATTACCATCCTGACAAGCTTGCTAGGATGAGGGCGGTTGTTGAGTATTATGTTAATGGTAAGCAAGATGCTTTGGATCAATTTCCATTTGGTTCCCAATGATAGATTAAATGGGTTCTGGATGACCCATCAGTTTAAATGGAGTTGAGTTGTTGGGAGTTGTACATTTTTACGTATCAGAATTTCAGGATACCTTCTTGGAACGTAATATGACAATTTTTCTTCCAAAATTAAATCAAGTGTAACATCAGATATTTCGTGTTCTTCTCTTCAACTTTTATACTTTTCCTTGATCTCCTTGTCACAAACGTATAGCCCATATCCTTTACTTGTGGAGAAAATTTCCGTTCAACAGGCCAAAGGCCGGTCTATTCTCGGAACAGTTTTTTTCTTCTTGTGTGCAGAAGGCGAGAATCGAGATCGCCTTGACTGAATGAGAGGAATTAGCTGTTGTAGTTAATTACTCCCCCGTCACTTCCTATTAGTTTTATGACACATTTTTCCACTTCAATATTAAGCATACAAGATAAAATAATTTTATAAAACTAAATTTTGTAGTATATAGTTTGTTATGTAAGGAATCATATGCAAAACTTAAAACTTTTAAATTATTTTATCTTATATGTTAAATATTGAAGTCAAATGATATGTCCAAATAGTAAACAAAAGTCAATTCAGGACGGAGGGAGTACTTAGTAATTATTTAATTGTGTTATAAATAGATATGTTTATCGTGAACACTATATCTTATGTAATTAGAGTTTCTCATGTACTCTTTATAAATAGTGGCTTGTGTACTATTGGAATGAGGAGAATACCAGTTATCTTTCTATCTTGTCTCTCTCTACAATATATCTTCTTCTCATTTACAACACATTATCAGCACGCTCTAAAAGTTTAGCTTACAAATTGCAGTCTTTTACTTCTTCCATCCATACCACAATTTGTAGTGAATCGAACTCAAGATCTAATTCTATTCATCATAGGGGTAGTCTCTTTCCGAAGGGTCGATCCATTTTTGTATGCTGGACTGAAGAGACTAATCAGGCAGGTTGATCGCTCTCGAAACAAGCCTAGCAACAAAAGATTGAGTTTCAAGTTTTTCCCTTACTTAATAGAGGTATCACGTGAGGCATCATGCCAGATCTTGTTTACTGTTAATTTTTATTCTGTATTGTTAATTTATCCAGTTCTGTTTTTATTTATTTGTTAAGTATAACGTGGAGCATCGTGTCAGAAAAAATAATCATGTTAGGTATCGTGTCAGGATTATAATCATGTGAGGCATCGTGCAGAATTTAATATCATGTGAGTCATCATGCCAGATCTTGTTTATTGTTAAATTTTTTTTTGCATTGTTAATTTATCGAGTTCCGTTTTTATTTATTTGTTAAGTATAACGTGAGACATCGTGCCAGAAAAAATAATCATGTTAGGCATCGTGCCAGGATTATAATCGTGTGAGACATCGTGTCAGACTTCAATATCACGTGAGGCATCATGTCAGCTCTTGTTTACTGTTAATTTTTACTTAATTTATCCAGATTTGTTTTTATTTATTTGTTAAGTATGACGTGATGCATCATGCCAGGAAAAAAAATCACGTTAGACATCGTGTCATGAATAATAATCACGTGCGGCATCGTGTCAGAATTCAATATCACGTGAGGCATCGTGCCAGATCTTATTTACTGTTAATTATTATATTTATTATGCGTCGTTTTCTTTATCTCATTTTGCTTATTTATTTATTAATTAAATATCACATGAGGCATTGTGCCCGATATTCATATCACATGAGGCATCGTGCCAAATATAAATTTTCATATAAGGTATTATTGCCAGATATAAATATCACATAAGGCATTGTGCCATATTTTATTTATTGCACTACTTTTATTTTGAGTTATTTGATTTATTTTGTTTGTGATATATAATATACTTCATTATTTTATGATTGTTATTTATAATGTTTACCCTAGTGCATAGGGCATTGCGCCTGTTAGATTTAATTTTAATGTTATTTGAAAAAAATACATATAAAGGCGTTGCGCTTGAAAGTCCATGATTTTGATTGAAAATGATGTCATTAAAACGATACATATGAGACCATTTCCAATATTTGTTTATTTTATGATATACCATAAACAATGTCCAAAATTGTCACTTTATTATACTGCCTTGGACATCATTAAAAGGGCATCGTGTCTTAAACTTTAACTTCGATATGCTATAAAGGGCATTGTACCTGAAAGTGTTATTTCTATATGTTATAAAAAGGCATCACATTGGAAAATATTAATATGATCCACATAAAAGGTAGTACCATATATATTTATATTTTTTACAATATGAGCAATGAAATTGGCATTGTGCCGGGAACTTTTGAACTTAATATGATACGGTATTAGCATTGAGCTAGAAAATTGACAATATTTTGAAAAATAACTGTATTGATCATATCATTGATTTAAAAGATGGTATAACACTTGACAAATTCATCCAAACCATCTATTTTTATGTATAAGATGAACGTTATTTGATGATTTGTGAAAAATCAATAATGGTATTGCACCAGGAGAAATTTGTGAAAATCATTTGAGGTAGCTCTTGAAAAACTACGTAAGTGATATACCATGATGATGAATATTCATATGTCAAGTTTGACCTCTATAATGATATATATGATGTCATATAAATAATTCGATTTGAATGTGATTTTACAAATAATTCTTAATGAATCATAAGTTCATCTTCATTGAGATAGTGCTAAAACACAAAATGAGTGACTTTGGCGAATCACCCAAATATTGTTCATCTATAAAGAAAAACAATTGGCATGACAAATATAGAATAGTTCTTGTCGGATTATTTTTATTCAATGTTTTCCATGAATAGTCAAAACTCATGACCATATTGTGAGAGATGATGAACAGTTATTGACATCACATAAAGCATAATAATTATTATGGTTGGATGTTATTATGATTGCAAGAATTTCAAGGTCTTTGTGTACATAACTCGACTTATTTCAAAAGATAGCTCAAAATTGAAGCTATTCGGATTTTTTTAGAAGTTATATTGAGGATGACAAATTTAAATTTCTAAATATTATTCAATAGTATTGTTCCTTGTTTATAATATATATGTATGTTCGTTTACATTTATGAGATTTATTCTTTGAGGAAGAATTTGTACGCCCTAAAAGGGGTCATGAAAGACATATGTCCTGAATGAGATTTATCCATTTACAAAGAACTTGTACACCTTAAAGGGTCATGAAAAACATATGTCCGAGAAGGCGTATGTCTTGAGAAACATGCTTAAAGACTATACAATTATAAATAATATTTCTTGATGGAGTCAAGAATTAAGACTTGCTTGAAATGCAATGCAGTTGTAGCTCGCTACCCTTTTCCAAAGGATTATAGTTGACCCATAAGCATGTGTCTTAATGACAAGACATTAGTCTCATGTGTGAGAATGATTTTCTATGATTAAAAAATCATAAGATAAGGGTCAATAAGCTCTAGAAGATCAGCTACAATACCACATATAGAGTGATTTTGTATTAAGAAAGCTTTGTAAATAACAAGTTTTCTCAAAAAGTGGTACTGATGTACCTGATGCGAATATCATGTTAAGGCTACAAATAAGAGAATATCAATGTATATTCTGGAAAAAACATAAGCCGTGATTGTAGCTGCTTGTTTTCTCCTTTGATTTGCATCATATGTGTGTTGGTACAGTGGAGAACTTGAGATATAAGATAAAGAAAATAATAAGTTTTTTAATGTTTCTTTGGCATGACCCGTTAGACCATCCCGGTTAAAAAATGATACAAATTGATATCCATTGTACGTGTGGACACTTGTTGAAGAATTATATTTTTCTACCAAATGACTTGTTGCTTGTTTTGAAAAACCTTTTATGAGGCTATCACCAGTTGATATTGTGTGTAAACCTGTATTTTTATACTCGTGAATTCATGAAATACCCCTAACAAATAAATTATGGTTTAAATATATATATTAATGATGTATTAAGGCTAAAACATGCCATAACAATATTGGGTAACAATATCAAATCAAAAATAAGTAAAAACATGCTTAAAAATCACTTAAGGGAAATTATGCTCTAAAGAAGCCTTAAGAATTATGTAACCTTGGTTAGGGTCAAAAGTGGATCCCTAAGCCTCATAATTAAGGTATTAACATAATAAAACCATTACCAAAGAAAACCAAACTCTAGAGAGAGTTAAAACACAAAAAGGAGCACCAAAACTCCTTAAGACACATTTTGCCAAAGTGTTCAAAAATTGACTTTTAATGGCTAAATAGCCTTGTATACACCGTAATTAACATGTGTACTAATTAGTATCACATTAGTAACTCTAAATTAAGATATTTACAAAAAAAATCCAAAGTTTGGCACTAAAATATGAATAGTACTCAAATAGTGCAAAATTAAGTCTTAATTGATCAAGTTGGTCAATGTTGAACTTTGACCCCCAAAATATCATAAAAATGGGTGGTAATGAGAGATTTCATGCAGCCACACCTAATGCCAAAATATCTTCAAATGAGTCACTAAAACTATTCCTTAAAGTAAAACTTATCTTACTTAAAACATGCCTTAGTCATCATTTCCTATTACCTCCTTCACCAGCCGAGATCTACTGCAATCAAACCATCCATTTCTTCTTCATTACCAGCTTAAACACACCAAGTTCAAAGAGCAACTGCCATTGATCTAGGTAAGCTTCCAAGACATGGTTATATCCATTCTCTTCCTCTTTTCTTCTTCTTTCCATTGAACTAATCATCAAGTGAAATACCCCAAACCTTGAGATGTTGTTTAAATGTTAAACTATGGTATTTAAAGGCTAAAAAGTGCCTGAGAAACATTAGTGAACAATTTAAACCATAGTAAAAACACAATAAAGCACTAAGACACAGTTTGAGCAAAAACATGCTCTAAGCTTGGACTGAACTTGGTTAGGACCCAAAGAGCCTAGCAAGACTTTATAACATTCAATTATGATTTAATAAGGCTGATTAAGTCCTTAGGAAACTTTGGTAGACAATTAAACCAAACAAAACACAAATAAATACCTTAAAGCCAATATGGGCGAAAATGTGCTCTAAGCTTGGGATAAGTTTGGTTAAGTCCTAATAAGCTTACCAAGACCTTATTTATATGTTAATGAACATATTAAACCAATTACCAAACAAAACCAAGCTTCAAAACAAGTTAAAACACAAAATGTGCTTTAAGGAGCCTTAAAGCACATTTTTGAAAAAATTGTCTTGTAAATGGGTTTTGAGTGGCTAAATGTCCATCATTACTCTTTAATCAACATGTGTACTACTTAGTATCACATTAGGAAGTCTAAATCATTGGGAAATCAAAAATTTCACAAATATGTGCCTTAGTTTGTGAATAGTACTCAAATAGTGCTAGTTTAAGTTATAAGTCAACATAAGTCAAATATTTGGTCAACAAAGACCATAAATATCTCTAATGTGTAAGGGGGGCACGGTTTTATGGGTGTGAGTCATCACACTTGGCTAGCCAATTAATAGAAAGAAAGAAAAGTAAGTAAAAGGTTACTTTTGCTTTTAACATAAATATCTTCAAAGTATACTCTCTCACCTCATTCTCTTCTTTCTCCTTGGTTCTCACCGTCACCTATCTTCATCCTCCCAAGCAAATTCGTTTTGCTACAGTCCACACTCATTCTTCATCTTCTTTCACTTGTAACTTATGATTCCATGCTCCAAAATCAATTTCAAGACTACCTTTGTCTTAGTTAGGCCAAGCTCTTCATTTCCCTCTTTTCAAATCTTCAAGAACTCAATTTTGGTGCCATGGAGATTCACCATTGAAGGAGCTTGAGCCCATATTTTCATGCCTTGTCATTCTCTTATGCTTCAAGGTAAGGAAAATCAAAGAAGAACCAAGTTTCCTTTCATTTTCTTGTATACCAAAAATTCACCTTACAATGGTGCATTACCTTGCTATCTTCTTAGCTTAATCCAAACTTCAAAGGGCTAGGAGGAGTCCTATCTTGCCACTTGTTCAAGTTCTCTTTCAAATTCCAAAGGTAAACATCAATTTTAGTGTTTTAAGACACTTATGTAAACCTAGGGTTTAATTATAGTTAGAGTATTAAACTTAATGCTCATTACCCTTATATGTATATTGGTTATAAGGTTGACAAGTGATAAAAGCCCTTGCCGATTTTCAATCAAGAAAAACAAGAGAAAACAAGTGAGAAAGCTTGGAAAACAAAGAGGTAAATAACCTCTCTTAATGTGGTTTATTGTACTAGGGAATTGAGCTATATTTGCTTAATAAATAACCTAAAGAGCCAATGGAAAAATGAGCTAGAAAACTATCCACAAGGTGGACTAAAAGGACATGGGAGCATTGTTGTGTGTATTCGCAGGTTGAAGGCATTTAAATGTGGAAATTCAGTGTTTATGGTTTATGCTATTTAAGGGCCTAAGTGCCAAGCAATTTAAGTTTACGCACTATATTGTGATGTAGTGTTGTTTAAAGGTTTAGTTGTGTGTAAAGAGCATTACTTGTGAAGATCAATGTCTTGGATGGTTAAAGGATGAAAAACAATATTTTTGTGTGTAAGGAATGTGTGTTGAGTGATTAAGTGTTCGTGGTTGTCAAAAAGGTGAAAACCTAAGTGTTTGGGTGTGAGAATATACAAGAGAATCTATGGCAAAATTTAGTTGATAAACAAAGGAGTTTATGTGTTGTAATGAGATTTTATGACCTAGAAAGTACTAGGGAATGTTAAGTGTTAAGATGGTGAAAGATAGTGAAATAAGGTGTTCATGAGTCCTAAGATGACCTAGGAATGGTTTTGGAGGATTTAGAGATCAAATGGGTGTTTTAAACACACCAAGGAATTGTTATGTGAAGTGTGAAGTCTTGTTCAAGATTTGGTAAACAAAGGAAAAGAAATGCCTTGTGAAGGTCTAAGTGTAAACTAGTGGAAGTAGAAGGAGTTGTGTAAAGGTGGTGTTTGTGAGAAATAATGCTTTTAGAGTAGTGGTAATGTATGTGAGACAACACTTTGGTTAGTTGAGGTAGTAGGCATAATATACCACTTAGAAATCTAAGGAAAAAAATGTTATAAGTGTTAGGAATTGTTGTAAGAAATTGAGTAACAAGTTAGTGATGATTTAGGAAGGTTTAGTGTTTGTTTTAAGGTGTTTAAATGTAGGAAACATGTGGAAAGATTATGGAATGATTAGGTAAGGTTTAAGGTTGGATTAGGGGTTGAAAAATGATGTTTTGACAAGTTATTAACATGGTCCGGGACCTAGCCCTTGTATAGGTACCCGGACCACCCATAAAAACTTGCCGAGAGTGAATGCAGGAATTGGTCCGGGACTAAGTCCAGGACCAAGTCCAGGACCAATGCCAAAAACAAGCCGAGAGTAATTTCCAGAGGTGGTCCGCGACCTTGGGTCAGGACCAAGTCCCGGACCAGACCAAAAATGGCCTAAAATGTGTTTTAAAGTGTTCTAAAGGTGGTGGTTTGATGGGTAATGATTTTGGATGTTGTTAAGGCCTTGTTTGGTGACTTTTAAAGGTCCTAAGAAGTATAAACAAGTGTTGGAAGTGGTTGGGAAAGTTGTGAGTTTAAGTACACAAAGTTAAACCGAAATAACGGGATAACGGGGTAAGTACGGGAGTAGCAATTATGTACCTACCGTAACACCTTAATATTAATTGAACCATTTCATATGTAAATAGTGGTTCAAGAGTAAGACATGAGGAACAAGTGTGAGCCGAGGAGCGTGAGAACACCCGGTAAAGTAATTCCCTGCGGTGACAGGTATGGTTTTCTTGCAACCTGTGTCCTACCGGATTACACCGGCTTGTATGCCAATGTGTTTTTTTGCATGTTTGCCACGTTGTAAGATAAAACATGTAATGAGTTTATAGTAATTCATTTATGTGGCGTGTTCAATTCCGATACCATTTAACCTCGAAAGTGTTATACCTTAACTAACCAAATCTAGGATCACATAAGAGAACGGTATCCGGATTTAACGACCCAAACCATGGGAACGTTCTAACCACGGCTATGCGTGAGTTAATTGTGTGATGTTTGTGTGTGAATGTATGGACCTCCCTTGTGGGTTTAATCCAGTTGTAATACTGTATGGTGTATGGATGTGATAGGTTCCACAGTGGAGCCCTTAACTATGTTTATATATATATTATGGGGGGTGAGGAATCCGGTTGTTCCGGTCGCGCGTTGTTTGGGAGTGGGTATCCTTCTTAGCTTTATCCTCCTCTCTGTTATGGTTGTTTCCTCCACGGGTTACGATCTCCCATTAGCTTACTCCAAAGCTTAGCTATTCTGACTTATGATCGGTTTAGGGGGAACATGTGTTTGTGTGGTGTGTTCGGGTCACTATATCCGAACCATCTTAACTTAAGTTACTCGTCCGACTATTAGGACGGTAATGAGTGTTGTATAACGAGTTTATCATGAGGGTGACATCATTCTCTAGGCTCACAAGTGAATTAACTATGTTTGGGTCGGTTCCTAAGAGAACCGTTCCTGTTATGTTATGTGTTATTGTTGTACTGCAATTCCCATTGCGATGTTACGTTATATGCACGTTGAAACGTGAAAAATGTTGTTATGTGGTGTATGTGGATCATGGATATGAATCCCAGTTTATAAAAGAGACGTTTATGGATAACCCAATTATTGGGTAAGTGTCGTCTATTAAGGAAGTAGCTCCACTAGAGGAGAACCCTCTAGGGTTAATGAACACAATGAGTGACTTATCAAGTAAGGATGTGTTATCTGTTTGTTGAGCCCATTGTGGTGGAATGTTATGTGTTGTGTGTTTATAGTTTACATGCATGATTCAAATATAATCAACCGCATGCTAAGACGACAATTAGTTGTGCGTGGCCCAGTAGCATGCGGGCTGCGGGATTACCATACCAGCAAAGGTGCTGAGCCCCCTGGGGGGCCACCCTTTCTTCTCTTTCCTATTTCAGGTACAAGGAGCTGGAAGCCGTTCGAGAGTAGGACGGGGTAGTTGTTTATACATGAATAGCCATTTCAATTGTATGTTTGTAGTGTAGTAACCGAAATTGTTACGGCATTAGTTGGTAAAAACTCGGTACATTTGGAATGTATATGTATATGGTTGTTGTTAATGGAAAGGGATAGTAGTGTGTAGCTGCTCGGAATCAGTCCATCAGACCGATACAATTTATGTTTAGCCTTGTTAGCCACGTGGGTGGCTACGGCGTGTAACACCATTGAAATAAGTAATGTGTTGAGTTAAGTTTTCCGCTGCAGTTTGATGTTAAGTGTACGGTTATAGTTGGGGTGTTACATCAAGTATTTCCCTCCATGCATGTAGTTAGAGTTTTTGTATAAATAGGAGGTATATTATTGGCTAAAATCAAAGAAGAAAGAGGGAAGACCAAAGCTAGTTCCTTATAAGGTAAAAATGTGTTTTAAGCACACAAATCCTTCTCTACTCCATTCCAGTTTCTTTACTTCATTTCCTTAGCTTATTTTCTCATCCTTTATATGCTTGTTCAGTTGGTATATCAAGAGCTTCAAGCGGTAGCCAAATCTATGGCAAAAACTTCATTTTTGGCATTTTCATCAAGGTAAAACCTAGCCATCTTCTAGCTTGATTTCCTACGGTTTTATGCCTTAAATTAGAAGATGTTTTGATAATCTTCTTGCTTATGAAAATTAGGGTCGATAACTCCCCTAATAAACCTTGAAATTCTAAGGTAAATTTTCATGTTTTAATGACTTATAGTGATTTTTATGGTTAGTTCATGTTTTGAACCTAACCATGTCCTTACTTTACTGATTTAAACATGTCCAAGAATTTGTAGATATTTGAAATACCCCAAACCTTAATATATTGTTTAAACACTTAAATATGGTGTATTAAGACTAAAAAGAGTCTTAGAAACATTAGAAAACAAATTTAAACAAAAGGAAACACAAAATGTGCTTTAAAGTCAATAAGAGCCAAAATGTGCTCTAAGCTTGGGATAAACTTGGTTAAGACCTAATGAACTTACCAAGACCTCATTTATACACTAATGAACATATTAAATCAACTACCAAAGAAAACCAAGCTTGAAAACAAGTTTAAACACAAAATGTGCTTTAAGGAGTCTTAAAGCACATTTTTGAAAAATTGTCTTGTAAATGAGTTTTGAATGGCTAAATGTCCATCATTACTCTTAAATATATATGTGTACTATATAATATCACATTTGGGTGTCTATATTAGTGGGAAATCAAAAATTTCACTTCTATGTGCCTTGTTTTATGAATAGTAACTTTTATAAGCTATTTTGTAACATATGTTTGTATAAGTAATTAAATTGACAAACAAAGACTATATTGCCCTCCTACTACTATTTGGGGCCGGTTTTTAAGGTTGGTGACACACCACCCTTGTTAGCTTGTTAAGAAAATAAGTAAACTACTTAAGTACCTTTTTACTTTACAAAGTATAAATATCTTCATAAAGCAAATTCTATCCCATTCTCTCATTTCTTTCCTTGCTCACACGGTTTCCCACCTCTCTTCTTCCTTCTTCTTGCTGTTCTCTCACGGTAATACACACACCCCCATTGAAACTCCCACTTTGATCTCTTGTAAAACCTTGCTCACTTGTCCAAATCAAAAACAAACACCACCATCTTCTTCCTCTCATCAAGCTTTCATTTCTATCTTCTCAAACTTCAAGACAACCATTTCGGTGCCATGGAGTTTCTCCATTGAAGGAGCTTGAGCTTGTTTTTACATATTGTTACTCCTTGACTTCTAGGTAAGGAATCTCAAAAAAACTTCATTTCCTCCTTGTTTTTGTCATGTCCGAAAATACATATTGAAGGAGCTTTTATGTGACTTTGTTCTAGCTTCATTCCAACCTTCATGGACTAGGTGGAGTCCTCTCTTGCTAGATATTCAAACTCTCTTCAAAGAGCAAGGTAAAACAACTACATTAATGTTTTTGAAACAATGTAAAACTAGGGTTTACAATGAGATGGAGCTTATAGCTTGAATACTCATTATAATGGTGTATATTGTTTAGAACTTGTCAAAGAATCAAGTACTCTATCGGTTTTCTAAAGGAAACAAGAAAGAAGTTATTTTGCAAAGAGGTAAATCTACTAACCTAATGTTGTCTTAATGCCTTAGGAGAAATGAGCTTATAAATGCTTATTAAAACTAAAGAGCCAATGGTGAATGACTTAGTAAGTGTTCCCAAGAGCTTAGTAAAAGGCATATGTGTTGTTGAGTGTATTTGCAGGTTAAAGGCAAATATATTGTGGAAATTCAGTGTTTATGTGTGCATTTTAAGGGCCTAAGAGCCATGTCATTTAAGGGCCTAAGTGCCATGCAATTTAAATTGTGCACTATATTGTGATGTAGTGCTTTGTGAGTGAAGTTTGTGTATAATAAGTACTTGATGGATTTTTAGTGTTCTTGGTTGTTGGTAAAAACAATGTGTTTTGGTTTAGTAATGTTCTAGGAGAACCTATGTCGAAATTTGGGTAACAAATGTGAAGTTCTAAGTGTTAAAATGAGTTTGATAAGTAAGGAGTATTTAAAATGGTTAAGTGTTGTTCTTGTGTAGGAAACATGCATTAAGGTGATTTAAGATGTAACAAGGACTTAGGCATGAGCTTGAGATTTTAGTATGTACCAAAGTCATTTTGGGACTTAGGTAAATACCTAGGCAAACTTTGGTAAAATGAGGAGAAGTGTACACTAGGAAAAGATTTTTCAAGAAGGATATAAGTAATTAGTTGTGAGAGATGATGCTTGGGAGATGATGTTAAAATAAGTAGGAAGCTTTTGGTATAGTGGTCATCTTAGGTGTAAAACACCATTTGAAAAACTAGGAGAAAACATTGTAAGTGTTAGGAATTTTGTGAAGAAATGGGTAAAGGCTTAAGGAATTTTTACAAGGAAATGAGTGAGTGTCGAAGAGTTTAAAAATGAGTTAGAACTTTAGTTGAATGGGTGTTATATGAAGTATTTAGTGTGCCATAAGGTGTTACAACACATTGGGTGACTTAAGGAAAATTTGGAACAGTTTGGAGAATTCCTAGGAAGTTCCTGCAGTAGACCGACCCGGGGGACCGACCCTGGCAGGGTCGGTCGGAGTGTAAATGGCAGGTCGAAAATGGTTCTGTAAGAGACCGACCCAGGGGACCGACCCTGTCTGGGTCGGTCGGATAGGAAAGAAAGACGGTAATTGTCTCTGTAAGAGACCGACCCAGGGGACCGACCCTGTCTGGGTCGGTCGGGTAGGAAGAAAAGACGGTAAATGTCTCTGTTAGAGACCGACCCAAGGGTAGGGTCGGTCGGCAAGGTCGGTCGGACCTAAACTTGTAAAAAAAAAAACAGAAAAGAATGTGACTTATGTAGTTAACCCTAGGGTGTATAATGAAGGAAACCTAGGGTAAGATAGACATTAAAACATGTCATACAATTATGTTAAACACTTAGTAAATTTGGAGGTTAAGTAAGTTAATTAACCGACGTTCTTGAATTATGTATAGGAGTGACCTACGGAGGAAACCAAACGAGGCAAGGACCAAGGTATGGTTTTCTTGCAGTCTGTTGTCTAGCGGTTTACACCGGTTTGTGTGTTGTATGTTTTTCTGTGTGTTTACAACGTTATAAGATTTAAACATGTAATGAGTTTACAGTTGTTCATATTATTGTGATGTGTTGTTGTGACTCATTCCCTTGTGTGTGTCTAACATGACTTACCACCTATTGTGTGTGGTTGTTAAGTTCCACTATGAACTTCTAACAAGTGTTAACTGGGAAGTGAGGAATCCGGTTGTCCGGTCATGCATGTAAGTTAAGAGTAGATATCTGAATCAGATTCGACTCTTATGTTGTTAAGATTGTTCTCCTTAATTTGGCGTTCGATCTCCCGCTAGCTTCTTCCAAAGCTTACCTATTCTGACTTATGATCGGTTTAGTGGGAACCTGTGTTTGTGTGGTGTGTTCGGGTCACTAAATCCGAACCATCTGTGACTTAAGTTACTCGTTCGTCTAACAGAACGGTAATGAGTGTGTTTAACGAGCTTAACATGGGGTGAATCACTCTCTAGGCTCTTATGTTATTTGACCCTTGTGGTTTGTTATTGTGGAACGAAGATCCACCGTGTATGTGATGATGAGCTATGCACCATTGATGCTATGCTCCATGTTATGTTATGTTATGTATGTAAATAAATGCCATGTTATAATGACAAGTAGCTGCGCGTATCCCGGTAGCCGATGGGCTGCGCGTTAGCCATACCAGCCAAGGGTTGCTGACCCCCTCGGGGGATCCATATTTCTTATACTGCAGGATGAGGATCGAAGAAGCGGAGTGGCTTTAGATCCTAGGATGTAATACTTTTGTATACTTTTGGATGTTGGCCCGGGATGCGCCTGTGCTCCTGTGGCGTTATGTATTTTGGTTGTTGCAGTTACAGTGATGTATACAGTGAAGGATGTTAAGTACTCGGTATTGTATATAATGTATTTATGGTTTAGTTTTATGCTCGGGAGTCTGATCATCAGACCGGTACAATTGTATTTATTCTGCCTTGTCAACCACGTGGGTGGTTGACGGCGTTGTAGCACCGAAGCGTTAGTTACTGTTTAGTTATTTATTCCGCTGCGATTTCATTTAGTATCATGTGCGTATTAGGGGTGTTACAAAAAGTGGTATCAGAGCGAAGTATCGCTCTGATGACTAGAATACCGAGCTTAGGAATATACCGAGTTAGGAAACCTAACTACAGTTACCTAAGTGATCAGTTATGGAAAGGTTAACCACTAACTAAGTGTGGAAATACCTTATTGTCGGGAAGCGTTACGATCGTTGGACCGATAAGTGTGTAAGCATATTGCTAATGAATACTCATGTGAATACAGATGTCAGGTAGACCACGCGGTAGAGGCCGCGGAAGTGGTACTGGTACTGGGGGTGACCAGGGCGAGAACACTACGGCTCAGGTTATGGCTGAGGCTGTAGCAGCCGCTGTGGCCCAGATGGTACCCCAGCTTGTAGCTGCGATCCAGCAGGGGCAGATGCCCGGAGTTCAGCCACCACCGCCACCGCCACGAGAGACCAACTGGGTCAAGGCATTGGCAGATCTGAGACCCCCTTCATTTCATGGGGAGACCGACCCACGTAAGTTGGAGGCGTACATCTCCGAGTTGGAGACCGCCTACGAGACCTTGGCTGTGCCCGCAGAGGCTAAGGTCCGTCTTGCCGCTTACTACCTGAAGGGTTCGGCACAAAACTGGTGGAAGCTAGTGAGAGAGGACCGGATGGCGGATCCTCAGTTTGGCTGGAGGGAGTACACGGCTCTGCTGCGAGCCAAATACTACCCCGTGCACGTTCAAGAGGCCAAGCGCCTGGAGCTGGATAGTCTGAGGCAGGGGACAAGGTGTCGGTTGATGAGTACTACACTGCCTTCACCGGCCTTGTCCACCTGTTACCGGACCTGGGATACTCGAACCGGGTGCTGGTAAACCGTTTCTACAACGGTCTCAGCCACCGTCTTCGCTATGGGATGGGGCCAGCTGAGTATACTACCTTGCAGGTAATTTAAGTAAAGAGTGATGTGAATATGTATAGTCTACAAGTGAGTATTAATGTGAGTTTGTGAGTATGTATTGCGGGGCATGACTGATCATCCTAAATACAGGAGTGCTATCATGCCGCTGCTAAGGTGGAGATCACCGTCCGTCTGAGGGACGAGGAGAATGCGCACAAGCGCAAGGCCACGAGCGAGGGCCAGAGTTCGCAGGGGTACGGGGGAGGAAAGAAGAAGAAAACCTTATCCCCAGCCCCAGAAGAGTCAGCACCAGGGTGACAAGGGCCAAGCCCAAACCACCACAGCTGAGGAGCCACTGAAGCTCACATATGCTTATGCGGCGAAGCCCCTACGCTCTTACCCACCAAAGGGTAATTGTTTAATCATGTGTAATAAGTTGATGTGTATGTTGATAAGTTGTGAAACAAGTACTGAGTGTGTATGTGTTAGCAGCTAGCACGGGCTCTGGACCGGAGCGCCACTATTACTGTAAGTGGTGCAATGGAGACCACCCCGGCAAGGACTGCAAGGGAATGAGGTGCAGTGTCGATACTGCGAGAAGTGGGGTCACCGTGACCACGAGTGTTACCGGAACCCCAACAGCAGAGTCAACAAGCCCAAGGGGCAGTGGAAGGGTAAGGCCACAGCAGCTATTGATGGCCCGAAGACGGCTAACCAGCCACCCACTGATCAGAGGCATACTGATTCCCAGAAGGGGAAGGGTCGGGACCTAGCAAGGCCACCCTGAATGTGGTGGACCGGTCTGAGGCGCCAGGGCCCTCTTCTAGACCAGGTACCGCCTAAACTGTTGAATGTAATAAGTGATTGCATACCGCATTTCATGCTTGTGTGTATTAGTGAGTTCAAGTGTATTATCATGTGAGTAAGGAGTTAAAGTATAGTGTGAAAGACACCTAATTAGATAATTCTAAACTGAAAGGAACCTTCAATATATGTTATCCAATCCCACCCACACCAAACCCTGAAGAGACCACCATCAACATCACCGACTTTCCAATGGAGCAATGTCAGGTTATCCAGCCAGGTATGATACTCTTAAGTGGATACCTGACACCGGAAGCACAAGTCCATATCATCAGACGATGCGACGAACTTGGAGCTAAACCTGGAGGTTTCTACACACCTGAATATCCGAACGGATCAAGAATGCAATTGAAGATGATGTGCATGGGTAAGGACTGGAACCCTTACACCAAGTCATATCAAGAAGTGCGAGCTGAAGATGGAGCAACGGTACCAAGTATACCAGAGGAGTTCCGTGCGGTCGTTAATCACGCCGTGGGAATTGCTCAACAAGTTGAAACGGATTCAATTCCAAATGTAGAAGCAGATTTGTGTATTGTGAACTTCTACCAGAAAGGTGGACGGTTAGGCTTACACCAAGATAAGGACGAGTCACCCGAGTCTCTAAGTAAGGGAGTACCCGTGGTGTCTTGGTCCATTGATGATACCGCAGTATTTGTGTATGGCGAGCAGAAGCGTGCTGATCTCGCAAGGAAGTTAATGTTAAAGTCAGGAGATGTACTAATCATGGGTGGGCAGTCAAGGATGCTATATCACGGCATCAGAAAGATCAAACTGAATACCGCACCGTCGGCAGTGATCAATGCGACACACATGAAACCCGGACGTTTGAATTTGACCTTCAGACAATTCTAAGCCTTGTATACTTTTGTAATGTGTTAAGCCAGTATATGTTAAGGGAGTTATGTATGTGTTAAGTTATATCAACCATGTAAACCAACAATGTTGTAAAGAGAAAATGTTAATGAATAAAGTGGAGTTATTGAAGTATATCAACCGTGTTGTTACCCAGTACTTATTAGTTTGCCAATGAATTAGGCTGTGCACTCGGAACGGGAGGTACATTGAGTGTCTGCAATGAGGCAGAAGCCGGCAAGAGCGGCACAATCCTCACCGGTACCTTTCTAGTGAATGGCATGGATGCATCGATCTTGTTCGACTCTGGAGCCTCACACACATTTGTTTCGCTATCTTTTGCGAAGAGGCTGGGGTTAGATGGAGAGAAGATGCCAGACTTCTTGGTCACTCTCCCATCGAAAGAGCGGATCAGGTGTACCCGCTACCACCGAGATGTCATTGTAAGAATCAGAGGTGAAGAGTTCCCGATCGACCTGATAGAGTTCGACGGACTTGGATTTGACGTAATTGTCGGGATGAACTGGTTGGAGCGGTACAAGGGCAGAATCCTGTGTGCCGAGCATCGACTGCTTCTTCGGAGTCCATCTGGGGTTACCATATCATACCGCCAGAGGCCCAGGGAGCCTTCGACACAGATCATCACCGCCATGGCCATGTATCGTGAGTTACGACGAGGGAGTGATGTGTACCTCTGCTATGTCCAGGACATAGAGAGAGACCCTGAGTTTAGCCCAGATGTGCCGGTAGTGTCGGAGTTTCCTGATGTATTTCCTAAGGAACTGCCGGGCATGCCGCCAGCACGAGAGGTTGAGTTTGAGATCGACTTAGTCCCGGGCATTGGACCCATTGCGAAAGCACCTTATCGTATGGCTCCAGCAGAGATGACAGAGCTCAAGGAGCAGCTGAGAGACCTACTTGACAAGGGCTTTATCCGCCCTAGTGTTTCACCATGGGGAGCGCCGGTCCTCTTCGTGAAGAAGAAGGACGGTAGCCTCCACCTGTGTATTGATTATCGGGAGCTGAATGCTGTTACGGTGAAAAACCGTTACCCTTTACCACGCATCGACGATCTATTTGATCAGCTGAGGGGTGCATCAGTATTCTCCAAGATAGACTTACGTTCCGGATACCATCAGATTGCCATCCGCGATAGTGATATTGAAAAGACAGCTTTCAGAACGAGGTATGGGCACTATGAGTTCACAGTTATGCCGTTTGGCTTATCGAATGCACCAGCTAAGTTCATGGACTTAATGAACCATTTGTTCCAAGATCAGTTGGACAAATCAGTGGTAGTCTTCATCGATGATATTCTTGTGTATTCTAAATCTAGAGGTGAGCACGAAAGCCACCTGAGAAATGTGTTACAAACTCTGAGGAGAAACCAGTTGTATGCAAAGTTTTCGAAATGTGAATTTTGGTTGAACCAAGTATCTTTCCTTGGACATGTGATTTCTGAGGCCGGGATCGCTGTTGATCCGGCAAAGATAGATGCAGTGCGCACCTGGCCTAGACCGAAGACAGTCACTGATATCAGGAGCTTCCTCGGTCTGGCAGGATACTATAGGAGGTTTGTGAAGGACTTCTCCAGTATCTCGAAGCCGATGACTTCCTTAATGAAGAAGGATGCACCATTCGAGTGGACAGTTGACTGTGAGAGTTCTTTCGCGAGTCTCAAGGATGCCCTGACATCTGCACCAGTCCTGACTATACCAGACGGTCCAGATGGTTTTGAGGTCTACTGCGACGCATCAGGCAAGGGTATGGGTTGTGTATTGATGCAACACGGGAAGGTCGTAGCATACGCCTCCCGTCAGCTGAAGAAGCATGAGGAGAACTACCCTACCCACGACTTAGAATTGGGTGCCATTGTCTTCGCATTGAAGATATGGCGACATTATTTGTATGGGGTAAGTGTGACAATCTATTCTGATCATAAAAGCTTAAAGTACTTGTTCACTCAGAAAGAGTTGAACATGAGGCAAAGAAGGTGGGTTGAGTTTCTGAATGACTATGATATTAATCTGCAATACAAAGAGGGTAAGGCAAATGTGGTAGCTGACGCACTGAGTCGCCGAGCACACTCTCTCCATTCGCTAGTCTCTTATACTGGCTTGGTTGAAGAGGTGCGGAGTGCTCAGATGACGGATCAGTATATGCTGGAGATCCGGCAGAAGCTTATTGATGGCACATTCGAGGGTCAGAAGTACGACTTCAGACTCCACGATGATGACCTGATTAGGCTGAATGGCCGATTGTGTATACCTAGGAGTAGCGCTGAGTTGAAGGAGCGCATATTGAGTGAATCCCATTGTTCTACTACTTCGATTCACCCCGGAGCTTCAAAGATGTATAAGAGTATGAAGAGGTATTTTTGGTGGACTGGAATGAAGAAAGATGTTAGTGATTACGTGTTGAGGTGTCTCACTTGCCAGAAGGTCAAGTTTGAGCACCGACGGCCTGGTGGTATGGTACAGCCAATGCCAGTGCCTGAGTGGAAGATGAGTTCCATGATGGACTTTGTAGTAGGACTTCCGCCTACAAGGGGAGGTCTGAATATGATATGGGTGATAGTTGACCGACTGACCAAGGTGGCCCGATTCATTCCGATGAAGGACACTTGGAAAGTGGCAAGATTTGCAGAACTGTTTGATAAAGAGATTGTGAGACATCATGGTGTACCAAAAACGATTGTGTCTGACAGAGATACCAGATTCTTATCCAGATATTGGAAGTCCACACGAGAGGCATTGGGTACTGAATTGAAATTGAGTACAGCGTTTCACCCACAGACCGATGGTCAGAGTGAGCGCACTATTCAGACACTTGAGGACATGCTACGTGCTTGTGCACTTGACTTTCAGACCAGCTGGATTGATAAGTTACATCTGATTGAGTTTAGTTACAACAATAGTTATCATGCTTCGATCAAGATGTCTCCCTTCCAGGCCTTGTACGGTAGACCATGCCGCACGCCGTTATGCTGGGATGAGTCGAGTGAGACGGTCATTATAGGACCAGAGTATCTTGAACAAGTCCAGGCAGAAGTTCACCAGATCCGGGCTACCATGAAGGCAGCTCAGGATAGACAGAAGTCGTACGCAGATGTGCGCAGACGTGACCTGGAGTTCGCCGTGGGCGATCAGGTATTTTTGAGAGTATCCCCCATGAAGGGAGTATTTCGTTTTGGCCAGAAGGGCAAGTTGAGCCCAAAGTATGTGGGGCCTTATGTTGTGACGGAGCGGATCGGCCCGGTAGCCTATAGACTAGACCTACCCGCCGAACTGGGCAAGGTACATGATGTATTTCATGTGTCCCAGTTGAAGAAGTATATGTCTCATCCGTCTCATGTGCTTCAGCCTGAAAGGCTAACCTTAGAGCCGACCATGCGATCAGTGGAGACTCCGGTACGGATTCTGGATGCTAAGACTCGAGACACTCGCCATAAGTCCGTGAGACTGGTGAAAGTTCTTTGGTCTAACCAGGACGTTGAGGAGGCCACTTGGGAGCTGGAAGACAAGATGAAGGCGAAGTACCCGTCATTGTTTACTTCTTAGTACTTATGTGTATAGGGTACGGGGCGTACCCCTTTTTAAGGGGGGTAGAGCCGTTTCGGTTATGTGTGTACGACGTGTATTTGAATACATCGTCTATGTTATGTTGTTATATTACAGACCGTTGTGTCTGAATGATGTGGATAATGTTGTATGGACCTTGTGTCCAATGTTATGTTATGTTGTATGGACCTTGTGTCCAATGTTATGTTATGTTGTATGGACCTTGTGTCCAATGTTATGTTATGTTGTATGGACCTTGTGTCCAATGTTATGTTATGTTGTATGGACCTGGAGTCCAATGTTATGTAAGTGTGTTGTTAGTAATGTATGGAAGTATTGTTTATAAGTATTCCCGTGTGCTAATATTTAGGATAGGTGGAAGTATGAACTTTGAGGACAAAGTTCTTTTAAGGGGGGTAGATTGAAATACCCCAAACCTTAATATATTGTTTAAACACTTAAATATGTTGTATTAAGACTAAAAAGAGTCTTAGAAACATTAGAAAACAAATTTAAACAAAAGGAAACACAAAATGTGCTTTAAAGTCAATAAAAGCCAAAATGTGCTCTAAGCTTGGGATAAACTTGGTTAAGACCTAATGAACTTACCAAGACCTCATTTATACACTAATGAACATATTAAATCAACTACCAAAGAAAACCAAGCTTGAAAACAAGTTTAAACACAAAATGTGCTTTAAGGAGTCTTAAAGCACATTTTTGAAAAATTGTCTTGTAAATGAGTTTTGAATGGCTAAATGTCCATCATTACTCTTAAATATATATGTGTACTATATAATATCACATTTGGGTGTCTATATTAGTGGGAAATCAAAAATTTCACTTCTATGTGCCTTGTTTTATGAATAGTAACTTTATAAGCTATTTTGTAACATATGTTTGTATAAGTAATTAAATTGACAAACAAAGACTATATTGCCCTCCTACTACTATTTGGGGCCGGTTTTTAAGGTTGGTGACACACCACCCTTGTTAGCTTGTTAAGAAAATAAGTAAACTACTTAAGTACCCTTTTTACTTTACAAAGTATAAATATCTTCATAAAGCAAATTCTATCCCATTCTCTCATTTCTTTCCTTGCTCACACGGTTTCCCACCTCTTTCTTCCTTCTTCTTGCTGTTCTCTCACGGTAATACACACACCCCCATTGAAACTCCCACTTTGATCTCTTGTAAAACCTTGCTCACTTGTCCAAATCAAAAACAAACACCACCATCTTCTTCCTCTCCTCAAGCTCTTCATTTCTATCTTCTCCAAACTTCAAGACAACCATTTCGGTGCCATGGAGTTTCTCCATTGAAGGAGCTTGAGCTTGTATTTTTACATATTGTTACTCACCTTGGCTTCTAGGTAAGGAATCTCAAAAAAAAACTTCATTTCCTCCTTGTTTTTGTCATGTCCGAAAATACATATTGAAGGAGCTCTTTTGTGACCTTGTTCTAGCTTCATTCCAACCCTTCATGGACTAGGTGGAGTCCTCTCTTGCTAGATATTCAAACTCTCTTCAAAGAGCAAGGTAAAACAACTACATTAATGTTTTGAAACAATGTAAACTAGGTTTACAATGAGATGGTACTTATAGCTTGAATACTCATTAAATGTGTGTATATTGTTTAGAACTTGTCAAAGAATCAAGTACTCTATCGGTTTTCTAAAGGAAACAAAAAGAAGTTATTTTGCAAAGAGGAATCTACTAACCTAATGTTGTCTTAATGCCTTAGGAGAAATGAGCTTATAAATGCTTATTAAACTACCTAAAGAGCCATGGTGAATGACTTAGTAAAGTGTTCCCAAGAGCTTAGTAAAGGCATATGTGTTGTTGAGTGTATTTGCAGGTTAAAGGCAAATATATTGTGGAAATTCAGTGTTTATGATTTGTGCATTTTAAGGGCCTAAGAGCCATGTCATTAAGGCCTAAGTGCCATGCAATTTAAATTGTGCACTATATTGTGATGTAGTGCCTTGTGAGTGAAGTTTGTGTATAATAATTACTTGATGGATTTTTAGTTTTCTTGGTTGTTTGTTGTAAAAACAATGTGTTTTGGTTTAGTAATGTTCTAGAGAAACCTATGTTGAAAGTTAGGTACAAATGTGAAGTTCTAGGTGTTTAAAATGAGTTTTGATAAGTTAAGGAGTATTAAAATGGTTAAGTGTGTTCTGTGTAGGAAACATGCATTAAGGTGATTTAAGTGGTGAACAAGGACTAGGCATGAGCTTGATATTTTTATGTACCAAAGTTCATTTTGGGACTTAGTTAAATACCTAGGCAAACTTTGGTAAAATGAGGAGAAGTGTACACTAGGAAAAGATTTTCAAGAATATAATAATTAGTTGTGAGAGATGATGCTTGGGAGATGATGTTAAATAAGGAGGAAGCTTTTGTATAGTGGTCATCTTAGGTGTAAAACACATTTAAAAACTAGGAGAAAACATTGTAAGTGTTAGGACTTTTGTGGTGAAGATGGGGTAAAGGCTTAAGGAATTTTTACAAGGAAATGAGTGTCGAAGATTTAAAAAATGAGTTAGAACTTTAGTTGAATGGGTGTTATATGAAAGTATTTAGTGTGCCATAAGGTGTTACAACACATTGGGTGACTTAAGGAAAATTTGGAACAGTTGGAGAATTCCTAGGAAGTTCCTGCAGTACCGACCCGGGGGAAACCGACCCTGGCAGGGTTCGGTCGGATGTAAATGGCAGGTCGAAAATGGTTCTGTAATAGACCGACCCAGGGGACCGACCCTGTCTGGGTCGGTTCGGATAGGAAAGGAAGACGGTAATTGTCTCTGTAAGAGCCGACCCAGGGGACCGACCTGTCTGGGTCGGTCGGGTAGGAAGAACGACGGTAATGTCTCTTGTTAGAGACCGACCAAGGTAGGGTCGGTCGCAAGGTCGGTCGGACCTAAACTTGTAAAAAAAAAACAGACAAAGAATGTGACTTATGTAGTTTAACCCTAGGGTGTATAATGAAGAACCTAGGGTAAGATAGACATTAAAACATGTCATACAATTATGTTAAACCTTAGTAAATTTGGAGGTAAGTAAGTTAATTAACCGCGTTCTTGAATTATTATAGGAGTGGACCTACGGAGGAAACCAAACGAGGCAAGGACCAAGGTATGGTTTTCTTGCAGTCTGTTGTCTAGGCGGTTTACACCGGTTTTTGTGTGTTGTATGTTTTTCTGTGTGTTTACAACGTTATAAGATTTAACATGTAATGAGTTTTACATTGTTCATATTATGTGATGTGTTGTTGTGACTCATTTTCCTTGTGTGTCTCATGACTTACCACCTATTGTGTGATGTTGTTAAGTTCCACTATGAACTTCTAACAAGTGTTAACTGGGAAGTGAGGAATCCGGTTCCGGTCATGCATGTAGTTAGAGTAGATATCTGAATCAGTTCGACCTTATGTTGTTAAGATTGTTCTCCTTAATTTGGCGTTCGATCTCCCGCTAGCTTCTTCCAAGCTTACCTATTCTGACTTATGATCGGTTTAGTGGGAACCTGTGTTGTGTGGTGTGTTCGGGTCACTAAATCCGAACCATCTGTGACTTAAGTTACCGTTCGTCTAACAGAACGGTAATGATGTGTTTAAACGAGCTTAACATGAGGGTGAATCACTCTCTAGGCTCTTATGTTATTTGACCCTTGTGGTTTGTTATTGTGTAACGAAGATCCACCGTGTATGTGATGATGAGCTATGCACCATTGATGCTATGCTCCATGTTATGTTATGTTTGTATGTAAATAAATGCCATGTTATCATGACAATTAGCTGCGCGTATCCCGGTAGCCGATGGGCGCGCGTTAGCCATACCACCAAGGGTTGCTGACCCCCTCGGGGGATCCATATTTCTATACTGCAGGGATGAGGATCGAAGAAGCGGAGTGGCTTTAGATCCTAGGATGTAATCCCTTTTGTATACTTTTGAATGTTGGCCCGGGATGCGCCTGTGCTCCTGTGGCGTTATGTATTATTGGGTTGTTACAGTTACAGGGATGTTATACAGTGAAGGATGTATGTAGTACTCGGTATTGTATATAATGTATTTATGTTTTCGTTTTATGCTCGGGAGTCTGATCATCAGACCGGTACAATTGTATTTATTCTGCCTTGTCAACCACGTGGGTGGTTGACGGCGTTGTAGCACCGAAGCGTTAGTTACTGTTTAGTTATTTAATTCCGCTGCGATTTCATTTAGTATCATGTGCGTGTTAGGGGTGTTACAATATTACCTCCAAACTGCCGTGTCCAAACAAAACTTTCACTTTGCTAAATCAAGGTATAAAACACCTTAAACTCATATTTGTTATGTTAATATGTGTTTAAGCTAATGTTCATTAAATTGCCATGATTGAACTAGGCTAAATGGTCAAATTTAACCTTAAGTTGACAAGGAAATGAGTTAGTAAATTATTTAGGTGATTAAGTAACATAATTGTCAAATTTAAGACATTAGGAGAAAAATTGGTAAATCTGGAAAAATGGTGTGTAAAGCGGAGAGTTTAGGCATTTTTAGACATTTATATGTAATTTCATTTATAAGTTAGAGTTTGTAATAAGGCCTTGTACTTTAGGCCATTTTAATTTATGTTACATTAAGTTTAAATTAGATTTAAGGGTATATTAATATTACCAAAAAACATATAGGGGTCAAACTGCAATAAGAATGAAATTTGGTGGCTAAATACAATTATGGCCGAAAACTAGGCTTAAAAAGCTTTTAAATTAATTTTATAAGTTTTCTAAAATTTGGTGTAAAAATGTAATTTCTGTAAAAGTTGGGTCAAAACAGTAAATTTTGTAAAATATGGTCCAGGCGGGAGTGTATGGGTCAACATTGACCATGTGGGGAACTTTGACCAAATAAAATGTCATAAACAATTAAATTATGACTTTATAGTAAGTTTATAAGTAAAATGTAAAATTTATAAAGTTTTAGGGGTATAAGTATAATTACCGAAATTTTCTGGGTAGGAATAGTAATTATAACACTTTGGTAAAGTTTGGTGATTTTTGGAATAATATAAGAGGTTTAAATAAGAAAAATGTATAATATATAGTTTATAATAACATTATAAAGTATATGTTATAATTGGGGTCAATGTGTAAATAAGAAAAGTTTATAGGCTGGGAAATAAATTAGAACAGACATAGGGTCTGTTCGGCAATTTAAAACCTATAAAACTATAGGTTATACTTATTATATGGTAAAAAAGTTATAATATATGATATATATATATATAACATTATATAATGATGTGGTAAAATAGTAAATAAAGGAAAGTTGTGAGAAACTGATGGAATTAGATTTATTGCATGGTGCCTTCTCGACAATTAATTAAGCAAGTATAAAACTATAGGTTATAATTATTATTGGGGTAAAATATCATATATATATATAGGTATATAATTGTAACATTACATATGTTATGTGGTTAAAAATGTAAAATTATAAAAGTAGTGGGCCGTACCAAAAATATAGCAAGTTATAAATGATTTTTAGACTATAGTCTAAGATGCTATAAAATGTTATAACATTTATAATGTATTAATTAATATTCATTAAGGAAGGAATGAGTATATTATAAAGTATACCAAGTTTATAAATAAACCTTATAATTTATATAGATTATGTAACTATATGAAATAAAAAGGGAAGTCATATAATGTGATTAAAAAATCCCATAAGACTAATGATAGATTGTTATAATTGTTACATGGATTATTGTAGTATTAATGTGATTTAAATGAAACTAGTATAAGCAAGGATGTTCACATGAAATAATGTGACAAATAATTAATAATGTGATTTATAAACTAAAGTGTATATTAAATAAACTTTAGAAGTTGTTATGATATTGAATAAATGTTACATGATATTAAGATAAGAATCTTAATATAAGTTGTATAATATACAAACTAGTAAGTATAAACATAAAATGATGAAATGTAACATTTGATAAAAGAATTTTATAATTCATTTATACAAACATATATATATATATATATATATATTATATATGTTGGCGTGAACTATATATAGGATGTGTTATATTATATGGTTGGGAACCATATAATATTAAAAGGTAAATGTTATGAAATGAATATAATTTATAAATAATGAGTTATGAAGTTTTAAGTTCAAATGTAACTTGTTACAAAGATGAATGAATTATATAATACAATGTATTATAATGATTGTTGTAACTAATGCATATTAATGAATTAATCAAGTCAATATGATTAGTCAAGTCAACATGCTTGACCAAGTCAACTAGTTTGATCGAAGAAGTCAAGTTGACCAACTCATATATATATATATAATGAGAGTTTAAGGAGTAATATTGTTATACATGATAAACAATAACATATGAATGTACAATCATATGCTATACTATATATACACACACATATATACATCATATTATACCAACGGCTATAAACATGAATATATATGTATGACTGTGATATACAATAGTTCGGTATGAGTATTAATAAGATACTAGACCGTAAATAAATATTGCAGGTTACAATGGATTAAATCCAACAGTCGAGAATGTAACAACCTACGAGTTTATGAAGTGCGATCGACTAATTTCTTTAAACCCAAACATACGAAAAAACCTAAACCAAATTAACTTTTGAAATCCAGAGATAAGTGGTCGGGGTTTTTAATGCTATTCGGAAATACCGGATTTAGTTAGTCATGAGGATTGACTTGTAGTAATGTAATTATTCCAAATCGTACGTCTGACAAGGGCTCCGGACGAGCATAGGTTTTTACGCATCCTAGGTCTTGGTGTACGGTATGTGGACGGTGAGGTCTAAACTGTCCTGAGAGCTTCCTCAAGTTCGGGTATTATTGTTGTGTTTATGAGTGATATGTGTGTGCTTATATGCATGTATGTGTGAATTGAAATGTATACCTGATTGTTTATATTGCATCGTTTTTATTATGCGTGAACGTCCTTCGGACTAATAGTACGCCTACTATAGATCGACTTATATAAACATACATATACGAGTAGAAAGTGAAGTGCACTTTACTTAATACAGTATGACGATTATTATTGTCACTTTAACCTAAGTAAAATACTTAAGAATGAGACTCGACTATACCGGTCCCTATAGCTTGGATCTCGAACATGAACAAGACCTAGATTACTTCTAGGTATTTGCGTAAGGCCTCGAAGGCTGCATAATTTAAAATGAATTCTCTAGACCTATTGTTGAGTGTCTAAATGAGTATGTTTTAGGTGTGCATTTAGTATGTTTTATCAACACTTTTCATGCTCATTTCTCTACTCTAGTTAGTTCTCCTCTTCTTTTGTGTTTTATTAGTGTTTTACACAATTATTATTGAAACAGGAGGAATAACATAGCTAGGATTAAATTAGATGAAGAGACAAACGCGTGGGCGCAAACGGATTCAAAATCGGAGCTAGAACGAAGAAGATACAACATTTTGAAGTTAGCCTGCCTATAGGACCGACCCACCGACCGACCCATGGGTGGGTCGGTCGGACTTAAAAACTCGTTTTTCGGCCCCGAAATTGCTTTTGGACTCGACCGACCCACGGGACCGACCCAGGGTGGGTCGGTCGGTCGCAAATTTTGCCCAGATTTTAGATTTTAAAAGCAGAAAAAGAGAGGAAAGAGAGAGAGTTCGGGAGCAGGACTCCAGGCGACGCAGAAGAAGAGAAGAAGAGAAAGAAGGAGAAGAAGAGGAAGAAGAAAGGAAGGAGAAGAAGAGAAGCTCACCTCCCTCCAAGCTCCATTAATGGCTATCTCTTCTCCCTTTTCTCTTATTTGTGCTTTAATGGAGACTTGACTCACTTGTAGCTAGGGATTTGGATAAAGCCCCAAATCCCCCAAAACTCCATTGTTGAATCTTGAACATGTGTTTGTGCTTTATTTTAGTCTTTGAGCTTAATGAAGATGATTATTGAGTGTTTATGACTTCTAAACTTGTTGCTCATGATTTGGGGATTTGTTAAGGGTTTTGCTCAATTTGTCTTCTTTGTTTAAATTGGTTGGTTTGGCCTACCGATTAGTTTAGCATTATTGTGGGATTCTATCAAAATGATATTCTAAGATAGAAACCTAAACGTTGGGACTAAATCAAGTTAGCCGATTTTCACTGATTTTGAGATGAGGTTCTCATTGCAATTTAGGGTAGATTTGTGCTTAATGCTTCTGATTAAATTGGGGATTTGAACGAACATTCAGTCCCCGTTAAATTGGTTAGGATTAATAGACCTGGATTTGGCTATTAATTAAATTCCCGTTGTTTAGCTATGAGTTTGAGGTTCGACAATTGGTAGAAAGGGGATGACGGGTGCGAATATCCTATCCCGAGCTACACCTATCCTAGATTAGATAGTTTAGTACTGTTTATTGCTTTCCTTTATTTCTCCAGTTACAACCCAAAAACCCAAACCCCTAATTTACATTTATGCAGTTTTGTATATATCCTCTTGCACATTTACTAAGCTTATAATTAGCTAGATAGTTACGAAGTCCCTGTGGATACGACCTTGTTGTACTACAATGATGGGTTCACTGCCCATAGTTAGCAATCTAGTTTAATCACTATTTTGCACAACAAGTTTTTGGCGCCGTTGCCGGGGACTTCGGTCCAACTATCTGGTTTATTATCTGTTTAGTTTTTGCATATTTTTATTTCCTTATTTACCCTTTTGTGTATAATTTTTTTTTCTTTTCTTTGTTGGAACTTTAAGCTGATGGATGGTTATTATGATCCAGCTGGAGGTTGGAATGGCTACTCTTATGGCCAAGAAAACTACAATCAATGGCTTGTGTGTTAGAAATGCGGAGGAAACCATGACAGTTCTCAATGTCAAGTTGGAAGCTCTAGGTTGGAGGACATGATGGTAGATTTTATCTCAACATACCAACCAAATGGGAGTAGACCAACCAGATTAGAGGACTATCATGAGTTTACATAAGTCACCAACCCATGGAGTGTATGCAAAAGGTGCGGAGAGTACCATGAGAGCCCCAAGTGTCCAACAACGATGTCAGAATTGAGATCTCTCATGGAGGACCTTAACTCTTCAGTCTACTGGAGGCCTGTGTGCCAAGAGTGTGGAGGAGACCACGAGAGTGCTCAGTGTCCTGTAATCACAATAAAGGTTGATTCACCCAGTTTGGAGGAGCTCATGTCAGATCTTATCTCTTCTTGCAAGCCTAACCTAACTATGCAAGATACTTTTACCATGAAGCAAGATACCTTCAACATGAAAATTCAAACTCAGCTCACTCAAATAATGCAACAACTTGAAAGTGAAGCAGTTCATGATGTGGAACAGCCTGTTGAGGACTTGAGCTACTTTCCAACTCCTCCCCTGTGCGAATCTGAAAGCCCAACACCACTTCACCCCCAGCTTGACTATGAAGACACTTCATCAGAAGAGAGTCTCCACTCTGACTTCAAGGATCTTTCTCCCTCTGAAGTCAGCTACCAATATTTCCCCGCCTTCTCCGTGCTCCATCAAGATGACGAGGATGCTCACATCCTCAACTTTGAGAAGGAGGAGACACTGTCTCCCTCTGACTCCTCAGAGGAGAGTACCACCACCGACTTCAAGGAGCCATCCCCCTCTGAATTTGAGGTCCACCTCGGCTCTTCCTATGAGCCTCACCCCGAGGTCGAGGATGTCTACATCCTTGAATTTGAGGAGGAGGAGCCCACTAACTTTGATCTTCATTTGAAGGATCAAGGCCCCCACCCATGCACTAATGAAGTTGGGTGGAAGCTCAACGTACACCCGCTAAGTGTGGAGGCTACCTTCCCATTTGATCCGGGACCAAAGATTGAAGACAAAGTCCGCCCCGGAGTTCACCCTGCACCGCTCACTGAAGATAAGGATGTTTACATCCTTGAATTTGAAGAGGAGGCTCCACCACAGTTTGATCCTCGTACCAAGGATCACCCACCTCAACACTTCCACCTGATGAACGATCGGTGGAGTTTACCCTTTATCATCCTAAGTGTTGAGGCCACATTTCCTTTTGATTCGGGTCGTTCTTCATTGCTAGATGATGCCCGCCCAACCCACCCGTTGAAGCCGACTTCAACGTTCATATTCGATCCTGGATGACTTCACGGTGGTATGGTCTAGCCAAAGACCTTAAAGAAGGGCCGCTTACCGGGAGGCAACCCGGATTTCATTTCGTGTCTTGTGTTTTAAATTCCGTTAGTTTAGATTTTGCATTGTTTTCACTAATGGACTATTTTGGCATTCTTTGGACTTACCTTTTTACGCCCAATTGGTGGCGTCTATGTTATGAATACTTTGGAACAGGTAAGCCCCTCTGAAAAAGGTTTGGAATTAGGAACAATAATTACAAAGGAACCTCTGGCGAAATTTTCCAAGAGGACCTTCATCTCCAACGATTGAAGGTAGCACCTCAATGACCCCTCCCACTAGTAATTGTGCGGGCACCTTATCTTCCATCCGCATCTTATCGGGGAGTACTCGTTTCACCCTTCCTTTAATATTTGCCCACTACGACTCCACTATTTTATTTCATGTTTTTGTTTTCGTTCTCCTTTGGTTTTGTTTTTGCTAACCCTTAACTTCAGTTGTTGTTTGGTTGCTTCTAGTGTTTTATGTGGGTGCAACTTCAAGTCCACACCGCAACCAAGCTACGCTACTTGAGGCTGAAGCTTAAGTTTGGGGGAGTTCTACAAACTGATAGCAATAGCAATCTTAGGGGAGTACTAGTTCCTTTTAGTTTTCGTTCTCTCTTCTTTAATTTTGAATCTGCAAATCTGGGGATAGCTTCTGTGCTATACTGTTTGTTTGTATCCCGTGTGATTTTCCTTTTGTCTGCTTCCCGCAAAGGTCTTCTGGAACCTTCCCCAGTTTTGATTGGTGAACAATGGGGACATTGTTCAATTTAAGTGTGGGGGAGTGACCTTTTCGGTGAATTGTGTGCTTAAATGCTTAATCCTTCATGCTTATCTTACGATTGTCCAAAATCAAAAACTTGGACCCTTGTGTGGTGAGTTGTTCTCATTAAGACCAAATACTGTTATGAATTGTGGGATAAATGCTCAAATTTTTCTTTTTGATTGCTTTTGAGGAGCATTTTACATGCGATGTGGCCAAGTGATCTTATATGGTTGGATTTTTATTGCTTTGGGGTTCATTATGTCTTCTTTCTTAGGGATTGCTAAGGGATGCTTCTTTGTGAAAACCCTTTAAGGGACTTGTGAGACGCCATTGGTAACCAAAATGAGAGTTAAGTGTTCTTAAATGCAAAGGCTTTACGCCAAAATTTTATCTTCTCATCTCTTATGCAAAAGTGAAACAAATGCATAAATCTATTTTTCCTTTTGTTTTCTTCTCAATGCCCATTCTTGAGAGAAGTTGGCCATGGTAAAAGCTCTCCAACTTACCTAATCTTTAGAACTTTGAAGCACTCCGGATCATACTCCAAAACTCTAGTTTTTGTTTTTCCCCTAAGCACACCCATGCCACCACTAAGAGATGGTTCACACTCCTCAAAGGTTTGAATCACTTTTTTTTCTTCTCATATCCTAAAATTCATGTTAGTATTTGTTAGTCTTGAGCATTCCTTACTTGCTTGGGGGCTTGGTTTTGCTTGAGGACAAGCAAAAAGGTAAGTGTGGGTGTATTGAGTGTCTAAATGAGCATGTTTTAGGTGTGCATTTAGTATGTTTTATCAACACTTTTCATGCTCATTTCTCTACTCTAGCTAGTTTTCCTCTACTTTTGTGTTTTATTAGTGTTTTACACAATTATTATTGAAACAGGAGGAATAACATAGCTAGAATTAAAGTAGATGAAGAGACAAACACGTGGGCGCAAACAGATTCAAAATCGGAGCTAGAACGAAGAAGAAACAACATTTTGAAGTTAGCCTGCCTATAGGACCGACCCACCGACTGACCCATGGGTGGGTCGGTCGGACTTAAAAACGCGTTTTTCGGCCCCGAAATTGCTTCTGGACTCGACCGACCCACGGGACCGACCCAAGGTGGGTCGGTCGGTCGCAAATTTTGCCCAGATTTTAGCTTTTAAAAGCAGAAAAAGAGAGGAAAGAGATAGAGTTCAGGAGCAGGACTCTAGGCGACGCAGAAGAAGAGAAAAGAAGAGAAAAAAAAAGGAGAAGAAGAGGAAGAAGAAGGGGAAGGAGAAGAAGAGAAGCTCACCTCCCTCCAAGCTCCATTAATGGCTATCTCTTCTCCCTTTTCTCTTATTTGTGCTTTAATGGAGACTTGACTCACTTGTAGCTAGGGATTTGGATAAAGCCCCAAATCCCCCAAAACTCCATTGTTGAATCTTGAACATGTGTTTGTGCTTTATTTTAGTCTTTGAGCTTAATGAAGATGATTATTGAGTGTTTATGACTTCTAAACTTGTTGCTCATGATTTGGGGATTTGTTAAGGGTTTTGCTCAATTTGTCTTCTTTGTGTTAAATTGGTTGGTTTGGCCTACCGATTAGTTTAGCATTATTGTGGGATTCTATCAAAATGATATTCTAAGATAGAAACCTAAAACGTTGGGACTAAATCAAAGTTAGCCGATTTTCACTGATTTTGAGATGAGGTTCTCATTGCAATTTAGGGTAGATTTGTGCTTAATGCTTCTGATTAAATTGGGGATTTGAACGAACATTCAGTCCCCGTTAAATTGGTTAGGATTAATAGACCTGGATTTGGCTATTAATTAAATTCCCGTTGTTTAGCTATGAGTTTGAGGTTCGACAATTGGTAGAAAGGGGATGACGGGTGCGAATATCCTATCCCGAGCTACACCTATCCTAGATTAGATAGTTTAGTACTGTTTATTGCTTTCCTTTATTTCTCCAGTTACAACCCAAAAACCCAAACCCCTAATTTACATTTATGCAGTTTTGTATATATCCTCTTGCACATTTACTAAGCTTATAATTAGCTAGATAGTTACGAAGTCCCTGTGGATACGACCTTGTTGTACTACAATGATTAGGTTCACTGCCCATAGTTAGCAATCTAGTTTAATCACTATTTTGCACAACAAGTTTTTGGCGCCGTTGCCGGGGACTTCGGTCCAACTATCTGGTTTATTATCTGTTTAGTTTTTGTGCATATTTTTAATTTCCTTATTTACCCTTTTGTGTATAATTTTTTTTTCTTTTCTTTGTTGGAACTTTAAGCTGATGGATGGTTATTATGATCCAGCTGGAGGTTGGAATGGCTACTCTTATGGCCAAGAAAACTACAATCAATGGCTTGTGTGTTAGAAATGCGGAGGAAACCATGACAGTTCTCAATGTCAAGTTGGAAGCTCTAGGTTGGAGGACATGATGGTAGATTTTATCTCAACATACCAACCAAATGGGAGTAGACCAACCAGATTAGAGGACTATCATGAGTTTACATAAGTCACCAACCCATGGAGTGTATGCAAAAGGTGCGGAGAGTACCATGAGAGCCCCAAGTGTCCAACAACGATGTCAGAATTGAGATCTCTCATGGAGGACCTTAACTCTTCAGTCTACTGGAGGCCTGTGTGCCAAGAGTGTGGAGGAGACCACGAGAGTGCTCAGTGTCCTGTAATCACAATAAAGGTTGATTCACCCAGTTTGGAGGAGCTCATGTCAGATCTTATCTCTTCTTGCAAGCCTAACCTAACTATGCAAGATACTTTTACCATGAAGCAAGATACCTTCAACATGAAAATTCAAACTCAGCTCACTCAAATAATGCAACAACTTGAAAGTGAAGCAGTTCATGATGTGGAACAGCCTGTTGAGGACTTGAGCTACTTTCCAACTCCTCCCCTGTGCGAATCTGAAAGCCCAACACCACTTCACCCCCAGCTTGACTATGAAGACACTTCATCAGAAGAGAGTCTCCACTCTGACTTCAAGGATCTTTCTCCCTCTGAAGTCAGCTACCAATATTTCCCCGCCTTCTCCGTGCTCCATCAAGATGACGAGGATGCTCACATCCTCAACTTTGAGAAGGAGGAGACACTGTCTCCCTCTGACTCCTCAGAGGAGAGTACCACCACCGACTTCAAGGAGCCATCCCCCTCTGAATTTGAGGTCCACCTCGGCTCTTCCTATGAGCCTCACCCCGAGGTCGAGGATGTCTACATCCTTGAATTTGAGGAGGAGGAGCCCACTAACTTTGATCTTCATTTGAAGGATCAAGGCCCCCACCCATGCACTAATGAAGTTGGGTGGAAGCTCAACGTACACCCGCTAAGTGTGGAGGCTACCTTCCCATTTGATCCGGGACCAAAGATTGAAGACAAAGTCCGCCCCGGAGTTCACCCTGCACCGCTCACTGAAGATAAGGATGTTTACATCCTTGAATTTGAAGAGGAGGCTCCACCACAGTTTGATCCTCGTACCAAGGATCACCCACCTCAACACTTCCACCTGATGAACGATCGGTGGAGTTTACCCTTTTATCATCCTAAGTGTTGAGGCCACATTTCCTTTTGATTCGGGTCGTTCTTCATTGCTAGATGATGCCCGCCCAACCCACCCGTTGAAGCCGACTTCAACGTTCATATTCGATCCTGGATGACTTCACGGTGGTATGGTCTAGCCAAAGACCTTAAAGAAGGGCCGCTTACCGGGAGGCAACCCGGATTTCATTTCGTGTCTTGTGTTTTAAATTCCGTTAGTTTAGATTTTGCATTGTTTTCACTAATGGACTATTTTGGCATTCTTTGGACTTACCTTTTTACGCCCAATTGGTGGCGTCTATGTTATGAATACTTTGGAACAGGTAAGCCCCTCTGAAAAAGGTTTGGAATTAGGAACAATTACAAAGGAACCTCTGGCGAAATTTTCCAAGAGGACCTTCATCTCCAACGATTGAAGGTAGCACCTCAATGACCCCTCCCACTAGTAATTGTGCGGGCACCTTATCTTCCATCCGCATCTTATCGGGGAGTACTCGTTTCACCCTTCCTTTAATATTTGCCCACTACGACTCCACTATTTTATTTCATGTTTTTGTTTTCGTTCTCCTTTGGTTTTGTTTTTGCTAACCCTTAACTTCAGTTGTTTTGGTTGCTTCTAGTGTTTTATGTGGGTGCAACTTCAAGTCCACACCGCAACCAAGCTACGCTACTTGAGGCTGAAGCTTAAGTTTGGGGGAGTTCTACAAACTGATAGCAATAGCAATCTTAGGGGAGTACTAGTTCCTTTTAGTTTTCGTTCTCTCTTCTTTAATTTTGAATCTGCAAATCTGGGGATAGCTTCTGTGCTATACTGTTTGTTTGTATCCCGTGTGATTTTCCTTTTGTCTGCTTCCCGCAAAGGTCTTCTGGAACCTTCCCCAGTTTTGATTGGTGAACAATGGGGACATTGTTCAATTTAAGTGTGGGGGAGTGACCTTTTCGGTGAATTGTGTGCTTAAATGCTTAATCCTTCATGCTTATCTTACGATTGTCCAAAATCAAAAACTTGGACCCTTGTGTGGTGAGTTGTTCTCATTAAGACCAAATACTGTTATGAATTGTGGGATAAATGCTCAAATTTTTCTTTTTGATTGCTTTTGAGGAGCATTTTACATGCGATGTGGCCAAGTGATCTTATATGGTTGGATTTTTATTGCTTTGGGGTTCATTATGTCTTCTTTCTTAGGGATTGCTAAGGGATGCTTCTTTGTGAAAACCCTTTAAGGGACTTGTGAGACGCCATTGGTAACCAAAATGAGAGTTAAGTGTTCTTAAATGCAAAGGCTTTACGCCAAAATTTTATCTTCTCATCTCTTATGCAAAAGTGAAACAAATGCATAAATCTATTTTTCCTTTTGTTTTCTTCTCAATGCCCATTCTTGAGAGAAGTTGGCCATGGTAAAAGCTCTCCAACTTACCTAATCTTTAGAACTTTGAAGCACTCCGGATCATACTCCAAAACTCTAGTTTTTGTTTTTCCCCTAAGCACACCCATGCCACCACTAAGAGATGGTTCACACTCCTCAAAGGTTTGAATCACTTTTTTTTCTTCTCATATCCTAAAATTCATGTTAGTATTTGTTAGTCTTGAGCATTCCTTACTTGCTTGGGGGCTTGGTTTTGCTTGAGGACAAGCAAAAAGGTAAGTGTGGGGGTGTATTGAGTGTCTAAATGAGCATGTTTTAGGTGTGCATTTAGTATGTTTTATCAACACTTTTCATGCTCATTTCTCTACTCTAGCTAGTTTTCCTCTACTTTTGTGTTTTATTAGTGTTTTACACAATTATTATTGAAACAGGAGGAATAACATAGCTAGAATTAAAGTAGATGAAGAGACAAACACGTGGGCGCAAACAGATTCAAAATCGGAGCTAGAACGAAGAAGAAACAACATTTTGAAGTTAGCCTGCCTATAGGACCGGCCCACCGACTGACCCATGGGTGGGTCGGTTGGACTTAAAAACGCGTTTTTCGGCCCCGAAATTGCTTCTGGACTCGACCGACCCACGGGACCGACCCAAGGTGGGTCGGTCGGTCGCAAATTTTGCCCAGATTTTAGCTTTTAAAAGCAGAAAAAGAGAGGAAAGAGATAGAGTTCAGGAGCAGGACTCTAGGCGACGCAGAAGAAGAGAAAAGAAGAGAAAAAAAAGGAGAAGAAGAGAAGAAGAAGGAAGGAGAAGAAGAGAAGCTCACCTCCCTCCAAGCTCCATTAATGGCTATCTCTTCTCCCTTTTCTCTTATTTGTGCTTTAATGGAGACTTGACTCACTTGTAGCTAGGGATTTGGATAAAGCCCCAAATCCCCCAAAACTCCATTGTTGAATCTTGAACATGTGTTTGTGCTTTATTTTAGTCTTTGAGCTTAATGAAGATGATTATTGAGTGTTTATGACTTCTAAACTTGTTGCTCATGATTTGGGGATTTGTTAAGGGTTTTGCTCAATTTGTCTTCTTTGTGTTAAATTGGTTGGTTTGGCCTACCGATTAGTTTAGCATTATTGTGGGATTCTATCAAAATGATATTCTAAGATAGAAACCTAAAACGTTGGGACTAAATCAAAGTTAGCCGATTTTCACTGATTTTGAGATGAGGTTCTCATTGCAATTAGGGTAGATTTGTGCTTAATGCTTCTGATTAATTGGGGATTTGAACGAACATTCAGTCCCCGTTAAATTGGTTAGGATTAATAGACCTGGATTTGGCTATTAATTAAATTCCCGTTGTTTAGCTATGAGTTTGAGGTTCGACAATTGGTAGAAAGGGGATGACGGGTGCGAATATCCTATCCCGAGCTACACCTATCCTAGATTAGATAGTTTAGTGTTTATTGCTTTCCTTTATTTCTCCAGTTACAACCCAAAAACCCAAACCCCTAATTTACATTTATGCAGTTTTGTATATATCCTCTTGCACATTTACTAAGCTTATAATTAGCTAGATAGTTACGAAGTCCCTGTGGATACGACCTTGTTGTACTACAATGATTGGTTCACTGCCCATAGTTAGCAATCTAGTTTAATCACTATTTTGCACAACAAGTTTTTGGCGCCGTTGCCGGGGACTTCGGTCCAACTATCTGGTTTATTATCTGTTTAGTTTTTGTGCATATTTTTATTTCCTTATTTACCCTTTTGTGTATAATTTTTTTTTCTTTTCTTTGTTGGAACTTTAAGCTGATGGATGGTTATTATGATCCAGCTGGAGGTTGGAATGGCTACTCTTATGGCCAAGAAAACTACAATCAATGGCTTGTGTGTTAGAAATGCGGAGGAAACCATGACAGTTCTCAATGTCAGTTGGAAGCTCTAGGTTGGAGGACATGATGGTAGATTTTATCTCAACATACCAACCAAATGGGAGTAGACCAACCAGATTAGGACTATCATGAGTTTACATAAGTCACCAACCCATGGAGTGTATGCAAAGGTGCGGAGAGTACCATGAGAGCCCCAAGTGTCCAACAACGATGTCAGAATTGAGATCTCTCATGGAGGACCTTAACTCTTCAGTCTACTGGAGGCCTGTGTGCCAAGAGTGTGGAGGAGACCACGAGAGTGCTCAGTGTCCTGTATCACAAAAAGGTTGATTCACCCAGTTTGGAGGAGCTCATGTCAGATCTTATCTCTTCTTGCAAGCCTAACCTAACTATGCAAGATACTTTTACATGAAGCAAGATACCTTCAACATGAAAATTCAAACTCAGCTCACTCAAATAATGCAACAACTTGAAGTGAAGCAGTTCATGATGTGGAACAGCCTGTTGAGGACTTGAGCTACTTTCCAACTCCTCCCCTGTGCGAATCTGAAAGCCCAACACCACTTCACCCCCAGCTTGACTATGAAGACACTTCATCAGAAGAGAGTCTCCACTCTGACTTCAAGGATCTTTCTCCCTCTGAAGTCAGCTACCAATATTTCCCCGCCTTCTCCGTGCTCCATCAAGATCACGAGGATGCTCACATCCTCAACTTTGAGAAGGAGGAGACACTGTCTCCCTCTGACTCCTCAGAGGAGAGTACCACCACCGACTTCAAGGAGCCATCCCCCTCTGAATTGAGTCCACCTCGGCTCTTCCTATGAGCCTCACCCCGAGGTCGAGGATGTCTACATCCTTGAATTTGAGGAGGAGGAGCCCACTAACTTTGATCTTCATTTGAAGGATCAAGGCCCCCACCCATGCACTAATGAAGTTGGGTGGAAGCTCAACGTACACCCGCTAAGTGTGGAGGCCACCTTCCCATTTGATCCGGGACCAAAGATTGAAGACAAAGTCCGCCCCGGAGTTCACCCTGCACCGCTCACTGAAGATAAGGATGTTTACATCCTTGAATTTGAAGAGGAGGCTCCACCACAGTTTGATCCTCGTACCAAGGATCACCCACCTCAACACTTCCACCTGATGAACGATCGGTGGAGTTTACCTTTCACATCCTAAGTGTTGAGGCCACATTTCCTTTTGATCGGGTCGTTCTTCATTGCTAGATGATGCCCGCCCAACCCACCCGTTGAAGCCGACTTCAACGTTCATATTCGATCCCGGATGACTTCACGGTGGTATGGTCTAGCCAAAGACCTTAAAGAAGGGCCGCTTACCGGGAGGCAACCCGGATTTCATTTCGTGTCTTGTCTTTTAAATTCCGTTAGTTTAGATTTTGCATTGTTTTCAATAATGGACTATTTTGGCATTCTTTGGACTTGCCTTTTACGCCCAATTGGTGGCGTCTTGTTTGAATATTTGGAACAGGTAAGCCCCTCTGAAAAAGGTGGAATTAGGAACAATTACAAAGGAACCTCTGGCGAAATTTTCCAAGAGGACCTTCATCTCCAACGATTGAAGGTAGCACCTCAATGACCCCTCCCACTAGTAATTGTGCGGGCACCCTATCTTCCATCCGCATCTTATCGGGGAGTACTCGTTTCACCCTTCCTTTAATATTTGCCCACACGACTCCACTATTTTATTTCCTGTTTTTGTTTTCGTTCTCCTTTGGTTTTGTTTTTGCTAACCCTTAACTCAGTTGTAGTTTGGTTGCTTCTAGTGTTTTATGTGGGTGCAACTTCAAGTCCACACCGCAACCAAGCTACGCTACTTGAGGCTGAAGCTCAAGTTGGGGGAGTTCTACAAACTGATAGCAATAGCAATCTCAGGGGAGTACTAGTTCCTTTTAGTTTTCGTTCTCTCTTCTCTAATTTTGAATCTGCAAATCTGGGGATAGCTTCTGTGCTATACTGTTTGTTTGTCCCGTGTGATTTTCCTTTTGTCTGCTTCCCGCAAAGGTCTTCTGGAACCTTCCCCGTTTTGATTGGTGAACAATGGGGACATTGTTCAATTTAAGTGTGGGGGAGTGACCTTTTCGGTGAATTGTGTGCTTAAATGCTTAATCCTTCATGCTTATCTTGCGATTGTCCAAAATCAAAAACTTGGACCCTTGTGGTGAGTTGTTCTCATTAAGAACAAATACTGTTATGAATTGTGGGATAAATGCTCAAATTTTTCTTTTTGATTGCTTTTGAGGAGCATTTTACATGCGGTGTGGCCAAGTGATCTTATATGGTTGGATTTTTATTGCTTTGGGGTTCATTCTGTCTTCTTTCTTAGGGATTGCTAAGGGGTGCTTCTTTGTGAAAACCCTTTAAGGGACTTGTGAGACGCCATTGGTAACCAAAATGAGAGTTAAGTGTTCTTAAATGCAAAGGCTTTACCAAAATTTTATCTTCTCATCTCTTATGCAAAAGTGAAACAAATGCATAAATCTATTTTTCCTTTTGTTTTCTTCTCAATGCCCATTCTTGAGAGAAGTTGGCCATGGTAAAAGCTCTCCAAGTTACCTAATCTTTAGAACTTTGAAGCACTCCGGATCATACCCAAAACTCTAGTTTTTGTTTTTCCCCTAAGCACACCCATGCCACCACTAAGAGATGGTTCACACTCCTCAAAGGTTTTAATCACTTTTTTTCTTCTCATATCCTAAATTCATGTTAGTATTTGTTAGTCTTGAGCATTCCTTACTTGCTGGGGGCTTGGTTTTGCTTGAGGACAAGCAAAAAGGTAAGTGTGGGGGTGTATGAGTGTCTAAATGAGCATGTTTTAGGTGTGCATTTAGTATGTTTTCAACACTTTTCATGCTCATTTCTCTACTCTAGCTAGTTTTCCTCTACTTTTGTGTTTTATTAGTGTTTTACACAATTATTATTGAAACAGGAGGAATAACATAGCTAGAATTAAAGTAGATGAAGAGACAAACACGTGGGCGCAAACGATTCAAAATCGGAGCTAGAACGAAGAAGAAACAACATTTTGAAGTTAGCCTGCCTATAGGACCGACCCACCGACTGACCCATGGGTGGGTCGGTCGGACTTAAAAACGCGTTTTTCGGCCCCGAAATTGCTTCTGGACTCGACCGACCCACGGGACCGACCCAAGGTGGGTCGGTCGGTCGCAAATTTTGCCCAGATTTTAGCTTTTAAAAGCAGAAAAAGAGGAAAGAGATAGAGTTCAGGAGCAGGACTCTAGGCGACGCAGAAGAAGAGAAAAGAAGAGAAAAAAAAGGAGAAGAAGAGGAAGAAGAAGGGGAAGGAGAAGAAGAGAAGCTCACCTCCCTCCAAGCTCCATTAATGGCTATCTCTTCTCCCTTTTCTCTTATTTGTGCTTTAATGGAGACTTGACTCACTTGTAGCTAGGGATTTGGATAAAGCCCCAAATCCCCTAAAACTCCATTGTTGAATCTTGAACTTGTGTTTGTGCTTTATTTTAGTCTTTGAGCTTAATGAAGATGATTATTGAGTGTTTATGACTTCTTAACTTGTTGCTCATGATTTGGGGATTTGTTAAGGGTTTTGCTCAATTTGTCTTCTATGTGTTAAATTGGTTGGTTTGGCCTACCGATTAGTTTAGCATTATTGTGGGATTCTATCAAAATGATATTCTGAGATAGAAACCTAAACCGTTGGGACTAAATCAATGTTAGCCGATTTTCACTGATTTTGAGATGAGGTTCTCATTGCAACTTAGGGTAGATTTGTGCTTAATGCTTCTGATTGAATTGGGGATTTGAACGAACATTCAGTCCCCGTTAAATTGGTTAGGATTAATAGACCTGGATTTGGCTATTAATTAAATTACCGTTGTTTAGCTATGAGTTTGAGGTTCGACAATTAGTAGAAAGGGGATGACGGGTGCGAATATCCTATCCCGAGCTACACCTATCCTAGATTATATAGTTTAGTGTTTATTGCTTTCCTTTATTTCTCCAGTTACAACCCAAAAACCCAAAACCCCTAATTTACATTTATGCACTTTTGTATATATCCTCTTGCACATTTACTAAGCTTATAATTAGCTAGATAGTTACAGAGTCCCTGTGTATACGACCTTATTGTACTACAATGATTGGGTTCACTGCCCATAGTTAGCAATCTATTTTAATCACTTTTTTGCACAACACCTATGACTATACTTTAGGTAATTGATTAAAATTAATCAAATGTTGGAGAGTTGGTGAGTGTGTTGATAGGTAAACCCAGCTAATCATTGACTACTGGTTGCATATAGTGATCACTAGAGTTAATGCCCGGATCGGGTCTACTTTTGTTAAATCCTGATGAACCTACATAGATCGTTAGGCCGAGTGTACTACTGTTGGTACCAGGCTCCGACCATTTAAGGACTCCTTTAAAAAGGCAAAGTGAAAGTCCTGGGATCTTTTGATCCTTGGCATTATGAGCACCTTTGTGTGTATGTGGGACGACTTTCCATGTGACTTATTTCAGGTTGTCCTAACTTGACATCCTACATCGTTAATTATAGTACGATGATATATGAGGGCCTGGGAGGCCGGTTGTAATAATGTATATCGATCGCTAAAAGCGACTACGCGGTTTATTGTATTCGATTTCAATACCTGTCATTTATATAAAAGATGAGTGTGCATTGTAGTGAATGTTTGTGTGTTTAATTATGTCTTTTACAGTACTCAATATAAATTGCAAAGTGGTACATCATGTAATGCATCTAATGCTAAGACGGTTAATATGACTTATGTGACCAATAGGGTCCAAAATACATACCTAGCATACTCGGCGTTTATCACTGAGCCTCCACGATGTTTTGTAGGACGTTGATTGCGTGGAAGCCAAAATGTGGGACCCAGATAGTTAGGGCTTTTGTTTTTGCTTACCGCACTGAGACTTCGTATTGTATTATGTTAGACTTTGGTTTGTACTGTGACGCTGTTGTATATATTTGAGAATGGTTAGACGCGTACTTGTCTTGGATTGTGGCATTACTACCTTAGTGAAACTATGTAAAAGGCAACTCTGAGATAAGTCCAATTTTATTGGATAAATCATGTTGCTATAGTAGTAGTGTGAAAGTATAATTGGAACTCCTTACGAGTCTCCTGATGGTTGTTGAATCCATGATCATGAAGTACCAATTTTAACGCTATTGCAGCAGAATAATTAATGGGTTATGGTATCTATAGATAAACATGTATGAATAACCCCCACCATCCAAGAAATTAAATGAGGGTGTGTTTAATTGAATTTGTGGCTTAATACCCAGATGATAATAGATGATTACATTTATATTGATTAGAAAATACATACCTCCAAAAGTTCTACTTATAAAAGATGTCGATATTAATATTGAGCAAATATGCTAAAGTACAAAAGTGTGGATGTATTCAACCAAGTACTTCCCAAGTAACTGGGTGCAGGACCAATTAAAGATTGGGGATACATACAATTAAAGTATTAAAGTGATGTCTTCAGTAGGGGGAGCAATGATCATTGTACTCTTTTTTCCTCCACCATGGTGTTTTTCACATTGAGTTTTTTCCAGGTAAGGTTTTAATGAGGCAATCGATGAAAATTCCAATGGATTCATTGTATGTGAATGCCAAGTGAAAATATCTATGATTGATTATTATAGTTATGTAAAGTTATTGTAAGACTGTACTCTTTTCCTTTACACGAGATTTTTATCCCACAAGGTTTTTCCAGGCGAGGCTTTTCACGAGACAACATATAACAAGATGTTTTGTCCAAGGGGGAGTGTTATAAATAGATAATTTATAGTGGACTCCACATCTTATGTAATCAGGGTTTCTCATGTACTCTTTATAAAATAGCGGCTTGTATACTATTGGAACGAGGAGAATACCAGTTGCCTCTCTATCTTGTCTCTCTCTATAATATCTCTTCTTCTCATTTACAACAGATTGTGGTTAATTGTTAATCATTTACTTGTAGTTAATTGGAATTAGTTGTAGTTAATTACATTGTAGCTATTTAGCTGCATTTAAATGTGAAAACAAAATTATTTAGTTGCATTTAAATATAAAAAACGTTTGTTACGCCTATTAAATAATTACTAAATTGTTTATTAGTTGGAGTTACACATATAAATGAATTATTTAGTTGTAGTTAGTTTCGTGTTATACATTTTAGGTAATTACTTAGTATTGAATTAATTGTGATTATTTGTAGTTAATTACTTATACACGAAATTAATTATTTGTAGTTAATTGGAACCGAATGCCGTAGTTAATTACTTAGAAGTTATTTAATTGATTTAAAAAAGAAATGAATTAGTTGCAATATAATTTAAAAATAATTATTAAGAATATTTAGTAATCACTAAAATAGTTTGTTAAACTAGTTAAATAAAAAATTAAATTAATTAATTGTAGTTAGATTCGTGTTATTAATTTTTGTAAATTACATAGTATTTGATCAATTGTTGTAATTTTTAGTTAGTTACCTAACTACGAAATTAATTATTTGTAGTTAATTGGAATTAGTTATTGTAGTTAACTACTTAGTATTTATTTATGTAACGCCCCTATTTAATATATTTATAGCGAAAATAAAATACTAAAGGCGTAACAGACCATCGGGTTCCAAACACCCGGTACCAAACCTCACCAATTACAACTTAAAAGATTACAATAGCCACGGTCTGAACCTCGAGAAAACTTAACATAAACATAACAGTAGTAAAATACATTAACTCTCCACACAACCTAATCTCATCCCAATCACTCGTTCTCTTCGTGGCCACCTGTATAATAATTCGTACCTGCAAGATAAAACCAAGCAGCCCACCCCGGGAGGGGTGAGTCAGTTCCCTGGAATGGAACTGGTACGATTCTCCAAAACAAAACCTTTAAACATATCTCTTAAATAAGCAATAACTTGAAGTCAAACAACTTAAAACAAAACAGAGGAATAAGGCACTTCAAAATCACCAAGTCAAAGATAACAGGATAAGGTTAGAGGTAAATAACAGAAAAGTAAAGTTAGTCAATCAAAAGTCACACCATGAGTTAGTCAACATCCATTGCTTATGTTAGATTCAGTTCCAGCAAGGAGTAGAAAGTCTCAAATAGTCACAAGGACTAGGAATGAAAGAAGAGATCCAAGAACCAACAACTCAAGAGTGAAATAGCACCAATTGGGAGAGATGGGCCCCACCGCCAGATAATAATGTCCATATGGACGAGGGATATACAACCCTCTGCTGTCAGATATAAATGTCCTGGTGGACGAGGGATATACAACCCCCTGCTGTCTGATATAAATGTCCTTGTGAACGAGGGATATACAGCCCCCTGCTGTTACCGGTGAAGATGCGCGCACGTCACAACAACAGACTCAGCTCATGGATGAAACAATATTCAGAGTCAAAGGAAGAATTACCAAGATTGTCCTTTTCCATACTTCCACTAGATCACTAGCTACACCAGAGCAATACCAAAACACTCAGTCCTACAGAATCCAGAAGCGTAAACCCTAGGCAGTCAATGTCTAATGAAATAACCCAATAGAAGGAACCAAAAACCATGTAAGTTTCACATTCAAGGCTCAGTTAGTCACATCAAGCCGAGTTAGCCACACAATAGTTCCCTTTTTAAATTCTTTTAAACTCAGTTAGCGTTTTTCAAAAACGTCTCATAAGTCGGTCAGTAAAAGTATCAGCGTACAAGAAATCGTACCTGGTATGTGAAGAACAGTAATTAACTCGAATGAGAGACCCCCAATAGTAACCTATAATTAAGGTGTTCCAAGTGTTGATTAGTTAAGGGACTTATAAACTAAACATCTTCTATTCTTACGATTTATAGTTCCAGGTTTACCATTATTCCCTCACAAAGGTTTGGGCTAGATGAAATACCCCGAACTTAAATATAGGGATTAAAATAGATCTAATACGTATTTAAGGGCCTAATGGTACCTAATTAATACTAGTAAGGAAAAATAAATCCAAAAGAATAAATAAACTCTTAAAAGCAGGAAAACACGCTAAAGGTTAAATAACCAAGGAGGTATGAGACCTCGGTTAGAGTATTATATGGATTCTAAAAGGTTTAATAAGACCTAAATAATATACGGAACAACTCCCGAAGAAACGGATCCAAATAATGTATTAAAACCCAATAGAGCTTTAACACCGTTTTTCGAGAAGACCCGAAAATGTGATTTTAAAAATGGGTCAAACAACCCGTAAAAATTATAAGTCATTAAATAAATATTATTGAGCATTTATGAAAGCTTAATAACCAATAAAATAAAGGAACGGGAAAATTCCGGAAAACGGCCCGGTTAGTGACAACACCTAAACCGGTAAAATAACGAGCGTTTTCTGTAAAAGACGAAAAAAACGCTCCAGCTAATATAACTGTAGGGGGCCGGTTTTTATCAGTCAAATAACTCCCTCACACACACATGTAACTAGCTAGCTAAATAAGAGAGCCAAAAAGCAAAAAAAAGAAACATAAAGTAAAAGCTACTTTATTTACCTTCCTCTCACCTCACTCTCACAACTCACTCATCTCTCTCTTTCCTCTTCCCCCCATCGATTTCTCTCTCCCTCTCTCTTCTGGCTGCTGTGATTTTGGAGCTCCACAAGAAGCTCTAATGGCTTCCCTCCTTCAACCTCATGCTTCATCCTCATGTAAGCTCCAAACTCAAAAATAATCACATATTTGTAATCCCCTCATCCTCCTCTATCATTCCCTCTTTTCAAAATTCGAAAAAGGATGAGTTTCATCTCCATGGGTTTTCCCCATTTGAAGAGAAAAGCACACCATTATGGAGCTTGGAGTCTCTCTTTCCAACAAGGTAAAAATCTACATGAAAAACTCATGTTTTCCCCACCTTACTTCACAACCGATTTTTGCCTCTTTGTAATGCCTTGTTTTCTCTCTCTCCTTTGAGCAAAATATCAACCTAGCAATGGTGGTGGATTCACCTTCTTGAACCAAGGGCTAAAACCCCTTCTAAAACTCTCCAAAGGTAAACCCTAGAAATTTCATTTCAAAAACACTTCAATGAATTGACATTAATTTAAGAGTTAGTATATTAATTGTAGTGTTTTGTGTTCATTGGGTGATGGGAATGGAGTTTGGCAACTCCATTCCCCACATGGCCGATTTGGGCAAGAAAGGAAGAAGGAGGAGAAATGAGAAAAAAAGAAGGAATTAAAAGCTCAAGGTAAGGGCTCCTTCCTAAGGTTAAGATTTAATGTATTAGAGTAATGGGAATGGGTAATCAATTTAAAAGAACCTAAACTATGGTATTAGTATTGGAGTTTATGAAGTTTTGAGTATTAGAGAACTAGTAAGTAAATTGTAGGCCTTAGAGCCAAGTATATTGTGTATGAGTATTGGTATTGATGCATGATGGAGTATTGATGTATTGTGATGGTTTGTATAGCTTTGTGTGCTGGTAGGACCCTTGTATGGGTGTGGCTAGATTAGGAATGAATTTGATGAAAAATGTGAGTGTGGAGAAGTAAGGAAAGTAGGTGAACTATGGTGAAATTTTGGTAGGAATTAGGTATCTAAGAATGACTTGGTGAATGGGAGAACCAAGGTGTATATTGGATTGGGTAGATATGTTTAGTAGTGATGAAGAGGTAGTTGTAGTATGAGAAACAAGAAGTGTAAAAATCTGTAGCAAAGTGTGTAAAATGCCTTGGAGAAGTTAGGAAAAAAATTAGTGTGTAGGAATTGGTAAATTGGGAATGTTGACTTGGGTATAGATGGTACAATTGCTTGGAAATGAATTGGCATGGTAAGAAGAGGTATTTGGGATGCTAGAGTGACATTGGTAGAGAAGTATTGGATGGTAGAAGTTGGTTTAAAAATCTGTAGCAATGAAGAAAGAAAATAGGTATAAGTGCTGGGATGAAGTGAGGAAAATTGTGTAAGTGGATTGATGGATTTAGCAATAATTTGATGGATGAACTAAGGTGAATTAGAGGATTTGAATGTTGTTTAAACATGTGGGATTACATGTAGGAAGATTGGAGAAACAATGGGCAAAGTATAGAACTGAAAACAGAAATAAAAATGCAAATACTGGGCCGGACCGACCTTGGGACCGAACTTGCAAGGTCGGTCGAGCCCATATTTACAAAGACGGGAAAGCTTCTGGAATGGACCGAACTTGCGACCGGACTTGCAAGTTCGGTCGGACCAGAAAATTCTTCCGTCTGCAACCTAATGGAATGGACCGAACTTGCGACCGGACTTGCAAGTTCGGTCGGCCAGAAAAATTTCCGTCGAGTAAGCTACTGGAATGGACCGACCTTGCGACCGGACTTACAAGGTCGGTCGGGCTAAAATTTTCACATACGAAACTCACTGGAATGGACCGACCTTGGGACCGGACTTGCAAGGTCGGTCGGCCCTGTAATTCTCCAGCGTAATTCCTTACTGACTTGGACCGAACTTGCGACCGGACTTGCAAGTTCGGTCGAGTCATACAAAAAAAAAAAAATTAATTAATATATAAATAATATATATATATATATATATATATATATACATGTATGTGTATACCCACCTATACATATGTGCATATATGTAAGTAAACCATTGTTAAGTAACTAGGAGTAAGTAAATAAATACAAGTATTGGAATGCAAGACTTAGTAAGTATGGATTAGTAAACGTAAGAGTAATCGGGTTAAGTTAATGATAGTTAGATTAATCATTCAACTGTATGTATATAATAGGATTTGAATTGTGAACACCGGAGGAATGTTGGGAAACAAGTACAACGGTGAAAGGTATGATTTCTTCATGCCCTGTATCCTAATCTGGTTACCCCGATTTGTATGCTTATCTGATCACCTAAATAAGATAAATGCATGAATCGGACTATATTGCACTTACTCGTGCCTGCTTACATTGTTCTTGGTATTTGTCTTGAACAATAGTTTGTATAATTCATGAAATATATGAATGATTGACTTGTATTCGAATCTTGTATTGTACTCAAGTATTGTATTGTATTTTGTATAAATGAGTATTGAGCATTGTAATTGTGTATGTGGCTTGCATGAATGACTTCTGCTAATTCCTAACTACCTAACTCCTAACTTAAGTGAGTAAACTGGAATGAGTAGAAGTCCGATATAGCTTCGGCCACGCGTGAGGATGCGGAGTCACAAGAGGTTGGCTGCAATTCCTGACTCTTAAACTGGTCCGCGGCCCAAATCCCTTAAATGGGTAGCATCCCGGATTGGTGAGTCAAGTAAATCCCGGAGGTGGGACGGAGTAGTCCCCAGGGCCGGAGGTCCCGACGACTTAACATGAGTAAGAGTAAGAGTAAGTAAGTAAGTATGAGTATGAGTATGTATGCGTATGTATGAAATAACGAGTAAAAGAGTAATCTCCACCCGATTAACCCGGGTGGACCAATGAAGCTAACAAGTATTGTATATTGTGTATGTAATGTGTATGTGTAATTCGGAAAAAGGTAAGTATGTATTGAATGGTTTATGTTGTACTTCGTGTATGTAATGAAGTGTTTGTATGTGTGTATGTCTTGCGTAATGTATTGTAATATTATGTATAAGAGCATGTATGCATGTATGTTTGAATGAAATCAACCGCATGTATTCGACCAAGTGGTCGGCGTACCCTCACTAGTACGCGGGGTATGCGGTTATCATGCTCGGCGATAGCTGACCCCTTCGGGGGAACGTTTTTAGTGTGCAGGTACCGAAGCGGGTGTGGTCAAGGTATGAGACCGGAGGCACACCCTTGTATTTAGAAGCAAGTAGCTTGTGAGGAACGGGTAGTAAGTAGTCTCGTAGTGGGTACGTATGAACTTGGAAGAGGTAGTATACTTGTATAAGGATCTTAGTAAACTCGGTATGTGGATTATATTGTATTGTATTTGAAGTACTGTATCGAATGGAAGATTGTAGCATTTATTGGTATACAAAGTGTGTATGGTAGATATGTAATACTCGGGATTCCGGTCCATCAGACCGATGTTGTATGTAGTAGCAGTAGCCTTGTTAGTCACGTGGGTGACTAACGGCATTGTATCACCCTCATTAGGTAAGTATGTATCCGCTGCGTGTATCTGATGTGTAAGGAGATTGGATGGTAAGCACAGAATTAATGGTAGGGGTGTTACACTAGATTTTGTTAATTAAATCTTTTGTTAGGCCCATTTTATTTAACCTGGAATGATTTAGGATTTATCCCGAGAGTGGCCCAAACTCTCATTGAATTGTTTAAGTGGGCTTTTGGAGTTCATAGACTTGGGCTCAGTAGGTTAGCCCAAGACCGTGTTACGTTCACGTTGTTTAATTAAACCCTTAAGTTATCGTTGACTATTTTGTTACGCACCGATTAAGGTCCTAAAGTTTAATATATATATTCTTCTTATTATAGTCCCCACAAGGAATGTTATTTCCTTCATCTATTTTTAATTTATATATATATATATATGAAGATTTATCCGGAACATTTTTAAGAAATTTTATTGTATTTAATTATATTTAATAACTTTTAGACATGTCCACAACCGATATATGGTTTATAAAATAAAGTATTTTGTTTTATTTATTTACTATATATATATATATGCATGTACATGTAATAGAATTTATTTAAGTCATCCTTAATGTAGCGTATTGTATTAAAATTATCTCTATTAACTTCAACATATATCCGCATTCCATGTGTGTTTTATAAAGTATTACTTTTGTACATTTTAGAATATTAGCTTCTATAGTTTTAGTTAATATAAGTGTTGATTTATTTAGCTTCTTGTTTTAACCTAAGTTACTATTTAATTCCTTTTATATATGTGTATATATATATTTTTCTTAGTTTTAATTAAGAATGTTAACTTCCATATTATATAATAAATAAAATGTAGATTAGTTTAGTTCCTTGATTTAACATCAGTTTCTATTTTATTTCTCTCATATAAGTATATATATATGTAAACAATTTTTACTTCACTTAAAAGTTAATTCCCAAAATATTTATAAACATACTGTTACTAGATGCTAATTTAGTCTTCTCATATTTTTCCCAACCTAAAAAGTTCATTAGTAAGCTATACTTTAATTTTGGTTACATTAAAAACCTTATATTATAAGATAACTTATGAAAAGCCTTATAAATACAATTTTTAAACCCATTTCCTCATGTCCAAAATTCCCCAAATTGATTATATAGTAACTATAACATTTTAGACATATTATAAAATTTTTATTTCATAAAAATATCTTTTTAAATTATCCAAATAATTCCATAATACTCATAACTTGCAAAAATCATAACTTACGTTTAAAAACTCAAAACCGACATTAATTTACATCATAATAAACTACATTTTATAAGGAATCTATGGTTAAAAGTTCAAGTCAAATTACATTTGGGAAGGTCATTAAATAAATTCGGCAAGTTAGGGTTTAATTCTGGAATTATTACAAAACTTAAACATTTAAAAACTTCCACGTTTTAATCTCGGCCGTCCGTTTCTCTTAACTCCGATCGGACGGCCACTGAAACTCGAGTTCTTCAGCGAACTCAGCCGATGACTCGAGTACTAAATCGGTGATTTCTCTCAACTCACTGAACCAATTTTGATGATTTTTGTCTCATTGGATTCGAAATTCCAAGACGCTTCTAATGGTACCAATTATGCGAGCTATGATGCAGTATAATGTAAATACGATTCTAGGTTTAACAAGTTAGGGTTCTTATAGTTTTTCGAATTCGAATTGAGCAATTCTCCCGATTCAGCACGTAATTGATCAAATTGAAAGCTGGGTTAGGTCGGTAATGCAAAATCGAGTGACAACATCGGAGGAATTGAACGGAGACTTACCAGAGAAGCACCGGTGACGGAAATCGTAATCGGTTTTCTAGAAAAAGTTTAAACTTTGAACTGTTCTAGTAGCTAACTTTGTGGATCTATAAAATAAGTTCTAGATCAAATTAGACAACGTGTGTGGGCTTAATCGAAAGAGGAATTATAGATCTACAAATTGATAGCAAGAACTTAATCTAACTTGCAATATACAGAAAGAAATCTAGCCCTAAAGTTACGAGTTTACCTTGTGTTTTTTCTATGATTTTATGCGATGTTGGATCAGGAACTTTAGGCACCTCGATCTTCCAAATGGTTGCGAATCAGCCTTGGCCGTTAACATGAAAATTGTAGAGGGATTTTATATCTTCAAAACAAGCTAACGAACATGAAATTTGGCTGAGAAACGAAGAAGTTATGACGAGACGAAGTTTACCTGATTTCAGAACAATTTGAAATTCTGGGTTACGGCTTTGCAGGGAGGCAACTTTGGATTGAATTTTTGGTGGATGTAAGAAGATTTAGGTCAAGTGTGAGCTACGGTTGTAAATAGGAGATTAAGGAGAAGATAATGAAGAAGACGACACTGGAAAATTCAAAAGGATGGGTGAGATACAACCGTCACAAGTTAGGGCAAAATACTGGTGAGAATGAGAATACTTAGCCAATTTTGCTGGGAATTCCGGCGAGGCTGACGTGGCGGACATGTGTCTGAGTCAGGAGAACCCTAGCCATGTCAGCAATCTACAAATTTTTGACCCTAAACTTCATTCTATCATAACTTTGGCTAGGATGATCCGTTTTTTACGTTCTTTTTATCAATCTTCTTGGTTTTCCATAACCTTTTTATTGGTATAGGTTTCATGGGCTGGTTTGACCATTCTCAAAAAGTCAACCCTAGCAAGGCTTAATAAGCTTTAGGGTTTCCATGATTTTATATTGACTTTTATGATTCAATTTAATGTTCCAACTCTTTCTAAAATTTATAATATACTTGGAGTGTTTAGAAATTTTTCCAAGATTTATTGACTTATAGATCTTATTATTAAATTCATAATACTATATAATAATATATAGTAATCTAATATTTAATAGTATTCTTTAGGATTAAATAGAAGAAATCCCATGATTTAATTTCTATAATTCCATATAAGAATATAATAATTTATTATTCATAATTCCATACAATAATTTAATAATTAATAGTATTATTTATCGTTTAATAAAAAAAATCCCCTAAATTATTTTAAATTAATTTAGGGGTATTTTAGTATATCCCCTTTAAAAGAAACTTCGCCTCGTAGTTTAAACATCAACTTGAGATGATAATAATTCCAACGAATTTTCATACCAATCCAATCCTTAATTTCCATCCATTCTATTTCATTATTCCACTCGAGATTACTCAGAATCAAACTGAATCAAAATATACCAAGATATATATTTCATGATGAAAATCAAAAGTCACATACTACTGTGTCATAATGTAAAACTACGTACACATATACACCTCTCACTCTACTAATAATGGTCACACTCTACTAATAATGCAACATGGCATAATCCAGATGAGGTAACGAAGGAGGTGTATGCCAGTATATCCCCCTTAAAAGAGCTAAGGTACGCCTTCATACCGCTACTAACGTGAGCTACAGAGGGATAAGAAAACATCATGCGGATAGATGTGGGTACTTCACTCTCATAGAGTCCTCAGTCTCCCAAGTAGCTTCCTCAACCCCATGATGCTCCCAAAGAACTTTCACCAGTTTGACTGATCTGCTTCTCGTTTCTCGGACCTTCGTGTCCAAGATCTGAATAGGAGTCTCCTCATACCTCAGTGTAGGCTCAATCTCCAATCTCTCTGGCTGTAGTACGTGAGAAGGGTCAGACATATACTTCTTCAGCTGAGATACATGAAACACGTCGTGTACCTTCCCCAACTCCACTAGTAGATCGAGTCTGTAAGCAGCTGGGCCCACTCGCTCCGTAATCCTGTATGGACCAACATACTTAGGGCTTAGTTTCCTCCTCATCCCAAATCTGAATATACCTCTCATCGGAGACACTTGTAAGAAAACCATGTCACCCAACTGAAACTCGAGCTCTCTGGTGCGCTAATCCCCATAAGATTTCTGTCTAGACTGTGCTGCCCTCATGTGCTGCTGAATAACTCTGACGTCATCCTACAGTGTCTGAATGTACTCGGGCCCAATCAAGACTGCCTCGGTAGGGTCACTCCATGATAAGGGAGTCCGGCACGGCCTGTCATACAGAGCCTGGAACGGTGCCATGCCGATAGACGAGTGGTAGGAGTTATTGTAGGAGAACTCCACCAGGTGTAGACGCTCTACCCAACTCCCCTGATAGTCCAGAGCGACCGCTCGCAGCATATCCTCCAGCGTCTGAATCGTCCTCTCAGTCTGCCCATCAGTCTGAGGGTGAAAGGCTGTGCTAAGGCGTAGCTGAGTACCAAACGCCTCCTGCACCTGACACCAAAATTTGTTGAGGAAACGCGTGTCACGATCGGAGACGATCGTCTTCGGTACCCCATGGTACCAGATGTGCTATGTGGTGAACACCTCAGCCAGCTTGGGCACCTTCCATGTGTCCTTGATAGGTATAAACCTGGCTGTCTTGGTCAACCTATCGACTATCACCCAAATAGAATTTAGTCCGCCTCTAGCTGGAGGGAGACCGACCACAAAATCCATGCTGATGTCGTCAAACTTCCAACACGGTACTGGTAATGACTGAATCTGGCCTCTTGGTTGGTGATGCTCAAACTTCACCTTCTGATAGGTGAGGCATTGGGAGATGAAATCTGCTACATCCCTCTTCATCCCGCTCCACCAGAATAACTGCTTCAAATCTTTATACATCTTGGTGGCTCCTGGGTGTACTGATAACGTAGAGGAATGAGCTTCAGAGAGAATCCTGGTCTGAAGTTCTGTCGCATCCTGAGGAACGTAGAGTCTGCCTCTGACTCGAAGGTGTCCCTCACTGTCAAGCTCGTACTCATACTTCAGACCATCGGTCAAACCGTCTGCTAACTTCTGCCTGACGCCCTGTAGGTATACATCACTGTCCTGGGCTGCGTATATCTCTTCAGCTATCGTGGTCGTCTCTATCAAGGCTAGGAGTGAATATGCTCTCCTACTCAGAGCGTCTGCCACGACATTCCCTTTACCTTCAGTGTACTGAAGGTTGATATCATAATCAGCCAGTAGCTCGACCCATCGTCGCTGTCTCAGGTTCAGCTCCTTCTGGGTCCAGATGTACTTCAGACTCTTATGGTCTATCATAATCCGGACTGTGGCTCCATACAAGTAATGTCGCCAGATCTTCAAGGCGGAGACTATGGCGAGGAGCTCAAGGTCGTGTGTGGGGTAATTTTCTTCGTGTTTCTTCAGTTGTGGAGAAGCATACGCTACCACTCTGCCATTCTGCATCAGTACCCCACCAATCCCTCTGCCTGAAGCATCACAATACACCTCGTATCCCTTGTTCCCTTCAAGGATTACTAACACTGGAGCCGTGGTTAAGGCGTCCTTCAGCGCCTGAAAGGAGACCTCACAAGCCTCTGTTCATACAAACGGGCTATCCTTATTCATCAGAGAGGTCAAGGGCTTGGCTAGCCTGGAGAAGTCCTTCACAAAGCGTCTATAGTAGCCAGCCAACCCAAGGAAACTCCTAATCTCTGTCACAGTGCAAGGTCTATGCCAGCTCTTCACTGTCTCAATCTTAGCTGGGTCTACTGAAAATCCCTCAGCTGAGATCACATGGCCAAGAAATGACACCTTGTCTAGCCAGAATTCACACTTGCTGAACTTGACATATAGTTTCTTCTCTCTCAGAGTCTCCAAGGCTGTCCTCAAATGCTGCTCATGTTCCTCCCTACTCTTGGAGAAGATCAAGATGTCGTCTATGAATACGACCACTGACTTATATAGCTAGGCTTGGAAGACTCTCTACATCAGGTCCATGAATCTCGCTGGTGCATTGGTCAGTCCAAACGGCATCACTGTGAACTCGTAGTGGCTGTATCTGGTTCAGAAGGCTGTCTTCTCTATATCTGACTCAGCTACAGCTATCTGATGATATCCGGAACGCAGGTCAATCTTGGAGAACACCTTAGCTCCCCTCAGCTGGTCGAACAAGTCATCGATCCTGGGCACTGGGTACTTATTCTTGATCATGACATTGTTCAGCTCCCTGTAGTCGATACAAAGTCTCATGCTCCCGTTCTTCTTCTTGACAAAAAGCACTGGAGCACCTCAAGGTGAGACACTGGGTCTGATGAAACCCTTATCTAGTAGCTCCTGCAGCTGTTTCTTCAACTCAACCATCTCTGCAGGGCCCATCCAGTAGGGAGCCTTAGCAATCGGTCCCGTGCCAGGTATGAGGTCGATGTTGAATTCAACCTCTCTCAGTGGTGGTAGTCTAGGTAGCTCCTCTGGAAAAACGTCGGGGTACTCCGACACAATGGGAACATCGCTCTAGAACTTCGGATCCGTCCTCAGATCCTGGGCATAACAGTAGTAGGCGGTAGCGCCCTTGGACACCTTCTTCATCAGGGATAAAGCCGATACAACCTTCACAGTCGGCTGCTTAGGCTGCATTCGGTATGACACTGTGACCCCTGTAGCTGACTTCAGGAGGAGGCGATGCTCTGCACAGTGTAGTCTGCCTTTGTACCGCTGTAGCGTGTCCATGCCCACAATTATGTTGAATCCCATGCCAGGGAAGACAATGGCATCAAGAAGGAAGTCTGCTCCCTTGATGTGTATGCTCAGATTCTTGCACTGCTTATTGCACTTGATCAACTCTCTGGATGGCAGCAAGACTGAGCAATCATGGATATCCTCTGTGGGAGCATTGATCTTAGCATGAAACGCTTGTGATATGAAGGAATGGGAGGCTCCAGAATCGAACAGGACGGTGGCCTCCACTCCATTAATTAGGAACGTGCCTGAAATTATAGGATATATTTTTAAGATTCTGGGCAAATGTTCCAAGGTAATTACTCAGGGTTAATGTTTATACCTGTGATGACCATTCCATTGCTCTTTGCTTGAGCCTGGTTCAACACATTCAACCTGATCCCTGAGTTTCCAACCCCTACAATAAAGCAATAAAATTCTTAGAATTTCCATTCTTATTGAAAGCTTCATGAGCAACTTAAAATTTACAACGCTGAAATTGTAAAGTACAAGGCTAGGTCTGTCTAAAGGTTAGGTTTAGACGGCCCGGTTTCATGTGGGTCTGGTTAATGATGGGTGTGGGGGCTGTGTTGGGCTTGATTCTCTTCACCCCATGGTAGATGAGTCTAGCTGCCCCACCAAAAATCAATACATCACCCGACTTCAGGAGGATCTTGGTAGCAAGGTCCATCCTCCTTTGATCACCAAATAGGAACTCCGCGTCGTCTCCAAGTGATATGGACACCACTGGAACTCCTCTAGTGACGGACTCTGGCGATTCGTCCTTGTCTTGGTGCATCCCTAGCTTACCCTCCTTTCCGTAGAAGTTGATGATGCACACGTCGGAGGTTAGGTCTGGGACGGGCTCATCCTCCAATTCTTGTGCTGCCTTAACTGTAGCTCTAATGATGGTCTGCAGTTCCTCCGGGATTGGTGGCACCTCCACCTCTTCATAGCTCTTAGTGGTGTGGTTCCACTTCTTACCTAGGCACATGATCTTCACCTTCATGGTTGAACCATTCTTGAAGGTAGGGGTGTAAAAATTTCCTTCCTTCACACCTAACTCCCTGATCTTGAGGATTAATGCATACTGGACTGCTGGGGTCAGGTACTCTCGTAGTAAGATCATCCCGGGTCTCAATACCTCACACTTCTCTGGTGGGTGTGGTTTGGCTTGAAAGGGGATGTTGGGTGTGGAAAATGGCAAAATAGAAAAGCAAATATCGAAAGCTGAATGGAAACAACAATTGTCATTAAATAAATAAGTCAAGGTTCACAACTGGTAATGAAAGGTTCGAAACAAATCAAAATAAAGGGTTTATAGTTCATCCCTTTTACATTGAAAAAGAAAAAAACTAGCCAATGGAATGTAAAGAAAGTAAAAGTCTAAGCTTCTTCGTGAGGGAAGTAGTCCTCACAAGGTGAACTCGGGTCATCACTTGCTGCCTCGACGCGGTCCACCAGGTTAAGAATCAGTGCCTTGCCCGGCCTTTGGGGGTAGTTCTGTCCCGGCCTCTGTGGATGGCTCTGGGCAGGGCGGCTTTTTGTAACACCCCATCCAAAGCCTATCGTGGTTATCGCAATCTTAGCACTTAATCGAATACGTCGCAGCGGAAATAAACAACACCTGGACCTTGCCACGGTCTGATCGTTAGAATATACCGGACTTATATTTACAATACTTAACCAAAATACTTAACCAACTCAAAACATCAACATCCACAATCCCACAACCAACCGAGTACTAGTATCTCAAACGTAATCTTAAACTTACAACAGTTTAATATAAACAGTCGGGTGCACAGGCGCAACCCGAATTCAAAATAAATGTCCCCTCCTAAGTCTAACCGCTCCTACTCTCGTAGTGCGTCCTCATGGGCCTCTTACCTGCAAGTGTAAAAATAGCCCCCGAGGGGGTCAGCACGAATGCTGGTACACCCTCTCATGGCCCCCAAGCTAACGGGGCTACGACGACTAATTGTCGATAGCATGGAAATTGATTACATACACAAACATAATATGAAGTGCAACAACAATAACCACAGATGAACATATACAGTTCACAAATAATGAACGACTCAAGCGTTCCCTTAACAAGTGGGTTAGTAACCCCCTCCTTAGTTCTCATTTCCTTAATCTCAGTTCCTTACCTTACCTTAATCTTAATCTCAATCTCAATCTTATACTTGCCAACCTCTCCACTATTAGATTGGTTAGCCCTTAATTGGTTGCTTATCTTTGTAGGGCTTGGTTAACCCTAGCCGGTAGCAGTGCACTATCCGACGATAAGCTACCTTCCTTAACTTATTAGGGATGTAGGCTTGATCCCTCCACGCCTTCCTTAATGTGCCTCCCACCTCAAACAGTAGCCCGGGTGGTCGGGTCGATTTGTTGACCCTAGGCGACGAGTCTAATGACCAGTCTTATTTGGAAGTCGGATCTGATTCAGATACCGACCTCCCCCAATACACATGTGCCGGTACCATTCCGGATTCCTCACTCCCACCCCAAGTTATGGTTAGTGAAAGCCTTAATTACCAAGTGTTAGTTAAACCTTGACGGGTAAAACCAACAATCACCGATACTTAGTTCTTAACCTTAGCTCAGTAAGTACTAAACTTGGTTAGTAGTAATCTCAAGTCTCGTGGGTTAGTGTAAATATAACACAATCACAACGAGAACAATCTAGTCGGTTGCATGCTTTATCTTGTTTTAGTCATAGCAAATAAACAGATAGCACACAAGCCGAGGGACACCTCGTTAGCAAGCAGGTCACAAGAAGGATTGTACCGTTCACCGTCGGTGGTTGTTTGCTTACTCTTCTTCCGGGTCCCAATTCACACGTCCTAAAACATTCATCCAATTTTAGGTTATTAGTGCTTAACTCATCCCAAATTACTTATCTTATTTAGCCACTAGTGTTTACCCACTAGAGATCACTAAATCTGTATAGTTTAATCTAAATCTCAAAAGTCACTTACTTCTCATTATTTCTTAAGCTTGTTTAAGCCCCTAATGACCCTTACATGTCATTAATTATGTCCTAACAATCTTATAGTATCATTACCAAACAAGTCCCAACCTTAAAATCCCATTTTGCAACATTCTGTTGCATTTTCAGATGGGTCCGGGTTTGTGTCCGAGGTTGTAAACCCGGACCAACACCTCGCAAAACTCTCTGGACAAATTTAGGACTGTTCCGGGTTTAGGTCCTGGTTTCAAACCCGGAACATTCCTACGACATAACTATCTGTCTAATTTTTGGTGTGTTCCGGGTTTAGGTACTGGTTTCAAACCCGGAACCACACTGAATATGTTCAGAATGTTGATCTTTGACCTCTGTTCAACCTCAATTCTCATCTCATCTCTTCCTAACCTTTCCATGGTTACTCTAGCATGTTTTAACATCATTTTAGCATCTCAAAATCCTTCTAATACATACACCATACCATACCTAATTCCTTGATCATTTACTCACATTCTTACCAAAATCTATCTTAGTCATTTGCATTTCCTTGTGATAATGCTACACTTGTAATGCTTTATTCTAGGTTTCTAGATGGTGTTTCTCACCAATGATAACTACTACCCCAAAATGTTTTCTTCTTATCTTAACATCATCTCCCAAGCATCTTTCTCCTTCTAAAACTCTTTTATGCATTTATTTAAAGTTCCTTCACAACCTAAACTTTCTTCCTAGTTGTTTACCAACTTCTACCTAAGTTCTAAATACTCAAATACATCCTCTTGATTCATAAATCCTCCATGGTGATACCTAAGTCATTATAAGTCATTAAAACACCTTAACTTCACCCTTTTTCACCAAGACAATATCTAGAACATCCTATTACCTTCTTAGTCATTAAATCCCCTTAGAATATCTTAAACACTTAAACTCTCCTTTAAATTTTGCCATAGATTCTCTAGTATATAATACCTCCTAACACATGGTTTTTCTCCATCAAAAACCAATACCACACAAATTCTCATCACAATAGCTTAACACCCAATTTACACTAAAACTTCACCACATCATCATATAGTACTCAAACTTAAAATGCTTGGCACTTAGGCCCTTAAATGACAATAATCTTAACCACTGAATTTCCACATATATTTGCCTTCAACCTGCAAATACACTCAACAAGGCTCCCATTGAAATAGAATGCTTCTTGTACTTCACCTTAACATTCTTAAACTATCTCTTTTTCTCATGTGCTCCTTAGTCACAAGTTCACAAGAATAGTCATTGTTTCTCCTAGGTTTTATAGCACCTTCCCAATATAAACTCTACACTAAACTCATCACATACCCACATCTCATTCCCTTAAACAACAAGACAACTTAAGGTAAGTAATTTACCTTGTTTTCTCACAAGCTTAAAAGCTTTTCTCCTTAGGTTTTCTTTGTTCAATCTCGGTCACCAATGTGGTTCTCCTTGCCAATGTTCTAACCAATATCCAATGACTCCAATGAGTACTAGATAACACATTAACCCTAAGGAACAAACCCTAGGTTAAAAAAATATGTTTTAAGGTATTAATGTGATTGTTTTACCTTGGTTTTCTCAAGACAACTTGGATGTGAAGCAAGAAGGACCTCCTCTCTCCTTTGAAGAGTAGAAACAAGCTAGAACAAGGCATAAACATGGAGTCCCATGAGTATATATTTTCGGTCAAGTGAAGAAAATGGTGGAAACCTAGATTTTCTTACACTTTCTTTACCTTAAGAGAATGGAGATGCCAATGGAGTCTCCAAACTTGAATTTCCTCCTCTAATGGTGGTTTGACTTGGCACCAAAATGAAGCTCTTGAAGTTTTGAAAAGATAGAAAGGAGGAGCTTGAGCTAACTAAGAAGAATATGTATTTTGTTTTGGATTTGGAGCTAAAATGAGCAAGATGTGGCCAAGGGAAGATGGAGCTTTCATGGGAGTCAAGCTCTACGTGAATGGAGAAGGAAAAGAGAGCAAGAAATCGTGGGCAACAAAGAAGAATGAAGAAGTGAGGAGAGAGGTAAGTAAATGTGTGATATTTATCTTAAAGGTGAATAGTACTTTTACTTTATAACTTACTTATTTGCTTTCTCTTTACTTAGCTAGATAAGTGTGGTGAGTCACACTTAAAGAAACCGGCCCCCTTTAGTGAATGAGGGTAGTTTAGTCTTTGTTGACCAAATGTCTCACTTATGTAGACTTATGTTATAAACTAGCTTAATAAATTCACTATTCATCAAAAACAAGGCACATTGTTGTGAAATTTTTGATTTCCCATTGATATAGACCTCCAAATGTGATACTATATAGTACACATATTAATTAAAGAGTAATGATGGACATTTAGCCATTCAAAACTCATTTACAAGACAATTTTTCAAAAACGTGCTTTAAGACTCCTTAAAGCACATTTTGTGTTTTAACTTGTTTTCAAGCACAATATTTGGGTACTCTCCCATGTCTCTCCAAGCTTAGAGCACATTTTTGCTTAAACTGCTCTTTTTGGTGTTTCCTTATATTTTCTTTGATTAGAAATGGTTCTTAATGTTTCTAAGGCATTATTTAGCCTTCTTATTTCTTGGTTTATCATTTAAACACCATATCTAAGTTTGGGGTATTTCAATCTACCCCCCTTAAAAGAACTTTGTCCTCAAAGTTCACACATGTGTTTAACCATTCGGTACACATTCTCTTAATCTTAATACCACATCTTATATTCACATTCATACATCTCAAGACTCAAAGGTCAATCTCAAATACAATACATAAGTATCATACATAACTCAAACTTACACCGAAGTGTAGCAACTTACACAAATTCACATCTTAAACAACCAAACAAACGACAAACATGATCGTTTCCTAACTCAAAAGCGAGGAAGCTCTACCCCCCTTAAAAGGGGTACGCCCCGTACCCTATACAGACGATCTAGTCAGTAAATAAAGAAGGGTACTTCGCCCTCATCTTATCCTCTAATTCCCACGTGGCCTCTTCGACATCCTGGTTAGACCAGAGAACCTTCACCAGTCGCACTGACTTGTGGCGAGTGTCCCTAGTCTTACTGTCCAAGATTCTCTGAGGAGTCTCCACGGATCTCATGTTTGGTTCTAAAGTCAACCTCTCAGGTTCTAACACATGGGAGGGGTGGTGCATGTATTTCTTCAGCTGTGAAACATGAAAACATCATGCACTTTACCCAGCTCAGCAGGTAAATTCAACCTGTAAGCAACCGGGCCCACCCGCTCCGTAATCTCATAAGGACCAACAAATTTCGGGCTTAACTTGCCCTTCTGCCCAAACCTGAATACACCCTTCATCGGTGATACTCGCAGAAATACCCGGTCGCCCACTGCGAACTCCAGGTCTCGTCGTCGAACATCAGCATACGACTTCTGCCTATCTTGAGCAGCTTTCATGTTCTCCCTGATTTGCTGAACTTCAGCCTTAACTTGTTCTAAGTACTCTGGTCCTATATGACCGTCTCACTCGACTCATCCCAGCAGAGCGGTGTACGACATGGTCTACCGTACAACGCTTGAAAAGGTGCCATCTTGATCGAAGCGTGATAGCTGTTGTTGTATGAAAACTCGATCAGATGCAATCTGTCAATCCAACTGCCCTGGAAGTCTAAGGCACATGCTCTCAGCATGTCCTCGAGTGTCTGAATAGTACGCTCAGTCTGACCATCTGTCTGAGGATGGAACGCGGTACTCAGTTGAGTTCTGTACCCAACGCTTCTCTGGTAGCTCTCCAGTACCTCGAAAGGAATCTGGTATCTCTATCTGACACTATGGTCTTTGGTATGCCGTGATGCCTCATGATTTCTTTCTCAAATAACTCAGCTAATTTGGTCACCTTCCAAGTATCCTTCATCGGTATGAATCGGGCTACTTTGGTAAGGCGATCCACCACCACCCATATCATGTTGAGACCTCCCCTAGCAGGTGGAAGCCCAACTACGAAGTCCATGGAGATATCATGGAACTTCCACTCCGGAACTGGCATCGACTGTACCATTCCGCCCGGTCGTCTGTGCTCGAATTTCACCTTCTGGCATGTGAGACACCTCAAGACGAACTCGGTAACATCTGTCTTCATCCCCGACCACCAGAAGTATCTCTTCATGTCTTTATACATTTTAGAGGCTCCCGGATGGATGGAAACTGAAGAACAGTGTGATTCTCTAAGTATACGGTCTTTCAGATCCGTGTTACCTCGTGGTATGCATAATCGGCCCTTAAGTCTGATCAGATCATCATCATGAAGTCTGAAGTCGTATTTCTGACTCTCAAAGGTACCATCTGTCAGCTTCTGTCTGACCTCTCTCATATACTCATCAGTCCTCTGAGCCTCTCGCACCTTATCAACCAAGCTGGAGAAAGAAACTAGCGAATGGAGTGAGTGTGCTCGACGGCTCAGGGCATCTGCTACAACATTGGCCTTCCCTTCTTTGTATTGGAGGTCAATGTCATAGTCTTTCAGAAATTCTAACCATCTCCTCTGTCGAAGATTTAATTCCTTCTAAGTGAATATGTATTTCAAACTTTTATGATCGGTGTAGATCGTGACACTAACCCCGTATAAGTAGTGGCGCCATATCTTCAAAGCGAAGACTACAGCTCCCAGCTCTAAATCATGTGTGGGGTAGTTCTCCTCATGTTTCTTCAACTGGCGTGAGGCATATGCCACCACCTTGCCATGTTGCATGAGCACGCAACCCAGCCCTCTGCCGGATGCATCACAATAAACCTCAAAGCCCTCTGTACCGTCCGGAATAGTCAATACCGGTGCAGTGGTCAGTGAGTCCTTCAGGCGCTGAAATGATCTCTCACAGTCAACTGTCCACAAAAATGGTGCGTCTTTCTTCATCAGACTGGTCATCGGCTTCGCGACCTTGCTGAAATCTCTAACAAATCTCCTGTAGTAACCTGCCAGACCGAGAAAGCTCCTGATGTCGGTAACAGTCTTCGGCCTTGGTCAGGTACGTACGGCATCAATCTTTGCTGGATCCACTGCAATCCCAGCATCTGAGATGACATGACCTAGGAAAGAGACCTGGTCAAGCCAAAACTCACACTTGGAGAACTTAGCATATAGCTGGTTCTCCCTTAATATTTCCAACACCCTCCTCAAATGTTCCTCATGCTCAACCTTAGACTTTGAATATATCAGAATATCATCAATAAAGACCACCACCGACTTGTCCAGCTGCTCCCGGAACAAGCGGTTCATCAGATCCATAAACTTGCTGGCGCGTTCGACAAACCGAACGGCATCACTGTAAACTCGTAGTGGTCGTATCGTGTCCGGAATGCCGTCTTCTCAATGTCTCCCTCCTTAATGGCTATCTGATGATACCCCGATCTGAGATCAATCTTGGAAAACACAGATGCTCCCTTCAACTGATCGAACAGATCGTCAATTCGGGGTAGTGGGTACTTATTCTTCACTGTCACTGCATTCAGCTCTCTGTAGTCGATGCAGAGGCAGAGACTACCATCCTTCTTCTTCACGAAGAGGACTGGCGCTCCCCATGGTGACACACTTGGTCTAACGAATCCTTTATCCAACAAATCTTTCAGTTGTTCTTTTAACTCAGTCATTTCTGCCGGAGCCATACGGTATGGTGCTTTGGCTATCGGTCCGGTACCAGGTAGCAGCTCAATGGTGAACTCTACCTCCCGAGTGGGTGGCATGCCGGGCAGTTCCCGTGGGAATAAGTCGGGGAACTCCGACACTACCGGTAAGTCGGGGTCGAACTCAGGGTCTCTCTCTATGTCCTGTACATAGCAGAGGTATACTTCTTCCTTTCTCCTTAATTCTTTGTACATTGCCATGGCGGTGATGATCTTAGTCGAAGGCTCTCTGGGCCTCTGGCGGTATGATATTGTTACCCCAGACGGACTCCTGAGCAGCAATCTATGCTCGGCGCAGAGGATACGTCCCTTGTGCCGCTCCAACCAGTTCATCCCGAGATAACATCAATCCTAGCTTACTGAACTCAATGAAACTGACTGGGAAGTCTTCCCCCTTAATTCTGATGGTGGCTCCTCGGTAATAACGAGTGCAACGAACCTTCTCCTTAGACGGGAGCGTAACCGTGAAGTCGGGTAGCTCATCAGCGTCTAGCCCCAACCTGCTCGCAAATGATGCAGAGACAAAGGTATGCGAGGCCCCTGAGTCGAAGAGAACTGATGCCTCAATCCCATTGATCGGAAAGGTGTCGGTGAGGATAGTACCGCTAGCGTCGGCCTGTGCCTCTGTGAGTATGCTTAGTGCACCTTCCGTACCGAGTCCATAACCTAATTGTGTTCACAAGCTTCATGAGTATTGATGGTATAACAAGAGTCGTAACAATTTATATGAACAACACTGTTATTTTATTCATGACCATCCTGTTTACAACATGTGCTTCAATCTTACATTTCATTTCTCATCTCATACTAACATTACATGGCTAATTTTGTCTAAAGGTTAGGTTTAATCTTCCTGGTCTCATATGTGTCGCATTGATTACTGCTGACGGTGTTGTATTCAGCTTGATTCTCTTAATCCCATGGTACAACATCCTTGATTCTCCTCCCAAAACTAATACGTCACCTGACTTAAGTATTATCTTATCTGCACGGTCCGCACGCTTCTGCTCGCCGTATAAGAATTCCGCATCATCTCCAATGGACCAAGACACTACGGGTATCCCTCTTTCGAGAGACTCCGTTGTCTCGTCCTTATCCTGGTGTAGTCCCAGTTTCCCATCTTTTTCGTAGAAGTTTACAATGCAAATGTCTGGCTGGATGTCTGGAATCGGTTCAGCTTCCAACTGTTGAGCGATTTCCACGACTTGTGTAATAACTGGATGGAACTCTTCGGGTATTCCCGGTGGTGAGACTCCATCTTGCTCCCTTGTGGTTTGGTAATTCTTGGCATACGGATTCCAATCCTTGCCCAAGCTCATCATCTTTAACTTCATCCTTGCTCCCCCTGGGTACTCCGGTGTGTAAAAACCTCCCGGTCCCATTCCTAGTTGATTGCATCTCCTGATGATGGCTATCTGCGCTCCGGGTGTCAGGTATCCCCTTAATAAAATCATACCTGGGCGGATAACCTGACATTGTTCGGTTGGAAAGTGTATGGTTTCGATGTCGGTGTGCTCCGGGTTAGATGTAGATGGTATAGGGTAGCAGATGTTGAATCTTCCTAAATTGGTAGTAGGTTATATCTTACTTAGGTTCTAATCTCATCTTATTTTTACTTAACTCATATATTTCACCAAACATGCATGATAATGCGGTAAGTAGGTAGTTTTATTACTAATTGATTATAGTGGTACCTGGCCTCGATGAGGGCTCAGGCTCATCGTCCCGGTCCACCATGTGTAGAGTGGGCCCCGTCTTCTGGGTCGCCCTTGGGTTCTTGTCTGCAGCTGGTTGCCCCCTCCTCTGACTGTCAGATCCAGATCCCTGATCAGCCTTGGCCTTAACCTTGAAACTGGGTCTGAAATTCTTACTCTCCGGATTCCCGTAGCACTCATATGCTCGGTGTCCAAGTACTCCGCAGAAGTTGCACTCTACTTTGTTCCCCTTACAGTCGAGCCCGGGGTGGTCCTTGTGACACCATCTACAGATGAAGCGTCGATGGTAGCCACCACCGGCTCCTTTCTCAGTCTCAGATCCTGATCATTCATAATGTCAATATTCACGTCTCAAATGGTTACTAGTTTGTTTCTTAACTTATGTAATACCAACTCCTTACCCTTTGGCGCCTTAGAGCGCAGGGGTGTAGCTGCATAAGCATACGTCAGCTTCAATGGCTCTTCCGGAGCCTTCTCCTTTCCCTTCTTCCCCTTCGGGTTCTGATTTTTCTGGGCTTGAGGCTGGTACTTTTGTTTCTTGTACCCTCCTTGCCCTTGACTCTCTGAGCTCTTCCCAGCACTTTTCCGCTTTGCATTCTCCTCGTCCCTCAGCTGGACGGTAATCTCAACCTTAGCAGCGGCATGATAGCACTCCTGCTTTTCCATGGTATTAGTCATACTTATTTATCATATTCTAAATCTTATTCATCACTTACTCAATTCTCAATCATTCTTATTACCTGCAAGGTAGTGTAACTCGTCGGCCCCATGCCGTAGCGGAGTCGATGGCTAAGCCCGCCATAGAAGCGGTCTACCAAGATCTGGTCAGAATACCCTAGACCTGGCAGAAGACGGAGCAAGGCGGTGAACTCTGAGTAATACTCGTCCACCGTCATCTTGTCCGACTGCTTAAGCGCATCTAACTGCAAGCGCTTCTTCGTCTGGACATGGGCGGGGTAGTACTTTGCCCGTAGCAAGGCGGTGTACTGCTCCCAGCCGAACTCTGGGTTGGCCACATGCTCGGCCCTCACCAGCTTCCACCAATCGCCCGCCGCCCCCTTCAGGTAGAAAGCAGCTAAGCGCACCTTGATCCCAGCAGGGACATCAAGGGTCTCGAAGGCGGTCTCCAGCTCGGAGATGTACGCCTCGAGCTTGGCGGGATCGGTCTCCCCCTTGAAGTGAGCGGGTCGAAGATCTGACAGACTCTTCACCCAGTTGGGTTCCCTAGGTTGTGGCGGTGGAGGTGGTGCACCCATACCAGGCTGATAGCCCATGTGCCCTAAAGCAGCAGCTACGATCTCTGCGATCGTCTGCCCTCCAGGTATCCCTGGAATATCCTCACCCCGGCCGCGACCTCGGCCTCCTCTAGGGCGTCCTGCCATCTGAACAAGCATAACTTACATTAGATTCGTACTCACTATTGTTTTGGTTAGTAAGTTTATAACGTCCGTAGACGGTAAAGACAATCCACACTTATTAGTGGTCATCTGACTCTACTCACTCTAACTTCTCACACCCTTAGCCCAACACTTATTCCTTAACTTGTATCCTAACTCGGTGGTTACTCATGTCCGGTATTTCTTGATCAGAGCGTAACTACGCTCTGATACCACTTTTTGTAACACCCCATCCAAAGCCTATCGTGGTTATCGCAATCTTAGCACTTAATCGAATACGTCGCAGCGGAAATAAACAACACCTGGACCTTGCCACGGTCTGATCGTTAGAATATACCGGACTTATATTTACAATACTTAACCAAAATACTTAACCAACTCAAAACATCAACATCCACAATCCCACAACCAACCGAGTACTAGTATCTCAAACGTAATCTTAAACTTACAACAGTTTAATATAAACAGTCGGGTGCACAGGCGCAACCCGAATTCAAAATAAATGTCCCCTCCTAAGTCTAACCGCTCCTACTCTCGTAGTGCGTCCTCATGGGCCTCTTACCTGCAAGTGTAAAAATAGCCCCCGAGGGGGTCAGCACGAATGCTGGTACACCCTCTCATGGCCCCCAAGCTAACGGGGCTACGACGACTAATTGTCGATAGCATGGAAATTGATTACATACACAAACATAATATGAAGTACAACAACAATAACCACAGATGAACATATACAGTTCACAAATAATGAACGACTCAAGCGTTCCCTTAACAAGTGGGTTAGTAACCCCCTCCTTAGTTCTCATTTCCTTAATCTCAGTTCCTTACCTTACCTTAATCTTAATCTCAATCTCAATCTTATACTTGCCAACCTCTCCACTATTAGATTGGTTAGCCCTTAATTGGTTGCTTATCTTTGTAGGGCTTGGTTAACCCTAGCCGGTAGCAGTGCACTATCCGACGATAAGCTACCTTCCTTAACTTATTAGGGATGTAGGCTTGATCCCTCCACGCCTTCCTTAATGTGCCTCCCACCTCAAACAGTAGCCCGGGTGGTCGGGTCGATTTGTTGACCCTAGGCGACGAGTCTAATGACCAGTCTTATTTGGAAGTCGGATCTGATTCAGATACCGACCTCCCCCAATACACATGTGCCGGTACCATTCCGGATTCCTCACTCCCACCCCAAGTTATGGTTAGTGAAAGCCTTAATTACCAAGTGTTAGTTAAACCTTGACGGGTAAAACCAACAATCACCGATACTTAGTTCTTAACCTTAGCTCAGTAAGTACTAAACTTGGTTAGTAGTAATCTCAAGTCTCGTGGGTTAGTGTAAATATAACACAATCACAACGAGAACAATATAGCCGGTTGCATGCTTTATCTTGTTTTAGTCATAGCAAATAAACAGATAGCACACAAGCCGAGGGACACCTCGTTAGCAAGCAGGTCACAAGAAGGATTGTACCGTTCACCGTCGGTGGTTGTTTGCTTACTCTTCTTCCGGGTCCCAATTCACACGTCCTAAAACATTCATCCAATTTTAGGTTATTAGTTGCTTAACTCATCCCAAATTACTTATCTTATTTAGCCACTAGTGTTTACCCACTAGAGATCACTAAATCTGTATAGTTTAATCTAAATCTCAAAAGTCACTTACTTCTCATTATTTCTTAAGCTTGTTTAAGCCCCTAATGACCCTTACATGTCATTAATTATGTCCTAACAATCTTATAGTATCATTACCAAACAAGTCCCAACCTTAAAATCCCATTTTGCAACATTCTGTTGCATTTTCAGATGGGTCCGGGTTTGTGTCCGAGGTTGTAAACCCGGACCAACACCTTGAAAAATTCTCTGGACAAATTTAGGACTGTTCCGGGTTTAGGTCCTGGTTTCAAACCCGGAACATTCCTACGACATAACTATCTGTCTAATTTTTGGTGTGTTCCGGGTTTAGGTACTGGTTTCAAACCCGGAACCACACTGAATATGTTCAGAATGTTGATCTTTGACCTCTGTTCAACCTCAATTCTCATCTCATCTCTTCCTAACCTTTCCATGGTTACTCTAGCATGTTTTAACATCATTTTAGCATCTCAAAATCCTCCTAATACATACACCATACCATACCTAATTCCTTGATCATTTACTCACATTCTTACCAAAATCTATCTTAGTCATTTTGCATTTTCCTTGTGATAATGCTACACTTGTAATGCTTTATTCTAGGTTTCTAGATGGTGTTTCTCACCTATGATAACTACTACCCCAAAATGTTTTCTCCTTATCTTAACATCATCTCCCAAGCATCTTTCTCCTTCTAAAACTCTTTTATGCATTTATTTAAAGTTCCTTCACAACCTAAACTTTCTTCCTAGTTGTTTACCAACTTCTACCTAAGTTCTAAATACTCAAATACATCCTCTTGATTCATAAATCCTCCATGGTGATACCTAAGTCATTATAAGTCATTAAAACACCTTAACTTCACCCTTTTTCACCAAGACAATATCTAGAACATCCTAGTACCTTCTTAGTCATTAAATCCCCTTAGAATATCTTAAACACTTAAACTCTCCTTTAAATTTTGCCATAGGTTCTCTAGTATATAATACCTCCTAACACATGGTTTTTCTCCATCAAACAACCAATACCACACAAATTCTCATCACAATAGCTTAACACCCAATTTACACTAAAACTTCACCACATCATCATATAGTACTCAAACTTAAAATGCTTGGCACTTAGGCCCTTAAATGACAATAATCTTAACCACTGAATTTCCACATATATTTGCCTTCAACCTGCAAATACACTCAACAAGGCTCCCATTGAAATAGAATGCTTCTTGTACTTCACCTTAACATTCTTAAACTATCTCTTTTTCTCATGTGCTCCTTAGTCACAAGTTCACAAGAATAGTCATTGTTTCTCCTAGGTTTTATAGCACCTTCCCAATATAAACTCTACACTAAACTCATCACATACCCACATCTCATTCCCTTAAACAACAAGACAACTTAAGGTAAGTAATTTACCTTGTTTTCTCACAAGCTTAAAAGCTTTTCTCCTTAGGTTTTCTTTGTTCAATCTCGGTCACCAATGTGGTTCTCCTTGCCAATGTTCTAACCAATATCCAATGACTCCAATGAGTACTAGATAACACATTAACCCTAAGGAACAAACCCTAGGTTAAAAAAATATGTTTTAAGGTATTAATGTGATTGTTTTACCTTGGTTTTCTCAAGACAACTTGGATGTGAAGCAAGAAGGACCTCCTCTCTCCTTTGAAGAGTAGAAACAAGCTAGAACAAGGCATAAACATGGAGTCCCATGAGTATATTTTCGGTCAAGTGAAGAAAATGGTGGAAACCTAGATTTTCTTACACTTTCTTTACCTTAAGAGAATGGAGATGCCAATGGAGTCTCCAAACTTGAATTTCCTCCTCTAATGGTGGTTTGACTTGGCACCAAAATGAAGCTCTTGAAGTTTTGAAAAGATAGAAAGGAGGAGCTTGAGCTAACTAAGAAGAATATGTATTTTGTTTTGGATTTGGAGCTAAAATGAGCAAGATGTGGCCAAGGGAAGATGGAGCTTTCATGGGAGTCAAGCTCTACGTGAATGGAGAAGGAAAAGAGAGCAAGAAATCGTGGGCAACAAAGAAGAATGAAGAAGTGAGGAGAGAGGTAAGTAAATGTGTGATATTTATCTTAAAGGTGAATAGTACTTTTACTTTATAACTTACTTATTTGCTTTCTCTTTACTTAGCTAGATAAGTGTGGTGAGTCACACTTAAAGAAACCGGCCCCCTTTAGTGAATGAGGGTAGTTTAGTCTTTGTTGACCAAATGTCTCACTTATGTAGACTTATGTTATAAACTAGCTTAATAAATTCACTATTCATCAAAAACAAGGCACATTGTTGTGAAATTTTTGATTTCCCATTGATATAGACCTCCAAATGTGATACTATATAGTACACATATTAATTAAAGAGTAATGATGGACATTTAGCCATTCAAAACTCATTTACAAGACAATTTTTCAAAAACGTGCTTTAAGACTCCTTAAAGCACATTTTGTGTTTTAACTTGTTTTCAAGCTTGGTTTTCTTTGGTAATTGACTTAAAATGACCATTAGGATATTACTAAGGTCTTAGAACAATATTTGGGTACTCTCCCATGTCTCTCCAAGCTTAGAGCACGTTTTTGCTTAAACTGCTCTTTTTGGTGTTTCCTTATATTTTCTTTGATTAGAAATGGTTCTTAATGTTTCTAAGGCATTATTTAGCCTTCTTAGTTCTTGGTTTATCATTTAAACACCATATCTAAGTTTGGGGTATTTCACGGCTGGTAGATTGTCCAGCACCTCCTGTGCCACCTCGACCTCCTCCAGTAGTATTAGCAGCTGGGGCTCTAGCAGTGGTCCCGGTGGCTGGCTTGTAGTTCCAAGAATCCGGATTCTTGTGACATTCGAATCCCCTATGCCCCTTCTTACCACAGTAGTTGCATTCCACCAGATTTCCTTTACAATCCTTGCCCGGACGGTCCTTCTTGCACCACTTGCAGAAGTATCTTCTTACCGGTCCATTTCCTGTTTTAGTTCAATGTTAGTAACGTAATAGCTCAATGTAACTACACTATAAGTTCTAATTCATCTCATCCCTAGGTGGCTGGGAGCGGAGTGGCTCAGCATCAGTATATGAGGCCATGGCCTTCTCGTTCCTCCCCTTGAAGAATTTTCCCTTCCTCTCGTAGTTCTGGGAAGAGTTTCCTTTATTCCCTCTTCCACCATCTCCCTTCCTCTTGCCTAGCACAGAGTCCTAGTAGGCAATGGTGGTCTCGCAGTCATTCGCGTCATCCGCTAGCTCCTGTCGTGACAATATGTGTTAGTGGGGAAATCTTTGCGTACCAGAAATTCTAAATCATGTTCCATACCTGTAAGGTCATCCCTCTGGTGGAACCGATCATACTCATGATCCTGAAGTTCAAGCCGGTGTGGAATTTGTCCACCAGATACCTCGGATCGTAAGCTCCCTCTCCAATAACAGCGAGCAGCTCCACAAATTTATTATAATATTCAGCAACAGAGGAATTCCCTTGCTTTAGCTGCTCGAACTCACTCCTCATCCTCTTCTGTAGGTATGATGGATAGAACTTGGCTCTCAGGGCCACCAAGAAGGGTGGGAAGCCGAAGTCCGTCTGGGCAGTCAGCTCAGCTCTGGCGGTCTGCCACCATCGATGCGCGGGTCCCTGGAGGAAGTAGGCCGCTATGTCCACATGGCGATTCGCTGGAACGTGTAGAGAGGTGAAGGCCTTCTGCATCTCGTCGATGTATTTCTCTAAGGTCTTCGGTTTAGGTTGGCCTTCGTAGATTGGAGGACGTAGATCGTTGACCGCCTTCAGCCAGTTGAACTCTCGGGAACCGTTAGGTGGTGGCGGTGGTGGTTGTGGAATCTGAGCCTGCTGTTGAGCTAATGCAGCCGTCACAATCTGCGCTATGACCTCTGGGGTGACAGCGTCGGGTCCATAGCCTCCTGAGGGACCAGCTCCTCTTCCTCCTTTTCGAGACATTTAGCTGATATTGACAGTTTTGTTACTCATAAGGTGTTTTGTTAAGTCTAAATAGCTATGTAGTAAAGTATGTAATATTTATAACGTCCTAAGGACGGTTCATAGATACGTGAAGTAAAACGTAAGTAGTAAAGTAAGTATGGGGTAAGGGTCACGCGCCTTTCTGGAATTCTCACTTCCCAATTCTACCCCAGCTCCCCAGTTTTAAGTGCACCTATAATCTAAGTATTTCACTCGGCTTGTTTTCTCGGGTTCGGAGCGTAACTACGCTCTGATACCAATTTCTGTAACGCCCCTATTTAATATATTTATAGTGGAAATAAAATACTAAAGGCGTAACAGACCATCAGGTTCCAAACACCCGATACCAAACCTCAACAATTACAACTTAAAAGATTACAATAGCCACGGTCTGAACCTCGAGAAAACTTAACATAAACATAACAGTAGTAAAATACATTAACTCTCCATACAACCTAATCTCATCCCAATCACTCGTTCTCTTCGTGGCCACCTGTATAATAATTCATACCTGCAAGATAAAACCAAGCAGCCCACCCCGGGAGGGGTGAGTCAGTTCCCTGGAATGGAACTGGTACGATTCTCCAAAACAAAACCTTTAAACATATCTCTTAAATAAGCAATAACTTGAAGTCAAACAACTTAAAACAAAACAGAGGAATAAGGCACTTCAAAATCACCAAGTCAAAGATAACAAGATAAGGTTAGAGGTAAATAACAAAAAGGTAAAGTTAGTCAATCAAAAGTCACACCATGAGTTAGTGAACATCCATTGCTTATGTTAGATTCAGTTCCAATCAGGAGTAGAAAGTCTCAAATAGTCACAAGGACTAGGAATGAAAGAAGAGATTCAAGAACCAACAACTCAAGAGTGAAATAGCACCAATTGGGAGAGATGGCCCCCACCGCCAGATAATAATGTCCATATGGACGAGGGATATACAGCCCCCTGCTGTCAGATATAAATGTCCTGGTGGACGAGGGATATACAGCCCCCTGCTGTCTGATATAAATGTCCTTGTGGACGAGGGATATACAGCCCCCTGCTGTTACCGGTGAAGACGCGCGCACGTCACAACAAAAGACTCAGCTCATGGATGAAACAATATCCAGAGTCAAAGGAAGAATTACCAAGATTGTCCTTTTCCATACTTCCACTAGATCACTAACTACACCAGAGCAATACCAAAACACCCAGTCCTACAGAGTGCAGAAGCGTAAACCCTAGGTAGTTAATGTCTAATGAAATAACCCAATAGAAGGAACAAAAAACCATGTAAGTTTCACATTCAAGGCTCGGTTATTCACATCAAGCTGAGTTAGCCACACAACAGTTCCCTTTTTAAATTCCTTTAAACTCAGTTAGCGTTTTTCGAAAACGTCTCAAAGTCGGTTAGTAACACTACAAGAAAAATCAGATTTAGCTACCACTGTATATCAGTAGCTAAATCATCAGTTTTGGTAGCTAAACACAACGGGCTACCGCATTTTATGATTTAGCTACTGATATACAGTGGTAGCAAAGGTCCTAGTGGCTAAATTAAAAATAGCTACCGTTTTGGAATGCGTGAAATACCCCGAACTTAAATATGGTGATTAGAATATTTTAATATGGTATTTAAAGGCCTAATAGTGCCTAAGTAATTTTTGGTAAGGAAAATAAATCCAAAAGAAATGAGGAAACGCTTAGAAAGCGGAAAACGCTAAAAGGAGCGTTAAATAACCAAAGGAGGTACGAGACCTCAGTTAGAGTATTATGAGGATTCCTAAGGCTTATTCATGCCTAATTAGTATACGGGAACGATTCCCGAAGAAAACGGATCCAAGAAATGTATTAAAACGCTAAAAGAGCTTTAGCGCACGTTTTTCGAGGAAGCCCGAAAATGTGACTTTAAGTGGTCAAATGGACCCGTAAAAATTATAAATCATTAAATAATAATTATTAAGCATTTACGGAAGCTTAATAACCAATAAAGATAAAGAAACGAGAAAATTCCGGAAAACGGGCCCGGTTAGCGAATAGTATCAAAACCGGGTAAAATAACGAGCGTTTTCTGTAAAAGACGAAAAACGCTCCAGCTAGTATTACAGAGGGGGCCGGTTTTTACTGGTGTAAACAGCTCTCCCTCACACACACACACATGTAAATAGCTAATAAGTAAAGGGGACCAAAAAGCAAATAGAAAAGTAGAAAAGGTACTTTCCTTTTCTCTCTCCCCTCATTTCTCTCTTCTCTCTCTCCCTTCCTTCCCTTCCCCACCGAGCTGCTCTCCCTATCTCTGCTGGGTGGCGATTTTGAAGCCCCCAAAGGAAGCAACAATGGCTTCTTCCTCTTCTTCTTCATGCTCTACCTCCATGTGGGCTCCAAATGTAAAAATAATTACATATTTGTAATCCCCTCATCCTCCTCTACATTTCTATCTTTTCAAAATCCGAAAATGAGCAACTTCATCTCCATGGGTTTTCCGCATTTGAAGAGAAAAGCACACCATTGTGGAGCTTGGAGTCTCCTCTTTCCAACAAGGTAAAAATCTCCATGAAAGACCTCACTTTTCTCCATCTCTTGGTATGGCCAATTTTTGTCTCTCTCTCTTACCTTGTTTTTCCTCTTGTTTTGGAGCTTTGCTTTAACCCTCCAATGGTGGTGAGAACACCTTCTTGAACCAAGGGCTAAAACCCCTCCTAAAACACTCCAAAGGTAAACCCTAGAAATCTTGTTTTGAATATCTCAATGGATTAGTATGAATCTAAGGGTTAGTGTATTGATTATACTTGTCTTTGTGTAATTGGGTAATGGGAATGGAGTTTGGCAACTCCATTCCCGACAAAACCGATTTGGACAAGAAAGAGAGAAGGATGAGAAATGGAAAAGAAATGAAGGAATCAAAAGCTCAAGGTAAGAGCTCCTTCTTAATGCTTAATTTAATGCATTAGTGTAATGGGAATGGGTAAACAAATAAAAGAACATAAACCATTGTATTAGAATTGTAATCGTGAAAGTTGGGTATTTGTGAACAAGTATGTGGATAGTAGGCCCTAGAGCCAAGGAATTGTGTATGTGTATTGATATGGTGTTTTGAGGAATTTACGGTGTATTAAGATTTGCTTGTATTGATGGTAGGACCCTTGTATGGGTGTGGCTAGAATAGGAATGATTTTGGTGGTAATAGGTATATGTGGATAAGTGAGGATTGTAGGTGAACTATGGCAAAATTTTAGTAGGAATATGTACATTTGTGGATGACTTGGTGAATGGGAGAACCAAGGTATGTATTGGGGATAATGGAGATGTTTAATGACCATGGAGTAGTGGTTGTAATATAAGAAGGAAAGGATATAAAATCTGTAGCAAGAAGTGTAGTGAAACATTGTAGAAACTAGAGAAAAACTAGTGTGCAAGATTTAGTAAATTGATGTTGAACTTGGGCATTGATAGTGTAGATGCTTTGAAATGAATTGGCATGGTAAGGTAAGGTAATTAGGATGCTAGGAATGGCAATGATTGAGGAAGTATTGGATGGGAGAATTGAATTATAAAATCTGTAGCATAAGTGTAACAAAGACAGTTACAAGTGTTGAAGGGAGTGAGGAGAAATTGTGTATATGGATTTAGAAGTGAGTAAGGTATTTGGGGGATGAACCAAGGCAATTTTGAGGGCCTAAGTAGTGTTAAAATATGTGGGATTAAGTGTAGGAACAATGGGGAAGTAATGGGTAAAGGAGAGGACTGAAAACAGAAATGAAAACTGAAGTACTGGGCCGGACCGACCTTGAGACCGAACTTGCAAGGTCGGTCAAGCCCAGATTTACAAAGGGCGGAAACCTTCTGGAATGGACCGACCTTGGGACCGGACATGCAAGGTCGGTCGGCCAGAAGAATTTCCCGTAATGCAACCTACTGGAATGGACCGACCTTGCGACCGGACTTGCAAGGTCGGTCGACTCAAAAATTTTCCGTCCTGTAAGCTACTGGAATGGACCGACCTTGCGACCGGACTTGCAAGGTCGGTTGGGCTAAAATTTTCCGTCAGGTAACTCACTGGAATGGACCGACCTTGGGACCGGACTTGCAAGGTCGGTCGGCCCTGTAATTTTCCAGCGTAATTCCTTACTGACTTCGACCGACCTTGGGACCGACCCTGAGTAAGGTCGGTCGAGTCAAAACAAAATATATTATATATATATATGATTAGAGTTATCATATGTATATAAGTATATGCCTATACACATAGGTATATGTAAATGTAGTAACACAACATTAATGGAAAGAAAGGATGAGGAAATGCACATGTGAGTAAGGAAACAAGTTAAGGAAGTTGCAAGTATAAGAACATTAAGTGCACCGGGATAACGGGGTAAGTAAGGGAGTAATAATTACTTGTATATCGTATGAGCATAGTATTAATAACAATGTTGGAAACATTATCAGTGGAACAAGTGTGAACCAAGGAACAAGGGAACACATGGTAAAGCTAACTCCGGTGAAAGGTATGATTTCCTCATGCCCCGTATGCTAACCGAGTTACGTTGATTTGTGTGTTGTATGCCGGCTAATCAAGACTAAAGCATGAAAACGGTTTATTGCCTTTCATTATATGTCTTGCTGCATGTTGTGTGAGCTAACCCTTCTTGATTGATTGTGTGGCTTCATTTGGTGCGTAGTACGACTCCTAGATGAGTCTTGTTGTGTGGTGGCTCGTAGTAAGAGTCATGTTGTGAATTAATGGAACCATAGCAACGCGCTAAACTAACGAATCAACAAACGATAACGCAACCCAACGAAACTCACAAGAATGTGAGAGAGTGTACGGGAGTAATACCCTCCCGATAACGGTTGGAGAATTGAAATGAATAATCCACAAATAATAAGTAGTGGAAGTATATCAATAACCTCTATTAGAGGAATTAATCTTGGTGCAAGACATGAACCATGAGAGTAGTAAAGAATGATGAGGGATCTCCAAACCCCTTAGCAATTAGTCGACCCATTATGAGAGGACCCGACTGATGTAAGTATGTCCCGAACATGAGAGTATTCGATATGTTGGGGAAACCCTTAAATCTGAGGATACTAGTCGGTTGTAATTCCCTAAGCTGGTGGAGGTTATCAAGAGAGATACTTCTAGGCTAATCCATGAGATTGTATTGTGCTCTGAGAGAAGAGTGTTGGGAATTTGAGTAGTCCAGTAAGAACGGACATTGAGTATTTGAGGAGCTAAGCGTATAGCCCTCGTATTGTAGGTCCGGTGGCGAGTCTTGTGTATGACTCCGCCCAGAGGCCAAGTAATGAGTATTAAGTATTGTGTACGTATGAGTAAAGTAATGAGTATTGAGTAAGAAGCAAGTATGAGTATGTAACGAGTACCAAGTATCGAGTATGTATAAGAAAGCAGTGAGTACTGAGTACATATGAGTAAGTATGGAGAAGTGAGTGGTGAGTATGCACAAGTATAGTAACAAGTATAGAGTAAGGATCATGTACGAGTAAGGTATTGAACATGGAATGAAGAGTATGTGTAACACCCCAACTCAATCCAATTGTGGTCTCGCAACTTAACAATATATATATACACATGTCACAGCGGAATTCTTTACAATCCAGGACCTTGCCACGGTCTGACTACAGAATATACCGAACATTAGTCTATCAACCTTAACCATTTACATATCCTTCTTGCAATCCTCTCACAACCTATACATCTTACTAACTCAATTGCCATACGAGTGTACAGGCACAACTCGTAGGTCATACTTAATCCTTAACACTTGCACTCCTTCTTACTCTCGCGACGGCCGCCTCCTGATGTTCACCTGTGTAGTAAAAAGAAGCCCCCGAGGGGGTCAGCACGGATGCTGGTACGATCCTCTCATGGCCCCCAAGCTAACGTGGCTACGACGACTAATTGTCGATAGCATGGAGGTTGATTAGATGCACAACATAATAGAAAGTGCAGTAAACAACAACTCAGATATGAACAATCAAAGTTCACACAATGAACGACTTAAATGCGTTCCCTTAATTAGAGAGTTAGTTATTTAACTCCTTAAGTAATGTCTCTCTTAATCTTAGTCCATCCTTATCTTATCCTCAATCTGATTCTTATCTTAATCTTAGAAACAACCATCCTTTAATCAGGAGTGGACGTAGCTTATCTTAATCTTAATATTACAAACCATCCTTTAATGAGGAATGGTTGCAACTTACTTTAATCTTAATCTTAACTTAATCTCAATATACAAACCGTTCCTGGAAGGGATTGGTTGTAACTTATCTCGGTCTTAGAATACAAACCATTCTTTAAATAGAGATGGTTGTATCTTATCTCAAACCTTATCTCAATCTTATCTCAGTCCTTATCTCAATTAAGTCAACCGTTCTTTAATTAGAATGGTTGTACCTTAATCCATTGTTTATCTGTCGGGTCACGTAACCCTAACCAATGAGTTATCAGCTCCATTGGTTTACATAAACAATATTTATTAGAATTAGTTGGGCATTTAGGTAGATCCCACTACACCATCTCAGTATGCCTCCCTCCTAAAACAAGAAGTCCGAGGAGGTCGAGTCTATTTGTCGACTCTAGGCGACGAGTCCAAGGACAAGTCATCTTTGGAAGACGGTATTTGATAAGGATACCGACTTCCCCCAATACACATGTGCCGGTACCATTCCGGATTCCTCACTCAAGTTCAGTTAGTAATAGTCTCAAGACCATGTTTGTTGGTTAACCTCTTTCGGTTCATATCGTCCCTCATTAGGGGGCGTTCCTTATTCTCACTCAATTTCTTACTAAACATTGGTTAGTAAGTTCTCACGGTATGTTGTGTTAGTTTTCAAACATCACACAACAACACAATATATATATATAATATGTTCCGGTTGCATGCTTTATCTTGTTTAGTGAGCACACAAAACAAATAGCACACAAGCCGAGGGACACCTCGTTAGCAAGCAGGTCACAAGAAGAAACAACTGTACCGTTCACCGTTGGTCGTTCGGCTGCTTACTCTCTTCCGGAGTCCAAACTCCCAAGTCCTAAAACATTCATTCAGTTTAGGTTATTAAACACTTAGCTTAATTCAACTTATTTAACCTATTTAACTTACTTAACGATTCCCACTATCACCTCTTAAGTCTTACCTCTTAATCTTACAACTTAACCTTACACTTTTAAGTTTATACTTAACTCAACTTAATCCCTTAAGTTCTTAGGGTCCTGATCATTACCACCCTACCAAAGGTATTCCTCATTACCCATTACCATTCTTAGAATCCAAAATTTTTTTTTTTTTCTAAGTGTTAAGGGTCGACCGACCCACCGACCGACCCAACCCCTGGGTCGGTCCATTACAGAAACTCTTCCGTCTCTTGAAACCCATCCGACCGACCCAGAGCTAGACCGACCGACCCAACCCTCTGGGTCGGTCCCTTACAGAACCCATTTTCCTACTTAAACCTTGCCCGACCGACCCAAGGCTAAGCCGACCGACCCAAACCCTCTGGGTCGGTCCAGTCCAGAGGCATTCCGGCTGGCTTAACTTGGCCCGACCGACCCAACACTGGGTCGGACCCTGGGTCGGTCCTCTACAGACCTTCCTCTTAAATTGCCTCTTTCAATTCCAAACTTTTCCACAAGTGTCCTAATAGGTCCAACACCATCTTGGCACCTTAAATCCACCTTATAACCTCCACCAAACTCATTAAACCATTCACCAAAATCCACCTTAGTCATTATGCATTTTCCTTGTAATAATGCTACACTTGTAATGTTTTCCTCTAGGTTTCTAGGTGGTGGTTCATACTTAATGTAACCACTATGCCAAATGTTTCCCTCCTCACTATAACTTCATCTCCCCAGCATCTTTCACCATCTAAAACTCTTTTATGCATTTACTTAAAGTTCCTTCATAAGCTTAAGCTTCCACCCACCAACTCCTTATTTCCTTCCTAGTTGTTTACCAACATTTACCTAAGTCCTAATTACTCAATTACATTCTCTTGATTCCTAAATCCTTAAAAGTAATGCCTAAGTCATTATAACTCGTTATAACACTTTATCTCACCCCTTTTTCATCAAGACACCTCTAAGACTTCCTAGTACTTCCTTAGTCATTAATTTCCCTTAGAACATATCTAAATCACCTTAAGCATTACACCTTCTCCTTACACTTATGCACAAGTTCTTACCATTCCTCATCTCATGATTTTGGTGTGTTCAAAACACCACCATTCCTCCAATTCCTCCTAGACATCTCTAGGTCATTCTAAACCTCAAGAACTCCTTAGTTAACTAATCTCCACTCAAATTCCTCATAATGATTCCTAGTAAATCCTAGGTCATTTTAGTTCACCACCATCGCCTAAACACTTATTTTCTACTCAAATTTTGCCATAGCACCTCTAGCATAGCATGCCCAAACACATTTTTTCCTCATTTAACCATCTCACACATCAAGTTCTTTCTCATCATATCTCATCACCAAACCAACTCATTCACAACAAACTCAATATTTGCAATTAATCTTAAATTGCATAGCACTAAGGCTCTTAAATGACATGGCTCTTAGGCCCTTAAATGACTTAAACTTAAACACTGAATTTCCCACATATATAAGCTTTCAACCTGCAAATACACTCATCAATCTCAGTAGTTATAATGCTCTTAAAATCCACCTTAAACTTATATTGCTAACTCATTCTCATTAGCTCCTTAATCACAAGTTCATAAGCTTGTTTAAGTTCTTTTTCCTTAGGTTATATAACCCAATACACAATGTAAGCTCTAAGCCACATTGGTATTTATCTAAAACTCATTCCTTAATCTTAAACCACCATTAGGTAAGCATTTTACCTTGTTTTCTCAAGCTTATCTTAATCTCCTCCTTAGGCCTTCTTCTTGCATAGATCTCGGCCACCACTTAAATTCCTTTTGCCAATGTTCTAATCAATATTAAGGACTCATATGAGTACTAAACAATGCACTAACCTCAAGGAAAAAACCTAGGTTAGAAATGTGTTCTAAGGCATAAAAGTGGATGATTACCTTTGAAGTCTCAAGGTAGACTTTGGCATTGAATGAAATAGGACCTCCACTAGTCCTTGGTGAATAAATCAAGCTAGAACAAGGCATAAAAACAAGGCCCCATGAGTAGAATTTTCGGCCATGTACAAGAGATGATGGAAACATGGTTTTTCTTACATTTTCTTTACCTTAAGAGAATGGAGAAGCTAATGAGCTCTTCAAACTTGATTTTCCCCATCAATGGAGTTTTCTCATGGCACCAAAATGGAGCTTTGAAAGATTTGAAAAGATAGAAGATAGGTCTTGACCTAACTAGACAAATATGCAATTTGTTTTGGATTTGGAGCTTGGAGTTGTATTTGGCAAGTGATTGAAGATGGAGAACCCATGAATGAAGCTCTCTCGGTTTGGAGCAAAAGAAGAGAAGAAGAAATCGTGTGTGAGAAGAGAAATGAAGAGAGAGAAGAAGAAAAGGTAGGCTAAGGTATATTTGCTTTAATAAAGCAAATAGTAACTTCTTTACTTATCTCTTCTTTTCCTTTCTCATTTGATGACTCATGTGGTGACTCCCCACATAAAAACCGGCCACCCTCTTAATATAAGGCTAACATGGTCTTTGTTGACCAATTAATTGACTTATATTGATTAAAACTTAAACTAGTCACTAAATAGTTACTATTCACTAATCAAGGCACATAATCGGGAAATTTTTGATTTCCCATTGATTTAGACCTCCTAATGTGATACTAATTAGTACACATGTTGATTAAAGAGTAATGATGGACATTTAGCCACTCAAAACTCAATTCTAAGACAATTTCTCAAAAATGTGCTTTAAGACTTCTTAAAGCACATTTTGTGTTTTAACTTGTTTTCAAGCTTGGTTTTCTTTGCTAATTGATTTAAAATGACCATTAGCATATTACTAAGTCTTATAATGTATTTGGGTGCTATCAAAGTCTCTCCAAGCTTAGAGCACGTTTTTGCCCTGATTGCCCTTAAGGCACTTTCTTGTGTTTTCCTTGGTTTAAATTGTCTACCAATCTTTCTAAGGCATATTTTAGCCTTACTACATCATAATTTGATGTTCACTTAGCATACTTAGGTTTGGGGTATTTCAATCTACCCCCCTTAAAAGAACTTTGTCCCCAAAGTTCCCATGCATCTTATCTTATTAGAATACATGCCTTACCTCATTCCTTAGATCATATAGATCACACTTATGTATACTTAATCTCATTGGATCATTGGATCCACCATGTTCTTATACCTAAATATCACACAACATGCTTAAGCATGTGCAACACTCAAAATTCCTTTTGTTCCTTTGATGATTAAAACATTCACATAACTTCCAACGTATTCTCCCATGTCACCGGTCCGTAGACAATGGCTCATTCGTCCTCGTCACCATGGGCTAGAATACAAAACACGCTGCTCTCCCCATGTCACCGGTCCGAAGACAAAGGCTCGTGCGTCCTCGACTTCATGGGCGAGACTCAGTAAAAAGGTAATCCTTTTTACGAGGTCATGTGAGGAATAATTCCTCTAATTAAAAATACAAGCAACTCCAATTTCATTTTATCCTAAGGCCTCTATCCTTAGTGTGATTTAATTGTGACCACTGGTAGGGAGTTTCAGGAATAATCCTACCCTGATGTGATCAGCATCAGTGTAGAACCATCCTTCCACTCCAATTTGTGTTCGGTTTCCCTTGATCCCTAGAAAATCAAGTTCCACCTCCCACGTCATTTTCAAACATCAGATAATTCACTAATGTCCAATTTTCTATCTTTTTAGTTCTTCTAATCATAATCAATACATCTCCAAAGTGTGAACTCATTCCCTCAAACATTCCCAATTCATTCTTGGTAATTACCTCAAGACTTAAATTCCTACTAAATTCTATATCAGTCTCATACCAACTTCCACTGTCTCATACCACATAGCATTACTATGTCCTAACTCATGCTCATATCAAATGATATCTCATAGTGTTATCTTATTCTTATCTCACACATAGTCTCATATCGACTATACCTCATATATTCCTTATTCTTAAGTCTCCTTAATCCTCTTCCTTAATTCTCTTAACTTGTACTCACACCGGAGTTAACAAGATAGTACTTAATATGTATGGTATTCACATCTTCTGTGTAATAACCATGATTTATCTCAAAATGTTTATGTAAAACATATTCTCAAATTTTTTGTGCTATGCACACCGTAGTTTATGTACTCAGTACACAAACATACGCTAAGCGGTTTTCGCTCTACCCCCCTTAAAATGGATTACGCCCACGTAATCAACATTACATGATCTTTGAACATAAGTTCAAGATGTCTAATTCTTACCAAGCATTCTAGCTTCCACGTCATCTATCTTACTTATAATTCGATCAGAAATGACTTAGTCTCTGTATCGAGGATTCTTAACGGTACTTATACCGTATTCTTAACTTAGTTTGGTCTAATCTCAAAGTAGTCTGCTAGCTTCCGCTGCGCGCCACTCTGATTCTTAGGCTTAATTGTCTCAATGGACACGTGTTATCTTTATATATACACGGCCTTAATGAGTTGTAACTCGTCCTATTCTCCTTGAAGATCTTATGCTCATACTCTTAGTATTTTCTCGAATGTCTAAATTGTTCTCCCCAACTGACCTTTGGTCTGAGGATGATTCTTAGCCTGAAACTACTGTTTAGTGCATAATGCGCTTTACAGTCTTAATCCCTTACATCTTAAGACATATCCAATGTCTGTACTTAATAATCCGTGCTTTCGCACTTCATAGTCCTTAATTATCTGTTCTCTGGTTCCTCTGTGTTGCTGGTTCAACTGAATTCTTCTCTTCGACTGTTTGTGGTAGTAGCTGCTCTGTGATCTTGCGTCGTTGTCTGTCGTGGTACGGAGTCGACCTCCCGTGTTCCTTACACACTCGTTCACATGCATGGGGTACCTTACTGGTACATTACTACTTACCCAACTAACTCAAAATGAGCGTGTCAGGCCTGCAAGCCCTGTGGGTGCAGTCGTCCCACGTCTCGTTTTAGTAAACTCATAGTGTCCGTCACACGTTTAGCTATTGCTAATTATGAAGTATTCTGTTGTCGATCTCCTCTTTCATCGTTCCATAATAACATTTATTGTTCTTCTTGAAGTTAATCAAGGGAAGTCCATTTACTGTGTTCTTGGTATTGTATGCTCTAGCTCTTTCTGTATCCCGTACTGATTCTATTTCTTAGTAGCTTAGGTCTCTTTCCATAGAGCCTCTTATCTTCTTTCTCATATTCATTGTATTAGGAAAGCACTTCCAGTTCCTTAAGGAATGGGTAGTGTGCTTCCTGCGAAATCTTACCTAACCTGGTCCAGACTACTGGCATCAACGCTCAGTTCGTCTACCATCTTATTTTCTTATTATATTGGTCTTAACTCATAATTCTCATTGCCTCTGTGTCAATATTTGACGGCTCATACCTAACGGTCGCTTTACCGCGCACCATGACTTAATCCACTTATCTAACTATTGTACTCACGACCACTACTACCGTGGTAGTTGGCCCTTACCATGCTGCCCATTGATGGTGCAACCTCTTATTCACTTATTCTAATGTCTTACCTTATACTCAATCCCTTCTTGGTGTAAACACACTGGGAGTTCTTTCATTCCGGTATTGGCGGTTGTCGTACCGTGTTGTAAAATAGTTGACTCTTGATATGAAGATGTTCTGCTCCAATCTCAGATTCGTAAGTAAGCTAATTTCTTTCACTTTCTCTCATCCTTAGTGATGTTATCTACCATGTAGTTTTAACTGGTTACTGAAGAAGTCGTCCACTGAATCACAAGCTCTTCTGAGCATTGATTAATTGACGTGCCATAATGTGCAGTCACAATGTTTATCTCTGCCCATTACAAATTCTTACATCCTGGGTGTTGGATATGGGGTCTATCTGTGCAACCTTCCTTATTACTCAAGTGTATCTGGTGTGTTCTAAGGTAATCTCAAGGTTCATAGTTTCCATTTTCTAAATAAAGTGTATTTTATCTCTAATATGTGAAAGCCCTTTTGAGGGGTTCATTCCCACTCATGGCCTCACAACAAGGAGAGGTATCCCCACCCTAAAAGGCATGGTTCGTTCTCCGCTCCGTCCTTAGCATTATCTCAATGTTCTCATTGGTACCCTTTCTTGGTAATGTTCTTCCCATTCTAAGTTATAGGTTTGGTAACCGTTCATATCTACAAATTGTAGTCCCTTCGTGGCTTAATTGACAAGCTCTCTTATAACTTACTGCGCCTCGGGCTCTGATGTGGTTAACATCCTTGGCTCGTAGGCTCTTAATGCTTAATGTCTCAGTTCATTATTTGTACTCTTACTCATCTGTAGGTTATCCTCATAAACTTTTGGTCCCTTGGAACACCATCAATCATTAGGTTACATACCAAATGTAGTATCGGGTTTTATGATAAGTTGTTGCATCCTGCTTCCTGCTAGGGAAGTTGTTCAGCTGATCTGAGGTTACTTAATGTCTTTGACAATGCTGTCATTTTACTAGACTTATGTCTTTTAATAGTCAAGGTTAGGTTCGTATTAGGCGTTTGCCTTAAGGTGTTCAAGTTGGATATCATCCTGTTATCTTATACTCCCATCTCAACGGTTCGTTCAACTTCCGTTGACTATGCCACCCGTTGATGATCAATCATACTTGGGTGTTAATGAGTTAAACAAACAGTTTTTAACTGTCATTCATCAGTTGTTCGGCTCGACTATGCCCGCTCTATGGGGGTAGTCCTCTGAGCTTTCCTTTTCCAGGGTTGTACGACTTCATCCTTAGTAGGTTATAGCTTATGTTTATTTCTTTTGTCCTTGTTTTCTGGGTCGTCCAACATCTTCATCGAAGGATGTTGTTATTGGTATCCTTAATGGTCACTCTGGGAGTCTTATCCCGTTTTCATTGTAAGTCGATGCTTCAACAGTCTCAATAGTATCTTATCTAAGCTCAGCTCCCTGCTGGCTGATGTGTCGGTTCATCTCATCATGGTCAGGCCGTCAGGCCCTTCCAAGGTCTTATTTTTCCATTCCTATGGTTTTACAATCCGGTATTAATATGTACTACAACTGTAGCGTTCTCTTATTTCGCCTTGATGGCTTTTCGCGTGGCTTACCCGTGGTAGCACTTGCTATTGCAAGTGCGCCATGCAGGTTGGGTTATTGGTACAAGGTACATCGGTAGTGACACTTCCTTCTAATTTCCATGTAGTTGGTAGTCCTCGGGGACTCCTTCGATAATCTCTTATTTTGGTTAACCGTCCATCCGGAAGTTTCCTTGTAGTTTGACAGTACTGTCATTTACCAGGGCATTCCCCTTTCTGAGGGAATCCCTTAATATTTTCTTATGTCTTAATCCTTGCTCCTGTCTCCACACATTCTGTTGTGGTTACTCAGTAATGATTCTCCTTTAGGCACTACACCGTAGTCCTATTTTAGTACACAATTTATATGTGTTTCCACCGTTGTCCGTGTTATGTTTAGCAGGTTTGAAACCCTTTTCATTGTACGGGGTTTGGAGTTCCCGGTTCTTAACTGGACCTTCCAGTAATCTCAATCCTCATGCTCTGTATTATCCTACTGTTATGCTCACTCGGACCGCTGTCCGGTACTCATGCCTCTTATCATTTCCTTATCTATTGCACGCGTAGTGCTTTCCTTACCATTGGTATCGCGGGTTATTTCGACTGCGTAGCATGTCGACCCATGTTGCCGGTAATTACCGTTCCCTTATTGATAGAATTCCATAGGTAGCGCATGTTTCTCTGTTGCGCTCCATTAAAAATCTCCCAATTCTCCTTAACTGTTGTACAACAAGTTGTTCCTCGTACTTCTTATTGTTAGCTAACTGCCAGATCGGGTTTCCCGAGTAAGAGAAGGCTTTCTTCTCTCTGGCGTTTGTTCCACATATTTAGGGTTAGGGATGTGGAGGGCGGGCCTAGGTACTATGGATATCCGGTAAACACCGGGAAGTCCTGGCTAACGCACCTCTCACTCTATCTCTTAACCCTTAACCCATAACTCAATCTCAACATCAACATTCTCCTAAGTTCGGTATTTCTTGTCTTCAGAGCGTAACTACGCTCTGATACCACTTTTTGTAACACCCCAACTCAATCCAATTGTGGTCTCGCAACTTAACAATATATATATACACATGTCACAGCGGAATTCTTTACAATCCAGGACCTTGCCACGGTCTGACTACAGAATATACCGAACATTAGTCTATCAACCTTAACCATTTACATATCCTTCTTGCAATCCTCTCACAACCTATACATCTTACTAACTCAATTGCCATACGAGTGTACAGGCACAACTCGTAGGTCATACTTAATCCTTAACACTTGCACTCCTTCTTACTCTCGCGACGGCCGCCTCCTGATGTTCACCTGTGTAGTAAAAAGAAGCCCCCGAGGGGGTCAGCACGGATGCTGGTACGATCCTCTCATGGCCCCCAAGCTAACGTGGCTACGACGACTAATTGTCGATAGCATGGAGGTTGATTAGATGCACAACATAATAGAAAGTGCAGTAAACAACAACTCAGATATGAACAATCAAAGTTCACACACAATGAACGACTTAAATGCGTTCCCTTAATTAGAGAGTTAGTTATTTAACTCCTTAAGTAATGTTCTCTCTTAATCTTAGTCCATCCTTATCTTACCTCAATCTGATTCTTATCTTAATCTTAGAAACAACCATCCTTTAATCAGGAGTGGACGTAGCTTATCTTAATCTTAATATTACAAACCATCCTTTAATGAGGAATGGTTGCAACTTACTTTAATCTTAATCTTAACTTAATCTCAATATACAAACCGTTCCTGGAAGGGATTGGTTGTAACTTATCTCGGTCTTAGAATACAAACCATTCTTTAAATAGAGATGGTTGTATCTTATCTCAAACCTTATCTCAATCTTATCTCAGTCCTTATCTCAATTAAGTCAACCGTTCTTTAATTAGAATGGTTGTACCTTAATCCATTGTTTATCTGTCGGGTCACGTAACCCTAACCAATGAGTTATCAGCTCCATTGGTTTACATAAACAATATTTATTAGAATTAGTTGGGCATTTAGGTAGATCCCACTACACCATCTCAGTATGCCTCCCTCCTAAAACAAGAAGTCCGAGGAGGTCGAGTCTATTTGTCGACTCTAGGCGACGAGTCCAAGGACAAGTCATCTTTGGAAGACGGTATTTGATAAGGATACCGACTTCCCCCAATACACATGTGCCGGTACCATTCCGGATTCCTCACTCAAGTTCAGTTAGTAATAGTCTCAAGACCATGTTTGTTGGTTAACCTCTTTCGGTTCATATCGTCCCTCATTAGGGGGCGTTCCTTATTCTCACTCAATTTCTTACTAAACATTGGTTAGTAAGTTCTCACGGTATGTTGTGTTAGTTTTCAAACATCACACAACAACACAATATATATATATAATATGTTCCGGTTGCATGCTTTATCTTGTTTAGTGAGCACACAAAACAAATAGCACACAAGCCGAGGGACACCTCGTTAGCAAGCAGGTCACAAGAAGAAACAACTGTACCGTTCACCGTTGGTCGTTCGGCTGCTTACTCTCTTCCGGAGTCCAAACTCCCAAGTCCTAAAACATTCATTCAGTTTTAGGTTATTAAACACTTAGCTTAATTCAACTTACTTAACCTATTTAACTTACTTAACGATTCCCACTATCCTCTTAAGTCTTACCACTTAATCTTACAACTTAACCTTACACTTTTAAGTTTATACTTAACTCAACTTAATCCCTTAAGTTCTTAGGGTCCTGATCATTACCACCCTACCAAAGGTATTCCTCATTACCCATTACCATTCTTAGAATCCAAAATTTCTTTTTTTTTTCTAAGTGTTAAGGGTCGACCGACCCACCGACCGACCCAACCCCTGGGTCGGTCCATTACAGAAACTCTTCCGTCTCTTGAAACCCATCCGACCGACCCAGAGCTAGACCGACCGACCCAACCCTCTGGGTCGGTCCCTTACAGAACCCATTTTCCTACTTAAACCTTGCCCGACCGACCCAAGGCTAAGCCGACCGACCCAAACCCTCTGGGTCGGTCCAGTCCAGAGGCATTCCGGCTGGCTTAACTTGGCCCGACCGACCCAACACTGGGTCGGACCCTGGGTCGGTCCTCTACAGACCTTCCTCTTAAATTGCCTCTTTCAATTCCAAACTTTTCCACAAGTGTCCTAATAGGGCCAACACCATCTTGGCACCTTAAATCCACCTTATAACCTCCACCAAACTCATTAAACCATTCACCAAAATCCACCTTAGTCATTATGCATTTTCCTTGTAATAATGCTACACTTGTAATGTTTTCCTCTAGGTTTCTAGGTGGTGGTTCATACTTAATGTAACCACTATGCCAAATGTTTCCCTCCTCACTATAACTTCATCTCCCCAGCATCTTTCACCATCTAAAACTCTTTTATGCATTTACTTAAAGTTCCTTCATAAGCTTAAGCTTCCACCCACCAACTCCTTATTTCCTTCCTAGTTGTTTACCAACATTTACCTAAGTCCCAATTACTCAATTACATTCTCTTGATTCCTAAATCCTTAAAAGTAATGCCTAAGTCATTATAACTCGTTATAACACTTTATCTCACCCCTTTTTCATCAAGACACCTCTAAGACTTCCTAGTACTTCCTTAGTCATTAATTTCCCTTAGAACATATCTAAATCACCTTAAGCATTACACCTTCTCCTTACACTTATGCACAAGTCTTACATTCCTCATCTCATGATTTTGGTGTGTTCAAAACACTCCCCATTCCTCCAATTCCTCCTAGACATCTCTAGGTCATTCTAAACCTCAAGAACTCCTTAGTTAACTAATCTCCACTCAAATTCCTCATAATGATTCCTAGTAAATCCTAGGTCATTTTAGTTCACCACCATCGCCTAAACACTTATTTTCTACTCAAATTTTGCCATAGCACCTCTAGCATTATAGCATGCCCAAACACATTATTTTTCCTCATTTAACCATCTCACACACCTCAAGTTCTTTCTCATCATACCTCATCACCAAACCAACTCATTCACAACAAACTCAATATTTGCAATTAATCTTAAATTGCATAGCACTAAGGCTCTTAAATGACATGGCTCTTAGGCCCTTAAATGACTTAAACTTAAACACTGAATTTCCCACATATATAAGCTTTCAACCTGCAAATACACTCATCAATCTCATAGTAGTTATAATGCTCTTAAAATCCACCTTAAACTTATATTGCTAACTCATTCTCATTAGCTCCTTAATCACAAGTTCATAAGCTTGTTTAAGTTCTTTTTCCTTAGGTTATATAACCCAATACACAATGTAAGCTCTAAGCCACATTGGTATTTATCTAAAACTCATTCCTTAATCTTAAACCACCATTAGGTAAGCATTTTACCTTGTTTTCTCAAGCTTATCTTAATCTCCTCCTTAGGCCTTCTTCTTGCATAGATCTCGGCCACCACTTAAATCTCTTTTGCCAATGTTCTAATCAATATTTAAGGACTCATATGAGTACTAAACAATGCACTAACCTCAAGGAATAAAAACCTAGGTTAGAAATGTGTTCTAAGGCATAAAAGTGGATGATTACCTTTGAAGTCTCAAGGTAGACTTTGGCATTGAATGAAATAGGACCTCCACTAGTCCTTGGTGAATAAATCAAGCTAGAACAAGGCATAAAAACAAGGCCCCATGAGTAGAAGTTTTCGGCCATGTACAAGAGATGATGGAAACATGGTTTTTCTTACATTTTCTTTACCTTAAGAGAATGGAGAAGCTAATGAGCTCTTCAAACTTGATTTTCCTCCATCAATGGAGTTTTCTCATGGCACCAAAATGGAGCTTTGAAAGATTTGAAAAGATAGAAAGCTAGGTCTTGACCTAACTAAGGCAAATATGCAATTTGTTTTGGATTTGGAGCTTGGAGTTGTATTTGGCAAGTGATTGAAGATGGAGAACCCATGAATGAAGCTCTCTCGGTTTGGAGCAAAAGAAGAGAAGAGAAGAAATCGTGTGGAGAAGAGAAATGAAGAGAGAGAAGAAAAGGTAGGCTAAGGTAATATGTTTGCTTTAATAAAGCAAATAGTAACTTCTTTACTTATCTCTTCTTTTCCTTTCTCATTTGATGACTCATGTGGTGACTCCCCACATAAAAACCGGCCACCCTCTTTAATATAAGGCTAACATGGTCTTTGTTGACCAATTAATTGACTTATATTGATTAAAACTTAAACTAGTCACTAAATAGTTACTATTCACTAATCAAGGCACATAATCGGGAAATTTTTGATTTCCCATTGATTTAGACCTCCTAATGTGATACTAATTAGTACACATGTTGATTAAAGAGTAATGATGGACATTTAGCCACTCAAAACTCAATTCTAAGACAATTTCCCAAAAATGTGCTTTAAGACTTCTTAAAGCACATTTTGTGTTTTAACTTGTTTTCAAGCTTGGTTTTCTTTGCTAATTGATTTAAAATGTCCATTAGCATATTACTAAAGTCTTATAATGGTATTTGGGTGCTAATCAAAGTCACTCCAAGCTTAGAGCACGTTTTTGCCCTGATTGCCCTTAAGGCACTTTCTTGTGTTTTCCTTGGTTTAAATTATCTACCAATCTTTCTAAGGCATATTTTAGCCTTACTACATCATAATTTGATGTTCACTTAGCATACTTAGGTTTGGGGTATTTCAGTATGCCAGAGTAAGGAGTAGGTATGAGTAGAGTAGCGAATATCGAACACAGTACGAGGAGTAATGAATGAATAACAAATACGATTGGTCGACTATCGATTGTCTTCCTTAGTAATTATTGAACTTGTATGTGTATGTAGGTATTGTTGAGTGTATTGTCGAAGCATGAGTATGTATGTATGCATGTAAAATGAACTCCATGTATATCCGACCCAAAGTAGTCGGCGTACCGCGGTTAGCATGCGGTATATGCAGATTTCATATGCAGCGTAAGCTGACCCCCTAGGGGGACCGTTTTTAGTGTGCAGGTACTCGAAGCTGACCACCGTTCGAGAGAGTAGGATGGGGACTGCTATGTAAGCATGGGTAGTTGTATGAAAGGGATTGTACTTGTAACGTATTACAAATTTGGAAGTCTAAACTGTATCGGTAATGTAAGGATGGGAGTATACTCGGTATAGTATTGTATTGGAGTTGTATTTGAATTATGGTTTAGTATGCAAGGGGAAGTATTGTATTGTGTAGAGCACTCGGCATGTTCATATCCATCAGACCGGTAGTATGTAGTATTGTAACTCGCCTTGTTAGTCACGTGGGTGACTAACGGCATTGTACACCCGCCGTTGAGTAAGTAATATCCGCTGCGAAGATAAGTATGGTACGGTAATGACGGTATTAGCGGTAGGGGTGTTACAATGCGGTAGCTATTTTGCTTTGGCCTCGCTACTACTTTTCCTATAGCTAGATATTGCTACCGTTTTAGAATGTAGTAGCCAAATGGCTACTAGTGTAACAGTAGCAAAATAGCTTCAAGTATAACAGTTGCGAAATCGTTACTAGTACATCAGTAACAAAATCGATACTAGTGTAGCAGTAACAAAATCGCTACTAAAATATTGGTAGCAAAATGGCTACTAGCAAAGCAATATCAAAGTTGCTACTAGTATAGCAATAACAAAATCGATACTAGAATGGTATTATATATATCTAGCTCTCTACACTACCTACTGAACAGTGGGCACCACCACCATTCAATCCCACACGAAGTGGGAGCCATGTGCCCGCGTAACTTGATTATTCTTTAAATCGAAGACTAGGATCGAATCTTACAACATATGCGTATAAATAGACCTCCATACCAATGACATATTTAATTCAAACTAATGTGTTAAAATGTGCATAGAGCAGGAATCGATCCCCCGATGTTTGGGATGAATATAGAATGTCTTAACCATTGTGCCATGATAGTTATTCACATCATATATAGAAACTACGTGTATATTGAATGTTTGATACTGTAAATATAAATGGAAGTTTTTGTCGAGACATGATCAAACCAGGGATATATTAAAATTAATAAAATAGATATATGGTCGATTATATAATATAACAAATTAATTTAATGCGACCAAAATAGTAAAACTAATATAATATTATACAAAAAGTTAATATATTATGTAAAGTTATTATATAGTGTTACAAATACTAATATAATATACATCATTACATGAAAATTAAAACTTTTAAATAATTGATTTTGTTTTTGTAAATTTGTATAATATAATATTTTTATAAATTTTAATAGATGTATATTTTGTATAATCTTGACTAATTTAAATTGTTTTAACTTTACTATTTTTCAAAATCCTATTAATTTGTGTGTTGTTTTGTAAATTAAAAACATTAATATATCATATATTTATGTACGTTTATTATAATTTGTATACTTTTAACATTTTATAAATTATACATATATATATATATATATATATATATATATATATATATATATATATATATATATATATATATATATATATATATTCAACTTCCTTTGCAAATTTTAACCTACACGTCAACTAATTTAAATTGTTATTAGTTTTAGTTTTTTTATGTTTTATTAGTTTATGTGGCTTCTGTAAATAAAAATTGTATTAAATTAAAATATATATAAACACACACACACACATATATATACACTTAACTAATTTAAATTATTAACTACTATTTTTATATTAATTTTGTAAATTTTAATCAACATATGTACTAATTTAAATAATTAATACTTTTACTCTATTTTATAATGTATTAATATGTGTGATACTTTGAGACTTAAAAATATTATAATATCAAAAATATATTATGTTAGGTATATCTTATATGATAAAATAAATTCTAGTAGTAGTATATAGTTTAATTATTTTTCACAAATTAGACAATTTTTATTTAATTATTGTTCTTTTTCAAAATTTTGATAGCTAAAAGCTAACCAATATACTATATTGAAAAAATTAAAAAAATTTAAAAGTTTATATAAAAAGATAATATGTCCACTATGGCAGTAGCACTATAGGTTAGTATTTCAAACTATGTAGTAATCACAAGTTTAAGTTATAAAAATAATAATTTTGATACCACATTCTTTGTTGCATTCTAGCATAATATCAACTAAAGTTTATTAGCATTATTAGTTAGTAGCAATTTTGAAATTGAATTATACACGTATCATACATTTAAATTATAAGAGAATTATAATTTTGCTATCACTTAAAAATATTAGCTATCATTTTTATAATGTAGCACAATATTAGCCATAATCTCATTAACATCATTAGTCGGTAGCAATTTCATAATTAAAGATAGTAACAATTTTATGCTTGCTAAAAATATTCGCTACTGACGCTCAAACAATAGCAGAACGGCAACCGTGATGAGTGTTAGTAGCAATTTTATTAACTTAGCTTATCTATTTGGTAGTAGCAACTTTTAGTAGCAATTTAGCTACTAGTTATAATATTTTTCGCTACTGCTGCTTTAATAGTGGCACAATAGCTACCATGATTGAATTAGCCACATCTTGCAGTAGCTATTCCGTAATTTAGCTACCAACATTGGTAGCTAAATTGTTCTTACAAAAAGAACCAAGATGAAATCAAAAATAGCTACTACTAATGGTAGCATTCTTGTCAGGCGATAGCGATTTGGCTACTGTTTAAAAAATCTAGCTACCATTGTCGTTGTCGTAGCAAAATAGACACCACTATGTTAGTACCATTAAAAATCAGTAGCAATTTTTTAGAGTAGCTACCAATATATGTGTGGTAGCAAATCATTGGTAGCTAAATCTGTTTTTTCTTGTAGTGTAAAAGTATCGGAGTACGAGAAATCGTACCTGGTATGTGAAGAACAGTAATTAACTCGAATGAGTGATCCCCTAATAGTAACCTATAATTAAGGTGTTCCAAATTTTGATTAGTTAAGGGACTTATAAACTAAACATCTTCTATTCTTACTGATTTATAGTTCCATGTTTACCATTATTCCCTCACAAAGGTTTGGGCTAGATTTTGTTAATTAAATCTTTTGTTAGGCCCATTTTGTTTAACCTGGAATGATTTAGGATTTATCCCGAGAGTGGCCTAAACTCTCTTTGAATTGTTTAAGTGGGCATTTGGAGTTCATAGACTTGGGCTCAGTAGGTTAGCCGAAGACCGTGTTACGTTCACGTTGTTTAATTAAACCCTTAAGTTATCGTTCTATTTTTGTTAAGCCCGCTTAGGTCCTAAAGTTTAATATATATATATATATATATATATAGTCCCCACAAGGAATGTTATTTCCTTCATCTATTTTTAATTTTATATATATATATATATATATATATATATAAGATTTATCCAGAAATTTTTTAAGAAATTTTATTGTATTTAATTATATTTAATAACTTTTAGACATGTCCACAACCGATATCTGGTTTATAAAATAAAGTATTTTCTTTTATTTATTTTACTATATATATATATATATGCATGTACATGTATTAGAATTTATTTAAGTCATCCTTTATGTAGCGTATTGTATTTAAATTATCTCTATTAACTTCAACATATATCCGCATTCCATGTGTGTTTTGTAAAGTATTACTTTTGTACATTTTAGAATATTAGCTTTTATAGTATTTAGTTAATATAAGCGTTGATTTATTTAGCTCCTTGTTTTAACCTAAGTTACTATTTAATTCCTTTTATATATGTGTATATATATATATATTTCTTAGTTTTAATTAAGAATGTTAACTTCCATATTATATAATAAATAAAATTTAGATTAGTTTAGTTCCTTGATTTAACATCAGTTTCTATTTTATTTCTCTCATATAAGTATATATATATATATATATATATAAACAATTTTTACTTCACTTAAAAGTTAATTCCCAAAATATTTGTAAACATACTGTTACTAGATGCTAATTTAGTCTTCTCATATTTTTCCCAACCTAAAAAGTTCATTAGTAAGCTATACTTTAATTTCTGTTACATTAAAAACCTTATATTATAAGATAACTTATGAAAAACCTTATAAATACAATTTTAAACCCATTTCCTCATGTCCAAAATTCCCCAAATTAATTATATAGTAATTATAACATTTTAGACATATTATAAAATTTTTATTTCATAAAAATATCTTTTTAAATTATCCAAATAGTTCCATAATACTCATAACTTGCAAAAATCATAACTTACGTTTAAAAACTCAAAACCGACATTAATTTACATCATAATAAACTACATTTTATAAGGAATCTATGGTTAAAAGTTCAAGTCAAAATACATTCGGGAAGGTCATTAAATAAATTCGGCAAGTTAGGGTTTAATTATGGAATTATTACAAAACTTAAACATTTAAAAACTTCTACGTTTTAATCTCGGCCGTCTGTTTCTCTTAACTCCGATCGGACGGCCACTGAAACTCGAGTTCTTCAGCGAACTCAGCCGACGACCTGAGTACTAAATCGGTGATTTCTCTCAACTCACAGAACCGATTTTGATGATTTTTGTCTCATTGGATTCGAAATTCCAAGACGCTTCTAATGGTACCAATTATGCGAGCTATGATGCAGTATAACGTAAATATGATTCTGGGTTTAACACGTTAGGGTTCTTATGGTTTTTCGAATTCGAATTGAGCAATTCTCCTGATTCAGCACATAATTGATCAAATTGAAAGCTGGGTTAGGTCGGTAATGCAAAATCGAGTGACAACATCGGAGGAATTGAACGGAGACTTACCAGAGAAGCACCGGTGACGGAAATAGTAATCGGGTTTCTAGAAAAAGTTTAAAACTTTGAATGTTCGAGTAGCTAACTTTGTGGATCTATAAAATAATTTCTAAATCAAATTAGACAACGTGTGTGGGCTTAATCGAAAGAGGAATTATAGATCTACAAATTGATAGCAAGAACTTAATCTAACTTGCAATATACAGAAAGAAATCTAGCCTAAGTTACGAGTTACCTTGCGTTTTTTCTATGATTTTATGCGATGTTGGATCAGGAACTTTAGGCACCTCGATCTTCCAAATGGTGCGAATTAGCCTGGCCGTTAACATGAAAATTGTTAGAGGGATTTTAGATCTTCAAAAACAAGGTAACGAACACGAAATTTTGGCTGAGAAAACGAAGAAGTTATGACGCGACGAAGTTTACCTGATTTCAGAAACAATTGAAATCTGGGTTACGACTTTGCAGGGACAACTTTGGATTGAATTTTCGGTGGATGTAAGAAGATTTAGGTCAAGTGTGAGCTACGGTTGTAAATAGGAGATTAAGAAGAAGAGAATGAAGAAGACGACACTGGAAAATTCGAAAGGATGAGTGAGATACAACTGTCACAAGTTAGGGCAAAATACTGGTGAGAATGAGAATACTTAGCCAATTTTGCTGGGAATTCCGGCGAGGTTGAAGTGGCGGACACGTGTCTGAGTCAGGAGAACCCTAGCCACGTCAGCAATCTACAAATTTTTGACCCTAAACTTCATTCTATCATAACTTTGGCTAGGATGATCCGTTTTTGACGTTCTTTTTATCAATCTTCTTGGTTTTCCATAACCTTTTTATTGGTATAGGTTTCATGGGCTGGTTTGATCATTCTCAAAAAGTCAACCCTAGCAAGTCTTAATAAGCTTTGGGGTTTCCATGATTTTATATTGACTTTTATGATTCAATTTAATGTTCCAACTCTTTCTAAAATCTTTATAATATACTTGGAGCATTTAGAATTTTTTCCAAGATTTATTGACTTATAGATCTTATTATTAAATTCATAATACTGTATAATAATATATAGTAATCCAATATTTAATAGTATTCTTTAGGATTAAATAGAAGAAATCCCATGATTTAATTTCCATAATTCCATATAAGAATATAATAATTTATTATTCATAATTCCATACAATAATTTAATAATTAATAGTATTATTTATGGTTTAATAAAAGAAATCCCCTAAATTAAGGTATTTCAGTTTAACTGTATTTAAATTTATTTAGTTGCACTTAAATTTAAAAAACGATTGCTAAGATTATTTAGTAAATTACTAAATAGTTTACTAAATATTGTAGTTAATATATAAATGAAATAAATTCATTGTTGTTAGATTCGTGTTATTTAATTTAGTTAACTACATAGTAGTTATTTGTTGCTTCCATTTTATTCTATTTAATTGCACTTACATCTATTATATTGAAATAATTATAACTTGTTTTGAATTATAAGTGAATTATAAACATAGTAATAGTATTGTTTGGATTTTAAAGGTACCAACCACATAGGAATCGCACTCTGGGAACTAGTTCAGTTGAAAGGGCACAATGTCGTATGAGTCAATAACCTCTTACATTATGAGTGCCGGTTTATATGCACCATCTTACTTGAGATTGAACGACTTCGCTGGTGTAATTAGTGCGCTGATAGATAGATAGATAGATGACTATCAGAGACACACACCTTCTTGTTGTCGTTCGGTGAGGTCACCATCATTTTGAAGGATGATCACATGTTGTTTGGTGTTGCGGTAGATGGGGAGTCCATATGCTTCGATATGGAAGTAGCAAACGTAAATGCATAGTGTTTATGATTACTGGGTGACACCGTCCTACTTGCAGAGGGAACCAGATTCCAATAAATTGGTTTACTCATAGATTCATAGAGACCGACCCTAACTTCGCTCAGCGTGATCCTGTTATCCACCAGTAGAATGCTAGAGCGTTCATGGTCAGATTGATTGACGAGATGATTTTCCCTATCTTCAATGGTACAGGCGTGGATGTTATGTACCTCAAACTGCTTGAGGATTTTGACGCTACGGGTAAACTTAGTTGAGGGTCAACACTGTTTTCACATTTGTACAAAGAGATGTGCAATGCTACCAAATATGACTCCAAGTACTTGAATTGACGCAATAAGTTGCTATCAGTGGGGGCTTTTGAGCTCATCCCTCATTTTTAACCACGAATGACCGTTGAGTGGAGGAATGTATTGCATGATACTCGCGTATAGGTAAGCAATCCCTGTACCCTAGGAAGTTAGATGAATAACATAAATGTGTGTAGTAATCTTCTCACACATTTTTTGTTACAAGTATAATGTGAATAACATAAATGTGTGTAGTAATCTTCTCACACATTTTTTGTTACAAGTATAATGTGAAGCTTAATAATATCAATTTGCATATGGCCCGGGTGCATCTAAACTCATTACATGTCCCACCTAGTGACCGAGAGATGACATACCTATACTCCTTTAGCATACTCTAATTGGTTAAGTCCTTGCTTGTAATATATGTTCTAATATTGATTCTTTTGATTTATAGTGGATTTAGCATCCTTATGATGATAGATCACCAAATCATGTGGTTTGGAGATTCCTTATCCATTATAATGTGGCCGAGGGCCATCAGCCAGACCGTGTGCTTAGGAAGTTCAGAGTTAACCAGCATGTACCTACTTCCCCACTCGACTGTGATTTCATTACACGTGATCATAAGGACCGGTAGGACCGTGCGTCGTGGAGGAATATTTTCTGAGACTACATACGGATGTGGTACTGATCAGTACTGGATCCTAGCATCTCATCTGCCAAGAAGTGTCCCACTTGACCTGAGAAGAGCTTACATTTTGTGGTACCTCCGGTACTCGGTCCCAAGGAGAGTAGACGGAATGTCATTATAGTACCTACAACATTGTATGTAACTTTTTTTATACTTTGTCATGAAATAAAGTTGGTGAATAATACTATGTTTAATATGCTTCAATAGGGCTCTACTATGGAGCAACTACAAAGGATTCTAGGTGACCAAGGAGTTATATGTTTGCTACCCAAGTTTCCCAGACATTTGATCTTGATCACTTCCACCACTCGGGGCAGTTTAGTCAAGATTTCTTTATGCATGTGCCTCCGACCATCGAGCTACTGCTGTATATGCCATCATTGACAACCCTCCTCCTAGAGTGGTTAGAAACCTACAGTCAGACAAAAAAGGCCGCATGAACTAAGAGGGGCTCAAGAAAATGAACAGGCTCCATAACATCAACCTGAAGCTAATGAACCGGCTAGACCAGCTTATGCTTTAATTCTTATGCTTTTACCTTTCATGAGTGGTTAACAACCTAAAATTGACTAATCAGCGAGTGTAGTTCCCATTGGTGTACATTAAATTGACATGTTCGGCATGTTCGGTTAGCTGCCCTTGGATTTTGGTTCATAGTTTGGTGTAGGTGTTGGCTCATCAAACCCACTATCTGTGGAGGGTGATTTTTTCGGTTTGAGGGGGATCTATCTAAATATGGTATGACTGAAAAGCCTAGATCCTAGCAAATGCCATTATGTGGAGGGTGAAAACCCGTTATTTGTCATCCCTCAAATACCTTCTAAATCATCCGTCTTTCCCAGAAATCATAAGGGAGAGTGCAAGTGTGCACTACACCCGCTCTCAATGGGCTCCACGCGAACTTATGCCATAAGGGCAGAAATTGACTAGAGTCTCCACCTAGTTTGACCTAAGAATACTATGAAGGAAAGGGAAGGAGGGTTCTAAGAATTGTTGGTTGAACTGAAATTGTTGCCTATGGATAGGAGTAACCTAGTCATTACAGAGATTCTGTGTGGGTTTGTACTGGGTTACGCCCCTTAGAAGTGGCAACAACCACGACTTCAGACTGGTTCTAAAGGAAATCTCGGACTCCAATTGTCAGGATTTTCGTCTTTCAAAACCTTATTAGAGAGATTCATTTCAACGGGCCATAAGGATATGATAGGAAGGGAGTGGAGTGTGGAGAGTGGATGAGGCAAGCTTTTCTGCCAAGCTGGAGCCAAGAATAAGAATTGATGAATTCGAATGAGTATAGAATGAAAGATTAGAAAAATTATGAGGAAATGATAAAGATTAGGAGTCTGATTTTGAGAGTTGAAGAATTTGAGGGTTTGTGGGAGTTAGAGAGGATTTGAATGTTTGACAGACATGAATACCACCTTAAAGTTGGGAAAGGGGCATTTTGGATTGGAATAGGGTCGCACCCTATATGGGTTGCCTACGTACTCAACTCCCTGCTGAGATCAGACCTTACATAATTCAGGATTTTGGGTTTTGGAATTTTTAATGTTTGTGGAGTTTGAAGATATTTGAGGTGTTTGAGTTGATGAAAGGAATGAGATATCGAAGTCTGTGAGACGCTCGAGTCTGTGAGATGCTTGAAACCTTGAGATGTCTGGGTCTGTGAGACACTCGGGTCTGTGAGACCCTCGAATCATGGGATGACAAAGTCTGTGAGACGTTGGGGTCTGTGAGACATTTAATGTGTAGAAAAATTGGAATTTTAGAAGTGATTTGAGTCTAGGTATTTAAGACTTTGAGGAGTTTAAAAGTTCATAATGATTTAGGATTGAAATGAATTTTTGAATTGAATCAGAACTTGAAATGGTTTTTTGGATCGAATTGTAATCGAATTAGAATTAAATTAAAATTTGATTGATTTTTTATTGGAATTGGAATTGAAATTGAACTAGAATTGAAGCTGAAATTGAATTGGAATTGAATTTGGAATTGAATTTGAAATTGAATTCGAAATGATTTGGAATTGAATTTGAATTGGAATTGAATTTGCATGAATTTGTAATTGAATTGAATTTGAATGAATTTGTAATTGAATTGAATTCGAATGAATTTGGAATTGAATTTGAATTGAGATGAATATGAATTGAATTTGAATTGAGATGAATTTTGAATTGAATTGGGATTGGGCCTAATCAGGGTTTGGGCCGAGTTTGAAAGTGGGCCAGATTTGAGCCTCGGTTTTGGGCTCATGTGGGCCTTGATTTTGGGCCGTTTTTGATCCTCGATTTTGGACCTCGAATTTGTAGATTTGGGCCTTGATTTTAGGCTTTGGAAGTGTGGGCCAAAATGGGCTATGGATTTTGGGTTTTGGGCCGAATTTGTGGATTTTGGGACCGCGTTAGACATGGGTCATGTTTTTGGGCCTCAATTTGGGTCAAGTCTGATTTGGGCTGAGTTTGTGGTCTTTGGGCCGTATTTGCGGGCTTAGGCCGAATTTGTGGGTTTTGGACCCTAAACCTAGATTGAAACTAAGGGTTTGAATTATGACTATGGATTTGAATTCAGCTGATTTTTGGAACAAAATTTGTTGATGATTTTATTTTGTTGATTATACATTTTATTCTAACATTATGGATGGTTTGGAAATTTTTTAGAGAGTACAAGTATTCCTTTCATGGACATGTCGAGGACCTGTCAGACATGGATGATATCTTGACCTAAAGCTTTTCTATAAAGGGGTGACCTATGAGCTAACAAGGGCTTTCAATGTCTTGTCTCTATATTAGGCTAGGCCCAACAATTGCCAAGCTATTCTATAGTATGTAACATGTAATGCAGACAAAAAATCATGGAATTAAAAATGAAGATAAACAATCAATAATTACAACATGAAATATGTGGCTGCATGCATTTACGTTTTTTTATTTATCTTTCAGTGATTGCGCAAGGGAGTTGCTCAAAATTTCTTAGGACTGAAAGAAACTTGAACACTTATAAAGAATCATCTTGTCAATTCATGTCATTAAACAAAATTTCTATGTTAAAGAGTGGGCAAAGAACCTGAGACTAAGAAATGATAATCCCAAATTGATAAATAACTCTCATCAGCCTAATTAAGTTATTACCCCATTTTTAAACCCCTTTTTCTCTTCTCAATCATAATTAATCCTTTCTAATCAACCAGAAAAAAAGAGCAAACATAAATCGACACTTAATCAAGCAAAGAAAAACTGACAGAGATAACCAATTATGAATCCGACGATGCTATGTGAACGCGCAATCACACAACCGATGTTGAAAATCAGAACATATAATCGGTAAACACATGTATCTAATCAGGCCACTTCGGTGCTAAAATTAGGAATAGGTACCGCCAGAGAAACCGAAGGTTTCTCATACAAATCTGACTGATAATGAGAGAATCCATAGAGCATAGACCTAGAAACGAGAGGAACACAATTCGGATTCCGAATACAAAACCCACAACAGTGACCCAAATCAGCCTAACCCTAGCTGAGAGTGAATTTTGAATCTACGCAAGTTTTATGCAGCCTCAAGAACTCATGTACCCGCGATGGGCTAGACCTCCACCAGGTGGTGCTCTGTAAATGCGCCAGGAGACGAGATCGAGTGGGAGAACGGTAGAGTAAATTTCTGACGAACTGAGGTTAGAGCTTGAGGGGTAAACACTTTGAGATTTTCAGAAAGGGTTTTTTGGGTTTTGGTTCGATTCTTCGAGAGATTTCAAAAATTTGAGGAGAAGACCGAGAGAAAGTTTTTGGCGGAATAAGCATGGAGTACAAGTGATGGTTGAGGAGATTTCAAGTGAAAGAAGTTCTGATTGGGTTGTTGTTTACCATGGTGATTTCGATGAGCAGACAAGCGAGTTGCGTGGTTATATTCTTCTTCGATTTTTTTACAGGGGAAGTCGACGCTGGAGCAGAATCGAGACTGGGGAACGTAGCTAGCTAACCTGTGGGACTTAGTTATTTGGATTCTTGAGTTTTTTTTGAAATAGTCTGATGCAGAATAAGCTTAGAAATTGTGAGGTGAAAAAATGAGACAGGAATGATGATCGAAGAAGATAACTACTGTTTTCCTTTTTTTTGTTCTTCATTGTGGTGTCGAATTAGATGGCTGGAACTGGGATGAAATGGGGACGTGAGCAAGAGAAATGAAGAGAAGACAGAGTTACGAGTTCTTGTTCATGGACTGGATGCAAAATCACCATGAAGAAGAGAATGAAATGTAGTGCTTGTATGTTGCTTGTCTCCAGTTGAATAGAGAAGAATGTAGTGCAGGGTATGTATATTTCTGGTTTACCAGTTGGGTTTGAAAAATAGATGCAGCATATTTGGTAGTAGGTTTGCGCTGGCATAAATGTAGCATATTTGCTAATAGGTTTGTGCTAGTATAAATACAGCTGTTTTGAAAACTGTTGTTTGGCAGTGTGGCATATATGCAACATGTTTGGTTAAGTTAGTTATATATAGTGCATTTACCGTTTTCGTATTACAATTACAATTTATTACTGTCTTTCAAGGGAGGCAATTTTTATAAGATCAATGGAGGCAACATGGAGCTTGCCTCCATAAAGAAAGCAAAAGAGGCGAGAAAGAGTGTTGCCTCTGTTTGTCTTATCAATGGAGGCGCCCAGGATCGTTGCCTCTGTTGGTGCGATCAATGGAGGCGACACTAATCTCTTGCCTCCATTGGTTCGTTATTGGTATGAACTACGCAATCATTAGAGACGAGTTATATGTTGCCTCCATTGATACGGTCAACAGAGGCGAGGATTTAACTATACCTCCTTTGTACGTTCTTAAAAATTATATATAGAGACAATATGTACTTGGCCGCCTCGGTTGCGTTATATAAGTAGGGTGGCAAGTAATTGGTCGCCTCTAATGAATAGTTTATAGAGGCAAGCTATTTTTGGTCGCCGCCTGTACAACGCCATTTTAATTTTCCAAAACGCAGTAAACAACGCGCACCTCTTTTCATGCCTTCAATGGGTTCGTTTGGGGACAGCTGCTGGGGGCTGCTGCTGGAAATTAAGAAGCTGTCTGCTGATGGTTTTACAGAAGCTGACAGCTGCTGGTTTAGTGTTTGGTGGATTGTGTTTTAAAAAGTAGAGGGGAAATTGAGAAGCTGTCAGCTGATGATTTTGTAAAAGATGTCAGCTGCTAGTTTTGGGTGTTTGGTAGAAACCTGCTGATTTTAAAAATTGAGAAGTTGTCAGCTGCTGGAAGCTTGAGAAGCTGTGTCCCCAAACGACACCATTATCCCTTCGCTTTCCCTGCTTACTTTCCTCTTTTCCTAGCTTGAACCTCAAACATCGATGGCAAATTCACATCTCATCGTTCTGCTGCCGCCATCGGTGGAGCAAACGATCCAAGTTATATGCCACGAACAGACCCTACCACCTCCAGATTGCTACGCGCGGAGCAGGCTCGGGATGGTCGGCGAAGAAGAAGCTCTGAGAGTGTAGAGTATCCTCAAGCCGTTCGTCCGCTTCCCCGCCCTACGAGCCTCAAACATAACAGTCCAACTCTCTCTATTGCGCATTCCCTCTTTCCCTCTAGCTCTCTCAAAAGAAAATGTCTTCCAAATCGAACAAACAATCAAAGACTAAATCGAAAATCAAAGCTCTCATCAGAAATCGGCGGCGGCGGATCCTCTACTCCCTCTTCGCCCCTAATTACCACCTCAGAGAAGAAAAGCTCCGCTTTGTAGTTGAAGAAGCTTCGAGGCTTTGCTCGGTACAAATGCTTTTGTCGGTGGAATCGCCGATGTCAATTCCCAGTCCAAAGGTGGCAACTGCAGAATCTGGCTTTCTGAGTCGTATATGCTCGCTTCTTCAATCTCTCTTGTTTCCACTGTATCGGTACGGTTCTTCACTTGAATTTTCAATTTTCTTTTAAGGTTGTTTCATTTTTGCGTATGGTGGCTTTTCTAAACGGTATTAGTATATCTCTATTGACAAATGGTAATGAAACCAATACTATTTCTTGCCTTCTTTTGTCTGATTAAGGCTTGAAATACCCTATTGTTCTATCTATTTATTCAACCCAATGACATTGACTTATCTGTCTAAGAAAACATTCCTCAACCTGCTCCATCTGTTTCACATTGCAACCTGCTAACTTCTTCTTCCTAAAGAGGCTTCGGTACATAAAATCATCTTACCTGCTCTTGCTGCAGGTGTTGTTTTGTACATAAAAAAGGAATTCAGCTTGCAGAATGCACCCACCGTTGGGGAGAATACAGCATTACCAAACCTCAATTTGAGAGGTTTTGAAGTGATCGATGCCATAAAATTAGAACTTGAATCTGTGTGTTGTTCAAGCTCCATTCTTACTTCACAACTTATGGGGACTGTAGCATTCTTTGCCTGGAACATTTTTTGTTCATTATATGATGATGGTCTAAGGTGTACTTGTTTTTGTTTTTATGAGGGTGGAGCTTTCTGTGAAGTGATATTGTACTCTCAACTGTTGCATTTTGTCTATCTGATTATATAGAACTCATTTGTGTCTTGATCTTCTTAATGTTTTTTTCTTTCTGTTTGGGGTCTTTGTTATAAATGAAAGTGAGCACATTGGTCTCTTCTACATGAACACGATGCCATATATCCATTAATCACTGTCCATGAGCTGTGCATTTTAGGTATGTGTATCTTCTTGTTGAGCAGTATCTCGATATAGTCTTGGATAATATGATGGATGAAATCATTGGTAGAAGTCTTGCCTTATATGCTATTTTCACTTGGGACTAAGGGTGTTTGTTGATGCTAAATTTACCATTAGTTACCGCCGAAACAGGCTGCTTATAGCTGGGATAGATCCACGTCTGATCACCTATAATCTCAGATCTTTCTTACGAGTTTACATGTGTCCTTTTCCAGCCCCGCGTTGTGGAATTTTGTTGACTGGATGGGGCATGCTGGTGATGTGAATTTATGATACTATTAGTAGATGCCTGATTTGATGTTTCTAGAATGAACTGTACTGTCATCTCATATGTCTATGCTAGTAGTTTTTCTTCAATAAATAAATCGGCGTATCATATTTTCTGTTGGTGTTTGATCTTTTTTTCTGTATTAATGTTCAAAAGTTCCTTAATTCAGGAAATGAGGCATTTTACCATCCTGACTCTAACGATTCATTTATGGTTGGTAGCTTTATATCAACTAATATGTTAATGTATACAACAAATTGTTTCAGGAAGTCCCCATCTATTCCGGAGTCCAGGGTTCTTTATATCAGCAAACTCAACAGGAATACAATGAAGGACATCTGAAGGAAATTTTCAGTATGGTGTCGATGCTTAATTGTTTATACACATTGGATTTGTTTCCCATTTGTAGATACTCTGTTGCTCCGTATCAAGTTTTATCTTTGGAAAAATTCCAATGTTGCTTGTTGTCCTTCTTAACTAGGCTACACCTGGTGTCGCTGCCAAGGATTATGAACTGGGTATGTATATGTTTCTTTTGTGTCACTTTCATGTTCTCCTTTCCAACAAAAAAAATCATCCTCTGGTGTTTGTGTAATATTTTTAATTTATTTATTTATCGTCAGGCTAGGTTGTCATCTAGCTGGCACTATGAGAATCAACTGTCCACTGTCAGAGTCTTTTTTTCAATCAAACTCATAAATTGTACGAACACTTTGATTGTCATGGAGAAAAAAAGGATCCTGAACACAAACCCAAACAGTTGTTGAGTACTTTTCGGAACTTTATCCATTTATTGTGTTTACATGGTATGGCGAATCGTATAAATAATGACATTATATACTTAATTTATACCATCTTACACGTTACCTTGTGCATGGTTGCTATGTTTACGACATAAAGGGGATGAAGTATTTGGATTCCATGGCTGGTCTATCTTGAAATGCTTTAGGTAATAGTTGATGGTTATATTCTTCACTATAACCCCACTTTTCCCTCGCAGTATGTAGTTTGTATGTTTTCATGTGTTTTTTTATCGGGTTGAGCTCTTAGAAATCATATTTGCGGTATTCAAATTTCCATCTGTTGGTGCATGTGATGTTGTATAACCATCAAGGAACTGTACTTTAGTGTAAAGCCATGTTGTCTCAAGTACACAAAAGAAAAACCACAGAATTGCTTTTGCGGCTTTTGAGTTCATATTATGCTTGTGATTCTTCATTTTGTCTTCTCGGTTGTCTCTCTGACGCTCAAATTAGGGTTGTGCTGCTGAAAACCATACTAATGTAAATAAAACATGTGCCTAGGAAAGGAGTACTTTAATCTGAAACTGTAACTTCTACCTATTTCATCAGCAAGATGACGCCCAACTATCAGTAAATGCTTGCCAAAGCCTTGTCACACTACTTTGAAGCAAATTATTCATAGTAATTATTCATTGTATGGTCATTTTGCACTTTTCTTCAACTTGCTTTCGTCTTTGGTGCATGTAGGGTTTCAAGAGATCCATCTCAAAGGTAACTCTAGAGAAAATGTCCAACTTGTTTGAGACCCTGTCAATGATGCTACCTCCAAGGGATGAAAAATGACGTATACAGACAGGAGACTTCATTCAGTACGTATTGGACTTTGATTTCATAAGACTGATCATTATTGCTCTGTGATTGATCAGCTATTTTCTTGATGAGAAACTATCATGTTTTTACAGGTCTTGGTTTCAGTATCTGAAACACGCCCAATCATCCAGGTCTTGGAAGAAAATAGAAGCATTTGTTGGGTAAAAAAAAAATGCAACAGTCAACGTTGATTCTTAAAAATGTATATGTATGTGTGTTGGCTTGCTGCAGGTTGATTTGGTGGGAGGGTACTATGATGCAGGTGACAATGTGAAGTTTGGGCTACCAATGGCATTCACAACAACCATGATGTGTTGGAGTGTTATCGAGTATGGTCGTCAAATGCGTTCTCAGGGTGAACTTAATCATGCACTTTCTGCAATTAAATGGGGTACTGATTACTTCATCAAAGCCCATCCTCAACCCAATGTTCTATACGGAGAGGTAACTTACTTTTTTTTTAATTCCAACTAGCTAGTAATATGCTACTACAAACTTGCACTTCTTCTTCTTTAAAGTCAACTCACTGATTTCCCGTAATTAAATTGTCAAGATCTAAACCCAATTACTACTGACTACGTACTTTTTCTGCTATGAGTAATATAGTATATAGTAGTTTTTTTGAATAACACTAGTACGTGTTTCTAATTAGTACTAGCTAGTATTATTGCAATTTACTAATTTGTAAAGAAATGCTCTGTTTCTAATATTTTTACATTCATGAGTCATGACGGTGGGTAAGTTACCTTACATATATTTTATAGGTGGGAGATGGGAAAACGGATCACTATTGTTGGCAAAGACCCGAAGACATGACTACAGATCGATCCGCCTACAGGATCGACCCTAGTAGACCCGGATCAGATCTGGCCGGTGAGACTGCAGCTGCCATGGCTGCCGCATCCATCGTCTTCCGCCGCAGGAATCGTAAATACTCTGCCATTCTTCTCACTCACGCCCGCCAGGTATATACACATAGATTACAGACTCATCCTCCTATTCGACTATGTATAGATAGTTTTTTTTTTCCTTCTAATTCAAACTGTTGTTTGCTGCAGCTCTTCAGTTTTGCGGACAGATACAGAGGCAAGTATGACAGCAGCATCACCGTCGCCCAGAAGTATTACCGATCTGTTAGCGGCTACAATGTACATACATAATTTACTACTCTAGACTGTCTTTGATGTACATTACAGTAGTAGGAGTATCATTTTTTTCTTCAGACTAAGTCTAATTCCCCTAGCTAATTAATTATATATCAAGTTTTAAAGGATGAACTCCTATGGGCTGCTGTGTGGCTATACAAAGCAACAAAGGAACAATACTACTTAAACTACCTTGCAGTCAACGCTGATATAATGGGAGGAACCAGATGGGCCATGACAGAATTCAAATTGTGACTTACGCCATCATCTTGGATTAATAGTGACTCCAGACCACCAACAGTTAGAAAGGGCATATTTGCTTTGATACGAGTTCAAATTGTTAGTTATTGTCCTTTGAGTAAATAATATCTTAACATAGTTTTCGCGTGCAGATGTTGTTGCCTCTACAGTAGCTACCATGGTTCATATGTGTGTTGGGTGTTGCAGTAGTAGTGAGAGCTAGGTTTTTAGTAGCTTGACTTGGAATAGTTCTCCTGTGTTATTGGTTTAAACTTCATTCTCCGTATGTACATATGGTGCTTTTTGAATTCAGTAGTTTTGCTACCCAATCTAGCACAGAAGAGTTAAGATGTGTTTGAAGATCAAGATTTACTGTCGAACTGTTAGTAATGCGTTATTATATTTTCTTTGAACTTCTGTTCTTAATCCTGTCTATATCATTGAGTACACCCGTTTTTGATATTGCATAAACTAAATCTTTTCATTGTCAGAAATTTTTTCCTTCTCTTGTTCATCTATCTTTCTGAAGCTGAGCAAATATTCACTGAATTGTGCAGACATGCCGGACTTCGCCTAAGTCTATCACTTCATTGGGTGTTTGACGCTGATGCAAGTGACCACATGCAGAGTTTGAAGAAGATGGATCCTATAAACATCAAAATTGTATGTTCTGTTTTGTCTAGTCACCATTTTGAATATTTGCTAGTTTGTATTGTTTAGAAAAAGCTAGAACATGATTCTGCTAGTTTGTACCATTGAGCATGAGCTAGAACATGAATCTTGTCTTTTGCTGAAAGTACAATTTGGTGTATAGCTCTCAAAGTGTATATATGTTTTTATAAAGCTTTTGTAGTTGGAATCTTAAGTTTCCACCGGCCATATGCGAGAAATTGACAAAGAGGATCCTAGCTGATTAACTAGAAAATTTTGATGCAAATTTGCCTACAGCCCATCATGCTCGTTGTATTATTTTTTTTTTAAATTAAAGTATCAATCGGGGCAATATAAATTGCCTCTGTTGCTCTATTTCCTACCGGACAAGCGAGGCGAGTCACAATATTCGCCTCCTTTGCTTTGATTCCTACACAGACAAGGGGGGCGAGTTTTGCTACTCGCCTCTGTTGCTCCGCTTCCTACAAAGACAAGAGAGGCGAGTTTTGTGGTTTGCCTCCATTGCTTTGCTTCATACACAGACAGGGGTGATTTTAACGATGAACAACCTTACACAGAGCAAAGGAGGCGAGTGGCTAAACTTGCCTCACTAGTTATACACCAATAGAGGCGAGATGACTGCTTGCCTCAGTTGTTTAAGGTCAACAGAGGCAAGATTAGTTGCCTCCATAGGTCAAATCACCAGAGGTCATTGTTTTGTCGCCTCCATAACCAACTGAGACAAGTTTTTAGAGGCAACATCGGGGCAATTGTTTTCTCGCCTCTAAAAGTCTATAGAGACAATTTTGTTATTTACAGAGGCAAGAAAAATTGCCTCCATAGACCTAATATCTAGTAGTTTATATTATACTAAGTAACTTTATTTTGTTAGTAAAAATAAATAGAAAAATTCACAAACAATATATTACTATGAGTATTTAATTTACAATAAAAAACTTGAGAAACCAAAGAAAATAAAAATATTATATAACCAATAAAATTTTAATTTTTATTATTTAAGCAAAACTTGTAACTTCTAAACAATATATTGTTATTATCTAAATTTTATAATTCTTACAAATATAAAAACGTAAAAAAAAAACCAAACGTTTCAAATTTTCTGATAATATTATGTGAATTTATTTAGTGAAATTGTAACTTTTAATAATATAAAATATTTTTGTAACTTTGTATGTTAATAAATTTATATACATTCATATTTCTATATACTTTTTTAATATTTTAATTTATATATCAACAAGTGTGTATATTTATTGGTTTTTTTTAATTTTATTAATCTATGTTGTATTACAAATAATAAATTGTAGATTTGTATTATTAATGTGATTTTTTTAAATTTGGCTAAAAAAGTAGTACTATTTTTATAAATTATTTAAAGCATTATGTAATTTGTAACAAATTAAGTAACTTGTAAAAAATGTCTTTGTTTTAAAAAAAATCAATAGTCTCAGTAATTGCATTATGAAGTAAAGAAGTGGAAGTGAAAGCACGGAAACGAAAAAGTAGCATTTGCTGCTGGCATTTGTGCTCTTTTTGCCGAATAGTAAAAATAAATAAAGTAGTCTGGAATTGGTGATGGCTGCCGTCTCTTGGGCATAGGGTTTGTGCCTGTGTTGTTTTCATAAGAAAATGTGAGATCAAAAGAGACAAGTGTGGCTGGTAATGGGTTAGGGTTTTTCTTTGTCTAGACAAGGGAATAAAGAAAGAGAGAAAATGCCAAGTCTTGCAACTATTGGGATTCGAAACTAAGACCTATCGCATACCTCTTGTATGTGCCATCCGATTATGCTAACAATTGAATTTGACATGAGATTTTTAGAAAAAAATATATATCTTGTAATTTGACCTGATTAGCCTTCACAAAACAAACACTAAGATTTTGAAATGAAAACATAGAGAAATATTAAGGTGAAATACCCCGAACTTAATTAGGGTGATTAAATTATTCTAATATGATATTTGAGGGCCTATTAGTGCCTAAAGAATTTTGGTAAAGAAAAATAAATCCAAAAGTAAAGAGAAATGGCTTAAAAAGCGAAAAACACAAAAATGAGTGTTATGTGACCGTAGGAGGAATACAACCTCAACAAGGGTTTTATATGGATTTCCACGGCTTAATAATGCCTAATTAATATACGGGAACAATTCCCGAAGAAAACGGATCCATAAAATGAATTAAAAACGCTAATAAAGCTTTAGCGCACATTTTTCGAGGAAACTCAAAAACGTGACTTTGAGTGGTCAAATGAACCAGTAAAAATTATAGTCAACCAAATAACTATAATTAAACATTAATGGAATCTTAAGAACCATTAAAATTAAAGAAACGAGAAAATTCCAGAAAACGGGTTCCGGTTAGTGAATAGTGCAAAAACGAGAACTCGTGGGGTGTTAGTTGTAATAAGAGAAAAATACTTCCCCATTTTGCAAATAAAAAGGCTGGCTCCCTTTTTGTGTGAGTGTGTCACGAATCCCCCCCCCCCCTCTCTTAATAAGTAAAGAAAGAAAGAAAAGAAAAAGAGAAAAAATGGAAAAAGTAAAAAGGTAACTTCCCTTCTCTCTCTCCTCTCATTTCCCATCTTCTCCTTCCTTCCCTCCTCCTCTGCCGATTTTTCCTCCCTTCCTCCCTGTGCTGGATGATTTTTGAAGCAACAATGGCTTCCTCTCTTTCTCTCCATGCTCAAGTCACACCAAGGCTCCAAATGCAAAATAAATTACATATTCTTCTTCCTTTCATCAAGCTCTATCTATCCCTCTTTTCAAATTTTAAAAATGATGAAGTTCATCTCCATGGGTATATCCCATTTGAAGAGAAAACTACATATTCTTGAAGCTTGGAGTCTCCTCTTTCATTCAAGGTAAAAATATCCAAGAAAAGCTCATTTTTCTTCACCCTCCTTTATTGGCCGATTTTCCCCCTTTGTAATGCCTCGTTTCTTTCTTGATTTGGGCATTGGTTCAACTCCTCAATGATGGTGGAACTCCTTTTTTGATTCAAGGGTTAAAAACCCTCATAAAACTCCAAAGGTAAAAACCCTAGCTTTTGTGCTTTAAGCCTTTCTTTGAGTTAGAACTTTTTCTAAGGGTTAAGGAGTTTAATTATGTTAACTTTGTGTTCCTTGGGTGTTGGGATGGAGTTTGGCAACTCCATTGCCCACTTGACCGAAATTGAGAAGAGGAAGAGGAAGAGGAGGATTAAAAAGGGAACTTGGAAAACTTAAGGTAAGAATTCCACCTTAATGTTTATTTTGATTTCCTTAGTATTTGGGATGGGTTAAATTAAACAATGAATCCAAAGTATGTGAGAGAATGTGTTTGATGGCTAGGAGAGAAAATTGTGAATTGATGTTTGAATTAAGGGCCTAGGTGCCAAGCTTTGAGTTATTGTATTATATTGTGCTTTATGAGATTGGGATGAGGTTGGTGAATTATTGTGTGCTGGTAGGACCCTATATGGGTGTGGTTAGTTTTGAGTTGAAATAGGTGAATGATTGATGAAGATGATGCTTTGGGCAATGTTAATATTTTAGGGAAATTATGGTAACATTTTAGTAGAAATAAAGTGTTTTAGGTGTTGTTATGAGTGAGAACAACCTAGGGAATGAACTAGGTGTTGTAAAGGATTTAATTGGGTTATTTAACCACTCTTGAGTGGATATAAGAGTTGGAAGAGGGATGGTGTGGAGTATGCAAAAACTGTAGCAAATGTTGTAGGAAAAGTCATGAATTTTGCTAGTGGTGAACTAGAGTGTTTAGCATGTGAATGGAGAATGGACTTGGGTATAGATAGTACATTTGTCTAGGAATGAATTGGAATGGTCAAAATGAGAGAGAACAAAGAGGTAAACCACTAAGAGGAAGTTAGAAATGCACAAGTGTGCAAAATGTAAAAGTAAGGATGGAAATTTGTAAAAATTGAGCAAGGATTAAAACAATGATTTGAAGAGGTTTAGAGCATGTTTTAAGGTGTTTAAACATGTAGGAAACATACGGGTGTGGATTAAGGTTGGTTTAGGGGTTGAAAAATACAATTTTAGCAGCTTTTTAGCAGGGTCCGAGACTTAGGGGGCGGACCAAGTCCCGGACCGCCCTTAAAAATGCCCCGAGAGTAAGCTAGTAGGTTGGTCCGGGACCTTAGTCCAGGACCAAGTCCCAGACCCGGTGTAAAATCATGCCGAGAGTTACGTTAAGTATTGGTCCGGGACTTTTGGTCCGGACCAAGTCCCGGACCACCCTCAGAAATGCATTGTGAGTGTTTTGAAGGGTTCTAAACATGAGGGATTGATTGGAATTGGTTTTAGATGTTGTTTAGGAGTTGTTTGGTGACTTGTAAAGGTCCTAAGAAGAATAAACAATTGCTAGAAGTGAGTGAGAAGTAAGAGCTTAAATTGACAAGAGTAAAACAGAGATAACGGGATGACAGGGTAAGTATGGGAGTAGGAATTATTTACGTACCGTATGAGCTTGGTATTAATGGCAATGTTTGAAACATTATCAGAGGATCGTGTGTGAGCCGAGCAATGTGAGGTGACACGGTAAAAGTTAAACCAAGGTGTAAGGTATGATTTTCTCATGCCCTGTATGCTAGCGGTGCTACACTGATTTGTGTGCTTGTTTGATTGTGTGTCGGCTTAATCAAGATAAAAGCATGAAAATGATTTATTGCTTGCTATGTATGTCTAGATGCTTGATGTATGGACTAACCCACTTGCATGATCGTGTGCTCCAACTTAGGGTTAGAAACCTACTCTCAAATGAGTGTTGTTGATTAGTGACTCATAGAAAGAGTCATGTTACGAATTAATGAAAATATAGAAACAAACTAAAACTATCGAATCAAGAAACAATAACGCAAAGCTATGAACTCACTAGAATGTGAGAGAGTGTACAGGAATAGTAAACTCCCGATAACGGTTAGAGAACCGAATTGATTTAATCCACAAACATTTAATAGTGGAAGTATATAAGGAACCTCTATTTAGTGGATTGATGATTGTTCAAGACATGAACCATGAGAGAAGTAAAGAATGGTAAGAGATCACCAAACCCCTTAGAATTATAGTCGACCCACAATGAGAGGATCCGACTAATATGAACAATTTCTCAAACATGAGAGTATTCGATAAGTTGGGTAAAACCTTAAATCTGAGAATACTAGACATTGAGAAATTCCCTAAGCTAATAGATGTTATCGAGAGAGATACTTCTAGGCTAATCCATGAGATTATGAAATAACTTCGAGAGAGGAGTTTTGGGAATCTGAGTAGTCCGGTAGAGAAACGGACATTTGAGAATTTGTGGAGCTAATTGTATAGTTCCGATTGATTGTAAGCCCGGTGGTGAGTCTTTTGTATGACTCTACCCGGAGGTCATGGGCAATGACTAAAAAGATGCCTTTGAGTATTTGAGAATTTGAATTGAGATCTTGGGTTGAGAATTGAGAATTGAGATTGAGTTTGAAAATTTGATAATGAGATTGAGAATTGAGATTGAGTTTGAGAATTTGATAATGAGATTGAGAATTGAGATTTGAGTTGGTAACTTGAGAATTGAACATTGAGTTTGAGAATGAGAACTTGAGAAGTTGAGTTGAGAGTGAGAATAAGAGAACTTGATTAAGAGTAACCCAAGAGAGTGGGTAAGACATTGAAGAATTGTTTAAGGCATAGTGAGGTAGAAACCCTCGAGGCCTATGCGTAGGATAATATAAACTAACCCCTTGATGTGTGAGTTAGTGTTTGTTTTCGATGTCTAATATTGATTGTGCTACTATACATATATAATGCATTGTTTCCCTGCATGTTGGTTGGATTAAAATGAATCGCATGTTCTCGACCAAATAGTCGGCGTACCCCCGTTAGCACGCGGGGTATGCAAATTTCATATGCAGCAATTTGATGAGCCCCTAGGGAAGATTGAGAAATCCTAACCAAAGTATAATGGAATTTGTGGCACCATGGGGCGACGTGCTTCGCAGTCGCGAGAACCATGTGCAGCCAACAAGAAGGAAAACACAACCGTGCAGTGAGGCGAAAAAGGCGGAGTAACGAGACCCGAGACAAGAGAGTCCGCGGACTGTAATGCTTGATAATACTGGCAACGGTACACAACCGACTAAGGAATTAGTCAAGGTTGGATAACTCCAAACCTACAACTCCAAAAGACAATAATACCCAAACAACATAGTTCAATCGATTAGGAGGGGATTCATGGAACTCCCAACCACAGGACTACAACATAGCCCCTAAGGATGAGTCAAGCCTCGGTAACTGATAAGTGGTGAAATAGTGCTTTCTCAAGGTCTTTATTCACCGTCATTTTATTTGGTGCATGACTTATTTCACCACTTTTTGGAGTGTTTTTGTGATTATTAGTGATCTTATACTTTTGACATATTCAAATAGGTAAATACTCATATGAGTACATTTTTTGAGAGCTTAATCTAAGAATGCATCAATGTTCGAGCACCTCGGGAAGGATGCCTAGCCAACGGAAGCATCAGGAGAATTCCGACACAAAAGAAGGACATCCTGGGCCCGACCGACTTTGGGACCGACCTTGTCAAGGTCGGTCCGACTCTGCCCAAGCCGTCCCAAACACACTGGAATCGACCGACCTTGGGACCGACCTTGTCCAAGGTCGGTCGAGCTTAAAAACCTATCACGTGCCTTGTTCTGAGAGAGTCCAACCGACCCCGAGACCGACCTTGCAAGGTCGGTCGGACGGAATTTTTGCCCAGAAACTTCTTTTAAAAGGCTACATTTTGGGGCTTCCTTCCCCATTATCCAATACACACGACTACAGCCTGAAATAAGGGAGAGAGTGGTGAAAATAAGGGAGAAAAGAAGAGGAGAAAAGAAGAGAAGAAAGGAGGAAGAAGAAAGTGAAGATTTCTACCTCCATTGAAGCTTGGAAGCTCCTCTAATGGTGTAACACCCCAACCGCTAATCCTTTCATTGTCCTCTAATCATTCCCATAATTACCTTAATCGCAGCGGAATACTTACCTACTCCCAGCGGGTGATACAACGCCGTTAACCATCCACGGTTAACAAGGCTACCACTACTTACCGTATCGGTTTGATGATTAGAATAAAATGCATACATACTGCTTACTTACAATACCAAATACATACTTACATTTGATTACCGAGTATACTGAATATATGAATTACATTCGAAGACTACTTCCCAAAAATGAAGAATTTATACATCCTCTCCTTACTATCCAATCAAGATTTCAATATCCAAAAAGGTGTACCACATGGTACACCGGCTACTCAAATGGCCTAGCCGTGTACAACTCGGTACACTATTCCAGTCCTACTGCTACATCCCAAAAAGAGTCACATCATGTCCTTACCCTACCGTCACGCCTCGCGGGTACCTGTGGAGTAAAAACATTCCCCCTAGGGGGTCAGCTTACGCTGCATATGATAACCGCATACCCCGCGTGCTAGCGAGGGTACGCCAACTAATTGGTCGAGTACATGCGGTTCGTTTCATTCATACATGCATACATGCTTTATACAGTACAATACAATACATTCCATACACAAGCATACATACATACAGTACATACAAGGAAGACAATTCAAGTCAACCGTCCATACTTACCATACTCACCGCATTACGGAGATACAATTCTCCAATACATACAAAGGTCTTGTTAGCCTCATTACACACCCGGGTTAATCGGGTGTTCAATACTCTTTTACTCCGGGTCAATGACTTACGATAGTCGAGACCAATACAAATACAATACTTACTTCTTACATACTTTACTTCCAGTTAAGTCGGTATGACCTCCGGGCAGGGATTACTACATCCCACCACCGGGCTTTAGGGTGGCCCACTAATCCAGGATGCTACCCGTTCAAGGGAATTGGTCCATGGAAAAGATTATAGCCAGGATTCGGATCCAACCTCTTGTGTTTCCTTATCCTCACGCGTGGCCGAAACTATATCGGGCTTCTACTCACTCAATTATACTCATTACTCATGTTAGGAGTTAGATCGTTAGGAATTAGTAGAAGTCCATACTTTCTTTCCATACACGAATACAATACACAAGTACTCATACTTACACATACACTTCATTCTCATTCATACATTTCATGAATTATACAAACTATTGTTCAAGAAGATACAACAAGAACAATATAGTTCAAACACAATTAAGTGCAATATAAGTCCGATTCATGCATTTATCTTATTGGTGATCACATAAGCACACAAATCGGGGTAACCAAGTTAGGATACAGGGCATGAAGAAATCATACCGTTCACCGTCGTATACGTACTACCGGGTTCCTTCGAGGATCAACTATTTGATTCCTATACATACATGAAGTAGTATGATCAATGACCTATTATTGATCCAACTTACTCCTTCATTGATACTTTTAATATTTACTTACTACTTCATTACTTTCTTACTTGATTTTAAAACCATTCTTTTCTTTACTACTTCTTAGACTTGTTTCCTTACTCATTTACTTATTTTCTTACCTTTACTACATTACTACTCCATTAATGGTGTATTAGTACCTACATATGCTTATACGTGTATAGGCATATATATATACATGATTACTATAATCATATAATAAAACATTTTTTTTTGTTTGACTCGACCGAACTTGCAAGTCCGGTCGCAAGTTCGGTCCAAGTCAGTAGGTTACATCACGTGAAATTTCCAGGGCCGACCGACCGTGCAAGTCCGGTCCCAAGGTCGGTCCATTCCAGTAAGTTTCGTATGTGAAAATTTTGGCCCGACCGACCTTGCAAGTCCGGTCGCAAGGTCGGTCCATTCCAGTAGCTTGCATTACGGGAATTTTTCTGCCCGATCGAACTTGCAAGTCCGGTCGCAAGTTCGGTCCATTCCAGAAGGTTTCTGACGGGAGAGATTTCTGGTCCGACCGAACTTGCAAGTCCGGTCGCAAGGTCGGTCGACTCCAGAAGGTTTCCCGTCTTTGTAAATCTGGGCTCGACCGACCTTGCAAGTTCGGTCCTAAGGTCGGTCCGGCCCAGTACTTCAGTTTTAAAATCTGTTTTTGGGTGTTTTCTTTACCCATTGTTTCCCCAATCTTTACCAATACTTCCCCACATGATTTAGCACTAATTAAACACTCTAAATCACCTTAGTTCACCCACCAAACCTACTACTCAATCCTTACACTCACTTACACATTTTTCCTCACTTCTTCTCAACACTCACACTAGCTTCCATTTCACTTATGCTACAGATTTTTGTTTCCTCCATCATGCTACAGATTTTTCACTCAACTTCTAACCTCCATTACTTCCTCAACTAATGCTACTCCTAGCATCCAAAATACATTACTCACAACTTAATTCCATCCCATTTACAACCTCATATCCAAATCTGTCACAAGCTACTAAACCACTCATTTTAACTTTCCAAGATATGTTCCAAATGTATCTAAGTCCTCAAATTCCTAGATAAAATTCGACATAGTCTCCCCTATAATTCTTACTTGCTCACACACCATTTCAGCTCACAAGTTCACATTCTCACAACCTGTTTATACAATACACTATACTCACATGCTAACACTACTACAACAACAATAAAATTCCTGCACATACTCAATCAATGCCCAATGTTTTCCCAAGCTTTTAAAACTCATTTAAAAACTTCAAAACTGTTACAATATCATTACTCATCATACTACAATATGCTTACTACTCATTCCTCAATTCATTACTCATTTTACTACTCCAAAAACTGTTACAATACCATACACAAACTAACACAAGGTAAGAGCATTTACCTTGTCTTGCTAGTTTTTCTTTTCTTTCTTGCCTTCTCCTCTTTCCTTCTTTCCTTCTTCTTTGTTCTTGCTCACACAATGCACAATACTACAACCACCATACCAATACACTCTAACCATTTAGCAATCATTTTTGCACTAACCCTAGAATTTAAATGTTTTAGGGTTTAGACAAGGGTATTACCTTCCAATGAATGGATGAAGTTCTTGACTAGCAAGAGAACAATATTCCTAGCCCAAGGAGGAGCCAAAATCGGCTGAAGCAACAAGGAACCAAGAGTTCAAAAACTGAAATTTCTTATAATGCAAACAAGGGCTAGAACTAATGGATTTTCGAATTTCTTTTTACCTCAAGATGATAAGGAGGTGAAGGTGCTTCTAATGGTGGACTTGAATCTTCAAATGGAGAATACCCACCAAAATGAAAGTGGTTGTTTTCGATTTTTGAAAGGAGGAATGTGTTCTCCTTTGCAAGGGGGTTCCAATGGTACTAATTTTGTAATTTTTGGAGCAAGATTAGTGGGTTAACAAGAGGAGAGAAAGAGGAAGTTGAGTGAGTCTTCTCCTTTCTCCATGGATGTCACAAGGTAGAAGAAGAAGGGAGAAAAGAGAGAGTGAGTGAGGGGTGTGTACGTGAGGGAGGATAAGAGAGTAGGAGAGAGAGTCTTCTTTTTCTTTCTTTATTTCCTTTGTCTTCTTGTGAGTTATAAAATAATAAAGGGAGTGAGTGAGAGGGAAGCTGGCCGGCCCTCATATGCACACACACACATTTTTACTTTTTTATTTACAAAGTGGACACACTAAGTTTGTTTATTTGCATCCTCACCCCACAACTTCCGGGTTGTTACAGTTCCTACTAACCGGTACCCGTTTTCCGGAATTTTCTCGTTTAATTAATTTTCTTGGTTCTAAAGCTTCACTAATATTTATTAATGATTATTTAGTTGACCAAAACTGTTACGAGTCTATTTGACCCGCTTAAAGTCATGTTTTCCCGGTTTCCTCGAAAAACGCGCTTTAAGGTTCGTTTATGCTTTTAACCCATTTTAAAGGTCCGTTTTCTTCGGGATTTGTTCCCTCGTATTTATTTAAGTGTAATTAAGCCTTTAAAAATACAATTAGCCTAATTAATCACTGTTTTTAATTACGGGGTATTTCAATCTACCCCCCTTAAGGAACTTTGCCCTCAAAGTTGCTCAAGGTTTACGGTTTACTACTTCTACTCATTTGGCAAGTCAATTGCCACAATACATTATACTACCACCTTACAAGGTGTTCACAATTCTTACACTACCAGCATACACAATTCAGATACCATACATCATACTCAGTTCAATTTCCATACACAATACTCATTCAATTCGTACATTCCACAATACATTCACAATACACTTCACAATGTCATTCGTGTCATATACCGTGCAACACAAATGCATTACTCATTACACACATACCATACACATACCATACTCATTGTACTACATACTGAATACTACTAGCACTACTTTGTGCCAATACAATACAATTAGCACTACATGTGCCAACCAAAATACAATTACAATACATACATACTACGCAATGCTAACCCGAAGCAATGCAGAAGCAAAAAGGCTCTACCCCCCTTAAAAGGGGTACGCCCCGTACCCTCCGTGCTATACGGATACTAGACATCTAGTCTACAAATAGATTCGGGTACTTCGCCTTCATGGTGTCCTCTAATTCCCAAGTCGCTTCCTCGACATCGTGGTTAGACCACAAGACCTTCACCATTCGTACCGATTTATGGCGAGTGTCTCTTGTCTTTGTATCAAGGATTCGCAATGGAGTCTCGACATATCTCATCGTCGGCTCTAGGGATAAATGTTCGGGTTCTAATACATGAGAGGGATCGGCTATGTATTTCTTGAGTTGTGATACATGAAAGACATCATGAACACGCCCCAATTCTTCAGGTAATGATAGTCTATAAGCTACGGTTCCAATCCTCTCGGTAATGGTATACAGGCCTACAAATTTCGGGCTCAGCTTGCCCTTTTGGCCAAATCGAAAGACACCCTTCATAGGTGAGACACGCAAGAACACTTGGTCGCCCACGGCGAACTCAAGGTCGCGTCGTGCACATCCGATAGGAGTGCTGTCTATTTGGGCTGCCTTCATATTGCTCGGATTTGTTGTACTTCAGCTTGTACTTGTTCTAAATACTCCGGTCCTATGATGACCGCTTCGCTTGACTCATCCCAACACAACGGGGTACGGCAAGGTCTACCATACAAAGCTTGGAATGGCGACATCTTAATCGAAGCATGATAGCATTGTTATACGAAAACTCGATAGATGAAGCTTGTCGATCCAGCTCCCCTGGAAGTCTAAGGCACATGCCCTTAGCATATCCTCTAGTGTTGGATGATCCTTTCTGTCTGACCGTCGGTCTGTGGGTGGAAGGCGGTGCTAAGCTTCAACTCAGTACCAAGCGCTTCCCGTGTTGCTCTCCAGTATCTCGAAAGAAATCTGGTGTCGCGGTCAGATACTATAGTTTTCGGGTCTCCGTGGTGTCGGATGATTTCCTTGTCGAATAGCTCCGCGAGCTTCGCCACTTTCCAGGTGTCCTTCATCGGTATGAATCGGGCAACCTTGGTGAGACGATCGACTACTACCCAGATCATGTTGAGTCCCCCTAGCAGGTGGGAGTCCAAAACAAAAATCCATAGAGATATCATGGATTTTCCACTCCGGAATGGGCATGGATTGCACCATTCCTCCCGGTCTTCGGTGCTCGAACTTCACCTTCTGGCATGTGAGACACCTCAGAACATATTCAGTCACGTCGGATTTCATTCCTGACCACCAGACGTATCTCTTCATGTTTGTACATTTTAGAGGCTCCCGGATGGACATGCAATGTCGAACAATGTGACTCTCGCAGAATGCGATCCCTTAGCTCAGCATTGCTGCGGGGGACGCATAGTCTGCCATTCAAACGGATCAGACCATCTTCATGCAATTTGAAGTCGTACTTGTAATGGTATGGAATATACCATGCGGAAGGCCTATTGTCGGAAGGCCTGCTACCGAAAGGCCCCGATGCGGAAGGATCTACCAAGAGAGTCTACCGGAGGCCAATTGTCGGAAGGCCTACCGTTGGAAGCCCTACTACCGGAAGACCCGCTTCCGGAAGGGCTGCCATCTAAAGGATCGCTACCGATAAAGTAACTACCGGAAAGATTATTGTTAAAGTGACGGTCCGGAAGAGTTAGTCCAATGCGGAAGTAGTATTCCAGTCCGGAGAGACTACCCGTAAAGGGACTGATAGCTATATTTATGTAATACTATCACATGTATAGGGGCAAAAAGGGTGAACCTAGTGATAGAAAGTCTATAAATAGGAGTAGAGGGGCTCATTTGTAAGGGACTCAAGTTAGAAAAGAGAGGGCTCATCCCCAAAAGCTCTCTAGAGTTGTAAACCAAAGAATGAATAATAGCTCTGTCAAGAAGTGGACGTAGGCCGGATTATTGGCCGAACCACTATACATCACGGTGTGGAAATTGTGTTGGGAGAGTAACTTCTGTTACATCTTCATTGGCGCCGTCTGTGGGAACGAACAACCAACAATGGTGACCACGATTAGCCACGGCGGGATGTAATCGCTCGATCGGAAAACATAGAGTGGAGGATTTTATGAATCTCCATACGTAGAATTTCACCAAGAAGCGAAGCGACGACACGAAAAGTAGCAGCGATAATCAACGTCACTTTTCTGCATCAATTACATCGCTCAGAAGCCACGGATACCGGTAATCGCTAGGAAGGCCGAAGGCGTGGTTGGATCTGAGCAAGGAGAGCATTGAAAACATAAATGATTTCGGTCTGAACGGGCACCAACTGAGTCGTCAATCTATTTTTCATTCTCGATGAAAATTTAGTCATGTACGGTGGTGAACGACGAAGTAGCGCGTCCAAACGCCTTATTCGATCAAGACATGAAGCCGAAGGGATCGGATACATCCAAGAACTCCATTTCTCGAAGCGTGATGAAAAAGCAATGCTCAGGAAAGTAAAAACGCAATTAATAGTCCAAGAACTTTCGCGAGCATCCTCTCCTTTGATCTAATGCGGAAAAAATCTTTGTCGCGCGATCAAGGGAAGCAGCTGAGGAATTTCGAGACAAGAGGTACGATTAACTATCATTTTCGTCAGAAAAGAGGGAGTCGGCGATCTCCAAGTGAAGATTAGTCAGTTCCGATTGCCGAAGGCCATGTTTTCGGAAGCAAACGAAGATCGACTTTAGCATTAGCTTCTCCTACAAGTCGATGATGATCGGAGCTATATCCCGGTCGGAAACAATCGGAGAGCGACGCGGAGGCAACTCAGAGAAACTTCCACCTGCGACAAGAATCATTTACGAAAACAATCAATTCAAGCTACCGGTGCGACCTTTGTTTCGAACGTAGCAAGGAAAAGGGGAGAAGCTGTTCTGTTACGGATTCCTCTCCGATAGAAGCTTGGAATTCCTCTCCGATAGAAGCTTGGAATTCCTCTCCGGTATAATTTGGAACATTTCCCAGAAAGCCTCCGGAGAGATGCCGCTCCAGTAAAAACAAACGTCCACAGTTTACAGAGAATAGCATTGGTGGACAGAAGAGTATTCTGGAGAAGCAACAGCGCGGCCCGGTAGTCAGTTTTTCCCCAAGATCAAGCATCGCCAGAAAGCCGAAGACAGGCAACGCTACAGACTTAATCCACCAGGAGCAAAGAGTAAGGAAACCACAGGTAGCAAGAGGCTTCCTGGTACAACATACTGAACCAGAAATCAGGTCTTTCCCTCTATCATCTCCCTCTTCTGCCGGCTCAAGGTAACATCTCTACAATTAAAATCTGGTGACATTCATTATAGTCAGAAGAAGTTAAATCAATGGCTAGTTGGTAATAGACATTTTCTATACGAATAATGTCGCTGATTTTGATCCCTTGCTGATTTTGATCCCTTACAACGATGGTGTTGCTAGTCAGCAATTTCTATGTTGCTAAAACCAGTATAATTTAGCTCTGAATCAATATGCTGTTACATTCGTTCTGCCTTAGCTGCAAGCCATAATACAGAAAAGTAATGAAACAACTGTTGGTGCGTTTAGTGAAAGCCTCTTTTTTAGTGTTTGCTAGTTCGGATCTTGCGGTTACTCCATCTATTAAGTGTTCTTAAGCTGAGAACGTGAAAGGATCGCTCATTCTATTTGCATTCTATTTGGATCGTCTCCAGTTTTGCTGCCATTTTGCATTTGAAGTCTCGATTAGACTCAGATAACTTGCTGATATCTTTCGCTTATTACTTTTCTTTATTAAATGAAGCTGTAAAGTGGCAATGTGTAGAAAAGGAACTGAGATCTGGTGCCCCTATATGTACCTATTTTGATTCACACGTTACATTCTTTAACTATACAATCTGTAGCAGCCTCTAAAACTTACGTCAACAAAATACTACTTGAATGTTATAGTATTCACTGTTGAATATATCTATAATATGATAATCCTTACCTCTGTTTTACTAATCTTTGCTATATTCGGTATGTTTCAGTAACTCATTTTCCATTGGTAAGACATGCTGGCATTTGCATCATAATCATTTTTTTAGATTGAACTTTTGTTTGAAGCTAAGTACGTGCATATCATGCCTAATTATGTTGTGATTTATCTTACTTTTGCTGTTTATTCTCCTGAGAGTGAGCATTATAGTTGCTGCCCCATCAAGCTTGCTTCAGCAGCTTCACCCTCTTTTTTTTTTAGGGTTGTTTAGTTCACCCTCCCTTCCTGCTACTACTTGATAAGGTTTAATTGTTTTGAAGCAGCACTTCTACTTCTTTTGGCTATATTCTGATCATAATATGCCTGGTTAAGCCACAATTCTACTTCATTATTCTGCTTTGGAACTGATTCACAGTTTGCTTTAGCTGTTTTCTATACTTCCGTTTCTCTGTTGTCTCGAGAATATGATTTAAGCATGTGGCTGTCTGACATCTTCACCGGTTGAGCTTTGGGCTGCGGTGACATCGCTAACTGGGTATGTGCTCAGGGAGCTTAATTTAAAGACCAGCGAAACAGGGTGGACGCGGTGCAAGCTTCCGCGCTGTATTTTCTACCGATAAAGAGCAAAGAAACATCCAAAGCAGACTACGGAGTGAAACGGTGGTGCAGGATTATTACCGGTTCTGCTATTGGCACAATCTGTACTCTTTTCATAAAAAAAGAATTCTCCGGTAGAAACATAAAAGTGCTGTATCTTCATCGGTAGAATTCCAGTCCAGTGGAAACTTCAGCCCGACAGAAGCAACCTAGAATTTTCATGGGAAGGAAACAGAAATATTGGATGGAACACAGAACTGCGACTTCCGACTTGGAGTTTGGTTACCAGTGATGAATTGGGGCCTCCACCGATGGCAGCTTCTCACCTCTACCGGTACCAACTTGCAACCTCCTCCGATACCAAATTAAAATCACTACCGGTAGCGATGTCCCTTTCCATCTCGACCGGTGGTACGTATCGGGGTGCTGAGAATCATCATCGCATGGTGGTACGGAAGAACGCCATCGGTAGTAATCATGCGAAGGAACGAACAGTAGTGTTTTGGGCTGTAGTCATTTTTTCCAGCAGGAGTAGTATGCCTCGGTAGAAACGGTGAATTTTGGGTGCTGATTTCTACCGGTAAAAGAATAAAAAAGGATGGAACTAGAAATATGAATGAATCAACGGAGGTATCGGTGGATGGTGAGACGAGAAAGGGAACTTCCGGTTGGATGCGATTTCCTAATCAGCTCTCCGGTCTTCTGAATTGTTTGTCTTGACTGCTTTCGGAGATGGATCTTGCCTTCGGAGGTGGGAAATCGTTCTTGACTTCAGATTTTCCTCCTCGGTAGCAAGGCAGTTGGCCCCACCCGGAAAAATTTTTAAGGAAGGTGAAAGACAGAGAAAGCTTATCTAACCTTGCGGAACGCACAGAACCAGGCGTCCCCGATAGAAGTTTGGGTTGTGGGCTTCCGACAGAGATTTTGATATCCTCTCCGACAGAAATTTGAAAATCCTCTCCGGTAGCAACTTGCGTCCTGCTTTGATAGAAGCTCGAATCTTGTTTCGGGGACTTCCACATTCAAAGGGTCGCAGTGTGAAGCTTCCGCTGGCTATGAAGGCATGACCAACGAAGTGCCAGCCAGAGAATAGATGTCGGTAGAGAAATTAAATTCAGAGCGGAGTCACCTGAAGCTTGATAAGGAAGAGTAAAGCTGGGGCAGACAGCTGACGAAATTTGTTCTACCAGTGCTACGGGGCTTGACTCCGCAAGTAGATTTTCTCCAACAAAAAATTTTTCGCTGGTAGCAAATAGAGATCTTCACCGGTAGAAAATTGAAATCTCCAACAACTTGGAATCCCCTCCGAAAGCAACTTGTCATTTTTATCGGAGAAGCAGTCCAGATAAGAGGACATCCGAAAGTCAATTGCAGTTTCTACCGGTAGCAACTTAAAGAGGTACCAAATTTTTGATATTTCATTATAAATGTTGTTTTGCAACTGGAAGTTTACAAAACTTTCTCTAGAGGATTGATCACCCTCTAGTTTTCAAAAAAAAAGAAATATTTTAAAACAATTTCTGATTTACTTAAATGAAGACCAGCGAGTCTTGAAAAAAGAGAAAGAAAAAGAAAGACAAAGAATGTATCCGACGATCTCACCATTGGCCATGGTAGAGTGTTTTGTATCCGACGATCTACCATCAACGATGGTAGTGTAATTCATCCGACGATCTCACTGTCAGCGTCCTGCCAGTAGAGTGTTAATCCGACGATCTCACCGGCTCAAAGTCGGTAGAGTGTTAAACCGACGATCTCACCATGTGTACAGTGGTAGAGTGTGAAAGCATAAAGGTGTAACTAAGAGGTTACCGAAAAGCAATCTCCACAAAAAATGAAAGGCAGCTTAAAAAATTATTCATTATAAGAATCTCCAACTTTTGGGAAGCAATAGAATTTATAGTAATTCCTTTTGTTCACTTCAGACTTGTGCTATCCATGTACTTAGACAGGCTGCTCTAGAAAAACCTATAGGCTGTATATTTGGGTTTTTATCCCCGTGATTAATATGCTCTAACTAACAACACAAAAAATACTTTTGGGAAGTCCGGTCGCTCCGAGCAGCCCAAAAGACAAATATCTTTTAATCTGTTAAATTTAGGTATGCAGGTCCAAAGAATAAAGTGACTCAAGCAGGAATCTGATTATGAAGTGATATCCCATCCGGTTATGAAGTAATATCCCATTATTATTATTATCTCGGACTTCTTGAGATTATTATGGTCTTCTGGAATTATTATGGTCTTCTGGCATTATTATGGGCCTTCGGAATTCCAGATCTTTGGATTTCTTATTGTGGCACGGTCAAGGAACGGAGACCTTTCCACAGGAGTACAAGTGGGACTTCTTCGCCCTCGGACCATGTGGGACTTCTTTGTTTCCGGAAAACAAGCTCTTACATAGGCTAAAGTTTTTAAGTTCATTTCCTTTTTAGGCAAAAGAAAAAGAACTTGTGGGACTAGGAGATATATAGTAGAAAAGAAAAGAGTACAAAGTGTAAATTTTATCTTCTTTTTATAAGTTCCACTTTTTAGTGCTAAAAAGTAGAACTTGTGGGACTGATGTAATGGTATGGAATATACCATGCGGAAGGCCTATTGTCGGAAGGCCTGCTACCGAAAGGCCCCGATGCGGAAGGATCTACCAAGAGAGTCTACCGGAGGCCAATTGTCGGAAGGCCTACCGTTGGAAGCCCTACTACCGGAAGACCCGCTTCCGGAAGGGCTGCCATCTAAAGGATCGCTACCGATAAAGTAACTACCGGAAGGATTATTGTTAAAGTGACGGTCCGGAAGAGTTAGTCCAATGCGGAAGCAGTATTCCAGTCCGGAGAGACTACCCGTAAAGGGACTGATAGCTATATTTATGTAATACTATCACATGTATAGGGGCAAAAAGGGTGAACCTAGTGATAGAAAGTCTATAAATAGGAGTAGAGGGGCTCATTTGTAAGGGACTCAAGTTAGAAAAGAGAGGGCTCATCCCCAAAAGCTCTCTAGAGTTGTAAACCAAAGGATGAATAATAGCTCTGTCAAGAAGTGGACGTAGGCCGGATTATTGGCCGAACCACTATACATCACGGTGTGGAAATTGTGTTGGGAGAGTAACTTCTATTACATCTTCAGTACTTTCAGTTCTCGAAGGTACCCTCTATGATTTTCTGTCTGATCTCTGTGAAATAAGGGTCGCTCAACTGAGCGTCTCGCACCTCGTCAACCAAGCTGGAGGAAGCGAGTAGCGAATGGAGCGAGTGTGCTCGACGACTCAGGGCGTCGGCTACAATGTTTTCCTTCCCTTCTTTATACTGGAGGTTGATGTCGTAATCTGATAGGAACTCCATCCACCTCCTTTGTCTTAGGTTCAGTTCTTTCTGGGTAAATACATACTACAAACTTTTGTGGTCGGAGTAGATGGTGAGACTTACCCATAGAGATAGTGTCGTCATATCTTCAAGGCGAGACAATGGCCCTAACTCTAGATCATGTGTCGGGTAATTCTCCTCATGCTTTTTTCAGCTGGCGAGAAGCATAGGCTACTACCTTGCCATTCTGCATGATACGCATCCCATGCCCTTGCCCGATGCATCACAATACACCTCAAATCCTCTGGGCCCTCTGGAAGTGTGAGAATTGGCGCTGAGGTCAATGAGTCCTTTAGTTTCTTCTGGAAGGATACCTCGCACTCGCTTGTCCATACAAACGGTGCATCTTTCTTCATCAATGACTCATGGGCTTAGCGACTTTTGAGAAGTCCTTTACAAATCTCCGGTAAACCGGCTAAACCAAGAAAGCTCCGGATGTTGGTAACAGTCTTAGGTCTAGGCCATGATCGCACTGCTTCGATTTTGGATGGATCTACTGAAATGCCCGCGCTCGAGATGACATGTCCGAGGAATGATACCTGATCTAGCCAAAACTCGCATTTGGAGAACTTCGCATACAGCTGGTTCTCGCGCAGTGTTTCAAGTACTCTTCTCAAATGGTTTTCATGTTCTTCTGGTGACTTCGAATACACAAGGATGCCGTCGATGAATACTACTACTGAAGTGTCCAGCTGATCACTGAATAACCGATTCATTAGGTCCATGAATTTGGCTGGTGCGTTAGACAAACCGAATGGCATCACTGTGAATTCGTAGTGGCCATATCTTGTTCGGAATGCTGTTTTCTCGATATCTTGCTCTTTGATAGCAATTTGGTGGTATCCGGATCAGAGATCAATCTTAGAGAAGACCGAAGCTCCCTTTAGCTGATCGAACAGGTTGTCGATGCGTGGCAATGGATATTTGTTCTTTACTGTGACCGCATTCAATTCGCGGTAGTCGATGTAGAGGCGGAGACTACCGTCCTTCTTCTTCACGAAGAGGACCGGTGCTCCCCAGGGTGATACGCTCGGGCGTATAAACCCTTTGTCGAGTAAGTCATGTAGTTGCTCCTTGAGTTCTGCCATTTCTGCTGGTGCCATACGGTATGGTGCCCTAGCAATGGGACCAGTACCCAGTACGAGGTCGATTTCAAACTCTACTGCTCTCTGTGGTGGCATGCCAGGTAGCTCTTTAGGAAATACATCAGGGAATTCTGAGACTACTGTTACATCATCACTGAACTCTGGATCTCTCTCCAGGTCTTGCACATGGCATAAATACATTTCATGTCCTTTTCTGAGCTCCCGGTACATTGTCATAGCGGAGATGACTGTAGTTGAAGGCTCTCTTGGCCTCTGGCGGTATGAAACAGTGACCCAAGATGGACTCTTGAGCAGCAATCGGCGCTCGGCGCATAGGATTCGTCCTTTGAGCCGCTCCAACCAGTTCATTCCAATTATCAAGTCGAATCCCAACCCGTTGAATTCAATGAATGAGACGGGAAACGCTTCGCCTTTGATTTGAATTGTGGCGGTGTGGTGATACTTAGTACACTTTACCCGCTCCTTCGACGGAAGAGTAACCAGGAAATTGGGTAACTCATTTGCGTCTAGCCCCAACCTTGTAGCGAATGATGGCGATACAAAGGTGTGGGAGGCGCCGGAGTCGAATAATACTGAGGCTTTAGAATGATGCCGCTCTTGCCGGCTTGTTCTTCGGTGAGGATACTCAGTTACCTTCGGTACCGAGTCCACAACCTATTAATTCATGAGATTATAAGTAAAGATGGTGGAACGCAAGTGGAATTTAATAACCAACACTCTTTTATTGAATAACCAACCATCATACATACTGTGTCTCTAATACACGTTACTACTGGATTACATGCTACTACAAGGTTAATACTTTCTAAAGGTAAGGTTCAGGCGTCCTGGTTTCATGTGTCTGGCATTGATTATTGCCTGTGGTGCCGTATTCAACTTGATCTTCTGGATCCCGTGATACAGCAACCTTGATTTTCCACCCATGATTAGAATATCTCCTGATCTCAATACCAATTTCTTTGTGAGGTCCACACGCTTCTGCTCGCTATACAAAAATACGGCGTCATCACCAATGGACCAAGACACTACGGGCACTCCTAGTTCAAGAGATTCCACTGTCTCGTCCTTGTCTTGGTGTAGGCCAAGTCGTCCTTCTTTCTCATAGAAGTTGACAATACAGAGGTCTGCTTCAAGTGCAGGGACTGGTTCATCTTCACATTGTTGTACAATTTCTACGGCTTGTGTGACAAGCATTTGGAATTCTGGGGGTATTACTGGAGGTGTTGCTCTGTCTCCTGCTCGCGTTGTTTGGTATGTCTTGGTATAAGGGTTCCAATCCTTTCCCAAGCACATCATTTTCAGCTTCATTGTAGCTCCACCAGGGAATTCGGGTGTATAAAATCCTCCTGGACCCATTCCTAACTCGTTGCATCGTCGGATGATTGGAACTTGTGCTTCGGGTGTCAGGTATCCTTTTAATAAGATCATACCTGGGCGGATGACCTGACACTGATTGCTGTCGAAGTGGTGAGTGGCGATGTCGGTCTCTTCATGAGGTGAGTTTGAAGGTATTGGGTAACAGATAAGGAATTTCCCTAAGGTGGTAAATTTCATCTAGAGTGAGTTCTAGGCTTACTAATTCATTTCATGCTCAATACATACTTCAATGTTACTTACTCATGCTCAATTTCATGCTTCAAGTACTTACGCATTCATACTCCCATTCATACAATTACTTTAATACTTAGTCATGCTCTTCAAGGATTAAAGGTTTCAGTTATTACCTGGGCCGGACTTAGTCCCGGTCCCATCACGATCGATGATGTGTAAGGCCGGCTGCCTCTGCGGTGCGCCCTTCTGCGGACCTCGGGATCCCTGTCCCTGTGAGGCATGCTGGGCATGAGCATCGCCAGATGCAACCTCCTTGCCTTCACGCTGCTTGTAGCCCTGATAGTTGCCCTTGGGCTTAGAGTTCTCCGGTCATGCATTAGCACGGTGGCCCGGTTTCTGGCAAGTGAAGCAGCGGATCTCCCTTCCTTGGCAATCTGTGCCGGGATGATCCTTGTTGCAGTTACGGCATATGTAGCTGCGGCCATCAGATTGGTTCTTTCCTTGGCCAAATCCAGAACCTATAGCTCCCAAGTTAGCAAGGTTCGGTATACTTACAATACTCCACATACATACTAATTCACAAGTGTACTAATTCGGTTTCGGTTTCTTACCCCTGTAGGGCTGAGACCTCAGTTGCTTCGCTGCCACTGGTGCGGTGTAGGCAATCTGTAATGGCTCAGCTGCCTTGCCCTTCTCAGCATGGGCACCGCCGTCTCCGGAAGTGTTCTTTTGATGGGAATGCTTCCCCTTCCTCTTCTTCCAAGGTTTGGATTGGTTTTGGTCATCAGAGGTGTTTTTGTTGCTTGCCTTGCGCTTAAGCGCTTGATCTTCATCCCTCAGCTGGCATGTGATCTCCACTCGGGAGGCAGCATGGTAACACTCATGAATTACTTAGGCATTAGGTTACACTTACATACGGGAATACTAATTCACATTACTCATGGCTTTTAAGGGTTCAACTTGTTTACCTGAAGGGAGGTAAACCGTGTGAAGCCCATGCCATACCGGAGTCGATGGCTCAATCCGCCGTAGAAGCGGTCGACCAAGACTTGGCCGGTATACCCAAGGTCGGGTAGAAGTCGGAGAAGAGAGGTGAAGGTGCGGTAATATTCATCAACCGTCATCTTCTCGGTCATTTTTAGTGCGTCGAGCTCAAGCCTTTTCTTGGTCTTGACATGCTCGGGGTAATACTTAGATCGGGGGAAAGAGGTGAATGCTTCCCATCCGAATGTGGGATCAGCTATATGCTCGGCCTTAATGAGCTTCCACCAGTCCATAGCCGCGTCCTTGAGGTAGTACGCAGCTATCCTCACTCGAACTCCAGCGGGAGTCTCAAGTGTCTCGAATGCCGTCTCCATCTCAGAGAGATAGGCCTCGAGCTTGGCGGGGTCGCTCTCGCCTCTAAAGCATGGAGGTCGAAGGTCGGCGACAGCCTTTACCCAATTGGTCTCACGGGGTTGAGGCGGGTCGGGCTGCTGCTGTTGTTGCTGCTGTTGGTTTTGTTGAGTTGCTTGTACTGCGGTGATTACATCTGGTAGCATCTGTGCTACCGTGGCGGCGATGATTTCAGCTATCGTCTGCGCGCTTGGTCCGTCACTAGTCCCTCCTCTGGGACGACCTGGACCTCGTCCTGACATCTGAACAAGTGTGGATTACATTAGATGTCATGATACTATGACCTCATGGTCTTCATTCAAACAATGGTATTGTCCTTGCAGACGTTAAGGGTATCCGTTGTTGACAACGGTAGTTCCTAGTTAGGTTTCTAAATATCCGTCTTAAAACAGTTGAAATCCTAACTCGGTAATCACTACTCTTAGGATTCTAATCATCAGAGCGAGACTTCGCTCTGATACCACTTTTTGTAACACCCCAACCGCTAATCCTTTCATTGTCCTCTAATCATTCCCATAATTACCTTACTCGCAGCGGAATACTTACCTACTCCCGGCAGGTGATACAACGCCGTTAACCATCCACGGTTAACAAGGCTACCACTACTTACCGTATCGGTCTGATGATTAGAATAAAATGCATACATACTGCTTACTTACAATACCAAATACTTACTTACATTTGATTACCGAGTATACTGAATATATGAATTACATTCGAAGACTACTTCCCAAAAATGAAGAGTTTATACATCCTCTCCTTACTATCCAATCAAAATTTCAATATCCAAAAAGGTGTAGCACATGGTACACCGGCTACTCAAATGGCCTAGCCGTGTACAACTCGGTACACTATTCCACTCCTACTGCTACATCCCAAAAAGAATCACATCACGTCCTTACCCTACCGTCACGCCTCGCGGGTACCTGTGGAGTAAAAACATTCCCCCTAGGGGGTCAGCTTACGCTGCATATGATAACCGCATACCCCGCGTGCTAGCGAGGGTACGCCAACTAATTGGTCGAGTACATGCGGTTCGTTTCATTCATACATGCATACATACTTTATACAGTACAATACAATACATTCCATACACAAGCATACATACATACAGTACATACAAGGAAGACAATTCAAGTCAACCGTCCATACTTACCATACTCACCGCATTACGGAGATACAATTCTCCAATACATACAAAGGTCTTGTTAGCCTCATTACACACCCGGGTTAATCGGGTGTTCAATACTCTTTTACTCCGGGTCAATGACTTACGATATTCGAGACCAATACAAATACAATACTTACTTCTTACATACTTTACTTCCAGTTAAGTCGGTATGACCTCCGGGCAGGGATTACTACATCCCACCACCGGGCTTTAGGGTGGCACACTAATCCAGGATGCTACCCATTCAAGGGAATTGGTCCATGGAAAAGATTATAGCCAGGATTCGGATCCAACCTCTTGTGTTTCCTTATCCTCACGCGTCCCCGAAACTATATCGGGCTTCTACTCACTCCATTATACTCATTACTCATGTTAGGAGTTAGATCGTTAGGAATTAGTAGAAGTCCATACTTTCTTTCCATACACGAATACAATACACAAGTACTCATACTTACACATACACTTCATTCTCATTCATACATTTCATGAATTATACAAACTATTGTTCAAGAAATACACCAAGAACAATTAGTTCCAAAACAATTAAGTGGTCAATATAGAAGTCCGATTCATGCATTTATCTTATTGGTGATCACATAAGCACACAAATCGGGGTAACCAAGTTAGGATACAGGGCATGAAGAAATCATACCGTTCACCGTCGTATACGTACTACCGGGTTCCTTCGAGGATCAACTATTTGATTCCTATACATACATGAAGTAGTATGATCAATGACCTATTATTGATCCAACTTACTCCTTCATTGATACTTTTAATTTTACTTACTACTTCATTACTTTCTTACTTGATTTTAAAACCATTCTTTTCTTTACTACTTCTTAGACTTGTTTTCCTTACTCATTTACTTATTTTCTTACCTTTACTACATTACTACTACTCCATTAATGGTGTATTAGTACCTACATATGCTTATATGTGTATAGGCATATATATATAATATATACATGATTACTATAATCATATAATAAAACATTTTTTTTTGTTTGACTCGACCGAACTTGCAAGTCCGGTCGCAGGTTCGGTCCAAGTTAGTAGGTTACATCGCGTGAAAATTCCAGGGCCGACCGACCTTGCAAGTCCGGTCCCAAGGTCGGTCAATTCCAGTAAGTTTCGTATGTGAAAATTTTGGCCCGACCGACTTGCAAGTCTGGTCGCAAGTTCGGTCCATTCCAGAAGGTTTCTGACGGGAGAGATTTCTGGTCCGACCGAACTTGCAAGTCCGGTCGCAAGGTCGGTCGACTCCAGATGGTTTCCCGTCTTTGTAAATCTGGGCTCGATCGACCTTGCAAGTTCGGTCCTAAGGTCGGTCCGGCCCAGTACTTCAGTTTTAAAATCTGTTTTTGGGTGTTTTCTTTACCCATTGTTTCCCCAATATTTACCAATACTTCCCCACATGATTTAGCATTAATTAAACACTCTAAATCACCTAGTTCACCCACCAAACCTACTACTCAATCCTTACACTCACTTACACATTTTTCCTCACTTCTTCTCAACACTCACACTAGCTTCCATTTCACTTATGCTACAGATTTTTGTTTCCTCCTCCATCATGCTACAGATTTTTCACTCAACTTCTAACCTCTATTACTTCCTCAACTAATGCTACTCCTAGCATCCAAAATACATTACTCACAACTAATTCCATCCCATTTACAACCTCATATCCAAATCTGTCACAAGCTACTAAACCTCTCATTTTAACTTTCCAAGATCTGTTCCAAATGTATCTAAGTCCTCAAATTCCTAGATAAAATTCGACATAGTCTCCCCTATAATTCTTACTTGCTCACACACCATTTCAGATCACAAGTTCACATTCTCACAACCTGTTTATACAATACACTATACTCACATGCTAACACTACTACAACAACAATAAAATTCCTGTACATACTCAATCAATGCCCAATGTTTTCCCAAGCTTTTAAAACTCATTTAAAAACTTCAAAACTGTTACAATATCATTACTCATCATACTACAATATGCTTACTACTCATTCCTCAATTAATTACTCATTTTACTACTCCAAAACTGTTACAATACCATACACAAACTAACACAAGGTAAGAGCATTTACCTTGTCTTGCTAGTTTTTCTTTTCTTTCTTGCCTTCTCCTCTTTCCTTCTTTCCTTCTCTTTGTTCTTGCTCACACAATGCACAATACTACAACCACCATACCATACCATACACTCTAACCATTTAGCAATTATTTTTGCACTAACCCTAGAATTTAAATGTTTAGGGTTTAGACAAGGGTATTACCTTCCAATGAATGGATGAAGTTCTTGACTAGCAAGAGAATAATATTCCTAGCCCAAGGAGGAGCCAAAATCGGCTGAAGCAACAAGGAACCAAGAGTTCAAAAACTGAAATTTCTTATAATGCAAACAAGGGCTAGAACTAATGGATTTTCGAATTTCTTTTTACCTCAAGATGATAAGGAGGTGAAGGTGCTTCTAATGGTGGACTTGAATCTTCAAATGGAGAATACCCACCGAAATGAAAGTGGTTGTTTTCGATTTTTGAAAGGAGGAATGTGTTCTCCTTTGCAAGGGGGTTCCAATGGTACTAATTTTGTAATTTTTGGAGCAAGATTAGTGGGTTAACAAGAGGAGAGAAGGAGGAAGTTGAGTGAGTCTTCTCCTTTCTCCATGGATGTCGTAAGGTAGAAGAAGAAGGGAGAAAAGAGAGAGTGAGTGAGGGTGTGTACGTGAGGAGGATAAGAGGGTAAGAGAGTAGGAGAGAGAGTCTTCTTTTTTTTTCTTTATTTCCTTTGTCTTCTTGTGAGTTATAAAATAATAAAGGGAGTGAGTGAGAGGGAAGCTGGCCGGCCCCCATATGCACACACACACATTTTACTTTTTTATTTACAAAGTGGACACACTAAGTTTGTTTATTTGCATCCTCACCCCACAACTTCCGGGTTGTTACAGTTCCTACTACCGGTACCCGTTTTTCGGAATTTTCTCGTTTAATTAATTTTCTTGTTCTAAAGCTTCACTAATATTTATTAATGATTATTTAGTTGACCAAAACTGTTACGAGTCTATTTGACCCGCTTAAAGTCACGTTTTCCCGGTTTCCTCGAAAAACGCGCTTTAAGGTTCGTTTATGCTTTTAACCCATTTTAAAGGTCCGTTTTCTTCGGGATTTGTTCCCTCGTATTTATTTAAGTGTAATTAAGCCTTTAAAATACAATTAGCCTAATTAATCACTGTTTTTAATTACGGGGTATTTCAAATTCTAATTTCTTTCTCCCTTCTCCTTCCTCTTTCCTTTAGCTATGGCTGAGTAGTTCCCATTGTATCCTAGGATGAGGGTTTGAACCCATTTTGCTCATTGAATGCTAGAAACCTAACTCATTTATTACTATTGTTTTATTCCCTTCAATATCAATTAATGCTCTAAATTGATCTCTTATTGCATTTATGGTGGTTTCATTCAATATTTGAGTTTGAGTTTGGAGCTAGACCAAAAGGGGGTAAACCCTAACTTTTGCTTTCTTGAGTTTGGAAGTGAATGCTTAGGGCAATTGATTAAGAGTGCTTTCTTAATGCTATTTAATGACTTGAACCTCCTTTAATTAAGGGGTTTGATTAATTAGGTAAGAATTGGATTTCCTATGATTTGGGGATTCATGAGTTGAACTCTATTAGGCATTGAGATGATGAGTTATGGTTTGAAGTTCTTTGAGTGAATTAGGTGATTTCCCACTATCCTAGGGTACTCTTCCCATCCATTCCATACACAAACATTTTACTGTTTTATTGCATTTCAGTTGACAAACAACCAAGCTTGCCTCTGGCTAAACCCCATTTTTATTGTTTATTCGCACTTAACTAATATACCGTAGCTTGGGATTTAGAAACCAATTTCCTTGTGGATACGACACTTGTTTTATTGCAACGAATTGGGTGCACTTGCCCATTTTAGGTAGGTTTAATTACTATGTTTGTAATTTTCCCAGCAGTAACCACCGTAAAGGCGTGGAAATGACCAACGAAGCATTGGGTTAATGACAATCATATCAAGAACACTAGGAAGCTACTCAGGAAATTGATCACTAAGATCAAGAGATCAAAGGAAGATCCAATAAAACTGCCAAATTCGGATAGAAACGATACCGTAACCGGTAACGTTAAACGTTAACCTGAAAAACAACCTACCCGCGCACTTGCCAAGGCAAGTGCAGCAGAGGTAAGCCAGTTGGAAGACTTTCAACGACTGACAAGTACTCACTAAAGTACCGCTATAACGAATGGAGCAAATATAGGATCACCAATCCTAAGAACTTGAAGAACGATACCTTGAAAAGGCCTAACGACCTGACCATTGTATTAAAAACATACCAGTCGGCGAGAAGCTGGAATTGGTCAAGACCTTAGTCATGGTAAAACCACATAATTTTCTTTCAACCCAGATTTTCCTTTCAAACACAAACCTTTCTTTCAAACCCAAATATTTCTTTTAAAAACCTCAAATTTTAAACCAAAGCCGAAGAATCACGGTAAGCTATCATAGAATGATACAAAGGAGTTGGTAATAGAATACTTTACCTAGGCGTGTGAGGAGCACTACGAGTGTACCCAAATATGAGATGTGGGACGACCACACTCAGAAGGAGCTTACGGGCCTGACAGACCCTTCTATGAGTTAGTCAGGTAAGTGGCAACGTGCCAATAAGGTACCCCACGTATGTATACAAGTGGTGTATGAAACACGGGAAGTAGTTGACTCCGTTCTACAGACCATAAGGTAAATTCAAACCGAAACAGTTGGACACCACGAACGATCGAAGAACCCAGATAAGCTTACCGAGCTAGAGGAGTCAAGAACTTACTATAGGAAGATGATTAAGATTAAAAGTGCGGGAAGCACTAACAATTGAGTAAAGACATTGGATATGCCTCAAAAATCTTGAAGTAAATGCATGGAATAACCGGAATGGATACACGGTCTAAACCCGGTAAGACAAATACCTAACATGAACACACCAATGTTCAATGGACAAGGTAAGATACCCAGAGTGATCACATAAGGTACCGGAGAATACCGTTCATCTCCGAAGAGGATATCAAACCGGACAAAAACATAAGAGAAGTACCATAGTCTACCCTAAGAACGGGAGGCGTTACAACCCTAAATTGGACAATTTGAAATTCGGAACCACAATGCGGAATGAACTGGACATACTCAAAATGTTAGCCAAAGGTAATGGCATAACTTAATAATAACACCCAGGGCACCCTTGAAGGGTGTTGAACTAAATTTCGTGATAAGAACACAAGAATTAGGATGAAAATTCGGTGAGAACACCGAAGGGATTCCACCTACCAGGGGATACCTAAAGTAATAAATGGTACCGATCAATACCAAGATACTTAACGGGCCTCTAATGAACGGAAGCGTGATGCAATGATCTTATCATGGAGCCCAGTATTACCTTCAAACCAATTGATGGTGTACGGAGAAATAGAAGATATGTGAACAGCCTATGATGAGCAGAGCTCTAGGCAACATGGCTAGTAAGCCATAAACCCGCTACAATATGTAAATCCAACGGTTACAAAACCTACCGTGAATCATATGGGGAGTTTCCAAGAACGGCACCGATAAAAAAATTGTTTAATAACTAATGAGCAAGGATACCCCTCGTTAATGTAAGACCGCGAGAGTGATGAACACATAGATTCCAAGGAAGAGGATGCCACCAGTGGATATCTGAAAATACATCTCTTTCAGAACTACTAATGTAGTGAGGCTTGAGCATACAATTATTGCCAAGCAATGTGGAAATAAGCTGTCATAGCAATTATTCGAAACCGAGCAGTAATCAGTTAAGAAGAAACACCGTAGCTGTATAGCGTAAGGTGTAAAGTCAATAACGCCTAAGGAGCTCAGAAACAGAAAAAATAATATATTTTGTAATCAGCCAAATAAATGGCGAGCCATAGTACGAATGGTAGAAATACATGAGCAGAAGCTAATGTAATAGCGGATGCCATGGAAACCACAGTCGTGGAAATACGAACATGGTGCGCAGCAAGCGACCAATGTATCTAAATAATCACACAATGATATGGAGATGTTAGATGAGAGATGGTAGACAGACTGGGCAACAAGCCAGGGGTCTACACCAAGTGATGTAACACCTCACAAAGGAGGCAATGTTCATTCCTATCTCAATCGCATAAGGAACAAGTAGTGTATCCTAAAAGGATCAAATTGATAAGTGAAGTAATAACTTCAGGACAAGAATACCCATTTGATAGATAATCAACCGTACTGGATATGGAAGTGTTGTAAACACACCAAAGAACATGGCACAAGCCAGTTAAGCAAAAACTTAGGGACAAACCATGCGGCCTTTGGCCAGAGAAGCAAGAAGAGTGTTGGACACACCAACAATCACAAGAAGTGAATTCCATCGGAATAAAACTGAAGTAAACCCATAAACATTTAGAAGACCGATGCATAGAAATGCAAGGTCATACAAGTAAAGAACACTTGTACCAAACAAGATAAGTGAGCATAATTCAAAAGCCACTAATAATAGAGGAAGCACTACATGCTAAGTTGTGACTCAACCTCAACCGACAACGGGTTGGAGGAATCAAGTGAATGATCACTAGAATACACAATAGTATGTACAATGAATCTCCGAGAGCTGGATAGAAAATCCATGCTTGATTGATAAACCTTATTCCCAGATAAAAAGGGATAAAAGAGTAATGTATATCACATTAAGAATAACGGGAAGGGTGAACAAACCCTAAGTTATCAAGGTCGTGCAGTAGAAGCTAGTGAGCCCAGAACTCTAAGGTTTAATACACCTAGTGAATGAATGGCTAACCGTCAATGCCTCGAAGCCTCTAGGCTAGAACCGAACCCGGTTAAGAGTTAAACAAACTCCGATGAAAATTCTTGAAGCAGGGACTAACTGGTAATACGGTTAAGACCCTTTGATCAAGGAACATTGTATAATAGACCGCATGGAAGTTAGAACACTCCATGATGGCTGAACGCCTTAGACCAATGTCCAATGTTGACACATGGTAGATTACGTGGGCGTAATCCCTTTTATGGGGGGTAGAGCGAAAACAGGGAAGTGTATGTTTTACGTGATAAGTGCGTAAACTACAATGCGTATAGCGTAAAAGAATTTGTTTGATGATTGGTACTCATGTTACATAAACATTTGTACTCACTCATTGTGTAAATTTGGTTATTTATGAGATTAGAAGTGGAAAGGAGTAGAGAAACTCTAGGGGAATGAGAACCCCGATTGGTAATAGTATGAGTTATGAGCCGGTATGAAACCGGTGTTAGAAATGAGTACGACTGGGAGATTTGTTGAGGATAAATCGGTATGAAACTGATGTTGAACCTAGTGGGAATTGAGTCCCCTAGGTGAATTGGTTTGATTTGATTTGTGAACAATTGGAGGATAGAAAAATGAATTGGAATTATAATACGTATTGAATTTCTTAGGTAAAGCACTTGGAGATAACTTTGGTAATAATTGATGAGATGATTAGTAAGTGAGTAAAGGAATTATAGAACCTTAAAATGTATTGATGGGTGGTTATGACTAGAAATATTAAGAAGATAGAAAATGAATTAATGTTTGACTATTTGATTGGGTGAATTGAGGTGGGAGGTGAAACTTGATTTGCTAGCGATCAAGGAAAACCGAACACAAATTGGGGTGAAAGGATAGTTCAACACCAATGCTGATCACATTGGGGTCGAATGACTCCTGAAGCTTCCTATAAGTGGCCACAAGTAATCACACTAGTAATAGGTGAAATTAACATAAATTGGAATGTGGAGTTGTATTGAGTTTTCAAAATGAATTTCCTAAACCAATTTTGACACAAATGATTTTCTTAAAACTTGAGAATGAGGACCGTTTTTGAAACTGCTCCCACGGGCACTAGTTGGACCTTCCCTTGGTTAGGCACCGGTATCGGGTCGAACCCGGAAGTAAGGCTAGTGTGTGAGCCGGTGGGAGTGATGATAGTTTTTGAATCCATTAAAACGGACAAGCAATGGTACTAAGTGACCGGTAGGACGTTTGTAGTGTGTGTTTTGTATTTTTCCAAGGGCAGCCGGATATGAGTAGTTCGGTCAGGAAGAGTACCCAATTTGTAGCCTGAGGATCTCTAGATGTGCAAATGAATTTGATCAGAACCAAAGGACCGTAGGGCCAAAGAGCGTAAGTGCCCAAAGTCATGAAGGTCATGAACCACAAAGCGTAAGTGTTCAAATGTGACTGGTACCTGAGGGATCACTCGATATGGGAGAGGACTGTTGTGCCTTCTTTATCTACAGGTGGACCCCATGGAGAGTTTGGAAACAGATATTTTTGATTGTTATGCATGAAGTGACATGTTGTTTGGATATGTGGTATACATCGAGTTAGGCTTTTGGAGTTTGGCAGGTTATAGAGAGATTATAACCTTAGCATTGAGTACTTAGGTGACTAACGATCTTAGATTCACCAACTTTGAGGGCAAAGTTCTTTAAGTCGGGTAGATGGAAATACCCTGAACTTACTTACGGGTGATTAAATTACTCTAATATGATATTTGAGGGCCTATTAGTGCCTAAAGAATTTTGGTAAAGAAAAAAAAATCCAAAAGTAAAGAGAAAACGCTTAAAAAGTGAAAAACGTAAAAATGAGCGTTATGTGACCGTAGGAGGAATACGACCTCGACAAGGGTTTTAGATGGATTTCAAAGGCTTAATAATGCCTAATTAATATACGGGAACAATTCCCGAAGAAAACGGATCCATAAAATGAATTAAAAACGCTAGCAAAGCTTTAGCGCATGTTTTTTGAGGAAACTTGAAAATGTGACTTTGAGTGGTCAAATGAACCCATAAAATTATAGTCAACCAAATAACAATAAGTAAACATTAATGGAAGCTTAAGAACCATTAAAATTAAAGAAACGAAAAAATTCCGGAAAAACGGGTTCCGGTTAGTGAATAGTGCAAAAACGAGAACTTGTGGGGTGTTAGTTGTAATAAGAGCAAAATACTTCCCCATTTTGCAAATAGGAAGGCTGGATCCCTTTTTGTGTGAGTGTGTCACGAATCCCCCCCCCACTCTTCATAAGTAAAGAAAGAAAGAAAAGAAAAGAAAAGAAAAAGTGGAAAAAGTAAAAAGGTAACTTCCATTCTCTCTCTCCTCTCATTTTCTCTCTTCTCCTTCCTTCCCTCCTCCTTTTCCGATTTTTCCTCCCTTCCTCCCTGTGCTGGACGATTTTAGAAGCAACAATGGCTTCCTCTCTTTCTCTCCATGCTCAAGTCACACCAAGGCTCCAAATGCAAAATAAATTACATATTCTTCTTCCTCTCATCAAGCTCTATCTATCCCTCTTTTTCAACATTTCAAAATGATAAAGTTCATTTCCATGGGTATATCCCATTTGAAGAGAAAACTACATATTCTAGAAGCTTGGAGTCTCCTCTTTCATTCAAAGTAAAAATATCAAGAAAAACTCATTTTTCTTCACCCTTTCTTGGCCGATTTTTGCTCCTTTGTAATGCCTTTTTTCTTTCTTGATTTGGGCATTGGTTCAACTCCTCAATGATGGTGGAACTCTTTTCTTGATTCAAGGGTTAAAAACCCTCCTAAAACTCCAAAGGTAAATGAAGATGTAACAGAAGTTACTCTCCCAACACAATTTCCACACCGTGATGTATAGTGGTTCGGCCAATAATCCGGCCTACGTCCACTTCTAGACAGAGCTATTATTCATTCTTTGGTTTACAACACTAGAGAGCTTTTGGGATGTGAGCTCCCTTTTCTAACTTGAGTCCCTCACAAATGAGCCCCTCTACCTCTATTTATAGACTTCCTATGGCCATGTTACCCTTAAGCCCCTATACATGTGATAGTATTACATAAATACAGCTATCAGTCTTTTTATAGGTCTCCGGACTGAAATACTGCTTCCGCCTTGCACTAACTCTTCCGGACCGTCACTTTGATAATAACCCCTCCGGTAGTTACTCCGTCGGTAGCGATTCTTTAAGTAGCAGCCTTTCCGGTAGCGGGTCCTCCGGAAGTAGGGCTTCCAACGATAGGCCTTCCGACAATTGGTCTCCGGTAGACTCTCTCTTGGTAGATCCTTCCGGAAGCGGGGCCTTTCGGTAGCAGGCCTTCCGACAATTGGCCCTCCGACAATTGGTCTTCCGATAGACTTGTGGCCTTCCGTTAGCAGGCCTTCGGTAGACGCTTTGACCTTCCGCATGGTATATTTCATACCATTACATCAGTCCCACAAGTTCTACTTTTTAACACTAAAAAGTGGAACTTATAAAAAGAAGATAAAATTTACACCTTTTACTTTTTTCTTTTCTACTATATTCTCCTAGTCCCACAAGTTCTTTTTCTTTTGCCTAAAAAGGAAATGAACTTAAAAACTTTAGCCTATGTAAGAGCTTGTCTTCCGGTAACAAAGAAGTCCCACTTGTTCTGGGGGCGATGAAGTCCCACTTGTACTCTTGTGAGAAGGTCTCCGTTCCTTGACCGTGCCATAATAAGAAATCCAAAGATCTGGATTCCGAAGGGCCATAATAATCCCAGAAGACCATAATAATTCCAGAAGATCATAATAATTCCAGAAGACCATAATAATTCCAGAAGACCATAATAATTCCAGAAGATCATAATAATCTCAAGAAGTCCGAGATAATAATAATAATGGGATATTACTTCATAATCAGATTCCTTTCATAATGAGATTCCTGCTTGAATCACTTTATCTTTGGACTTGCATACCTAATTTTGACAGATTAAAAGATACTTGTCTTTTGGGCGGCCCGGAGCGACCGGACTTCCCAAAAGTTTCTTGTTAGTTTAGAGCATATTAATCACGGGGATAAAAACCCAAATATACAGCCTATAGGTTTTTAGAGCAGCCTTTCTAAGTACATGGATAGTACAAGTCTGAGGTGAACAAAAGGAATTACTATAAATTCTATTACTTCCCAAAAGTTTAAAGATTCTGATAATGAATAATTTCATACTGCTTTTTTTGTTTTTTTTTTGTCAAGATCTCTTTTGGTAACCCCTTAGTTACACTTTTGCTTTCACACTCTACCACTGTACACATGGTGAGATCGTCGATTTAACACTCTACCGACTTTGAGCCGGTGAGATCGTCGGATTAACACTCTACTGCCAGGACGCTGACAGTGAGATCGTCGGATGAATTACACTACCATCGTTGATGGTGATCGTCGGATACAAAACACTCTACCATGGCCAATGGTGAGATCGTCGGATACATTCTCTTTTTTTTTTCTTTTCTTTTCTCAAGACTCGCTGGTCTTGGTTTTAAGTAAATCAGAAATTGTTTTAAAATATTTCTTTTTTTTTTGAAAACTAGAGGGTGATCAATCCTCTAGAGAAAGTTTTGTAAACTTCCGGCGGTAAGAGAATATTCACAATAAAATATCAAAAGTTGGTACCTCTTTTTACCGGTGGATTGGCTTTACCGATGAATTTGGGCAGGTCCCGCTTGGTAGAAAATTTCATGGCCCCGAGCACACCAACCTTTGCGCCCAAAATATGGATTCTTCCGGTAGAACTTACTCCGGAGGTAAAAAAAGGTTACTATCGGAGGAGGCGTGAAAATGCTACCGGAGGGTACTCCAATCAACTACCGGTGAAGAATTCAATTGGTTACCGGTAGAGATTTCTTTTCTTTCACTTCGGGTGATAGGACGCGCGGAGATACCGTCCGAAGTCACACTATCAACTTCTTGAATCCTTCGGGGTACAATTTCCAGAGGGTGACATCGGTCTCCGAATCTTTTCAAGGTACACCTTCCGAGTATTGACATTGAATACTTGACGTTCCAGTCATCCCCCTCCCTTGTGACTGAAGGGTTGCTTTTCGAAAACCTTTCCGGAAGGGAATTCACATGAGACTACAACAAAAAATCATTCCCCTTTTGAATTCAACGTAGGCTTGGTTTTCCCCTGCGCTGCTTCCCGTATTTTTTGACGGCGACTCCTGTGTCAAAGTATAGCAGAAGTGCCATCGACTATCCGATCACAATAGTACTGCAACTTGGAAGGATCTACTGTTACAGGACCAAGCTGTTATTTCCGAAGGTAACTAATTATGTTCTTCCGGGGGTAACCTTTCCTCATCGGAGATTAGCTTTTAGACCGATGGCTGAAGCAAAGTTTATGTCCGGTCCTTGACCAAAAATACTGGCAGAGTTGAGAAGTTGGTGCTGCGGAGACCGTCCTCTACATATTCCTTCGTCTGACTGACCTGGGTAACACTTCAGGCATGTTCTTTTTTGGTGACGTGCTTTTCGCTTTTGCGGTGTAAACTCCTGGAGACGTGCGCAGGCAAGAAGTTGCTATCTTGAGCCTTTATTCTCTTGGTTGCCTATTGAACTGGAGTCGTCTGTCTCCCCATTTCTGCTGTTCGGTATCTGAGTTATACTGTCCGAGAGGTTTGGATGTCGTAACGCGTCCTGGTGATACATGCTTAATTTCTCGCAACTCCGATGAATTTCCAGCTTCCAGAGTGGCATACCCCCTGCGCCAATAGCTTAGTGTTTTACCGGAAGTAACAGGGATGAAGTATGAACAGGAGTCGGAATGCTTCGCCCTTTCCTTCAGTTCGACGTGTGCGAGGATGAAGTGCCCCCATCTCTATGCGAATCCAAATGTTTCCGCCGGGGGTGCCTATAGTCGAGTGCTGTACCGGAAGGTCTCATCCAACTCATCCAAATGTTTTTACTGGTAGCATACCACTGTATTTTGTTGACGTCATATTTGCCGCATGCATAAGTTGGTCTTCAGCTTCTGATTCTTCCACTTCGACACATCCTCATGCGCTCATTAATTCACCATCTGTTCCTTGTTCTGCACACTGTTTTCAGATCGTAATTAAGATCTCTCCCATGTTTCGCCGGTAGATTTCTGTGATACCCCTCCGGTAACATAATATCTTGCGCCCAGATTTGCTTATCTCCATGCTACCGGTTAAGATTTTGAAGTTGCTGCCGGTGGGGATTATAAACTGTTGACGGAACAAGATGTGAGCTCCGCTGTAGTGGTGAGTTTCTATCGGTGACCACTGGTAGGATTGGGTGGGCTTGCAATCCTCGTCCCTCTCGGGCTAACTGTCCCCGCTTGGCCATACTGTACTGTTCCCCCTACTTCGCTGGTCTTTAAATTGACGCATGCGACCTGCGACTGCCTCTTCAAATCATTGCTTCCATCGCCATATGGATGCTCGAACGTCGATGGTCTCCGGAGGCGCACGACAATTCCTCTGAATTAAACTGTCTCATATCATGGCACTTTTTCAGTTCAAACCAGAAGCAACAAGAAATAATAAAGCTAAGCAAATTCTGGAGCAAATGTGCCCATATTTAGGCAAACTGAAGCAAGTATTTAGCAGCCACATGCTAATTACATCAAAATGTGTAACCAAGAAAGTAACCTGTACAGAGTATTCAATATAAATCAAGAAAGAATACCTGCAAGCATCTCAATCCCTATTTCTTATTTTCGAGAAGGCAAAAACTGTTGCAATCAGCTTAATAATGTAGTAATAATGTTGTTTCTACTTTAGGAGGACAAACAGCAGTAAAAATCTTATTAAGGACTGGATAAATACCGAAGCTAAGACTTTGTTTATAGTAGTAATATGATACCGCACACTTTAAATCATACTCTTGAGTCAACAGAGAAATGGAAATTTAGAAAACAACTAAAGCAAACTGTGAATCAGTTCTAAAGCAGCATAGTAGTGAAGTAGGTTAATCAATCATATTATGGTCAGAATATAGCTAAAAGAAGTAGAAGTGCTGTCCCGAAACAATTAAATCTTATCATGTAGCAGCAGGATTGGAGGATGACATTGGCGTTGTGCAAATCAACCAGTATACTATAGTATATTAACTAGAAGCTACTTTAGTTGACAAATGACGCTAATACAGAATTGAAAAAGAAAAGCAACAGTGTAAGAGCATTTTAATTTATAGTCTGAAAACCTCGATGAAGCTATACATGTCTCTGGTTTAAAAAGTATGCTAAATGGTCCAACCAAAGTCATTTTACCACAGGATAATACTAAATATGAAGCAATGGTCACACAAAAATGCGAAATAGCATCATTTCAAAGATGCAGGCTGAAGCAGTTCCTTATCAGCAGTAATGCGCAGATCAGAGGCCAAAAGTTTTGACAACGTAGTAGCAAAGATTGAAGCAGCAACAGAATTTAAGCAAGATCTTGAGTTTAATGCATGTTTCTCATTCCCATCTACAGTTTATGCACCACTGAAATAGTAAGCATACTCTTCAAACAAGGATCCGGTCTGTATCATGAAGCTGAGTCCCGAATTACTAAAATAAAGTTTGTCAAGTTGTAAAGCTGAACAAATAAAATACTTCCCTGTTTGCTGTACCAGCGGTTTGATTGTGATTACCACAGTACGCACAGATTTTCCGCAGCTTCAGCCTTCCCTCTACGGCCCATAGTAATAATCCCCCGGTAACATTCTTCTGGTGATCTTTGAATCGGTAGTGAGTAACCGGAAGAGGATATTTTCCTGCTATGTCTGAACCGGAGGCATTGCCTGGGCTTCAATGCTGCTTGTCTTTGAGAGGAGAGGGGTTGAGAATAAAAATCTTCAGGAGATGAACGTACTGAAGTCAACTTCCCTGTTTAATTTGCTCCTTATCATTGATGGATGCATATCGCCAGTTACTTGCGGAGGTGAGGCCGCTAATCATTTCACTTCTTTCGTTACTAGGTGAAAATAGAAAAGGTGAATGTCAGTAGATGAATTAGGACTCGCGAATTTGGCTAATCGAAGGGAGAAACAATGAATCGGGAGAAAAACTTTAGAGAATATTTCAGAGTACTCCCTTGGCCTGTTTCTATGATTTGGCCGAATCAGGAAGGTGCGTGAGTCAGGATTTTGAAATCCTTTGTTGCTTCTTCCTCAAAAACTCTGCGTCTGGCTCCCGAGGTTATTTGTGGCGTTAGTCATGTCAAGCGTTCAATTTCTCGCTGCCGATAACTGCATGGAGACAAACATTATCGTTCGATGATGATTTCTTCATTTCTGATTCTTCGATCATCTTGTTGCTCTTTGGCTTTCAGCGAGAGGCATACAGGCTTTGCGACCGCCTTTTCGCTCCTTCTACGCTTTGACTTGTCGAATCTCTTAGCCAGATTAGGAATGTTCCTACATGGATCTGAGGGCAACCTGCCTTTGACTGGATTCGATGTTAATATTGAGATCGGAATATTAGTGTTGATAACGTGCATAGGCCGGGCTCGAGCCTTTCTTCTTGATCGTGATCGTGACTCATCATGAATCTCGGAAACTCTGTAGATGAGTCTGTCGCATCCTGGATCTCCTTTGATCTTGACTTGCTTCGATATTCCCATCCTAGGCTGCTCGTTCGATTGCGATTCCCCAGTTGTGTCCCTTTCCTCATCGATCTTAACTTCATACGATGTTTAAACTCTTCACAAAGTGAGATTGCTTCTCTCTCAACTTCTTGAATTGTCGGAAGGGAAATGTTGCCGATGTGATTTACCGGTTCCTCTCAATCAATGTTTGGCGTGAATCTACTTCGTTGAATGCGTGATTGTTCTTCTGTCTCCCAGTGACTTTGTCTCTGGATAATGAAAACCTCAATGAACTTTAGTTGATTTGAAAATTGTCGTTGTCGCTTTAAAATATGCGAATCTTGTTTCTTCTTGACTTGGAGATTTTTCTCGCAAGGAGTTAAGATCGGCCTACGATCTGAGCGTGACAGATTTCAAAACATTTAGCACAGTGAGATTCGGATCGACGACCCCTCGTGATGCCCTCTCTTGAATCTTGCCATTTTTGACGGAGGTTTTTGGAAGTTCTATTGCCATCGTGGTTTTCGATCGTACGAAGACTTTGAGGCTTCCCGTTTCTGATAAGCCATCTCGCTCCTTTGATTTCGATGATCTTTTGGTGATCACTTGCAATGCGGTTGCCTTTGAAGATTACGACGAACGACCTCAACGAACTTCGGCCGGATCGATGACTTGGATCGAAGATGAGCAAGAACGTGGTTGAATCGTGGTTCGATGTTCTTTCCCACAGACGGCGCCAATGAAGATGTAACAGAAGTTACTCTCCCAACACAATTTCCACACCGTGATGTATAGTGGTTCGGCCAATAATCCGGCCTACGTCCACTTCTAGACAGAGCTATTATTTATTCTTTGTTTACAACACTAGAGAGCTTTTGGGATGTGAGCTCCCTTTTCTAACTTGAGTCCCTCACAAATGCCCCTCTACCTCTATTTATAGACTTCCTATGGCCATGTTACCCTTAAGCCCCTATACATGTGATAGTATTACATAAATACAGCTATCAGTCTTTTATAGGTCTCCGGACTGAAATACTGCTTCCGCCTTGCACTAACTCTTCCGGACCGTCACTTTGATAATAACCCCTCCGGTTTTACTCCGTCGGTAGCGATTCTTTAAGCAGCAGCCTTTCCGGTAGTGGGTCCTCCGGAAGTAGGGCTTCCAACGATAGGCCTTCCGACAATTGGTCTCCGGTAGACTCTCTCTTGGTAGATCCTTCCGGAAGCGGGGCCTTTCGGTAGCAGGCCTTCCGACAATTGGCCCTCCGACAATTGGTCTTCCGATAGACTTGTGGCCTTCCGTTAGCAGGCCTTCGGTAGACGCTTTGACCTTCCGCATGGTATATTTCATACCATTACAGTAAAAACCCTAGCTTTTGTGCTTTAAGCCTTTCTTTGAATTAGAAATTTTTCTAAGGGTTAGGAGTTTAATTATATTAATGTTGTGTTCATTGGGTGTTGGGATGGAGTTTGGCAACTCCATTGCCCACTTGACCGAAATTGAGAAGAGGAAGAGGAAGATGAAGAGGAGGATTAAAAAGGGAACTTGGAAAACTTAAGGTAAGAATTCCACCTTAATGTTTATTTTGATTTCCTTAGTATTTGGGATGGGTTAAATTAAACAATGAACGCAAAGTATGTGAGAGAATGTGTTTGATAGCTAGGAGAGAAAATTGTGAATTGATGTTTGAATTAAGGGCCTAGGTGCCAAGCTTTGAGTTATTATATTATATTATGCTTTATGAGATTGGGCTGAGGTTGGTGAATTATTGTGTGCTGGTAGGACCCTATATAGGTGTGGTTAGTTTTGAGTTGAAATAGGTGAATGATTGATGAAGATGATGCTTTAGGCAATGTTAATATTGTGGGAAATTACTATGGCAAACTTAGTAGAAATAAAGTGTTTTAGGTGTTGTTATGAGTGAGAACAACATAGGGAATGACCAGGTGTTGTAAGGGATTAATTGGGTTAGTTAACCACTCTTGAGTGGATATAAGAGTTGGAAAGAGGGATGGTGTGGAGTATGCAAAAACAGTAGCAAATGTTGTAGGAAAAGTCATGAATTTTGCTAGTGGTGAACTAGAGTGTTTAGCATGTAAATGGAGAATGGACTTGGGTATAAATAGGCATTTGTCTAGGAATGAATTGGAATGGTCAAAATGAGAGAGAACAAAGAGGTAAACCACTAAGAGGAAGTTAGAAATGCATAAGTGTGCAAAATGTAAAAGTGAGGATGGAATTTGTAGAAATTGAGCAAGGATTTGAGCAAGGATTAAAACAATTATTTGAAGAGGTTTAGAGCATGTTTTAGGTGTTTAACATGTGAAAAGATTATGGAATGATTAGGTGTGGATTAAGGTTGGTTTAGGGGTTGAAAAATACAATTTTAGCAGCTTTTTAGCAGGGTCCGGGCTTAGGGTGTGGACCAAGTCCAGGACGCCCTTAAAAATGCCCCGAGAGTAATCTAGTAGGTTGGTCCGGGACCTTAGTCCTGGACCAAGTCCGAACCAGGTGTAAAATCAAGCCGAGAGTTGCGTTAAGTATGGTCCAGGACTTTGGGTCCGGACCAAGTCCCGGACCACCCCAGAAATGCACCGTCAGTGTTTTATAGGGTTTCTAAACATGGGGGATTGATTGGAATTGGTTTTAGATGTTGTTTAGGAGTTGTTTGGTGACTTGTAAATGTCCTAATAAGAATAACAAGTGCTAGAAGTGAGTGAGAAGTAAGAGCTTAAATTGACAAGAGTAAAACCGAGATACCGGGATGACGGGGTAAGTATGGGAGTAGGGATTATTTATGTACCGTATGAGCTTGGTATTAATGGCAATGTTTGAAACATTATCAGAGGATCGTGTGTGAACCGAGAAATGTGAGGTGACATGGTAAAAGTTAAACCAAGGTGTAAGGTATGATTTTCTCATGCCCTATATGCCAACGGTGCTACATTGATTTGTGTGCTTGTTTGCTGTGTATCAGCTTAATCAAGATAAAAGCATGAAAATGATTTATTGATTGATATGTATGTCTTGATGCTTGATGTATGAACTAACCCACTTGAATGATCGTGTGCTCCAACTTAGGGTTAGAAACCTACTCTCAAATGAGTGTTGTTGATTAGTGACTCTTAGAAAGAGTCATGTTGTGAATTAATGAAAACATAGAAACACACAAAAACTATCGAACCAAGAAATGATAACACAAACTGTTAGAAGAAATATGTTACTATCTCTACCTAGGCAGTGTACCTATCGTTTTGCGGAATAGTAAATTGAGTGGGGTTGTCGATCTCAGGGACCTCGTTCAATTAATTGACAATTTATTTATTAACCGAGAAAACTAAACTAAGAAAACAGGAAACGTCACTTTTTCAGGTTTTACTTAATTTGATAAAAAGAATGACTAAACAAACTAACATAAAATAATGAAACAGTAAAAAGATAAAAATAAACTAAATAAAGAAATAAAGATTGAATCTAAAGAAGCACCCCGGATTGTTCTGCAAACCTTCACTTTATTAATCTATCAATAAACTCTTCCCTAATTCTGCCAATAAACTCAGGATTATAAATAGTTCGTTGACCCGGTCCCAGTACAACAAACCCTAACTAACTGAAATAACAAGCGCAAACCATGCCCAAGTTATCAAGTTAATAGCATTAAACACAATTACTATTGGAGACAGATTAACCTATATGCAAACCATGCTTCTAGTCGTTAATCCGGTTAACATTCCTATGTCTTGTTAACTAATCTTAGCGCCGCATTTTGATTAGAAAACTACAAATATGCTTTAATAATTAGCTAGAAAATTAAAGCGCATGAAGAACGGAATTAAACTACTGCAATTATAATCAGAGAAAAGATTACAAAATAAGTATAAAGATTCGGTTTGCTACCCAAACCCGGGAGCTAAACTAAATACGCTAACATGAATATTGTAACACCCCAACCGCTAATCCTTCCATTATCCTCTAATCACTCCCATACTTACCTACTCGCAGCGGAAAATACTTACTTACTCCCGGCGGGTAATACAACGCCGTTAACCATCCAATGGTTAACAAGGCTACTACTACTTACCGTGTCGGTCTGATGATTAGAATAAACCAAATACATACTACTTACCTTACAATACCAAATACTTACTTACATTGATTACCGAGTATACTGAATATATGAATTACATTCCATGACTACTTCCAAAAATGAAGAGTTATACATCCTCTCCTTACTATCCAATCAAGATTTCAATATCCAAAAGGTGTACCACATGGTACACCGGCTACTCAAATGGCCTAGCCGTGTACAACTCGGTACACTATTCCAGTCCTACTGCTACATCCCAAATAGAATCACATCACGTCCTTACCTACCGTCACGCTCGCGGGTACCTGTGGAGTAAAAACATTCCCCTAGGGGGTCAGCTTACGCTGCATATGATAACCGCATACCCCGCGTGCTAGCGAGGGTACGCCAACTAATTGGTCGAGTACATGCGGTTCGTTTCATTCATACATACATACATGCTTTATACAATACAATTCAATACATTCATTTCACAAAGCATACATACATACAATACATACAAGGAAGACAATTCAAGTCAACCGTTCATACTTACCCATACTCACCGCATTATGGAGATACAATTCTCCAATACATACAAAGGTCTTGTTAGCCTCATTACACACCCGGGTTAATCGGGTGTTCAATACTATTTTACTCGGGTCAATGACTTACAATAGTCAAGACCAATACAATACAATACAATACTTCCTACATACTTTACTTCCAGTTAAGTCGGTATGACCTCCGGCAGGGATTACTACATCCCACCACCGGGCTTTAGGGTGGCCCACTAATCCAGGATGCTGCCCATTCAAGGGGATTGGTCCATGAAAAGATTATAGCCAGGATTCGGATCCAACCTCGTGTGTTTCCTTATCCTCACGCGTGGCCGAAACTATATCGGACTTCTACTCATTCCTTACTCATTACTCAAGTTAGGAGTTAGAATGTTAGGAATTAGTAGGAGTCAGTACTTCATTCACAACATACATACAATACACAAGTGCTCATACTTACATATACACTTCATTCTCATTCATTCATTTCATGAATTATACAAACTAAATGTTCAAGGAGATACAACAAGAACAAAATAGTCCAAACACAATTAAGTGCAATAAAAGTCCGATTCGTGCATTTATCTTATTGGTGATCACATAAGCACACAAATCGGGGTAACCAAGTAGGATACAGGGCATGAAGAAATCATACCGTTTACCGACGTTTTCGTACTACCGGGTTCCTTCAACGTGCAACTATTTGATTCCTATACATACATGAAGTAGTATGATCAATGATCCATTATTGATCTACTTACTCCTTCTTGATACTTTTAATGTTTACTTACTACTTCCTTACTTTCTTACTTGATTATAAAACCATTCTTTTCTTTACTACTTCTTAAACATATTTCCTTACTCATTCACTTACTTTCTTACCATTATCACTTCATTAATGGTGTATTTCTACATACATATGCTTATATTTGTATAGGCATATATATATTATATATATATATAATATATATACATTTGATAAAATAATCATATCGGAAAAAGTACTTTTGTTTTGTTGACCGACCGAACTTGCAAGTCCGGTCCCAAGGTCGGTCCATTCAGTAAGTTTCGTACTTGAAAATTTTAGGCCCGACCGACCTTGCAAGTCCGGTCGCAAGGTCGGTCCATTCCAGTAGCTTGCATTACGGGAATTTTCTGGCCGACCGAACTTGCAAGTCCGGTCGCAAGTTCGGTCCATTCCAGAAGGTTTCTGACGGGAGAAATTTCTGGTCCGACCGAACTTGCAAGTCCGGTCGCAAGGTCGGTCGATTCCAGAAGGTTTCCCGTCTTGTAAATATGGCTCGACCGACCTTGCAAGTTCGGTCCTAAGGTCGGTCCGGCCCAGTACTTCAGTTTTAAAATCTGTTTTTGGGTGTTTTCTTACCCATTGTTTCCCCAATCTTTACCAATACTTCCCTACATGTTTACACTCATTAGATGTTCTAAATCACCTTAATTCATCCACCAAACTTGCTACTCAATTCCTACACAACTTACACCAATCTTCATCATCTCATTTCAACACTTACATTATTTTTCTTCACACTAATGCTACAGATTTTGGTTTTCCACATTATGCTATAGATTTTTCCTCAACACTTATCCTCCAATACTCCCTCATCCCATGCCACTCTTAGCACCTTAAATACATTAACTCACAACTAATTCCATCCCATTTACCAACTCATTTTCAAATCTGTCACAAGCTACTAAACACTCCTTCTAAACTCTCCAAATACTTCCTCTTCTTAAACAACTTAAGTCATCTCATTACTACAAAAGTTTGGCATAGTCTCCCCTATAATTCTTACTTTTCTCCCACACTATTTCAGCTCACATGTTATCTTCTCACAACCTGTTTACTCAATACATTATACTCACATTTCAATACTACTACAACAACAATAAAATCCTGCACACATACACATACTACCCAATGTTTTCCCAAGTTTTAAACATCATTTAAAACTTCAAAACTGTTACATTCTTTTCTCCAATACATTACTACATACTACTACTCATACTACATACATTCCACATTGTTAGATACTTAAAAATCTGTTACAATGTAATACACAAGCTACCCAAGGTAAGAGCATTTACCTTGTCTTGTTAGTTTTTCCTTCTTTCTTCCTTCTCTCTTTCCTTATTCTTGTTCTCGGTTTTTACCAAAGAATGGGCAATGCTACAGCAACCCATATCAATATACACAAACACTTAGCATCCATTTTATAACTAACCCTAGAATTTAGGTGTTTTAGGGTTTAGACAAGAGTATTACCTTCCAATGGATGGATGAGGTCTTGACTAGCAAGAGAACAATATTCCTAGCCCAAGGAGGAGCCAAAATCGGCTGAAGCAACAAGGAACCAAGAGTTCAAAAACCGAAATTTCTTATAATGCAAACAAGGGCTAGAACTAATGGATTTTCGAATTTCTTTTACCTCAAGATGATAAGGAGGTGAAGGTGCTTCTAATGTGGACTTGAATCTTCAAATGGAGGATAACCACCGAAATGAAAGTGGTTGTTTTCGATTTTTGAAAGGAGGAATGTGTTCTCCTTTGCAAGGGGGTTCCAATGGTACTTTTTGTAATTTTTGGAGCAAGATTAGTGGGTAACAAGAGGAGAGAAGGAGGAAGTTGAGTGAGTCTTCTCCTTTCTCCATGGATGTCGCAAGGTAGAAGAAGAAGGAGAAAAGAGAGAGTGAGTGAGGGGTGTGTACGTGAGGGAGGATAAGAGAGTAGGAGAGAGAGTCTTCTTTTTCTTTCTTTATTTCCTTTGTCTTCTTGTGAGTTATAAAATAATAAAGGGAGTGAGTGAGAGGGAAGCTGGCCGGCCCCCATATGCACACACACCATTTTTACTTTTTATTTACAAAGTGGACACTAACTTTGTTTATTTGCATTCTTACCCCACAACTTCCCGGTTGTTACAGTTTTTACTAACCGGTACCGTTTTCCGGAATTTTCTCGTTTAATTAATTTTATTGGTTCTAAAGCTTCACTAATATTTATTAATGATTATTTAGTTGACCAAAACTGTTACGAGTCTATTTGACCCGCTTAAAGTCACGTTTTCCCGGTTTCCTTGAAAAACGCGCTTTAAGGTTCGTTTATGCTTTTAACCCATTTTAAAGGTCCGTTTTCTTCGGGATTTGTTCCCTTGTATTATTTAAGTGTAATTAAGCCTTAAAAATATAATTAGCCTAATTAATCACTGTTTTAATTACGGGGTATTTCAATCTACCCCCTTAAGAAACTTGCCCTCAAAGTTGCTCAAGGTTACGGTTTACATTTCTACTTATTTGGCAAACCAGTTGCCACAATACATTCTACTACCACCTTACAAGGTGTTCACAATTCTTACATTACCAGCATACACAATTCAGATACCGTACATCATACTCAGTTCAATTTCCATACATAGTACTCAATTCATACGCAATACTCCATTCAATACCATACACAATACACCATTCAATTCGCACATTCCACAATACATGCGCAATACACTTCACAATGTCATTTGTGTCATATACCGTACAACACAAATGCTTTACTCATTACATACATACCATACTCATCGTACTACATACGAATACTACTAGCACTACTTTGTGCCAATACAATACAATTAGCACTACATGTGCCAACAAAATACAATTACAATACATACATACTACGCAATGCTAACCCGAAGCAATGCAAAAGCAAAACGCTCTACCCCCCTTAAAAGGGGTACGCCCCGTACCCTCAGTACTATACGTATACTAGACATCTAGTCTACAAATAGATTTGGGTACTTCGCCTTCGTGGCGTCCTCTAATTCCCAAGTTCGCTCTTCCCAAGTCGTTTCCTCGACATCGTGGTTAGACCACAAGACCTTCCCATTCGTACGATTATGGCGAGTGTCTCTTGTCTTGTATCAAGGATTCGCAATGGAGTCTCGACATATTCATCGTCGGCTAGGGATAAGTGTTCGGGTTCTAATACATGAGAGGGATCGGCTATGTATTCTTGAGTTGTGATACATGAAAGACATCATGAACACTCCCCAATTCTTCAGGCAATGCTAGCCTTAAGCTACGGCTCCAATCCTCTCGGTAATGGCATCGGGCCTACATATTTCGGGCTCAGCTTGCCCTTTTGGCCAAATCAAAAGACACCCTTCATAGGTGAGACACGCAAGAACACTTGGTCACCCACGGCGAACTCAAGGTCGCGTCGTCGCACATCCGCATAGGATTTCCTATCTTGGCTGCTTTCATATTTGCTCGGATTTGTTGTACCTCAGCTTGTACTTGTTCCAAATACTCCGGTCCTATGATGACCGCTTCGCTTGACTCATCCCAACAGAATGGGGTACGACAAGGTCTACCATACAAGACTTGGAACGGCGACATCTTAATCGAAGCATGGTAGTTATTGTTATACGAAAACTCGATAAGATGAAGCTTCTCAATCCACTCCCCTGGAAGTCTAAGGCACATGCCCTTAGCATATCCTCTAGTGTTTGGATGGTCCTTTCTGTCTGACCGTCGGTCTGTGGGTGGAAGGCGGTGCTAGCTTCAACTCAGTACCAAGCGCTTCCCGTGTCGCTCTCCAGTATCTCGAAAGAAATCTGGTTCGCGGTCAGATACAATGGTTTTCGGGACTCCGTGGTGTCGAATGATCTCCTTGTCGAATAGCTCCGCGAGCTTCGCCACCTTCCAGGTGTCCTTCATCGGTATGAATCGGGCAACCTTGGTGAGACGATCGACTACTACCCAGATCATGTTGAGTCCTCCCTAGCAGGTGTGGGAGTCCAACAACAAAATCCATAGAGATATCGTGGAATTTCCACTCCGGAATGGGCATGGATTGCACCATTCCTCCCGGTCTTCAGTGTTCAAACTTCACCTTCTGGCATGTGAGACACCTTAGAACATACTCAGTCACGTCTGATTTCATTCCTGACCACCAGAAGTACCTCTTCATGTCTTTGTACATTTTAGAGACTCCCGGATGGACATGCAATGTCGAACAATGTGATTCTCACAGAATGCGGTCCCTTAGCTCAGCATTGCTTCGGGGGACGCATAATCTGCCATTCAATCGGATCAGACCATCTTCATGCAATTTGAAGTCGTACTTTCGGTTCTCGAAGGTACCCTCTGTGATTTTCTGTCTGATCTCTGTGAAGTAAGGGTCACTCAGCTGAGCGTCTCGCACCTCGTCAACCAAGCTGGAAGAAGCGAGTAGCGAATGAAGCGAGTGTGCTCGACGACTCAGGGCGTCGGCTACAACGTTTGCCTTCCCTTCTTTATACTGGAGGTTGATGTCGTAATCTGATAGAAACTCCATCCACCTCTCTGTCTTAGATTCAGTTCTTTCTGGGTAAATACATACTGCAAAACTTTTATGGTCGGAGTAGATGGTGATGCTTACCCCATAGAGATAGTGTCGCCATATCTTCAAGGCGAAGACAATGGCTCCTAACTCTAGATCATGTGTCGGGTAATTCTCCTCATGCTTTTTCAGCTGGCGGGAGGCATAGGCTACTACCTTGCCATGCTGCATGAGTACGCATCCCATCCCTTGCCCCGATGCATCACAATACACCTCAAATCCCTCTGTGCCCTGGAAGTGGAGAATTGGCGCTGAGGTCAATGAGTCTTTTAGTTTCTGGAAGGATACCTCGCACTCGCTTGTCATACAAACGGTGCATCTTTCTTCATCAATGACGTCATGGGCTTAGCGACTTTTGAGAAGTCCTTTACAAACCTCCGGTAATAACCGGCTAAACCAAGAAGAAAGCTCCGGATGTCGGTAACAGTCTTAGGTCTAGGCCATGATCGCACTGCTTCGATTTTGGATGGATCTACTGAAATGCCCGCGCTCGAGATGACATGACCGAGGAATGATACCTGATCTAGCCAAAACTCGCATTTGGAGAACTTCGCATATAGCTGGTTCTCGCGCAGTGTCTCAAGTACTCTTCTCAAATGGTTTTCATGTTTTCTGCTGACTTTGAATACACAAGGATGTCGTCGATGAATACTACTACTGAAGTGTCCAGCTGATCACTGAATAACCGATTCATTAGGTCCATGAATTTGGCTGGTGCGTTAGACAAACCGAATGGCATCACCGTGAATTCGTAGTGGCCATATCTTGTTCGGAATGCTATTTTCTCAGTATCTTGCTCTTTGATAGCAATTTGGTGATATCCGGATCGAGATCAATCTTAGAAAACACGGATGCTCCTTCAACTGATCGAACAGGTCGTCGATGCGTGGCAATGGATACTTGTTCTTTACAGTGACCGCATTCAATTCGCGGTAGTCGATGCAGAGGCGGAGACTACCGTTCTTCTTCTTCACGAAGAGGACTGGTGCTCCCCAGGGTGATACGCTCGGGCGTATAAACCCTTTGTCGAGTAGATCGTGTAGTTGCTCTTTGAGTTCTATCATTTCTGCTGGTGCCATACGGTATGGTGCCCTAGCAATGGGACCAGTACCCGGTACGAGGTCAATTTCAAATTCTACTGCTCTCTGTGGTGGCATACCAGGTAGCTCTTTCGGAAATACATCAGGGAATTCTGAGACTACTGCTACATCATCACTGAATTCTGGATCTCTCTCCAGATCTTGCACATGGCATAAATACACTTCATGCCCCTTTCTGAGCTCCCGATACATTGCCATTGCGGAGATGACTGTTGTTGAAGGCTCTCTCGGTCTTTGGCGGTATGATACAGTGACCCCAGATGGACTCTTGAGCAGCAATCAGTGCTTGGCGCATAGGATCCGTCCTTGTGCCGCTCCAACCTGTTCATTCCAATTATCAAGTCGAATCCCAATCCGTTGAATTCAATGAAGGAAATGGGAAAACGATTCACCTTTGATTTGAATGGTGGCGGTGTGGTAATACTTAGTACACTTTACCCGCTCCTTTGACGGAAGAGTAACCAAGAAATTGGGTAACTCATCTGCGTCCAACCCCAACCTTGTAGCGAATGATGGCGATACAAAGGTGTGAGAGGCGCGGAGTCGAATAATACTGAGGCTTCGATGCCGTTTACCGGGAATGTTCCCGTTAGAATGGTGCCGCTTTTGCCGGCTTGTTCTTCGGTGAGGATGCTCAGGTTACCTTCGGTACCGAGTCCACAACCTATTGATTCATAAGATTATAAGTAAAGATGGTGGAACGCAAGTGGAATTTAATAACCAACACTACTTTTATTGAATAACCAACCATCATACATACTGTGTCTCTAATACACGTTACTACTCGATTACATGCTACTACAAGATTAATACTTTCTAAAGGTAAGGTTCAGGCGTCCTGGTTTCATGTGTGTGGCATTGATTATTGCCGGTGGTGCGTATTCAACTTGATCTTCTGGATTCCGTGATACAGCAACCTTGATTTTCCACCCATGATTAGAACATCTCCTGATCTCAATACCAATTTCTCTGCGAGGTCCACACGCTTCTGCTCGCTATACAAAAATACGGCGTCATCACCAATGGACCAAGACACTACAGGCACTCCTAGTTCAAGAGATTCCGCTGTCTCGTCCTTGTCTTGGTGTAGGCCAAGTCGTCCTTCTTTCTCATAGACGTTGACAATACAGAGGTCTGCTTCAAGTGCAGGGATGGTTCATCTTCACATTGTTGTGCGATTTCTACAGCTTGTGTGACAAGCATTTGGAATTCTAGGGTATTGCTGGAGGAGGTGTTGCTCCGTCTCCTGCTCGCGTTGTTTGGTATGTCTTGGTATAAGGGTTCCAATCCTTTCCCAAGCACATCATTTTCAGCTTCATTGTTGCTCCACCGGGGAATTCGGGTGTATAAAATCCTCCTGGACCCATTCCACTCGTTGTTGCATCGTCGGATGATTGAAACTTGTGCTTCGGGTGTCAGGTATCCTTTTAATAAGATCATACCTGGGCGGATGACGTGACACTGATTGTTGTTGAAGTGGTGAGTGGCGATGTCGATCTCTTCATGAGTGAGTTCGAAGGTATTGGGTAACAGATAAGGAATTTCCCTAAGGTGGTAAATTTCATCTAGAGTGAGTTCTAGGCTTACTAATTCATTTCATGTTCAATACATACTTCCATGTTACTTACTCATGCTCAATTTCATACTTCAAGTACTTACGCATTCATACTCCCATTCATACAATTACTTTAATACTTAGTCATGCTCTTCAAGGATTTAGGGTTCAGTTATTACCTGGGCCGGACTTAGTCCCGGTCCCGTCACGGTCTATGATGTGTAAGGCCGGCTGCCTCTGCGGTGCGCCCTTCTGCGGACCTCGGGATCCCTATCCCTGTGAGGTATGCTGGGCATGAGCATCGCCAGATGCAACCTCCTTGCCTTCACGCTGCTTGTAGCCCTGGTAGTTGCCCTTGGGCTTAGAGCTCTCCGGGCATGCATTAGCACGGTGCCCTGGTTTCTGACAAGTGAAGCAGCGGATCTCCCTTCCTTGGCAATCTGTGCCGGGATGATCCTTGTTGCAGTTACGGCATATGTAGCTGCGGCCATCAGATTGGTTCTTTCCCTGGCCAAATCCAGAACCTATAGCTTCCAAGTTAGCAAGGTTCGGTATACTACTACAATACTCCACATACATACTAATTCACAAGTGTACTAATTCGGTTTCGGGTTCTTACCCCTGTAGGGCTGAGACCTCAGTGGCTTCGCTGCCACTGGTGCGGTGTAGGCAATCTGTAACGGTTCAGCTGCCTTGCCCTTCTCAGTATGGGCACCGCCGTCTCCGGAGGTGGTCTTCTGATGGGAATGCTTCCCCTTCCTCTTCTTCCAAGGTTTGGATTGGTTTTGATCATCGGAGGGGTTACCTTTGCCGCTCACCTTGCGCTTCAGCGCTTGCTCCTCATCTCTTAGCTAGCAGGTGATCTCAACTCGAGATGCAGCGTGGTAACACTCCTGAATTACTTAGGCATTAGGTTACACTTACATACGGGAATACTAATTCACATTACTCATGGCTTTTAAGGGTTCAACGATGTTTACCTGAAGGGAGGTAAACCGTGTGAAGCCCATGCCATACCGGAGTCGATGGCTCAATCCGCCGTAGAAGCGGTCGACCAAGACTTGGCCGGTATACCCAAGGTCGGGTGTAGAAGTTGGAGAAGAGAGGTGAAGGTGCGGTAATATTCATCAACCGTCATCTTCTCGGTCATTTTCAGTGCATCAAGCTCAAGCCTTTCTTGGTCTTGACATGCTCGGGTAGTACTTAGATCGGAGGAGAGAGGTGAATGCTTCCCATCCGAATGCAGGATCAGCTATATGCTCGGCCTTAATGAGCTTCCACCAGTCCATAGCCGCGTCTTTGAGGTAGTATGCAGCTATCTTCACTCGAACTCCAGCGGGAGTCTCAAGTGTCTCGAAGGCCGTCTCCATCTCCTGAACATCGATCTCGATCTCCTAGTATGAGGGCCTTCTTCCCCCTCAACATCTCATCTCCAAGCATCAGCCACCCAATTCCCCCGCAGCGTCTATCCGGAGAGGTAGGCCTCGAGCTTTCCGGGGTCGCTCTCGCCTCTAAAGCATGGAGGTCGAAGGTCGGCGAAAACTTTTAACCCAATTGGTCTCACGGGGTTGAGGCGTGTTGGTGTTTTGCTGCTGCTGCTGCTGTGGTTTGTTGGGTTGCTGGTACTACGGTGATTACATCCGGTAGCATCTGTGGTACCGTGGCGGCGACGATTTCAGCTATCGTCTGCGCGCTTGGTCCGTCACTAGTCCCTCCTCTGGGACGACCTGGACCTCGTCCTGACATCTGAACAAGTGTGGATTACATTAGATGTCGTGATACTATGACCTCATGGTCTTCATTCAAACAATGGTATCGTCCTTGCAGACGTTAAGGGTATCCGTTGTTAACAACATAGTTCCTAGTTAGGTTTCTAAATATCCGTCTTAAAACGGTTGAAATCCTAACTCGGTAATCACTACTCTTAGGATTCTAATCATCAGAGCGAGACTTCACTCTATACCACTTTTTGTAACACCCCAACCGCTAATCCTTCCATTATCCTCTAATCACTCCCATACTTACCTTACTCGCAGCGGAATACTTACTTACTCCGGCGGGGGTTATACAACGCCGTTAACCATCCAATGGTTAACAAGGCTACTACTACTTACCGTGTCGGTCTGATGATTAGAATAAACCAAATACATACTACTTACCTTACAATACCAAATACTTACTTACATTTGATTACCGAGTATACTGAATATATGAATTACATTCCATGACTACTTCTTAAAAATGAAGAGTTTATACATCCTCTCCTTACTATCCAATCAAGATTTCAATATCCAAAAAGGTGTACCACATGGTACACCGGCTACTCAAATGGTCTAGCCGTGTACAACTCGGTATACTATTCCAGTCCCTGTACTGCACTCCCAAAAAGAATCACATCACGTCCTTACCCTACCGTCACGCCTCGCGGGTAACTGGAGTAAAAACATTCCCCCTAGGGGGTCAGCTTATGCTGCATATGATAACTGCATACCCCGCGTGCTAGCGAGGGTACGCCAACTAATTGGTCGAGTACATGCGGTTCGTTTCATTCATTCATACATACATGCTTTATACAATACAATTCAATACATTCATTTCACAAAGCATACATACATACAATACATACAAGGAAGACAATTCAAGTCAACCGTTCATACTTACCCATACTCACCGCATTACGGAGATACAATTCTCCAATACATACAAGGTCTTGTTAGCCTCATTACACACCGGGTTAATCGGGTGTTCAATACTCTTTTACTCTAGGTCAATGACTTACAATAGTCAAGACCAATACAATACAATACAATACTTCCTACATACTTTACTTCCAGTTAAGTCGGTATGACTTCCGAGCAGGGATTACTACATCCCACCACCGGGCTTTAGGGTGGCCCACTAATCCAGGATGCTGCCATTCAAGGGGATTTGTCCATGGAAAAGATTATAGCCAGGATTCAGATCCAACCTCTTGTGTTTCCTTATCCTCACGCGTGGCCGAAACTATATCGGACTTCTACTCATTCCATTTACTCATTACTCAAGTTAGGAGTTAGAATGTTAGGAAAGTAGGAGTCAGTACTTCATTCCCATACATACATACAATACACAAGTACTCATACTTACACATACACTTCATTCTCATTCATTCATTTCATGAATTATACAAACTAAATGTTCAAGGAGATACAACAAGAACAAAATAGTCCAAACACAGTTAAGTGCAATAAAAGTCCGATTCGTGCATTATCTTATTGGTGATCACATAAGCACACAAATCGGGGTAACCAAGTTAGGATACAGGGAATGAAGAAATCATACCGTTCACCGACGTTTTCGTACTACCGGGTTCCTTCAACGTGCAACTATTCGATTCCTATACATACATGAAGTAGTATAATCAATGATCCATTATTGATCTACTTACTCCTTCGTTGATACTTTTAATGTTTACTTACTACTTCCTTACTTTCTTACTTGATTATAAAACCATTCTTTTCTTTACTACTTCTTAAACATATTTCCTTACTCATTCACTTACTTTCTTACCATTATCACTTCATTAATGGTGTATTTCTACATACATATGCTTATATTTGTATAGGCATATATATATACATATGATAACTATAATCATATCATAAAACATTCTTTTTTTTTGTTTGACCCGACCGAACTTGCAAGTCCGGTCGCAAGTTCGATCCAAGTCAGTAGGTTACATCGCGTGAAAATTCCAGGGCCGACTGACCTTGCAAGTCCGGTCCCAAGGTCGCTCCATTCCAGTAAGTTTCGTACTTGAAAATTTTAGCCCGACCGACCTTGCAAGTCCGGTCGCAAGGTCGGTCCATTCCAGTAGCTTGTATTACGGGAATTTTTCTGGCCGACCGAACTTGCAAGTCCGGTCGCAAGTTCGGTCCATTCCAGAAGGTTTCTGACGGGAGAAATTTCTGGTCCGACCGAACTTGCAAGTCCGGTCGCAAGGTCGGTCGATTCCAGAAGGTTTCCCGTCTTGTAAATCTGGGCTCGACCGACCTTGCAAGTTCGGTCCTAAGGTCGGTCCGGCCCAGTACTTCAGTTTTAAAATCTGTTTTTGGGTGTTTTCTTTACCCATTGTTTCCCCAATCTTTACCAATACTTCCCTACATGTTTACCACTCATTTAGATGTTCTAAATCACCTTAATTCATCCACCAAACTTGCTACTCAATTCCTACACAACTTACACCAATCTTCATCATCTCATTTCAACACTTACATTATTTTTCTTCACACTAATGCTACAGATTTTGGTTTTCCACATTATGCTATAGATTTTTCCCTCAACACTTATCCTCCAATACTCCCTCATCCCATGCCACTCTTAGCACCTTAAATACATTAACTCACAACCTAATTCCATCCCATTTACCAACTCATTTTCAAATCTGTTACAAGCTACTAAACACTCCTTCTAAACTCTCCAAATACTTCCTCTTCTTAAACAACTTAAGTCATCTCATTCCTACACAAAATTTGGCATAGTCTCCCCTATAATTCTTACTTTTCTCCCACACTATTTCAGCTCACATGTTCATCTTCTCACAACCTGTTTACTCAATACATTATACTCACATTTCAATACTACTACAACAACAAAAAATCCTGCACACATACACATACTACCCAATGTTTTCCCAAGTTTTAAACATCATTTAAAACTTCAAAACTGTTACATTCTTTTCTCCAATACATTACTACATTACTACTACTCATACTACATACATTCCACATTGTTAGATACTTAAACATCTGTTACAATGTAATACACAAGCTAACCCAAGGTAAGAGCATTTACCTTGTCTTGTTAGTTTTTTTCCTTCTTTCTTTCCCTTCTCTTTGAAATACCCCAAACCTTGATATGTGGTTTAAATATCAAATTATGGTATGTAAAGGCTAAAAAGTGCCTTAGTAACATCAGTGAAACAATATAAACATAATAAATGCAATAAAGCGTTAAGACACAGTTTGAGCAAAAACATGCTCTAAGCTATGAGTGAACTTGGTTAGGACCCAAAGAGCCTACCAAGACTTGATAACATTTAATTATGATTTAATGAGGCTAAATAAGTCCTTAGGAAACTTTGGTAGACAATGAAACCAAACAAAACACAAGGTAATACCTTAAAGTGAATATGAGCAAAAATGTGCTCTAAGCTTGGGATGAATGTGTATAAGACCTAATGGTCACACCTATACCTTATTTATATGTTAATGAACATATTAAATCAATTACTAAAGAAAACCAAGCTTGAAAACAAGTTTAAACACAAAATGTGCTTTAAGGAGTCTTAAAGCACGTTTTTGAAAAATTGTCTTGTAAATGAATTTTGAATGGCTAAATGTCCATCATTACTCTTTAATTAACATATGTACTATATAGTATCACATTTGGGTGGCCATATTAGTGGGAAATCAAAAATTTCACTTCTATGTGCCTTGTTATAGGTGAATAGTGATTTTTATAACTAGTTTGTAACATATAATGTTATAAGTAATTAAATTGGTCAACAAAGACCATTATACCCTCCTAGGCATATGGGGGCCGGTTTTTCATGGTGTGAGTCACCAACATGTAAAAGAAATCAAATAAGTAAACTTAAGCTTAAAGTAAAGTACTATTTGCTTTAACTTACAAATATCTTCAAAAGTAACTTCTATCTTCATTCTCCCTTCCTTTCCTTCATTTCCCACGGTTCCAAACACCACCACCAACCTCTCTTCTTCTCTCTCTCGGTAATACCACTACCTCCATGAGAACTCAAGCTTTGAACTCTTGTCAAATCTTGCTCTCTTGACCAAATCAAAAACAAACACCACCATTTCTTAGTTAAGCCAAGCTCTACAATCTTGTCTCTTCAAAACTTCAAAACCTCCATTTCGGTGCCAAGAGAAACCACCATGGGAGGAGCTTGAGCTCATCTTTTCACATATTCTTGTTCTCCTTTGCTTCAAGGTAAGGAAACTCAAAGAAAATCCATGTTTCCTCCATGTTTTGTGTTGTCCGAAAATTCACCATTAATGGAGCTCTTATATTGCCTTGTTCTAGCTTCATTTGAATCTTCCAAGGACTAGGAGGAGTCCTCTCTTGATACTTGTTCAAGTTCTCTTCCAATTCCAAGGTAAAACAATTACCTTAATGTGTTAAAACAATATGTGTAACTAGGGTTTACAATGAGGTGAAGCACAATGCTTGAATACTCATTATGTTGTTTGTATAATGTTTAGAAGTTGACAAACAACCAAACACCCCACCGGTTTACAAGGAACCAAGAAAGATTTGTGAGGAAAAAGAGGTAAACAAACTATCTCAATGTAGTTTAAATGCCTTAGGAAAATGAGCTTGATTTGCTTGATAAAATACCTAAGGAGCCAATGGTGAGTGACCTAGCAAAGTTCTCAAGGAGACTAGTAAAAGAACATATGTTTTGGTGTATGTATTGCAGGTCAAAGGCATATTTATGTGGGAAATTCAGTGTTTAAGGTTATGCAATTTAAGGGCCTAAGAGCCATGTTATTTAAGGGCCTAAGTGCCAAGCAATTTAAGTTATGCACTATATTGTGATGTAGTGCTTAATGTGTGAAGTTTGTGTATAAATGTGTTTGATGGATTTTAGGTGTTTTGAATGAAATAAGGTAAAAACCTAAGTGTTTGGATGTGAGTAAATACAAGAGAAGCTATGGCCAAATTTGGGAAATGTGTAAGAAGTTCTAAGTGTGGTAAGTGAGTTTTGGTGAACTAGAAAGTGTTAAAGGTGAATCAATGTTACTTGAGAAGAAAACATGTGTTAAGGTGATTTAGAGTGATGCAAGAATTTAGGTGTTGTCTTGGAAGTTCTAGGAATTCAATGTGTTTAGTGGATGTATTTAAGTCTTGGAGGAGTTTGTATAAGGTTTAGGTAATGTTGATATTCAAGGAACAAGTGATGTTTAGGCATGATGTAAAAAGGAGATTTAGTTAGTAAGAAAAGAAGTTGAGAGATGATGATAAGGTGTAGGGGAAACACCTTGGTGTTGTGGTCATTATAGGTGAAATACCACCTAGAAATCATAAGGAGAAAACATCGTAAGTGTTAGGAATTTAGTGGAGATATAAGTAAAGGTTTAAGGAATTAGGAGAAATAGTTTTGAGAGTGTTTAAGGATATCTTAAGGGTGTGTTTGAAGTGCCAAATGATGTTAGAACACATTAAGAGGCCTTAGGAGAAGTTTGGTGAAGAATTGACAAGTTTGGGTAAGTTTAGGAGGCGACCGACCCAGGGGCCGACCCAGTTTGTGGGTCGGTCGAGCCTCTGTTATATGTTAGGAAATGTTCGGTAATGGTCCGACCCAAAAGGGTGGGTCGGACATGGGTCGGTCGGTCAGGTTTCAAAGGAAGGAAAATGTTCGCACATGGACCGACCCAGGATGGTGGGTCGGACGTGGGTCGGACGGGCATGACTGTAAGGAAGTAAAAGGGGTCTGTAATGGACCGACCCAGATGTGGGTCGGTCGGTGGGTCGGTCGGACCAAAGATGTTGTTTTAAGGTTATGAAATGATGTGTAATGATGGGGATTGGTAGGTAATGATGTTATAAGAATGTTGAGGACATGTTAGGTGAGTTTAAATGGCAAATAGGTGGGTGAAAAGTGTATCAAAGTGTAAAAGTAAAACAAGTTAAAAATGTAAAGTTATGTAACAAAGTTAACGGGGAAAGTTAAGCATTAGACGCTAAATAAACAAGCATGCTACCCCAATGTTAATAAAACACATGTGATGTTAACAGTTGTTCGAGGATTGCTCGAGGAACATAAATGGACAGGATAAAGTGGACTCCGGTGACAGGTATGGTTTTCTTGCAACCTGCGTCCTACCGGATTACCGGCTTGTATGCCAATGTGTTTTCTGTATGTTTGCCACGTTGTAAGATATAAAACATGTAATGAGTTTACAGTAATTCATATATGTGGCGTGTTCAACTCCGATACCATCTAACCTCGAAAGTGTTAACCTTAGTTAACTGAGTCTAGGATCACATGAGAGTTCGGTATTCGAAGTAAACGACCCGTACCATGGGACGTACTAACCACGGCTATGCGTGTGTTAAATGTGTGATATGTGTATGAATGTAGGGATCTCCCTTGTATGTTTAACCCAGTTGTAATACTGTATGAGTTGTTATGTGACAGGCTCCATAGTGGAGTTCTAAGTATTGTCTAAAGTAAGCATGTACTAACAGTAGTGAGGAATCCGGTTTGGCCGGTCGCGCGTTGTTTGGGAGAGGGTATCCTTCCTAGCCTTACCCTTCTCTTTGTTATGGTTGTTTCCCTCACGGGTTATGATCTCCCATTAGCTTACTCCAAAGCTTACCTATTCTGACTTATGATCGGTTTAGTGGGAACCTGTGTTTGTGTGGTGTGTTAGGGCCTCCAAACCCGAACCGCCTTAACTTAAGTTACTCGTCCAACTATTAGGACGGTAATGAGTGTTGTTGTTATTGTTAACGAGCTTATCATGAGACTGGCAACATTCTCTAGGCTCACCAGTGTGTAAACAATGTTTGGGTCGGTTCCTAAGAGAACCCTTCCCGTTATGTTATGTGTTTTGTTATGATGCAGTATTCACTGTGGTATTATTGTTGTGTACGTAGCAACGTGCAAAGTATTGTTAAGTGTTGTATGTAGTGTATGTTGTAGGTTGTATAATGTGAAGTGTGTTGTATAACGTGAAGTGTGTTGTATAATGTGTAGTGTGTGGATCATGGATATGATTCCCAGTTTGTGATAAGAGGCGTTTAAGGATAACCCGATTTAAGGGTATGTGTCGCCTATTAAGGAAGTAGCTCCATCAGAGGAGGAAACTCTAGGCATGATGAATACCAGGTGACTTATTAAGTAAGGATATATTATCCGTTGTTGAGCCCATTGAGGCGAAATGTTATGTGATGTGTGTTATTGTCACATGCATGATTTAAATATAATCAACTGCATGCTAAGACGACAATTAGTTGTGCGTGGCCCGGTAGCATGTGGGCTGCGGGATTACCATACCAGCAAAGGTGCTGAGCCCCTTGGGGCCACCCCTTTCTCTTCTTTCCTATTTCAGGTACGAAGTGCTGGAAGCCGTTCGAGAGTAGGACGGGTAGTCATTGTACATGGGTATTTATTCTATGTTAAGTGTTGTAGTGGTGTAGTAAGACCGATATTGTTGTCGGCATCAGTTTATAAATACTCGGTATAGTTTAAGGTGTATATGTTGCTGTTGTTAATGGAAAGGGATATTAATGTATAGTTGCTCGGGAATTTAGCCCATCAGACCGGTACATTGTGTATGTAATAGCCTTGTTAGCCACGTGGGTGGCTAACGGCGTGTAACACCAACAAGTTAAGTAATGTGATGAGGTTGTTCCGCTGCAGTTTGTTGTAAGTATGTTAATGTTGGATGGGGGGTTACAAAAAGTGGTATCAGAGCGAAGTATCGCTCTGATGACTGAATTACCGAGCTTAGGAAGCACCGAGTTAGGATTTTAGTACTTTGGGTTAAGGGTTGAGTGATAGCGTGAGAGATACGCTAGTTAGGAACTACCAGTGGCTACTGGAAACCTACTATATCCTTCCCACCCTCCACAATCCCTGTATATAACTGGGGGGAACAACGCCAGGGAGATGGAAGTCCTCTCTTACTCGGGAATACCCGATCTGGCTGTTATTAAATACCCTTAGGGTACGGTGAACCTGTCATACGGTAGATCCCGAAAACTGGGAATCCCGGAGACGGTCTCCATCTGAATAATGTTAACCGCATTTCATAGCAATGAATGAAGGATCTTGTGTATTGGAGAATAGAATTTCCGGCAACCTGGGTCGACATGCCGAGCAGTCGAGAATAACCAGCTTGCAACGCACCAACCGTGCAACAGGCAAGAAGTGGATTATGAAAACCGAGACAAGTGTCTACGGAACCACAGTTGATAAATAATACACCAACGGTATACCAACCGACAAAGGAACTACAACGTAGTGCCCAGCAAGAGACAAGTCTCAGTAACCACGACAAGTGCGTGGAACGGGCTATAAGGAGAATACGACACAGAAAAAAAAGGGGACTCCCAGAATGGGAAACACCCTAGTTGATGAATGTCACGTGGAAACAGTAAGAAGTCACCTAGACAAGTTATTATCAAGACAGTAAGATCAGTGAGGGCCAACAAGGCCACTGATGGCAGTGCGGGTAAAAACAATACCACAACCGGTATGTGTTAAACTGATAGCCAGTTAGCATGGCGCACTTGCCATAGCAAGTGCTGCTATAACAGGGCTATTCGGGAAAATTTATAATCACTACAAAGTACTTAGTAAAGTACCATAAAGTTAAACGAGACCACTATGACCATGGAAGGGCTTAATAGCCTAACCTCTGTGATTGTAAGTACACCAGTCAGCAAGAAGCTAGACTTGGTTAAGGTAAGAAGATGTTGTGAAACCATGAAAATTTTCTTTCAACCCAGATTTTCACAAACCCTTTTCTTTTCAAACCAGATTTTCTTTCAAACCAACACTTCTTTCCAACCTTCTTTAAAACCAAACCAGTAAAACCAAGAGCAGTTGATAAGATACAGCAATGGATATAAACTTTCCCTCGATTAAGTTCGGGAAGCAGGAATGAATATTGTCACGGGACAATATAAGGGAGTTGACAACTGAATACTTCACCTAGGCGTGTGACGGACACTACAAGTGTACCAACTGTGTTGTGGGACGACCGCACTCCGATAGGAGCATGTGGGCCTGACAGACCTACTTATAGGTTAGTTGGGTAAGTAGCAATGTATCAAAAAGATACCCCATATATGTATACGAGTAGAGTCCGAAACACGGGGAGTAGTCGACTCCGTCTACGGTCAGCAGTATAAATCAAACGAGAGCTAAGGATTACAAGGAATAGTCGAAGTTAAGGAATTCAGTTAAGTTAGCAAGACTAAAAGGATTAATGAACTCCTTTCAAGGAAATGTTTAAGAGTTAGGAAGTGCGATGGGCACAAACTGTTATGTAAAGACACCATATATGTCTTAAGGATCCTTAGGGATAAACATTATAGCTGGAATGGTGACCCAGCCTGTACATGGCAAGCAGATGCCTAAAGTGGACACATTGATGTGCAATGAACGGGATGAAATTCCCAGAATAAGTACCTACACTACCAGGAAATGTTAATCTTCACAAAAGAAGATAATAACCAGTAAAGAACGCGAAAGGCGTAGCTAACGGAGTGTACCATAAGTGTGAGCCGAATGTAAATGATAACTTAGCAACACCCAGGAACAATCCTTGAGGGGTGTTGCATCAACAATTGTTGAATGAAATGCATGACAGAAGCATAAGGGTTGAAATAACACCCAGTTTAGACATAAGTGGTCAGGAGACGGACTGACAATCCTAAGGGGCATCCCATGAAGGAAACGTGATGCAACGACCATGTGATACGGTACAGAGAAGTACATGTGTGTGGACAGCCTATAATGAGCCCAGCTCAAGGCAAATAAGGCTTATAATCCAAAAGCAGGATATATCATATGAATTCGATTGATGGTAGAAGTTTAGGTGTATAAGTGAATAGAGTGGTAAACGAACCACTGCATTAAGAGTGGGGATACCTCTTGATATCCTGAAACCGCAGGAGCAGTAGTTATGTGAATCAGGTTCAAGAAATATGTTAAGGATGGACGATGTTATTAATGAAAGAGAAATTAGCTTAGTAGTACGTGTGTATAAAGTGAAACACCGAGCTGAATAATACCGGCTTGTGACTCGAATGATCGATGCTCAAGGAGCATTCAGTGGTCATCCAAATGAGGGGTGAACCATAATATGAATAATGTAAATTATGTGTGGAAGTTGAGGTGACAGCAGATACGACATAAGCGGATGATATACAATAAGTAAGAGCACGGTGCGCACCAAGCGACCGTTGTATAAATGTTGTTAAACGAAAACGTAAAAGATAAGATCAGTTATAGAGTTAACTCAGTGTGAATTCCATGGCGAATCGCATAAGGGATTTACTGTCAAGAGTTTACGCCTCTGCACTCTGTATGACTGAGTGTTTTGGTATTGCACTTGTGCAGTAATGAACGAATGAGATAGCTAGGAATTGGAAACATGTTGATGGGGACAGATAATGTTATAATGGCCGATGCATAGGAAATGCAAGGCCGCACCAATAAAGGAGTACTTGTACAAAACCGAATGTGAAGACATGATTAACAGTAAGTGACTACAGTAGCACTAACTACCAAATATCGGTATGGAATATACCAAATATTGAAATTGGAAATAGCTGAGAGAGCACTACACACTAGGTAGTAGCTCAATCTCAACCGACAGTAAGTCGGAAGGGAACAAGTCAATCATTGTGAAATACATAGTGGTATACACAGTAAATTGTTATGAAAATTGTGAAACTCACCGAATCCGCTCAGGGTAAAAGATACCGTGCGTCGGTTGAGAAACCATTGTTACCAAGATGAAGGTGACAATTGGGGATGTACAATAACAAAAGGGAGTAATTAAGCTCTACAGTTATTAAAGTTTCGCAGCAGAAACTAGTGAACCAGTGATTCAAATGTACAACGTAATAATGAACATGAATGAATGGCTAATTATTAACGCCTAAAAGCCTCACAGGCCAGGACCGAAACCGGTTATGAGTTATAACTCCAATGCGAATTCTTGGTTTACGGACTAAACCGCCAATATGGTTGAGATCCTCTAATCAGAATCCGTTGTGTAATAGACCGCGTGGAAGTTAAAACACTTCACGACGGCAGAGCATTTAAGCAATGTTTAGTGATTGATTACGTGGGCGTAATCCCTTTTAAGGGGGGGGTAGAGCGCAAAACCACTTGGTGTATATTACCGTACAAGTGTACGTAGTGTATGTGACTCATATTGTGCATAGCACAAAATTATTGTTGTTTTGATGATGATTGGTGTGTGTGTTACGTAAACATACACATTCATTCATGGTTTAATTGTGGTAATTGCGCACAGAGGATGCGAATACCATTGTGATAAGTGTGTGTGTTTGTTAACAATTGTGTGTGATAGTACAAGTGTGGGGAGTAGAGAAACTCCCGGGGGAATAAAAGCCCCGACAGTGTATAAATGTAAAATCAGGTGTGTTGTATTTTGATAAAATATATGTATATATATATATGTATATTTAATAGTGATGCATGAAAGGACATGATACCGACATAGAACCTAGTGAGAATAAGATTCCCTAGGCAACATGATTAAAAAGTGAATGGAGGTAACTGATAGACGGAGTTCTATCCTTTGGAGATGTTATGATCATGATTAGAATGATTCGAAAGATAGAAAATTGGAAATGAGTGATTTACTGGATGCTTGAAAATGAAGTGGGAGGTGGAACTTGATTTGCATGTGATCAAGGGAAGCCGAACACAAATTGGAGTGGAAGGATAGTTCTACACTGATGCTGATCACATCAGGGTTGGATGATTCTTGAAGCTCCCTATAAGTGGTCACAAATAACCACGCTAATAAAAGAAGCAAAGAGCTTAAGTTGGACTTGGAGTTGTGTGTGTTTTCAAAAGGATTTTCAATTGGTATTTATAAAACGTTGATGGATACTTTACATAATTAAAGTTCTCTTACTTAACCTCACAAGAAATTTTAAAACTTATGTGATTGTTTTAATCTCCTAAAGGCACGGGGACGGAAGGTGTCCATCGCGACCGTGTTCTACGGGATCACAGTGTATATCAAGGATATTTTTGATTGCTATACATGCTCTGACATGTGTGTGGTATGTGTAACGAATGATTGTTTTGACTTGGATTTCCTAAAGTGTATACTATCAAGGCCTATGAGTCTAAATGTGTGGTGTTAAATAGACCTACGTGTCTAAAGACTGTTATGTTATCGGGACCTATGTGTCCAAATGTTGTGATATACCCAAGACCAGTGAGTCCAAGGGGTTGTTATGTATGTGTAAATGTTGTTAAGATACCCGGACCATAGAGTCCGAGGTTATCATTTGGATATGTTATGTTATGTGTGGATGTGAATGTGTTGCCCGGACCATCAAGTCCGGTTGTGATGTAAAGTGTGTTGGTTAAGGAAGTTTATTTCCAGGTGATTACTGTGTTCTAATCTAATGATGTGTGGAAAGTGTGAACTTCGAGGACGAAGTTCTTTTAAGGGGGGTAGATTGAAATACCCCAAACCTTGATATGTGGTTTAAATATCAAATTATGGTATGTAAAGGCTAAAAAGTGCCTTAGTAACATCAGTGAACAATATAAACCATAATAAATGCAATAAAGCGTTAAGACACAGTTTGAGCAAAAACATGCTCTAAGCTATGAGTGAACTTGGTTAGGACCCAAAGAGCCTACCAAGACTTGATAACATTTAATTATGATTTAATGAGGCTAAATAAGTCCTTAGGAAACTTTGGTAGACAATGAAACCAAACAAAAACACAAGGTAATACCTTAAAGTGAATATGAGCAAAAATGTGCTCTAAGCTTGGGATGAATGTGTATAAGACCTAATGGTCACACCTATACCTTATTTATATGTTAATGAACATATTAAATCAATTACTAAAGAAAACCAAGCTTGAAAACAAGTTAAAACACAAAATGTGCTTTAAGGAGTCTTAAAGCACGTTTTTGAAAAATTGTCTTGTAAATGAATTTTGAATGGCTAAATGTCCATCATTACTCTTTAATTAACATATGTACTATATAGTATCACATTTGGGTGGCCATATTAGTGGGAAATCAAAAATTTCACTTCTATGTGCCTTGTTATAGGTGAATAGTGATTTTTATAACTAGTTTGTAACATATAATGTTATAAGTAATTAAATTGGTCAACAAAGACCATTAACCCCTCCTAGGCATATGGGGGCGGTTTTCATGGTGTGAGTCACCCACATGTAAAAGAAATCAAATAAGTAAAATAAGCTTAAAGTAAAGTACTATTTGCTTTAACTTACAAATATCTTCAAAAGTAACTTCTATCTTCATTCTCCCTTCCTTTCCTTCATTTCCCACGGTTCCAAACACCACCACCAACCTCTCTTCTTCATTCTCTCTCGGTAATACCACTACCTCCATGAGAACTCAAGCTTTGAACTCTTGTCAAATCTTGCTCTCTTGACCAAATCAAAAACAACACCACCATTCTCTTAGTTAAGCCAAGCTCTACAATCTTGTCTCTTCAAAACTTCAAAACCTCCATTTCGGTGCCAAGAGAAACCACCATGGGAGGAGCTTGAGCTCATCTTTTCACATATTCTTGTTCTCCTTTGCTTCAAGGTAAGGAAACTCAAAGAAAATCCATGTTTCCTCCATGTTTTGTTGTTGTCCGAAAATTCACCATTAATGGAGCTTTATATTGCCTTGTTCTAGCTTCATTTGAATCTTCCAAGGACTAGGAGGAGTCCTCTCTTGATACTTGTTCAAGTTCTCTTCCAATTCCAAGGTAAAACAATTACCTTAATGTGTTAAAACAATATGTGTAACTAGGGTTTACAATGAGGTGAAGCACAATGCTTGAATACTCATTATGTTGTTTGTATAATGTTTAGAAGTTGACAAACAACCAAACACCCACCGGTTTACAAGGAACCAAGAAAGAATTTGTGAGGAAAAAGAGGTAAACAAACTATCTCAATGTAGTTTAAATGCCTTAGGAAAATGAGCTTGATTTGCTTGATAAAATACCTAAGGAGCCAATGGTGAGTGACCTAGCAAAGTGTTCTCAAGGAGACTAGTAAAAGAACATATGTTTTGGTGTATGTATTTGCAGGTCAAAGGCATTATTATGTGGGAAATTCAGTGTTTAAGGTTATGCAATTTAAGGGCCTAAGAGCCATGTTATTTAAGGGCCTAAGTGCCAAGCAATTTAAGTTATGCACTATATTGTGATGTAGTGCTTAATGTGTGAAGTTTGTGTATAAATGTGTTTGATGGATTTTAGGTGTTTTGAATGAAATAAGGTAAAAACCTAAGTGTTTGGATGTGAGTAAATACAAGAGAAGCTATGGCCAAATTTGGGAAATGTGTAAGAAGTTCTAAGTGTGGTAAGTGAGTTTTGGTGAACTAGAAAGTGTTAAAGGTGAATCAATGTTACTTGAGAAGAAACATGTGTTAAGGTGATTTAGAGTGATGCAAGAATTTAGGTGTTGTCTTGGAAGTTCTAGGAATTCAATGTGTGTTTAGTGGATGTATTTAAGTCTTGGAGGAGTTTGTATAAGGTTTAGGTAATGTTGATATTCAAGGAACAAGTGATGTTTAGGCATGATGTAAAAAGGAGATTTAGTTAGTAAGAAAAGAAGTTGAGAGATGATGATAAGGTGTAGGGGAAACACCTTGGTGTTGTGGTCATTATAGGTGAAATACCACCTAGAAATCATAAGGAGAAAACATCGTAAGTGTTAGGAATTTAGTGGAGATATAAGTAAAGGTTTAAGGAATTAGGAGAAATAGTTTTGAGAGTGTTTAAGGATATCTTAAGGGTGTGTTTGAAGTGCAAATGATGTTAGAACACATTAAGAGGCCTTAGGAGAAGTTTGGTGAAGAATTGACAAGTTTGGGTAAGTTTAGGAGGCGACCGACCCAGGGGCCGACCCAGTTTGTGGGTCGGTCGAGCCTCTGTTATATGTTAGGAAATGTTCGGTAATGGTCCGACCCAAAAGGGTGGGTCGGACATGGGTCGGTCGGTCAGGTTTCAAAGGAAGGAAAATGTTCGCACATGGACCGACCCAGGATGGTGGGTCGGACGTGGGTCGGACGGGCATGACTGTAAGGAAGTAAAAAGGGGTCTGTAATGGACCGACCCAGATGTGGGTCGGTCGGTGGGTCGGTCGGACCAAAGATGTTGTTTAAGGTTATGAAATGATGTGTAATGATGGGGATTGGTAGGTAATGATGTTATAAGAATGTTGAGGACATGTTAGGTGAGTTTAAATGGCAAATAGGTGGGTGAAAAGTTGTATCAAAGTGTAAAAGTAAAACAAGTTAAAAATGTAAGTTATGTAACAAGTTAACGGGGAAAGTTAAGCATTAGACGCTAAATAAACAAGCATGCTACCCAATGTTAAAAAAACACATGTGATGTTAACAGTTGTTCGAGGATTGCTCGAGGAACATAAATGGACAGGATAAAGTGGACTCCGGTGACAGGTATGGTTTTCTTGCAACCTGCGTCCTACCGGATTACACCGGCTTGTATGCCAATGTTTTTCTGTATGTTTGCCACGTTGTAAGATAAAACATGTAATGAGTTTACAGTAATTCATATATGTGGCGTGTTCAACTCCGATACCATCTAACCTCGAAAGTGTTAACCTTAGTTAACTGAGTCTAGGATCACATGAGAGTTCGGTATTCGAAGTAAACGACCCGTACCATGGGACGTACTAACCACGGCTAGTGTGTGTTAAATGTGTGATATGTGTATGTGAATGTAGGGATCTCCCTTGTATGTTTAACCCAGTTGTAATACTGTATGAGTTGTTATGTGACAGGCTCCATAGTGGAGTTCTAAGTATTGTCTAAAGTAAGCATGTACTAACAGTAGTGAGGAATCCGGTTTGGCCGGTCGCGCGTTGTTTGGGAGAGGGTATCCTTCCTAGCCTTACCCTTCTCTTTGTTATGGTTGTTTCCCTCACGGGTTATGATCTCCCATTAGCTTACTCCAAAGCTTACCTATTCTGACTTATGATCGGTTTAGTGGGAACCTGTGTTTGTGTGGTGTGTTAGGGCCTCCAAACCCGAACCGCCTTAACTTAAGTTACTCGTCCAACTATTAGGACGGTAATGAGTGTTGTTGTTTGTAAACGAGCTTATCATGAGACTGGCAACATTCTCTAGGCTCACCAGTGTGTAAACAATGTTTGGGTCGGTTCCTAAGAGAACCCTTCCCGTTATGTTATGTGTTTTGTTATGATGCAGTATTCACTGTGGTATTATTGTTGTGTACGTAGCAACGTGCAAAGTATTGTTAAGTGTTGTATGTAGTGTATGTTGTAGGTTGTATAATGTGAAGTGTGTTGTATAACGTGAAGTGTGTTGTATAATGTGTAGTGTGTGGATCATGGATATGATTCCCAGTTTGTGATAAGAGGCGTTTAAGGATAACCCGATTTAAGGGTATGTGTCGCCTATTAAGGAAGTAGCTCCATCAGAGGAGGAATACTCTAGGCATGATGAATACCAGGAGTGACTTATTAAGTAAGGATATATTATCCGTTGTTGAGCCCATTGAGGCGAAATGTTATGTGATGTGTGTTTATTGTCACATGCATGATTTAAATATAATCAACTGCATGCTAAGACGACAATTAGTTGTGCGTGGCCCGGTAGCATGTGGGCTGCGGGATTACCATACCAGCAAAGGTGCTGAGCCCCTTGGGGCCACCCCTTTCTCTTCTTTCCTATTTCAGGTACGAAGTGCTGGAAGCCGTTCGAGAGTAGGACGGGTAGTCATTGTACATGGGTATTCATTTAAGTGTATGTATACAGTAGGTGTAGTAAGACCGATATTGTTGTCGGCATCAGTTTATAAATACTCGGTATAGTTGTTAAGGTGTATATTGTTGCTGTTGTTAATGGAAAGGGATATTAATGTATAGTTGCTCGGGAATTTAGCCCATCAGACCGGTACATTGTGTATGTAATAGCCTTGTTAGCCACGTGGGTGGCTAACGGCGTGTAACACCAACAAGTTAAGTAATGTGATGAGGTTGTTCTTCCGCTGCAGTTTGTTGTAAGTATGTTAATGTTGGATGGGGTGTTACACTCTTCTTTCCTTATTCTTGTTCTCGGTTTTTAACCAAAGAATGGGCAATGCTACAACAACCCATATCAATATACACAAACACTTAGCATCCATTTTATACTAACCCTAGAATTTAGGTGTTTTAGGGTTTAGACAAGAGTATTACCTTCCAATGGATGGATGAGGTTCTTGACTAGCAAGAGAACAATATTCCTAGCCCAAGGAGGAGCCAAAATCGGCTGAAGCAACAAGGAACCAAGAGTTCAAAAACTGAAATTTCTTATATTGCAAACAAGGGCTAGAACTAATGGATTTTTGAATTTCTTTTTACCTCAAGATGATAAGGAGGTGAAGGTGCTTCTAATGGTGGACTTGAATCTTCAAATGGAGGATACCCACCGAAATGAAAGTGGTTGTTTTCGATTTTTGAAAGGAGGAATGTGTTCTCCTTTGCAAGGGGTTCCAATGGTACTACTTTTGTAATTTTTGGAGCAAGATTAGTGGGTTAACAAAGAGAGAAGGAGGAAGTTGAGTGAGTCTTCTCCTTTCTCCATGGATGTCGCAGGTAGAAGAAGAAGGGAAAAAGAGAGAGTGAGTGAGGGTGTGTACGCGAGGGAGGATAAGAGAGTAGGAGAGAGAGTCTTCTTTTTCTTTCTTTATTTCCTTTGTCTTCTGTGAGTTATAAAATAATAAAGGGAGTGATGAGAGGGAAGCTGGCCGGCCCCCATATGCACACAACACATTTTTACTTTTTATTTACAAAGTGGGACACACTAACTTTGTTTATTGCATTCTTACCCCACAACTTCCCGGTTGTTACAGTTTTTACTAACCGGTACCCGTTTTCTGGAATTTTCTCGTTTAATTAATTTTATTGGTTCTAAAGCTTCACTAATATTTATTAATGATTATTTAGTTGACCAAAACTGTTACGAGTCTATTTGACCCGCTTAAAGTCACGTTTTCCCGGTTTCCTCCTCGAAAACGCGCTTTAAGGTTCGTTTATGCTTTTAACCCATTTTAAAGGTCGTTTCTTCGGGATTTGTTCCCTTGTATTTATTTAAGTGTAATTAAGCCTTTAAAATATAATTAGCCTAATTAATCACTGTTTTTAATTACGGGGTATTTCAAATATAAAAATAACAAAAACAACAAAGAACGACATAAAACGAAATAAGAGGAAGGACAGAGAAAACTCCAGTTAGCAAGTTTGACTCCAACTCCCCACTCCAACTTCATCTACACGTCGGTGTAACAATGGTGATATGTGGTATGGTGGTGGTGGTGTGAGTTGAACTGCTGGTACGATGAAGATGATGATGGTGGCGTTCTGTTGAGTTAGTAGAGAGTTCAGAGGCGCAGACCTATGGCCTCTCGGGTGGGGCGAATATCTTCGAACAAACCCTAACTTTTCCTTTTTATAAGAAGCCACTTCATTCTATTTCTATCTCTTTATTTTATCTCTTCAGACGCGGCGCTCACGCCGTATTATTTCCGCGAGAGTGTGCAACTTCTAGTCTCATGAAACGTTAATATCAATTCTGGGTGTGCCACAATCATGAATCAATCATGATTAATCGTTATTTGTGGTGAATATTTGTTGTCAGTAATGATATGCAGCAATCACATGCTGATTGTGGTGGACGTGATTCATTTAAAGTTAATGAATGCAGCATGAGTGTGAGAATAATATGGGCTGTACGTGTATTAATATATATATAATTGTTTGTTGCATGGTAATCCTTATGAGATGATAAATGTAAATCCAAGATTTTTTCCTGCATTTGACACATAAAATATATAGTTCACATCAAAACATAAATCTAAGAAAATCATATGATAAGTGAGAAATATGACATAAATTGTTATAGAAATAGGAAGAATTATAGCCCTAAAAGTATATATATATTTCTCACTTATCACAAACCTATGAACTCACTATAATGTGAGAGAGTGTACGGGATTAGTAAACTCCCGATAACGGTTAGAGAACCGAATTGATTTAATCCACTAACAATCAATAGTGGAAGTATATAAGGAACCTCTATTTAGAGGATTGATGATTGTTCAAGACATGAACCTTGAGAGAAGTAAAGAATGGTAAGGGATCACCAAACCCCTTAGAAAGATAGTCAACCCACAATGAGAGGATCCGACTAATATGAACAATTTCTCGAACATGAGAGTATTCGATAAGTTGGGTAAAACCTTAAATCTGAGAATACTAGACATTGAGAAATTCCCTAAGCTAATAGATGTTATCGAGAGAGATACTTCTAGGCTAATCCATGAGATTATGAAATAACTCCGAGAGAGGAGTTTTGGGAATCTGAGTAGTCCGGTAGAGAAACAGACATTTGAGAATTTGTGGAGCTAATTGTATATAGTTCCGATTGATTGTAAGCCCGGTGGTGAGTCTTTTATATGAGTCTACCCAGAGGTCATGGGCAATGACTTAAAAGATGCCTCTGAGTATTTGAGAATTTGAATTGAGAACTTGGGTTGAGAATTGAGAATTGAGATTGAGTTTGAAAATTTGATAATGAGATTGAGAATTGGGATTGAGTTTGAGAATTTGATAATGAGATTGAGAATTGAGATTTAAGTTGGTAACTTGAGAATTGAACATTGAGTTTGAGAATGAGAACTTGAGAAGTTGAGTCGAGAGTGCGAATAAGAGAACTTGATTAAGAGTAACCCAAGAGAGTGGGTAAGACATTGAAGAATTGATTATGGCAGAGTGAGGTAGATACCCTTGAGGCCTATGCGTAGCATAATATAAACTAACCCCTTGATGTGTGAGTTAGTGTTTGTATTCGATGTCAAATATTGATTGTGCTACTGTACATATATGATGTATTATTGCCCTGCATGTTGGTTGGATTAAAATGAATCGCATGTTCTCGACCAAATAGTCGGCGTACCCCCGTTAGCACGCGGGGTATGCAAATTTCATATGCAGCAATTTGCTGAGCCCATAAGGGCACCGTTTTTATTTTCCAGGTACATTGGAGTTGTTTACCGTTCGAGTGTAGGGCGAGGTTGCTATGTCAGAGTGGGTAGTTGTTTAAGAAGTTGTATTTGTTTGTATTGTGGAATTGTAAGACCGAAAGGTCATCAGAAGACTTGGGAATTGTAGATACTTGGTGTAGAACAGAATTGAGGGTGTATTTGTATAATATGGAATTGAAGTTGGTATTTGGTATGGGATTTGATTAAGGAATGGATTGTATCGTTTGTATAGAGTACTCGGTATAATAATCCATCAGACCGATATTGTATTTGAATTGTTGTATTGGATTTGGCCTTGTTAGTCACGTGGGTGACTAATGGCATTGTAATACCCACCGTTGGTAGTTTGATTTTGTAACACCCCTAATCTTAAACCTGTAATGACGTCATAACTCGAAGCATAATAAATAATAATTCGCAGCGGAAAATAAAACTAACTACCTTGGTGTTACACGCCGTTACTCACCCTTGTGAGCAACAAGGCAACCTTACTCTTTCCAACAATACAACTCCTCACGCTGTGATGAACAGATACTGAGCACTCCTAATTATTACAAACCAAATTCAACTAAATGAGCAACTAACTGAATACATCAACCTCTTTATTACAATACAAATAAACCAAAGGTGTTGGTTGACAAACACAACAGCTACCCCCGTGTCCCGCACTCCGGCTTGAGTCTTCTTCAATAACCTGGAATGTTTGGCCCAATAAAGGGCTCAGCAATCGAAATGCTGGTATGCTAAATGTGATCTTAAGTCATCTAGATTCCTTTAGTCGTTTTAGCCATCTTGATATTAGATTCTTTACATGAAATACCGGTTTACAATGATAACAGTAATAACGGTAAACTTTTAATAATCACATAACAACTCTCCTGCAAACATCAGTGTGCGATAACACACAAAATCAATAACCACACAACAATAATCCTCAGTAATAATCAATAGTCACACACTAATAACCCATAACAATCACCAAACAAGATACGCGCATAAAACTTGCACTCTGTTAGTTAGCCAACTGACCCTTATCTTTTAAACCAATCATTTAACCTTTTTCCAAATAATTTCCACCTCAAGTGTCATGTTAAGACAAACCTTATCAACTTATTAATGGACGATAGTCCCCTGTGTTCAATTGGAACTATTACCAGACGACCCTAGGCCCTGGTTATTTGACCGATCCGGTCGAAACTGTGCACCAACGGCAGTGCATTCCGCCATCCCCGAATGTGGCTGATGGATTTCCTTTGAGTGACTCCCCATTGAAGTCTCTCGTAGTGATCACAATGCGCAACCAGAAAGTCGAAACGATCCAGATTCCTCTCTTTACAAGTTAGCCCTTTTTTTTTGTCAGTGACGTAATAACCAATCCTTGAGTTAAGACTATAATAGCTGACCATCAGTTAGGTTCAATAATACCTTTAGGTCAGTTAGTCTTGTTCCAGTTTAGATGTATAAACTTCCAGTCATAAGACGTTCGCGTATAAAATATAACACAAACAGTTGAGCAATACAGTACACAATATCATACACATAAAATCACAGATATCGCTCTGAAACAATTAACACATAATGTCTGGACCTTAGGATAATCCTTAGGACATTCAGACCACACAATTAACATACCGTTCACCAAGTAACTACTAGCTTGACAAACTCCTGTTCAGTAGTCCCTCCCTGTACGCTGTTATTTAAACATGCAATACTAGGTAATATTAATATATCTATTCATTAACTATTATAGTACTGTCACTGTAATGTTTATACTCGTAGTACAATAACTTCGTATGTTCTTTTATTTCCCCCTGTTATTTTAACAGTGGTCCTAGATAACCTACCAGTTCATTATTTTATGTGAAGCTCACATGTGATAATGAATTATCATTTATACGGTATATCTTTACCTCATTAATTACATACTCATAATTATTTCCACTTATCATTTATATCACATCATTTAGTTATTTATGTTATAACCACCTTTATTTCATAAACTTTATATTATATTTCATAATATACCATAATACATTATATTACCTATGTAACACCCCTACTATTAATACAGCCATTAACGTCCAATCTCCTTACTCATCAGATACACGCAACGGATATATATTTACATACAATGGGTGATACAATGCCGTTAGTCACCCACGTGACTAACAAGGCTACTGATTCTACATACAGCATCGGTCTGATGGACCGGAATCCCGAGTACTACAAATCTACAATGCATTCTCCATTTACCAAATGCTACTACAATCTCCATTCAATACAATACTCCAAGTACAATACAATATAATCTACATACCGAGTTTACTAGGATCCTTATACAAGTACAATTCCTCTTCCAAGTTCCTACATACTCACTAAGAGACTACTTACTACCCATTCCTCACTACTACCTTACTTTCTAATTACAAGGGCGTGCCTCCGGTCTCTTCCTTGACCATATTCGCTTCGGGTACCTGCACACTAAAAAATGTCCCCCGAAGGGGTCAGCTTTCGCCGAGCATGATAACCGCATACCCCGCGTACTAGTGAGGGTACGCCGACCACTTGGTCGAATACATGCGGTTCATTTTATTCATACATACATGCGTACATGCTTTCATACAGATACTATGATACTCTACGCAAGAATACATACATACACTTCAATGCGTACACTTCAGTTCATACATAGTAAACCACATAGCCCAACGATACATACTTACCTTTCTGAATTCCGAGATACCCAATACAATATACAATGCATACGCAATTCATACACGATCCAATAACTTGTTAGCCCATATTGGTCCACCCGGGTTAATCGGGTGGAGATTACTCTTTTACTCATTTACTCCATGCATACACATACTTACTCATTCTCATACTCATACTTACTTACTTACTTACTCTTACTCAAGTTAAGTCGTCGGGACCTCCGGCCCTGGGGACTACTCCGTCCCACCTCCGGGATTTACTTGGTTCACTGATCCAGGATGCTACCCACTTAAGGGATTTGGGCCGTGGACCAGCTTACGAACCAGGAATCGGATCCAACCTCTTGTGTCACCTCATCCTCACGCGTGGCCGAAGCTATATCGGACTTGTACTCATTCCAATTTACTCACTTAGGTTAGGAGTTAGCTAGTTAGGAATTAGTACAAGTCAACATTCAAGCCACAATAGTACAGTACAAGCTCATATACACATCCATACAAAATACAGTGCAACATACAAGTACACTACAAAATACAATACACATCATCATTATCCATATGTTTCATGAAGTATACAAACTATTGTTCAAGACAAATATCAAGAACAATGTAAACAAGCACAAGTAAGTGCAATATAATCTGGTTCGTGCATTTATCTTATTAGGTGGTCAAATAAGCACACAAATCGGGGTAACCAGATTAGGATACAGGGCATGAAGAAATCATACCTTTCACCGTTGACTTTGGACACACCGACTCCCTTCGGTGTTCAACTAGTCGAATCCTATGACATACATACAATTGGGTGGTTAATTATCCATAACTAACCTTACTTATTACTTTCCAAAGGTTTCCTAGTTCATACTTACTAACTCTTTGTTACTTAAATACATTTACTTAGTTATTTACTTACAATTTTTTAAGCTTGTTTATAGCCTTAATGACCTTTAAACATCATTAATCATGTCTTAATTAACTTGTAATATCATTACCCATCCTTACCCTACTTTAGTTTAGCTTTAAAATACATTCTGGAGGGTTTTTAGGGGTGTCCGGGTTAGTGTCCGGGTTTACAAACCCGGACCAACCCACTGGAACAACTCTCGGGTTAGAAATATGCATGGTCCGGGTTTGCATCCTAGTTTAAAACCCGGACCAATCTGTCTGAAAAAGCTACGGGTATAAAATTGACATGTTCCGGGTTTACACTCTGGTTTCAAACCCGGAACAGTTGTTTTGGTAAACCTACGGGTATGTTTTTGGGGTGTTCCGGGTTAGCCTCTTGGTTTTAAACCCGGATCATCCCACTGCAACATATTCTTTCGAATTTTGAGGCTAGTCCGGGTTTGTATTCTGGTTTACAACCCGGACTAGTTACAGTATTTTTATTTATGTGAGTTTTTGAGTTTGTTTAAATTCCAAACTTCTACCAATCTCTTCCCTTATATTTCTACATATAATCTTGCATGTTTTAACCTTGTTTAAGCATTTTAAACTAGCCTAAACAACACTACTAAAATCTGTTACATCCACCCATTACTTAGAGTTTTCCTCTCCTGTTACCATGTTTCCTTCTCCAATAAATGCTACAGATTTTTGTTGCAACTTCTTCCACTCAATACTTCCTCTATCAATGTCACTCCTAGCATCCCAAATACATCTCCAACAACAACAATACCTATACCCAAGTCCAACACTCCCTTTTTACCAATTCTTACACACTAACCTTTCCTAACTTCTCCATACATTCTTATACCCTTTTGCTACAGATTTTCACACTTACACTCCCCTTCTACATCTCCCTCTTCTATTGGCATTTCTAACACTCCTAACGTATTAGAATACATTATCCATCTCTCTCAACTTACCCTCTGTTTCCCTTAATCAAAATCTGTTACACACTCACATTAGTCACCTAGTTTTAATTCTCTAAGTGTTCTATTCCTAGGCAATTTTTTGCCATAGTCTCTCTTGTATTTCTATACACTCACCACATGGTTTTACTCACATTTACAACACTTATTTCACCTGTTACAATAACTAAAAATATACAAGCTCCCAATACAATACCAATACTAAAAACACTCATAAGATTCCTGCACTCAAACTTCTCACACCCAATCTGTTTTGTAATTGTTTTACATATCTTTTAAGGCTTCAAAATACTTATACTATCCTACACACTACACTACTAATACTATACCATTTTACACTACACATTTTACTTCTAAAAATCTGTTACATATATCAATACATACAAGACTACACAATGAGAATTCTTACCTGTTTTCCCTTCTAGATTTCTTTCTCCTTCTTTCTCCTTCTCTACCGGTTTTGGTACTTCAACAATCTAATACTACAGCCCACCAACATACATATTTTCAATACTAAAACTAAACTCATACATTACTTAAGTTCTAATGCACGTTCTAGGGTTTAGAATATTTATTACCTTCCAATGGTTCAAGTGCTGTTTGGAGTGGCTCAACAACAAAATTCCAACTCCACCAAGATGCCAAAATCGGGTATAGAACAAGAGACCAACCAAGGGTTAGTCTAGATTTTCGTTTTGCCCATGAGACAAGAAAAACGAAGGAGTTTTCGAAATATTTTTACCTTAGAAGAACAAGGGGAAGGAGGGCCTTCTAATGGTGGTGTTGAAGCTCCAAATGGGACATACCCATGAAAACGAAATTGCTTGTTTTCGAATTTTGAAAGGATGAAAGTGTAGCTCTTGGTGAGAGGATTACAATGGTGGTGTTTTTATAATTTTTGGAGGAGTATTGAGGGAGTTACAAAGGAGAGAAGTTGGTGTTTGTGTGGGTTCTCTTCTTTCACCATGGAAATCGCATGGGTTGAAGAAGAAGAAGAAAAGAGAGGGTGAAGGGGCTTGTTCACGTGAGAGAGAGGAGAGAATGGGTAGGAGAGAGAGTATGTGAGAGTGTGAGAGTAATAAAGTAAGGGGGGGTGTTTTTACTTTATTGTTTTGTTGTTTAGTAAATAAGGAGAGTGTGAAGAGTGTGAGAGGAGGGTCTAAAATCGGACACACCAACACACACATATTCACTTTTACTTTTTATTTTCAAAATGGACACATAAGTTTGGTCTATTTATATTTCTACCCCACAACTTCCCGTTTTTGACAGTTTTTTACTAATCTCTCGTTTTATTGATTTTATTGGTCCCAAAGCTTCACTAATATTTATTAATGATTATTTAGTTGACCAAAATTGTTACGAGTCTATTTGAACCGCTTAAAGACACGTTTTCCCGGTTACCTCGAAAAACGTGCTTCAAGGTTCGTTAGTGATTTTAATCCATTTTAAGGATCCGTTTTCTTCGGGATTTGTTTCCTCATATTTATTTAGACTTAATTAAGCCTTTAGAACCCTTACAATACGCTAATCGAGGTTTCATACCTCCTATGGTTATTTAACGCTTATTTAGCGTTTCCCGCTTTTTAAGCGTATCTTTATTTCTTTTGGATTTATTTTTCCTTACCAATATTACTTAGGCGTCACTAGACCCTTAATTATGTATTAGATTAATTTTAATCCCTATATTTAAGTTCGGGGTATTTCAATCTACCCCCCTTAAGAACTTTGTCCTCAAAGTTGTTCGCGGTTATGGGATTTCTATACTTATTCATTTATACTTGCCTAATACCGAGGCCATACATTCCTCCTCCTTACAATTCCCAAATTCATTACTCAATGTTTCTCCTTTCCATACCATACCCATCTACAATAATTACTCCAATCCATATTACTATCAACCGTCCGGTTCCTCATTACAAACTTCATACATACATACAGTGCAAAGCTATCCCCAAAGCAATGCAATACACATCACAGTCCCGCAGGCACTCAGGTCATCTCGACACAGGGCTCCTCTATGTCCTGTTGCCCTTAGAATAATATGACATACTACCTTACTATCTTCTTCGGTACACACTCCTAGCAGATCCTCATTCTCCATACTAAGGAAATTCTTTCACCACTACCAATTAAAATTTTTCTAAAACATCCAGCTCCAAGTTCCAGTTTATATTCGTTACCTCTATCCTATGTGTGATTCTTGTGACCACTTAAGGGGAGCTTCAAGAATCATTCGACCCTGATGTGATCAGCATCAGTGTTGAACTATCTTTCCACCCCAATTTGTGTTCAGTTTCCCTTGATCTGATCAGGATCAAGTTCGACTTCCCACATCAGTTTCAAACAAGCGAATAATTTGGTTGTTTTCATTTTCTATCTTTTTACCCTTTCTAGTCGTGATACAATTTCATACATCTCCAAAGGATGGAATCAATCCATCAATCATCCTCACTCTACTTCCCAAATGCTTTACTCCGTGGTTCAATACCTAAATGCTCACTTCCTCAGCCTTCACTGTTTTCATCCATCACTCTCCAATATTCTAACTAAGGACTACAGTACTTATGAAATTCAATCGTTCTCAATTTACTTCCAATAACATACTTACGAATACATTACTCCTGGTTACTTTCCTCTACTACTCATAATCCATTCGTACTACTTCTTTAAGGGTTACAACACTTGTGGAGCTCCGTCCACTACTCATTACTCTTCTTTACTAATACTCTTACACTGGTGTTACAAGATGGGTACATTCACCTATGGTATTTACATATCTAATGCCTAGTTACCATAATTATAATATGAATGAATACTTATGTTTATTTAACATAGTATCAAACATCAATTTGATTCTCATTTGTGCTATGCACGTTATGGTTTATGTGTTTTATTCACAAAACTTACATTAAGCGGTTTTCGCTCTACCCCCCTTAAAAGGGATTACGCCCACGTAATCTACCATATGTTATTATTATTAAACATTGGTTTAATCAATTTGGGCAATCTGAAGCGTTTAGCTTCACTACGGTATACTATACAATATACTCTGGTCAAAGGGGTCTTAACCATACCAATGGTTTAGTCTTTGCACCAAGAATTCCTATATGAGTTTATTTAACTCACAATCAATTTGGTTCTAGCCTATTAGGCTTTAAGGCATTAATAGCCAATCTCGCATACTTACTGGGTGTATTACATTCCTCAGCTAGGGCCCACTAGCTTGCTGCGCGACCCTGATAGCCTTAGTGTTTAATTCACTCTTTGGTATTTATAGATGTGTTACTCATCGCCTTTTTATCCCTTTTTGTGGGAATAAGGTTTACAAACAAGTGTGATATTCTTTTACCGCCTTTTTAACTCAACGAGTTTAGATTATAACCAGCTTCCTGGTAATCTATTATACATACTATCCGTACTCTCACGATTATTCGCTAAGTTCTTCCAACTTATTGTTGGCGAGGCTAAGCCACTATTTAGTTATAGTGCTTCCTCTGTTGTCAATAGCTTCTGAATTATACCAGTTCTTCTGGTTCAGTACAAGTGTCCTTTACTTGTATGACCTTGCATTTTCTATGCGTCGGTCCTTGTGACTTTCTTAAGTCTCTTTTCACTCTTTATTCCAATGGAATTCACATCTTGTGATTGCTAGTGTGTTTTACACTCTTCGTGCTTCTTTGGCCTTAGGCCGCACGGTTTGTTGCTAAGGTTGCTTAACTGGCTTATGCCATGTTTGTTGGTGAAAAGAAGGGTTTACTACGGTTTACATTCTCCATATCCCTAGCCATCCCATTAGATCATTAGCTGAACAAGTGCAATACCAAAACACTCAGTCATACAGAGTGCAGAGGCGTAAACGCTTGGCAGTAAGTCACTTATGTGATAGGAAAGAATATTTATGCCTGTCTTCTCATACTTATACTCCGTGTCATTATCTGCTACTTCCTCATAGCGGTCGCTTGTTGCGCACCGTATTCTTACTTATTATACAACATTGTTTTTACTGTTTCTGTTACTGTGATAGTTCCTTTTTACTTATTGCCATTGTCATTGGCACCATTTCCTTATGGTGTGTACACTGAGGGTTTCCCCTGTTCGTGTGTATGACGGTTGTCGTAGCATACCGCAATCTTATTATCTTCCCAATGTGGAGATGTTTTATTTCAGTTTAGGTTTCATGTGTAGGTTGGCTTACCTCACATCATTTTCATTATTGTGATACAATTCACCAAGTATCTTGGTTGACCAAGGATGAGATAACTCATCGGGTCATAAGCTCTCTTGAGCGTTAATCATTCATGGTGTTCAGTGTGCGTTCACATTAACTGCTTTGTTAATTATTGCCTTTCGGTGTTGAGCATTGGTTTAGGCTCTGGTTGTGTAGTTTTGCTTGTATGTATATTACCAGGACATCCCGTGAACTTCAAGGGTTTTCTGGTCCCGTTCTCCAATTGGAGGGTATTCTATCACTGACAAGTGAAGGTTCTTGTTGAGGGGTTTGTCTCCACTCATAGGTCTAATGACAAGGTTTGCTATGTCGGTGTTTACACAATGGTTTACCACATGCTCGGTTGCATATGGAGTATACTTACTCCTTTAAGTCGTGATGGTTTGGAAATCTCATTTCCTTATTCCATCGCTCTTTGGCAATATCTATTGCTTGGTTTTATGGTTATAGTAGATGGAAGTCTTTTCTAAGGTTTCACATCATCACCGCATTAGTGGTCTCTGGTTAACGAGGGGTGCCTTCCCTTGGGTTCTCGTGGTGTCCAGGTGTGGGCTAGGCCAATGTTGGCATTATCATGATCTTATGCCTCTGTGTACAATTGCTACAGAAGGCATGAGGGGTATTTAACTCCGTCAACTGTATACTAGACTGGTGCTCTAGTGACAGTGGCATTGAGGTGGCCATTACTACAAGCCACTCAGGATGTTGGGTTGGATTTATGGTCCAGTTGTTGATTTCTTGTCGTATGAGGCAATATCTCTTGTAAGTCTTGTTAACAATTGGTGCCGGTTTTGCAACCGTTTAAGTTTATATAACGAATTTGGTTTACAACTTCTGAGTCGTATTGCTGCAAGCTATGCTCTTTGCAAGCTGTTTATACATGTTTCCACTCCTTGTATACCGTCATAGGTTGGAGGTATTATTGGCTCCATGGTAAGTCGTGACATCACGCTTCCGTTCATAGGAGACCCTTTAGGTAATCTGATGTTGATAGGTGTCTCTCAATATCTTAGGGCATTTCCTGTAAAGTGAAATCCCTTCGGTGTCCTAACCGAGTGTTCGTTTCAGCTCCCGTGTTCACATCATTACGGTTGTTCAACTGTTGTTAACGCAGACACCCTTCAAGGATCGCTCCTGGGTGTTGGTAGTTGTGCCGTTACGTCCGGCTAATGTTTATAACGTGTGTTGTCCTCTAAACCGTCTTATGGTATTGTACTTGAGTCGTCCCCTTTTTGGGTTATAACGTCTCCCGTTCTCGGGTAGACTGTTTACACTTGCTCCTAGTGCTTGAGTATAGGGTTATATATCCTCTCCGATGATGGATTATATTTATTGGTAGTTTGGTGATCGCTCTTGGGAGTTCTGTCCCGTTTGCTGAGCATTGTGGTGTTCACGTTAGGCAACTACCTTATTGTGTTTAGGCTGGGTATACCTTCCCGCTTTCACGTATTTGTTTGGCGTCCTCATGACATGTCCAATGTCTATATTTACTAGTCTGTGCTTTTTGCACTTCCCAGTCTTCATTCCTTATCTTCAGATGGATTCTCTGGGTTCCCTTATGCTTGATTCTCTGAGGTGTCCAGTTGTCCTGGGTTGAACTTACTGATGGTCCGTAGTACGGAGTCGACTACTTCCCGTGTGTCGTACACTACATGTATACATACGTGGGGTACCATGCCGATACGTTACCACTTACCCGACTACGTGTCAGGCCCGCAAGCTCCTTCGGAGTGCGGTTGTCCCACATCCCGTAATGGGTACACTTGTAGTGTTCGTCACACACCTAGGTGAAGTATTCTATTGTCAACTCCTCTTGTATCATTCTATGATACTCACCGTAATGTTGTTGGTCTGGTTTTAAAATCCAAGGTTTTTAAATGGGGTTTGAGGTTTTGAAAAGAAAATTTTGGGTTTTAAAACAGTGGTTCGGTGTTAAAGGAAATCTCTCATGGCATAGCCATGTTTGAGGTCTTGACCAAGTCTAGCCTCCCGCTGACTGGTATGCTCTAAGTACAGTGGTCGGGCCGTTAGGCCTTTCCAAGGTTCCATTCCTTCAGTTTTAGGATGTTTGATCCTGTGGTTATTTCGTTACTGTCACCGTACATTACTATGTACTTGTGACGTATTAGTGTTCCTTTACATATCCGTGTTGTTACTGCACTTGCCGTGGCAAGTGCGTGGTACTGGTGGTTTTTGAGTAATTCTATACCGATCACGGTATGGTTTCCATTAGTATTTGATAGTCTTGTTGACCCTTCTCTTGATCTTATTGATCGTTGGTTGGGATATTCGATCTTTTAGGTAGCTTCTCAATGATCTGGACATGGCTGTCGTAGATCCGGGTACTTCTCCTGTCCTTGGAGATTCCCTTTAATTTGGTTTAGTGTTATCCTCGTTGCTCGTTCCCACACATTTATTGTGGTTATTGAGCCTTAGCTTGTTTAGGCTCTACTCTTGTAGTCCTATCGGATTATATCCCGTGGGTGCTCTTGTAGCTGTGTAAGCTATGTCGGCCAGGTATTATAATCTTCTGGCGTTGTAGTTTCGAAGTTAATCACTCCTGCCTAGGCCCTTAGTCAGCTAGCATGCCGTTGGTGGTGCTGCTTGGCTATTACTGTTGTCCCGCAGACTTGTGTCTCGGGTCCCATTACTGCTCCTTTTCCAATTCGTTGTACGTTTAGCGCTTCTTTTCCTGCTGCTGGTTGACTAGCTAGGTCTCGCGACTGCTAAGCACGTCGCCCCATGCTGTTGTAGGTTGCAGCCTCCTCGTGGTTGGAGTGCTCGTTCAACCGCTATTAAGTGCGGCATTATTGTTCAACCGGGATTCATCCCCGGGTCTTCCTTTTCTTGGAATCTACTACATGTCGGTTCTTGTTTACTGTGTGATGGCTTCACAGCTGCCAGATCGGGTTTCCCCGAGTATGAGAGGACCTTTCTTCTCTCTGGCGTTCTTTCCCAAGTTATACAATGGGGTTTGCGGAGGGCGGGTCTGGTATTGTAGGTATCCGGTACTCACCGGGAGTTCCTAACTAGCATATCTCTAATGCTAACACTCAGCCCTTAGCCCTAAGCTTCTAATTCCTAACTCGGTATTCCTAAACTCGGTATTTCCAGTCATCAGAGCGATACTTCGCTCTGATACCACTTTTTGTAACACCCCTACTATTAATACAGCCATTAACGTCCAATCTCCTTACTCATCAGATACACGCAGCGGATATATATTTACATACAATGGGTGATACAATGCCGTTAGTCACCCACGTGACTAACAAGGCTACTGATTCTACATACAGCATCGGTCTGATGGACCGGAATCCCGAGTACTACAAATCTACAATGCATTCTCCATTTACCAAATGCTACTACAATCTCCATTCAATACAATACTCCAAGTACAATACAATATAATCTACATACCGAGTTTACTAGGATCCTTATACAAGTATAATTCCTCTTCCAAGTTCCTACATACTCACTAAGAGACTACTTACTACCCATTCCTCACTACTACCTTACTTTCTAATTACAAGGGCGTGCCTCCGGTCTCTTCCTTGACCATATTCGCTTCGGGTACCTGCACACTAAAAAATGTCCCCCGAAGGGGTCAGCTTTCGCCGAGCATGATAACCGCATACCCCGCGTACTAGTGAGGGTACGCCGACCACTTGGTCGAATACATGCGGTTCATTTTATTCATACATACATGCGTACATGCTTTCATACAGATACTACGATACTCTACGCAAGAATACATACATACACTTCAATGCGTACACTTCAGTTCATACATAGTAAACCACATAGCCCAACGATACATACTTACCTTTCTGAATTCCGAGATACCCAATACAATATACAATGCATACGCAATTCATACACGATCCAATAACTTGTTAGCCCATATTGGTCCACCCGGGTTAATCGGGTGGAGATTACTCTTTTACTCATTTACTCCATGCATACACATACTTACTCATTCTCATACTCATACTTACTTACTTACTCTTACTCTTACTCAGTTAAGTCGTCGGGACCTCCGGCCCTGGGGACTACTCCGTCCCACCTCCGGGATTTACTTGGTTCACTGATCCAGGATGCTACCCACTTAAGGGATTTGGGCCGTGGACCAGCTTACGAACCAGGAATCGGATCCAACCTCTTGTGTCACCTCATCCTCACGCGTGGCCGAAGCTATATCGGACTTGTACTCATTCCAATTTACTCACTTAGGTTAGGAGTTAGCTAGTTAGGAATTAGTACAAGTCAACATTCAAGCCACAATAGTACAGTACAAGCTCATATACACATCCATACAAAATACAGTGCAACATACAAGTACACTACAAATACAATACACATCATCATCATCCATATGTTTCATGAAGTATACAAACTATTGTTCAAGACAAATATCAAGAACATGTAAACAAGCACAAGTAAGTGCAATATAATCTGGTTCATGCATTTATCTTATTAGGTGGTCAAAATAAGCACACAAATCGGGGGTAACCAGATTAGGATACAGGGCATGAAGAAATCATACCTTTCACCGTTGACTTTGGACACACCGACTCCCTTCGGTGTTCAACTAGTCGAATCCTATGACATACATACAATTGGGGGTTAATTATCCATAACTAACCTTACTTATTACTTTCCAAAGGTTTCCTAGTTCATACTTACTAACTCTTTGTTACTTAAATACATTTACTTAGTTATTTACTTACAATTATTTTCTAAGCTTGTTTATAGCCTTAATGACCTTTAAACATCATTAATCATGTCAATTAACTTGTAATATCATTACCCATCCTTACCCTACTTTAGTTAGCTTTAAAATACATTCTGGAGGGTTTTTAGGGGTGTCCGGGTTAGTGTCCGGGTTTACAAACCCGGACCAACCACTGGAACAACTCTCGGGTTAGAAATATGCATGGTCCGGGTTTGCATCCTAGTTTAAAACCGGACCAATCTGTCTGAAAAAGCTACGGGTATAAAATTGACATGTTCCGGGTTTACACTCTGGTTTCAAACCCGGAACAGTTGTTTTGGTAAACCTACGGGTATGTTTTTGGGGTGTTCCGGGTTAGCCTCTTGGTTTTAAACCCGGATCATCCCACTGCAACATATTCTGTCGAATTTTGAGGCTAGTCCGGGTTTGTATTCTGGTTTACAACCCGGACTAGTTACAGTATTTTTATTTATGTGAGTTTTTGAGTTTGTTTAAATTCCAAACTTCTACCAATCTCTTCCCTTATATTTCTACATATAATCTTGCATGTTTTAACCTTGTTTAAGCATTTTAAACTAGCCTAAACAACACTACTAAAATCTGTTACATCCACCCATTACTTAGAGTTTTCCTCTCCTGTTACCATGTTTCCTTCTCCAATAAATGCTACAGATTTTTGTTGCAACTTCTTCCACTCAATACTTCCTCTATCAATGTCACTCCTAGCATCCCAAATACATCTCCAACAACAACAATACCTATACCCAAGTCCAACACTCCCTTTTTACCAATTCTTTCACACTAACCTTTCCTAACTTCTCCATACATTCTTATACCCTTTTGCTACAGATTTTCACACTTACACTCCCCTTCTACATCTCCCTCTTCTATTGGCATTTCTAACACTCCTAACGTATTAGAATACATTATCCATCTCTCTCAACTTACCCTCTGTTTCCCTTAATCAAAATCTGTTACACACTCACATTAGTCACCTAGTTTTAATTCTCTAAGTGTTCTATTCCTAGGCAATTTTTTGCCATAGTCTCTCTTGTATTTCTATACACTCACCACATGGTTTTACTCACATTTACAACACTTATTTCACCTGTTACAATAACTAAAAATATACAAGCTCCCATATACAATACCAATACTAAAAACACTCATAAGATTCCTGCACTCAAACTTCTCACACCCAATCTGTTTTGTAATTGTTTTACATATCTTTTAAGGCTTCAAAATACTTATACTATCCTACACACTACACTACTAATACTATACCATTTTACACTACACATTTTTACTTCTAAAAATCTGTTACATATATCAATACATACAAGACTACACAATGAGAATTCTTACCTTGTTTTCCCTTCTAGATTTCTTTCTCCTTCTTTCTCCTTCTCTACCGGTTTTGGTACTTCAACAATCTAATACTACAGCCCACCAACATACATATTTTCAATACTAAAACTAAACTCATACATTACTTAAGTTCTAATGCACGTTCTAGGGTTTAGAATATTTATTACCTTCCAATGGTTCAAGTGCTGTTTGGAGTGGCTCAACAACAAAATTCCAACTCCACCAAGATGCCAAAATCGGGTATAGAACAAGAGACCAACCAAGGGTTAGTCTAGATTTTCGTTTTGCCCATGAGACAAGAAAAACGAAGGAGTTTTCGAAATATTTTTACCTTAGAAGAACAAGGGGAAGGAGGGCCTTCTAATGGTGGTGTTGAAGCTCCAAATGGGACATACCCATGAAAACGAAATTGCTTGTTTTCGAATTTTGAAAGGATGAAAGTGTAGCTCTTGGTGAGAGGATTACAATGGTGGTGTTTTTATAATTTTTGGAGGAGTATTGAGGGAGTTACAAAGGAGAGAAGTTGGTGTTTGTGTGGGTTCTCTTCTTTCACCATGGAAATCGCATGGGTTGAAGAAGAAGAAGAAAAGAGAGGGTGAAGGGGCTTGTTCACGTGAGAGAGAGGAGAGAATGGGTAGGAGAGAGAGTATGAGAGTGTGAGAGTAATAAAGTAAGGGGGGGTGTTTTTACTTTATTGTTTTGTTGTTTAGTAAATAAGGAGAGTGTGAAGAGTGTGAGAGGAGGGTCTAAAATCGGACACACCAACACACACATATTCACTTTTACTTTTTATTTTCAAAATGGACACATAAGTTTGGTCTATTTATATTTCTACCCCACAACTTCCCGTTTTTGACAGTTTTTACTAATCTCTCGTTTTATTGATTTTATTGGTCCCAAAGCTTCACTAATATTTATTAATGATTATTTAGTTGACCAAAATTGTTACGAGTCTATTTGACCCGCTTAAAGACACGTTTTCCCGGTTACCTCGAAAAACGTGCTTCAAGGTTCGTTAGTGATTTTAATCCATTTTAAGGATCCGTTTTCTTCGGGATTTGTTTCCTCATATTTATTTAGACTTAATTAAGCCTTTAGAACCCTTACAATACGCTAATCGAGGTTTCATACCTCCTATGGTTATTTAACGCTTATTTAGCGTTTCCCGCTTTTTAAGCGTATCTTTATTTCTTTTGGATTTATTTTTCCTTACCAATATTACTTAGGCGTCACTAGACCCTTAATTATGTATTAGATTAATTTTAATCCCTATATTTAAGTTCGGGGTATTTCAACCTAGTTTTACCTCCTTTCCTTATTAAATTACAAAACCAATCTTATTATTTCGGTATTTATATTTTATACCCAACAACTTTATAAATCTCTAGATACCCACATATAATTTTCCGGTAATCACAATTTGAACCCATTAACTTTTACATTTTACTAAACAACCATATACTTTTATAATTTATTAAATACCCATATTATTTTCGGAAATTGTAAAACAATTATATTAACTTCTATAAATTGCCAAATATTCTTATAACTTTTTATAATTCACTAATTATCCACACTAATCTTTATAATTATTAATTAACCACCTTACTTTAACAATTTACCAAACACTCTTACTAATTTCGGTAATTACAAACTAATACCACCAACCTTTATAAATTACAAATAAATCCCTTAATTTTCAGTTTTCCCTTATATTTTCCTTTATTCATTTTTAAACCCCAAAACTTTATATAAGTTACATATTAACTTATAATCTATAGTTTAAATATTTTATTTCTTAAAATAACCGAAGTAGCCCATATATTTCCTTAAATTACATTTCCGCCCCATTTAACTTCTACTTTTCATATATACTTTCATAAATTACATATTCACCACAAAACTTTTATAAACTTAATATTTTATGTCATAAATCATTTTAACCCAAAGTTTTTGGTCAACACTTTGACCAAGACTTAATTTCATAATTAATACTTTAATAAACCCATAAATCATAAGTAATTCTCGGCCACATACTATATTTCTCAATAATTGCCAAATAGTCCCAAAACATTATAAAATGTCATTTTAACACTTAACCACTTATTTAAATTCACTAAAATTCATAATATTAATTCCTACCTTATATTATAACATAAATATACCAAACAAACCCTTTAATTCTCGGAAATCATTATTAGTACACCAAACTTCTCAAAATTTATATTTTAGCCACATAACTTATTAAATTAGACATATAAATACTTGTAGCTATTTTTAATGTTCCCAAAATTTATAATATAAGTTAATACACTTATATATTTCAAAAATCCCCCAAATTATATATTAAGCTCTCGGCTTTAATTTAATTTTATAATATGGGTTTAAAACTTGATTTAAACTTTATAATATGTATATATAAATGTATATAAACCATATAACACTTCTAAAAATTATGCTAATGACTTAGAATGATTATAAACTAAAAAGAGAACATAAAAGTCCTAGACCATTCGGTTTCAATGTATAGGTATCATAATTAATTTTTATGACCTAAATATATACCTTAAGGTAATATTCTTACCTTATATGTTATAAATTATTTTCTTGACAATATAACCTATAGTTTTCGGTCTTAATTTATTTAAAGGTTATACAAAAAATTTTATACCAAAGATTGAAGCTTAAATCAAACTTAAACTTAATAAACCTTATTTATATAAACTTACCCTTAAATCAAGGCAATTCTTGTACTTGATTTTTCCTTGAATTTCTGAGCTCCTCAAATGTTATATTGATGTAGAGAATTCGAACTCCTTGTACATATATAGGAGATCTATTTGTTAGACTTCTAACAAAAGTTTATAAATAATATTTGTAGTAATTTTACAAGAATTTACCTTAGGAATTTAACAAGGTATTTTTGATACACCTTGGGATGATTGTAGATCCAAGTTTCCTTCATGAAATAATGAAGAGAATATAGATTTAGAAGTTCTTATATTTTCGAAAAATACTATAAGGATTTACTTAGGTTTTTCAACATGAAAATATACCTTAACTTGATCTTGTTGTTCCTTGTGTTGTTGTTGAATTTAGGAACCACCTAAGAGCATATATGCTTGGCGATTTCTTGTAGATTTGCTAGGATGATTCTTGCTTCAAGACTTGATAGATTTAACTAGGAATTTACATAGAAATGGTGTTAGGATTGAATTCACCATTAATGGAGTTTATTAGCATCTAGGAACTAACTTAGGAAATGAAGTAAGGAGAAAAGAGAGAGAGCAAAGACTTACCAATTCGGTGATGGCAAGGGAAATGGAGAAGCCTTACGTAAGTTAATAAGGCAATATTGGGCAGACTAAAGTTGGAAATTATTGGCTTCTCTTAAGACATTATTTTATGTCATTTGATTTGTTTAATTTGACTTGGAAAAATATGCTCATTATTGTCTTCTAATTCCCTCTTATTTTACGGTAATGGAGAGCACACACATGGGTGCTTACTAAGTCTAAGTTATAGGTAATTAGACAAGACATTTATTTATCATTTATGAGCTTAATTATTGTATCTAATTTTGTCTTCTATCTTGTAGGTAACCGGATGTAATGGAGCAAAGCAGCTCCTAACCCCTTGTAGTGTTACGGTAGTGGAAGTCCTTGGTGACTACTTGCTTTTACTAATTGCCAACATAATGATCATGTAATTATCTACATTAAATGAGCTGAATTATTGTTTCTTACTTTGCTTTTCCATGCAGGTGTGGTCGCACATGAAAGAGCATACCACCAGCTCTAATTCATGAAGTCCTACGGTAATGGAATGCTAGGAAGTTACTTTGATTTGTTATTTGAAGACAAGATAATGATGGAAGTTAGGTTCTTGTTTTTCTTTGATTTAATATGAGGCAACTAGAGCTCCTTTCCTTTGAATAAAATCGGTGGCCAAAAACTAGCACATGGGTTTTTTTATCATTAACTAAACTAATCACCAAAGTATATCTAGTTTGTAGTTTAGTGAGTTGTTTTTCTTTTCCTTTGTTAATCTTATTCTAATCCTCTTTGCTTTTCTCCTGTAGGTATACGGTGGAGAGCTCCATTAACTGATTGCACATGCCTAGTACATAGTCACATGGTGGGTGCCAAGATGATTCAACATCCTATAACAAAACTTTACGTTAAAACTAGCCAAAACTGTCCCTTGAGGTCGCATGGTATGGAGGCCAGGTGGAGCATATTTTTAACTTAATTTTTGTTACAATATATTGTATTAATACCATACTAATATGTGTAATAGGTTCCAGCATTTAATTGGTACATTTATATGATGGTAAAAGGTGAAAGTTTTAAGGTAAAAATGCTGATTTTAGGTATCTTTTTGTCTCAAAAATCGCCCCCAGTTTTGCTATGATTTTAGCACTGCCATCAATTGATTTAGATGGTCATTGTATCCTATTTTAAGATTACCAACTCGTGGCTACTCAAAAACTTCAAGGCAATTGCGTAAAACGCATTTTTATGACACCCGAAGGTGCGTTTTTGTGCTTTAAGGATTTTTCTGGGAATTAATTAGTCGCTATGACTTCCAAGTGTTTATTGACATTTTTTATAGTCAATAAATATATATTAAGGAGTCACATTGAGTAATATGGGGTTATACTAACTTAGAACACAATTCTCAGGCTACCCGGGCAAAAAGGAGCGTTAAGAAATCCTCCCGGGTATTTTGTCTTTTAACTGAGAATTTATCTTGAGAAATTTATCTTAAATGTTCATTAAGGTACTATTATGCATTTAGAATGAGGTTTAATGCTTTATTTTATTTTATAAGGTATTTCCGGGACTTTCGGGCCTTAAGGGGCCTTTAAGGAAATTCCCGAACATATTGTATTTTCACTCAGTTCTAACTGAGGACTTGTGTTTTAAAGGTCATAAAATGATCCCTGGTTAACTTCATATTAGTTTTAGAGCTTTTATAACTTGTTTATCTTAAGGCCGGGCTTTAACGCACGTTTTTAACCTTAAGGAGTTTAGGTGCGTTTTTAACGCCCAAGTGTTTATATACTTTCTTAGGGTTTCATAATCCCCCAAATAATATTTATAATTCCTCAAATAATATTTATCTACTTATATTTAATTATTTAAATGTTAGGGGTATTTCAGTCTACCCCCTTAAAAGGACTTCATCCCGAAGTCATAACTTATATTTGTTCATCCTATGGAATCAAGTTCCTCTTATCTATATCCTGTATACCTATCGTTCTAGGGTGTCAATATTATATTGACATCTCTATATTGCATCACTACTCTGAGTGTATATAATTCCTATAGACAAATATTCTTTATTCGTGATAATAATATATCACAGCATAATAACTTGATAAATACTGTAAAACAATGCGTGTTCCAACTTCTTAGTTATCCCACTCGGTCATCACTGCACAAGTGCAATACCAAATCCTCAGTCCTACAGAGTGCAGAGGCGTAAACCCTTGGCAGTGAATCTCTTGTGTGATTGTAGGAATAAATATAAATATACTATAAGTAATTAAGTGCTTCATAAACATCCAAGTGTTACATAGAATACAACCATAACTTATTCAAGTGTCACATAGGACTCAATAATAACCATACAAGTGTCTCACAGGACACATCATTGATAACCAACCATTGTCACATAGGACATATCAACAACCATTCAACCAATTGCACACATCCGCAACAATCCAAACACAAATAACCATACACAAAACCAATATAGACTGCAGATATGCAAGTCACATGTGGTGCTCTACCCCCCTTAAAAAGGGTTACGCCCACGTACCCCACAAGTATACATAAAACTATAAGAAAGTGACGTATACTTGTCTCTCATGGAGTCCTCTAACGCCCATGTCGCCTCCTCAATGTCATGGTTTGACCAAAGAATCTTGACCATTCTAAAGGTCTTGTTCTTGGTCTCCCTTGTTTTGGAGTCTAAAATGCGTACTGGGGTCTCCTCATATCTAAGTGTAGGGTCTAACTCGAGTGTCTCGGGCTCTAAGATATATAATGGGCCCACTCGCTCCGTAATAAGGTACGGTCCTACATACTTCGGGCTTAGCTTGCTCTTCTGCCCCAAATCTAAAAATTCCCTTTATAGGTGAAACTCTAAGGAAGACTCGATCGCCTATTGCGAATTTGAGGTCTCTCCTATGGACATCAGTATATGACTTTTGTCTACTTACGGGGTATAGCCCCCAAGAATCTATGCATTCTCTGATATGTTTCATAGTGCATTAATATGCTTTTATATTTGAATCCCGTATGTATGGGTGAAGGTGATCTATTATCTTGTACATTGCTAATATTATTTCATGGCGTGTTTAAACTATTTGTGTATAACACACTTCCATTAATCGCCTCTTAGTTGTAATCGTCGGTGCTCGTGCCTTTGTATTAATATTGGGCATACTTATAATCCCTATCTTTAGGTCATCATCTTGTGATTCTGGTATTTGAGTTTACTAACGCCATATACGGCTTTCATTTTCAATGTAAGGTATGAGCTACGGTTGAACCGTGCATCTTATGTATATTATAGAAATATTTCTTGATATTATTAATTCACCAATTATCGGTAGTATATACACGATTATTATTGTCTGTTCATCAGGTATACCACAGTAGGGTTCCTGTTAAGGTTTCTAACAAGGTATGGTTTCGTCTCAATTAAACATGTTCCTGCGGTTGTAAATCAACTCATGTGTGTATTAGTATAATGTTTTACTCTTTCCATTCTACCATGTTTATAGGTAGGTTCCCATTTAATATATTGGGTTTGAATTCATAAAGAAAGACTTAAAGTCGATTTTTCTTTCTGATGGCAATATGGCCATAACTTAGAAGCTAGTTTGAGACTACTCTCATTATTGATAATTGTCTCTTAATTTCTTGTTTAATTTGTTAGCATGATTCATGGGATAATAATGGTTAATATTTCCCTCCTAATTGACTATTTTTTCGTCATATGCGGAGTTGTTTGGCTAATTATTTCCTCAGGGTAACCTGGATAATTTAACTCTTAATTTACACATTCTACCTCTCATATACCTATTTGTCAAATTTTATATTTGATTTAAGAATAAATACTTACGTATTACAGAAATATTTGTGACCACTTGTAAGGAGTCTCAGGAATCATCCAGCCCTGATGGGGTCAGCGTCAATGTTGAATTATCCTTCCACTCCATTTTGTGTTTGGTTTTCCCTTGATCTGACCAGGATCAAGTTCGACCTCCCACATCAAATATCAAACAATCACATAATTGTTATTTTCTAAATTTTATCTTATCAAACTTGTGACGTGGTGGTTACTATATGTACATTTTCCCTTAATTATTATACAACTTATTCCAATAATTGTTATAACCTATACTCAATCTAGTGTATAACCTTAATCCCCGAAATTAAGTTCCTTTAATCAAATCATCAAGCGGGGAAGCCAGTTTTTTCTCTTGGCATAAAAGTAAATTCTCATTAAAACATCTAGGCTCATTCTGTCTAATAATTATATCCATCAATCATTTCAACTCCTAAATCCATCATACAAGTAATAAATTCTGTCATGGACTTGCATAGCTTAGAATACTCTCTTCACTTTAAAAGGCTTATCTAGTATTTCTCCTAACAGGGCTTGATTATTGCCTATACTTGATTATCATCACTTGGAGCAAAGACAGTCACAGTTAGACATCAAGAAAAGTTTTCATGACTCCATCCACAACTACAGTTCCATAAAGTACTATTTCCTCCGCCTTAAAGCTTGGCTTTTTCTTACTCCATCTAAAATCCATGAATCAGGTGAACCATATGTTCAGCCAAGGTTATGTATCCCTTAATATTAGTACCATCTCAAACTAAGGGTTTCCAGTTTGAATCCTACGGTTTGGTAACTGGATAGTCAAAGCTTATTGTTTGTTTCTATCTCTTAGAAACGTGGTTAATCCACAAGCTCAATGGCTTCCAAAAATATGATGATTAGGTGTAGAGGGTCTCAAATCCTTAGAGATTGTATATAAAGTTAGGAAGGTTCACGTACAAAATACTTGTTACAAGTCAAGGGGTATGTTTTCCTACTTTTAAATACGTCTTCCACTCACTTTTAGTGTATGTATTTATCCAAACTCTTAATATGACTTGTACTACCTTCATTGTAAGTGTCAATGAGGGGTATTTGTTACCATGTTTATATTAAAAATTTATATTACATATGGGGTTAACCTTATTTGATTTGTTGCGATCTTTATTCGCGTTTATAACTTGAGTTGTCATAAAAGACATATGCTCGTATAGAACCATAAGGATAGCGTAGGACGATAGCCTCAAAATAGGGTAGGTATATTTAACGACACTTTAGCCCTCTGAAATGTATCAATATTCTTCAATGTTTTAGGTTCACCACCTTCAAATTATATTTATATATGTAGCATTTGGTAGTGTTAATTAGGTAGTTCTTTTGACTTTAGAAAATATAAGTTCAAAGTTTGTTCTCTCCCCTTTATTAATTTGGGGTCCAGCATTGTCACTATATTGATACTAGCTGAGACCCTTTGTATTTGCTCAGGTATTTATACCCCGTGCTTATCCATGATGGATGTTTAGCTAGATATTATTTTTTTGAGATTCTGTTTCTCTGTTGTCATATTTCAAGGTTTCGTACTATCTTCCCTCATAGTTAATAAGGGATTGTAAGATTTTAGTATCGCACTGAGCGTGAGCTCGGTGCCTGGGTACCCATAAAATTTCAGTGTTTGATCTTTATACGTAGGTCTTCCTCAAACCTTTTTGACAAGTCTTATAGTCTTACGTATTTTATTTTAATTAATGTATTCCTTTTCATGACATCTGCTCGTTATTTAGGTAGGTCGTAATTTGTAGTTACTGTAAGTTTGGACAGTTGACAATGCCCTTTGGCAGTCCATGTAAAACTAATTTGTTATTCCTCACTGTACTATCTCACATACTGTATCCCAAGGTTAATCTCGGTTTAATACTTTTAATACTCTTATTTCTATGGTACACTAATCTGGTTTCTCCACTATATATATCCACACGTCTCCTGACTTCAAAATAATCTTCTTCGCCTTATTATACTCTTCTTATCACCATAAAAACTCAGCATCATCTCCCTGTGGAGAATGCTATAGCTGGTATTCCAATCCTTACCCATAAACATCATATATGATTTAAGTTTTGATCCACTCCTATATCCTATAAAATCCTCCAAGGCTTATCCCCAAGTTATACATTCATTTATAATAATTATTTGTTCATCTTTAGTTAAGTACTTCTTAAGTAGGATCATACCGTGTCCAGTACTTGGCATTATGCCTCTAAATATTCCCAACCTTCGCTCATAGGCTCAGGTGACCTCGATCTCATAGGTAAGGGAAAAATAAATATCGAAGTATCCTATTAGGTGAGAGGTTACCTAAGTTAGGCCTCTCTAAATTTTAATTCTTACTAATCACATATAAGTCTCATTGACTGATAATTATAAACACATATTTATGCATCATGCATTAGGTTTAAGTTCTAGGCTTACCGGTTTCACGCTGAGCGTTAGCCTCAGCGCCTGAAGTTCCCACTGTGTACAGGGTATTTCTTCATGAAATTATCTCCTTTCCCTTCTGACTCCCGGATGAGGATGGTTGTCCTCCCGGTCCTATAGTATAAGTATTAGTCTTGCGGCGCTTGACCTCCTCTGGGTCCGCTCGCCTCAATGACTGGTGTCCTCTGTGAACCTTTAGCTCCCTTGTAGACTTGGCTTCCTGGATTGGAAAAGCATTCATACTCCCTATGACCTCCTTTCTCGCAATAGCGACACCTCACCTTCTTGCCTACGTAGTCTACGCCTGGATGATCCTTTCCACAGCGCTTACAGTAGTAGTGGCGCCGGGTTGGCTTATTGCCTCTAGGTGGTGCTGTTCTTAGTAGCTGAACTTTAATAGCTGGGCCGGTCAGACGAGGGACCTGCTCCTTCATCTTCTGACCATGGAAATCCTTCCACCCCTTCTTCCTTTCAAAGAACTTCTTCCCCTTCTTGCAATAACCGCCAGGGGTTGCTCCATCATCATCTCCTTCAGTGCTCTTCCTTTTCTTTCTTCCTGCGTCGGAGTAGTCGACTCCTGGTATATAGTTTAACAAGCTGGTGCACCTTGCGTAGTACTGGTCAACTGATTGACTCCCTTAGATTAAGGTATTGATCTCCTGCCTTTTCCTCTGTTTTAGGTGTTCGGGGGTAGTACTTCTCCCGTAACAATTCCACAAACTCTGTCCATCCAAAGTCCGGTGTGGTTCTACGGTGGCCCTCAACAGTCCGCCACCAAATGTCAGCTGCGCCCTTCAGGTTGTATGCGGCGATGTCGACCTGCTGGTCTTCTGGAACTCCGACAGCCTTGAACGCCTTCTGGTGCTCTGCAATGAACTTCTCCAGTACGGCGGGGTTCGGTTCCCCTGAATAAGTTGGTACTCTTGCGTCTTCAACACTCTTTAACCAGTTGGTTTCCCTGGGCCGCGGCGGGTGGGGTATGGCTCCCGTAAATTGAACTCCCAGTTCCTGCGCGAAAGTTGTCATGGCTGCTGCTAGTTCTGATACTGTTGGGACATCCGTCAGTGTCTCGCTACTGCGTCCACTGTTGTCTCCACGTGGTCCTTCACTGGTCGACATCTAAGATAGTATACTATTATTTCTACTCGGTTGCTACACCATCATACACAAACACAATCATGTAAGTAAGCTAACTACTAGCCATAAAATATCCCCAAGATTTTTTTTCTAAATCACGAATCCTCACGGACGTTTCCCGTATCCCAGTATTCCTATGCTCATTGTCCTAGACTCAGTATCTTTCATCAGAGCGGTACTCCGCTCTGATACCACTTTTTGTAACACCCCTAATCTTAAACCTGTAATGACGTCATAACTCGAAGCATAATAAATAATAATTTGCAGCGGAAAATAAAACTAAATACCTTGGTGTTACACGCCGTTACTCACCCTTGTGAGCAACAAGGCAACCTTACTCTTTCCAACAATACAACTCCTCACGCTGTGATGAACAGATACTGAGCACTCCTAATTATTACAAACCAAATTCAACTAAATGAGCAACTAACTGAATACATCAACCTCTTTATTACAATACAAATAAACCAAAGGTGTTGGTTGACAAACACAACAGCTACCCCCGTGTCCCGCACTCCGGCTTGAGTCTTCTTCAATAACCTGGAATGTTTGGCCCAATAAAGGGCTCAGCAATCGAAATGCTGGTATGCTAAATGTGATCTTAAGTCATCTAGATTCCTTTAGTCGTTTTAGCCATCTTGATATTAGATTCCATTTACCATGGAATACCGGTTTACAATAACAACAGTAATAACTGTAAACATTAAAATCACAAACAACTCTCCTGCAAACATCAGTGTACGATAACACACAACATCAATAACCACACAGCAATAATCCTCAGTAATAATCAATAGTCACACACTAATAACCCATAACAATCACCAAACAAGATACGCGCATAAAACTTGCACTCTGTTAGTTAGCCAACTGACCCTTATCTTTTAAACCAATCATTTAACCTTTTTCCAAATAATTTCCACCTCAAGTGTCATGTTAAGACAAACCTTATCAACTTATTAATGGACGATAGTCCCCTGTGTTCCATTGGAACTATTACCAGACGACCCTAGGCCCTGGTTATTTGACCGATCCGGTCGAAACTGTGCACCAACGGCAGTGCATTCCGCCATCCCCGAATGTGGCTGATGGATTTCCTTTGAGTGACTCCCCATTGAAGTCTCTCGTAGTGATCACAATGCGCAACCAGAAAGTCGAAACGATCCGGATTCCTCTCTTTACAAGTTAGCCCTTTTTTTTGTCAGTGACATAATAACCAATCCTTGAGTTAAGACTATAATAGTTGACCATCAGTTAGGTTCAATAATACCTTTAGGTCAGTTAGTCTTGTTCCAGTTTAGATGTATAAACTTCCAGTCAAAAGACGTTCGCGTATAAAATAACGCAAAAGTTGAGCAATACAGTACAATATCATCACATAAAATCACAGATATCGCTCTTAAACAATTAACACATAATGTCTGGACCTTAGGATAATCCTTAGGACATTCAGACCACACAATTAACATACCGTTCACCAAGTAACTGCTAGCTTGACAACTCTGTCAGTAGTCCCTCCCCGTACGCTGTTATTTAAACATGCAATACCGGGTAATATTAATATACTATTCATTAAATATTATAGTACTGTCACTGTAAGTTTATACTCGTGTATAATAACTTCGTATGTTCTTTTATTTCCCCTGTTATTTTAACAGTGGTTCTAGATAACCTACCAGTTCATTATTTTATGTGAAGCTCACATGTGATAATGAATTTCATTATACGGTATATCTTACCTCATTAATTACATACATAATTATTTCCACTTATCCATTATATCATATATTTAGTTATTATGTTATAACCACCTTTATTTCATAAACTTTATATTATATTCATAATATACCATAATACATTATATTACCTAGTTTTACTCCTTTCCTTATTAAATTACAAACCAATCTTATTATTTCGGTATTTATATTTTATACCCAACAACTTTATAAATTCTAATAACCACATATAATTTCCGGTAATCATAATTTGAACCCATTAACTTTTACATTACTAAACAACCATATACTTTTATAATTTACAAATACCCATATTATTTCGGAAATTGTAAAACAATTATATTAACTTCTATAAATTGCCAAATACCTTATAACTTTTATAATTCACTAATTATCCATACTAACTTTATAATATTAATTAACCACCTTACTTTAACAATTTACCAAACACTCTACTAATTTCGGTAATTACAAACTAATACCACCAACCTTTATAAATTACAAATAAATCCCTTAATTTTCGGTTTTCCCTTATATTTTCCTTTATTCATTTTTAAACCCCAAAACTTTATATAAGTTACATATTAACTTATAATCTATAGTTTAAATATTTTATTTCTTAAAATAACCGAAGTAGCCCATATATTTCCTTAAATTACATTTCCGCCCATTTAACTTCTACTTTCATATATACTTTCATAAATTACATATTCACCACAAAACTTTTATAAACTTAATATTTATGTCATAAATCATTTTAACCCAAAGTTTTTGGTCAACACTTTGACCAAGACTTAATTTCATAATACTTTAATAAACCCATAAAATCATAGTAATTCTCGGCCACATACTATATTTCCAATAATTACAAAATAGTCCCAAAACTTTATAAAATGTCATTTAACACTTAAACACTTATTTAAATTCACTAAAATTCATAATATTAATTCCTACCTTATATTAACATAAATATACCAAACAAACCCTTTAATTCTCGGAATCATTATTAGTACACCAAACTTCTCAAAATTTATATTTAGCCACATAACTTATTAAATTAGACATAAATACTTGTAGCTATTTTTAATGTTCCCAAAATTTAAATATAAGTTAATACACTTATATATTTCGAAAATCCCCAAATTATATATTAAGCTCTCGGCTTTAATTTAATTTTATCATATGGTTTAAAACTTGATTTAAACTTTATAATATGTATATATAAATGTATATAAGCCATATAACACTTCTAAAAATTATGCTAATGACTTAGAATGATTATAAACTAAAAATAGAACATAAAAGTCCTAGACCATTTGGTTTCAATGTATAGGTATCATAATTAATTTTAGACCTAAATATTCCTTAAGGTAATATTCTTACCTTATATGTTATAAATTATTTTCTTGACAATATAACCTATAGTTTTTGGTCTTAATTTATTTAAAGGTTATACAAAAATTTTTATACCAAAGTTTGAAGCTTAAATCAAACTTAAACTTAATAAACCTTATTTATATAAACTTACCCTTAAATCAAGACAATTCTTGTACTTGATTTTTCCTTGAATTTCCAAGCTCCTCAAATGTTATATTGATGTAGAGAATTCGAACTCCTTGTACATATATAGGAGATCTATTTGTTAGAATTCTAACAAAAGTTTATAAATAATATTTGTAGTAATTTTACAAGAATTTACCTTAGGAATTTAACAAGGTATTTTTGATACACCTTGGGATGATTGTAGATCCAAGTTTCCTTCATGAAATAATGAAGAGAATATAGATTTAGAAGTTCTTATATTTTCGAAAAATACTATAAGGATTTACTTAGGTTTTTCAACATGAAAATATACCTTAACTTGATCTTGTTGTTCCTTGTGTTGTTGTTGAATTTAGGAACCACCATAGAGCATATATGCTTGGCGATTTCTTGTAGATTTGCTAGGATGATTCTTGCTTCAAGATTTGATAGATTTAACTAGGAATTTACATAGAAATGGTGTTAGGATTGAATTCGCCATTAATGGAGTTTATAAGCATCTAGGAACTAACTTAGGAAATGAAGAAAGGAGAAAAGAGAGAGAGCAAAGACTTACCAATTCGGTGATGGCAAGGGAAATGGAGAAGCCTTACGTAAGTTAATAAGGCAAGATTGGGAAGACTAAACTTGGAAATTATTGGCTTCTCTTAAGTCATTATTTTATGTCATTTGATTTGTTTAATTTGACTTGGAAAAATCTGCTCATTATTGTCTTCTAATTCCCTCTTATTTTACGGTAATGGAGAGCACACACATGGGTGCTTACTAAGTCTAAGTTATAGGTAATTAGACAAGACATTTATTTATCATTTATGAGCTTAATTATTGTATCTAATTTTGTCTTCTATCTTGTAGGTAACCGGCTGTAATGGAGCAAATCAGCTCCTAACCCCTTGTAGTGTTACGGTAGTGGAAGTCCTTGGTGACTACTTGCTTTTACTAATTGCCAACATAATGATCATGTAATTATCTACATTAAATGAGCTGAATTATTGTTTCTTACTTTGCTTTTCCATGCAGGTGTGATCGCACATGAAAGAGCATACCACCAGCTCTAATTCATGAAGTCCTACGGTAATGGAATGCTAGGAAGTTACTTTGATTTGTTATTTGAAGACAAGATAATGATGGAAGTTAGGTTCTTGTTTTTCTTTGATTTAATATGAGGCAACTAGAGCTCCTTTCCTTTGAATAAAATCGGTGGCCAAAAACTAGCACATGGGTTGTTTTATCGTTAACTAAACTAATCACCAAAGTATATCTAGTTTGTAGTTTAGTGAGTTGTTTTTCTTTTCCTTTTTTAATCTTATTCTAATCCTCTTTGCTTTTCTCCTGTAGGTATACGGTGGAGAGCTCCATTAACTGATTGCACATGCCTAATACATAGTCACATGGTGGGTGCCAAGATGATTCAACATCCTATAACAAAACTTTACGTTGAAACTAGCCAAAACTGTCCCTTGATGTCGCATGGTATGGAGGCCAGGTGGAGCAGATTTTTAACTTAATTTTTGTTACACTATATTGTATTAAGACCATACTAATATATGTAATAGGTTCCAGCATTTAATTGGTACATTTATATGATGGTAAAAGGTGAAAGTTTTAAGGTAAAAATGCTGATTTTAGGTATCTTTTTGTCTCAAAAATCGCCCCCAGTTGTGCTATGATTTTAGCACTGAAATCAATTGATTTAGATGGTAATTTTATCCTCTTTTAATATTACCAACTCGTGGCTACTCAAAAACTTCAAGGCAATTGCGTAAAACACATTTTTATGACACCCGAAGGTGCGTTTTTGTGCTTTAAGGATTTTTCTGGGAATTAATTAGTCGCTATGACTTCCAAGTGTTTATTGACATTGTTTATAGTCAATAAATATATATTAAGGTGTCACATTGAGTTATATGGGGTTATACTAACTTAGAACACAATTCTCAGGCTACCCGGGCAAAAAGGAGCGTTAAGAAATCCTCCGGGTATTTTGTCTTTTAACTGAGAATTTATCTTGAGAACTTTATCTTTAATGTTCATTAAGGTACTATTATGCATTTATAATGAGGTGTAATGCTTTATTTTATTTTATAAGGTATTTCTGGGACTTTCGGGCCTTAAGGGGCCTTTAAGGAAATTCCCGAACATATTGTATTTTCACTCAGTTCTAACTGAGGACTTGTGTTTTAAAGGTCATAAAATGATCCCTGGTTAACTTCATATGAGTTTTAGAGCTTGTATAACTTGTTTATCTTAAGGTCGGGCTTTAACGCACGTTTTTAACCTTAAGGAGTTTAGGTGCGTTTTTAACGCCCAAGTGTTTATATACTTTCTTAGGGTTTCATAATCCCCCAAATAATATTTATAATTCCTCAAATAATATTTATCTACTTATATTTAATTATTTAAATGTTAGGGGTATTTCAGATTTCCTCTTCTTTGATGTTGGTAATTGAGACGGGTTAGGAGTTAATGATTGGATTAGCGGTAGGGGTGTTACATAAGGGGTATTATCAATAAATTGAACTTTTTTTCTTTTGAAAGGGCACAAGATAATAAAATACTAATAAAGCAACATAAAACAATAAGAGAAATAAATAAAAGTAAAAGAAGCACAAAATGTTTGGAAAAGCACTGAAATAATGATGATAAAATACTAGTAGAAAAAAGATTTTATGTGATGCCCTTTAAACCACGGTTTTATGTGTAACCGTGGTTTAAAGATTATATACCACGGTTTCTACTCAAACTGTCATTCAAGATGTAACTGAGAGACTATATACCACGGTTTTCTATAAACCGTCGTTTTTAATCAATCATAAATGACAGTTTAGACTAAACTGTCATTTATAGTTTTGTCGATGATAAAATAAACCACAGTTATTTAGGAACTGTCGTTTATGTTGCTCACCCTACGATTTTAAATGACGGTTAGTGAGGGAACCATCGTTTAAAACTGCTCACCATACCATTTTAAATGATGGTTATTGCGGGAACCGTTGTTTAAAATGATTTTAATAAAAATCCAGAGTTTTTCTTCTTTCTTCCTCCACGCTCTGTCGTCTCCCTCACTGCTCTCTTTCCTGGCGATTTCAAAATTGCTTCAACGCCACCCCTTCCTCCGCCAACACACATGTCGTCTCGTCGCGCCGCCCTCTTCCTTCGCCGTTTGCAAGCCTAGTTCGTGTCGTCGCCCTGCAGCAACAAATTTTCCATAGTTGAGCGCGCCACCATCGATGACACTGCGACGGCATGAACCTGGCTTGCAGACGGCACAACTCATGCAAGGATGGTTAGTTCACACAATAGGCATCGAGATATACATATATCAAATGCAATAAACATTTTCGTGCTTTTATCTTGTTAGGTTGGTGCACAAAAACAAGTAGCACACAAGTCGAGAGTACTCGGCAGGAAAACCATACCTTTCACCAAGGAATTACTCTAGCGTTTGTCTCACGCTCCTCGGATAACTCTCGAATAACTAGTAACATTCCAAGCGTTTCTATTAATGTCATGGAAATACCGAAATTAAACGACTAATGCGCCCGTAGTTAACCCTGTTATCCTATTAATATCAACTTTACTCATGTGGTCTTAAGTTCTCACTTTCACATTCAATCTAACACTTTTTATACTCCTAATGACCTTTACATGTCACCAAATAAGTCTTAAGCATCTTCTAATACCAATACCCATCAATCCCCATCATTTGATTGCCTTAAAACACTCACGGTTTAAATTTCAGGGTGGTCCGGGACTTGGTCCGGCCCCTAAGTCTAAGACCAACGTGTTTCAGAAGTCTCGGGCTGATTTTATACTTTGGTCCGGGACCTTATACTTACCTCAAGTCCCGGACCAGCTGCTGGTCTTACTCTCGGCTAAAAATTCAAGGTGATCTGGGAGTTTGTAAGGGAACTAAGTCCCGGACCAGCATTGCAGTTCAACTCTCGGACACTTTTATTGTGTGGTCGGGGACCTTATCCAAGGACTAGGTCCCAGACCCTGCTACAAACTATAAAATTTGACAGTTTTCAATTTCTATTCCAACCTTAGTTCTTACCCAATCCTTTCCTAATATTACCACATGCATCTAGATATGTTTTAATACCATAAACACACTTCAAACCTTCCTAAAACATTGATCAGACCCACTACTCAATTCTTGATCAATTTCACTAATTTTCATTCCTCATTTTCTGCACATTATGCACACTAGTACATTTCCCAAACCTTCTCATGACAGTATATAACCTTCTCCCAACCATTTGGCCATACCAAATTCATCTTAGACACTTTCATCTCTAATTCCAAAATCCATTCATTGTTTTCAAAGCTCTACACACTAGTTTACCTCTAGCAATCCAAAACTTTCCCATACCATTTGTGCTACAGATTTTGCACACATTTCCATCCTTCAACAAGCATTCCAGGGTGATTAACTAACTATGTTAATCCCCATTAATTCCTAGTCAACCTTAGGCTCTCCAAGCTCATAAATAACTTCACCTAAACCTCTTAATTTCTACCGAAATTTTGCCATAGTTCCTCTACAATTCTAGCATGCCCAAATGCTCTATTTTGTTCACCTAAAGCGATCAACTAGCCATATCCAATATTGGATTCTACCAACACTCAATTCATCCAAATCTCATCAATCACAAGGTAATACAATAACCTTAAATTGCATGGCTCCAAGGCCCTTAAGTCACACATCAATCTCACCATTTCATTAAGAAAATCACAATTCTCCCTTAAGTCACCCAAACACATTTCTAGCACATATTTTTGGTTCATTCTTTTAATTACCCATCCCAGCATTCTAAAAGAATTAAGGATGACATCAATGTAGATTATTTACCTTAATCTCCCAAGTTTCCTCTTTTTACTTCTCTTCTTTCTCTTCTCCTTTTCTCTTGATTCAAAATCGGCCAAGGGAAGCAATACCATTGCCAACACTCTAGACCAACATTTAATAAGGAAATGGGACTAAGTAAAGTCACTTAGACTCATTAATTAATCTAGAACAAGGGAAGGTACTTAAAGCACTAAAATTAGGGCATTACCTTTGAAGCTCTAGAATAGGTTTTTGGTCATGAATCAAGAAGGAGTTCCAACCACCATTTTGCGGCTTTAACAAATTCTCCAGCAAAGAAAGGAACAAGACACCATAAGAGGCCAAAATCGGCTAGGTAAGAAATGGGGAAAACAAGGAGTTTTTGAGATTTTTCTTACCTTACAACAAAGACGAGACAATCTAGCTCCAGAAAATGTGATTTATTCTCCAAATGGAGCTATACCCATGGAGGTGGACTTCAAGCTTTTAAGATTTTTAAAGGACCAAAAGATAGCCCTCAACTCAACTAAGAAGAATATGTGATTTGTTTTTGATTTGGAGTCTTGTAGAGGCTTGGGCAAGCAAAATAAGAGGGGAAAGCCATGGGAGAAAGCTTGGAAATCATTCTAGGAGGGAGAAGAAGAAAGAAACTGGCTGGGAGAGGGGTAAGAGGATGGCTGGGAAGAAAAGAAATGAGAGGAGAGAGAGAAAGTAAGGTATTTGTCTACTTTTCCCCTTTTCTACTTTATTACTTTTTCTCTTCTCACCTAAGGGACTCATTTAGCTAAAAAAAACTGCTGAGTCATACTACCAAAAACCGGCCCCCTCTAAATAATTGGGCAGCGGCGTTTTCGTCTTTTCACAAGAAATGCTCGTAAATTTCCTGGTTTGGCACTATTCATCAATCGGGCCCGTTTTCCAGATTTTTCTCGTTTTGTTAATTTTAATGGTTCTTAGACCTTCATTGGTGTTTAATTAAAGTTATATGATCAAATATAATTTTTACAAGTCCATTAAACCACTTAAAGTCACATTTTTGGGTTTTCTCGAAAAACGTGCTTTAGGACTTCATTTGTGTTTTTATCCACTATACGGATTTGTTTTCTTCGAGAATTGTTCCCTCACGTTCTTAGGGTATAACTAAGTCTTAGGAATCCATCTAGGACCCTAGTCAAGGTCATATACCTCCTATAGTTGTTTAACGCACATTTTTATGTTTTGTGCTTTTTAATCGTTTTCTTCTTTCTTTTGGTTTTATTTTCTTCACCAATGTTCTTCGGCATCATTATGCCTCTAAATATCATATTAGAATAATTTAATCACCATATTTAAGTCCGGGGTATTTAATTAAATCAAGCCTAAATCAAAGAGAAGAAGAAGACACTATCAAGGGGTGCAACCGGCCATGGAAGGGAAGAAGGAAAAACTAGAAATAAAGAGTTTTTTGGTATTTCTTACCTTAAACCAACAATGGATATGGTTTAGCTTAAGAAAATCTGGATTCCTCTTCAAATGGAGCTCCACCCATGGAGGTCAACTTCAAGCTTTGGAGAAACCAAGAGGTGGAGAAGAATGCCCTTGACTAGACTAAGAAGAATATCTACTTTGTTTTTTATTTGGAGCTCTGTAGTGGCTTGGGCAAGCAAAAGAAACTCATGAAGCCATGGAAGCTCCAGCTTTAACATGGGGAAGATGAAGAGAATGGAGGAACTGGCTGGGAGAAGAAAGAGAGGAGAGAGAAGGCTCCAATTGTTTTGTAAAGTTAAATGAAGAGTAAAGTAACATATGTTACTTTTGTACCCACGTAGGCAAGCCAATTTGGCCAGGAAGGGAATGAGTCTGTGGCTGAGAGGGGAGGAAAATTGGAAGGGTTAAGGAGTGAGCGGGAGAGTAGGTAAGTTGTTTATTTACTTATTGTTAAAGTGGAACCAAGTACATGTTACTTTTTACACACTCTCTCTCTTTCTCTTTCTCATGTTTTAATGCTATTTTGTTGGAAGAGATATCTTATCTCCAGCAAGGGGGCCGATTTTGAGGCCATTTTGGGGTCTTCATTTTCCCATTGACCAATGTTAAGTCAACATAAGTCCGTAAAAGCTTAAATTGTTACTATTCATCATTGAGTCACATGAAATTTTGATTTTTCTTAAATATTTGAAATTAGGCTCTCTAATATGGTCCATTATGATCCTATAATCCATTAGAGTATATTTAAGCCTTGAAACCCATTCAAATTCTCTTTACGAGACAATTTTCACAAAAATGTGCTCTAAGGAGCTTTAAAGCACATTTTGTGTTTTAGCTACTTTTAAAAGTTGGTTTTCTTTGGGAATTGTTTTATCTTGTTCCCACCATTAATATTAGATGTAGGAATCACTTTTAGGCCATATTTAAGGTCACCTAAACTCCAAGGGTCCTTTAAGCACGTTTTTACGTTTTATGCCTTTTAAGCGTTTTTCTCTTTCTTTCGGTTTTACTTTCTTCACCAATGTTCTTTCGGAATCATTGGGCCTCTAAATATCATATAAGAAAAATAAATCACCATATTTTAGTCAGGGGTATTTCAATTTTATTTGTAATAAAAATAACAATTACAAACAGAGGCACAATTATAAAATATAAATACATGCAAAACATAACAAAAAATTGTTGATGTGTGTGGTTAGCTATCAAATGCAATTGTCAAAATAAAATAGAGGATATGACACTGAAATTGATGGCAGCTGTTAGATCAAGGTTTGGATGCACCATTTAAAAAAAGTAGAGGAATAATGACAACAATGGTACTGAAATAGATACAAAACGTTATTTCAAACGCTACAATTAGACCAATTAAAATCGATCCTATATTCTTTATTTTGTTTAATATTTTTTTGTAACATTTACTGTCTGGTTAGTTGAAAAGATGATTCCATACTATTTTTTTAAGTTCAATCCTAAATTATATAATCTATGTGGGAAGCATGTTGAACATGTAACTTATTACCATAGATGAAGAATAGTTCAACAACTCGGTTATCTCGTTTTTGTTTTTATTCAGTACTATGTATGTAGAGCTGTCAAAATTTGACCTAACCCAAAAACCTATCCGTTTTATCCGAACCCGAAACCGACCGAAACCCGAAAATATTTAAATATACTAAACCTGGAACCTGATTGGGTAAAACCCAAAATGACCCGAACCTGAAATGACCCGAAATGTTTATGACCCGAAACCAACCCGAACCCGAAATGAACCAAAATAATAGTAATAAAAATTTATCCAAACTCTAATAACATGAAATTGAAACGATGTACCCAATCTTGCTTACTTCAATCCTCCATACTATCCTATATGTTACCTGGTTACGATCGTGAATGTAGTGAGAAAGAGAGAGTTTGCAAAAGTCTAGCTTAAGTCTGATTGTTACGCGTATTATCCTTTATTTCATGAGGGTACTCCCCTATTTATAGTGTTTTTACATTCATCCCTAGGCTGCCAGCCTATCTTTTCGTGTATATAAATACAATTTCTACCTTTATTTACCGGTCCAAGATGACCGGACATTTATACCCTTTCCTAGTGGCTTTGACTGGTCACAGGCGACCGACCGCTTTACATTTTACCTAGCCTGGTCCGTCCGGTCACAGACCACCGGACAAGCGAACGCTTTATACCTACTTTTAGCCCTATTTCATCTGGCCACGGATGACCGGACATTTCCTTTGCCCTTTTTGCCCGGTTCCATTTCTTCCCTTCTCATCAGTCCTACAAGTTCTACCTTTTTGAATCTTTGATGAAGAAAGTAGAACTTTTCACGTTTTGGAAGTTTTTAGTAAAAAATTTGCGGTCGCATTTATCTTTTTGAGGTTTTTTATGTTCTTACTCGCTTTTCTTTTTGTCTCTTCTCATCTCTCTCAGTCCCACAAGTTCTTTTTCTTCAGGTCGAAGAGAAAGGACTTTGATAGTCCGTACTGAACTCGTGGTTCATGCCTTGCTCGCGCTGTCCCTTTGAATCTTCTCGCTTGTTCTCGAAGTGGAATACGCAGGGTTCCCCTTTTTTTTGGCCAGTGTCAGAGTTACTTAAGGAAGCGTGCAACTCCCCCTGTTTTTGCAAAAAAAGTAGCTTTTTGTTTGCATATATGTATTTTTATTAAATTTTCGAGCGGGAATAACCCCTCTTAAAACCCCGAATTTCGGACTCTTTCTCTTTCTTCTTCCGTTCCTTTGCTTTCACTATTCCTCTTCTCATCTCTGTTTTGTGCTCTCTGTTATTTCCTTCATCACCCCTGCTTTACTTGTCGATTTCCTCCAATGTCTTCCTCTGGTGCAAAGAAAAGCAAGGCCGCCGCGAGTGTCTTGCCGGCCGCTGAAGTAATTCAAGGTACTTCTTCTTCTAGCGGCTTTTGACCCACTTATTTACAGTCTTCGAAACCCTTTTTGGTCAATCGCGAGCCTTCTCCTTCTTCTTTGGATTTTTCTTCGCTTTCTAACTGCCTCCGAAATGTCGAAGTCCCACCGGGTACCCGCATTTATCTTCCTTCTTCTAATTCCCACCCCCATGACGATTTTGGTCTTGGGTATGTAGTATACGCCGATTTCTTTTCTCGGGGTCTGACCGTTCCCCCACATCCATTTGTTTTGGGATTCCTAATTCGACGTTGTTGCTTGCTCGCCCACCTACACCCGAAAGCAGTTTCGTACCTCCATGCCTTCATCATTCTCTGTGAAGAGAACAAAATCCGGCCAGAGGCCACTGAGTTCGCCCAATGTTTCTCGATTAGGGTTGACCCTGATAGCTTAACCATCATGGCGAAGGCCGGATTTTCGCTTTTTGACTACAAGAAGGTGCATGGGTGGAATTCGCGGTGGTTTGTCATCGTTCCACCATCTGGTCGATACCTGGGAGTCCCGTACTGCTCTGAGATAAAAAAGGTCAGCTTGGCCGTCCTTCTACTCCTCCTACTGAATTGGCCATCTCGAGAGTTCTGAAGGCGCAGGCCCGCAAGCAATTGATGGTCGAGAAATTCTTCACCAATGCGCGTTTATCCTTACTGAAAAATTACTATAATAAGTGTTAGTGGTGCAAATGTTTATTTTATTCCAGCCGTAGTCTTTCCTTACTGTTCGTGCGTGTTTTGGCAGATTTCTTCCGGAAGGGGGACAAGATTGGCCCTTTTAACAGCTAGAATTTTGTCAACTTCAAGACCGGATATGAAAAGGTTGATTACTATGCCTCAGTGGATACGGCTTCTGATGCGGTCGAGAAGCTTTTGGGAGATACATCCTCCTCCAAAAAGCGGCATAGACATGGTGAGGAGGACGACCAGTCTAGACGACAAAAGAAGAAGAAGAGCGTTGAGTCCCCTGATCAACTAAACGTTGGATTGTCAGGTACCTGGTGGGTGAGTCCAGAGTCTGGGCTCCGTGTCTTTCTTCCTCTCACCCCTGGTTCGGGTCTGGACCTTAGTTCTCGTCTAGAGCGGGAGTCTGGTCACCCGACCCCGATTTGTGCTCTGTTCCCTAATTTGTTGGGCTACTTTTTCTCAGATCTTGCCCAGGGCAATACCTTAGAGGACGCGGGCCTTCGTGCCAATTCCCCGGCTAAAGAAGGTTTTTCATTAATGATCCTCCCTTCTCTGTGTTCCTTTTTTCCTCTTTTTTTTTTTAAAACAATGTTTCCTCGTACCAGGCTCTATAGGTGCTCCGATAGACATACCTGATAATGAAGTTGTGTCTGGTTTTTCTCCTGTTGCTGCCACAGCTCCAGCTTCTGGTGTACAGAAAGTTCAAAAGAAAACTATGTCAAAGTCAAACGTTCCCTTACCAGAAACATCAGGAGAGGAGCAGACCTCTGGTTACCTTGAGGCTTCAACTTCATACGATATTGCCGACACCAGAAACGCAGTGCGGCAAAGAGTGATGGAATACCGATCAGTGTCTGAGAACCTTGAACTCCGTAGCAAACAATGGGAGGATATCATTGCTTCCCCTCCTTCTCCTCCTCCCCCTGTTCAGGAGTCTTTTATTGGTTCCTCTCAAAAGGAAGGATAGTTTTACCACCGCGGCCAACCTTTACCCCTGATCTCTTGCGAGTCTACGAAGTACTCTGCTGCTTGGAAGGAAGCAATAAGGAGATCTGGTCATCCGGATGGATTCTTCGCTCCTCCAACAATTACTACTGCAGTCAAGGATAAGTTGCGGATAGGAGATGGGGGAGCAGACGCCATTATGCGGCACTCTCTTCCCATTAAAGAAGTGTTTGACTTTATGTGGCAAGGCATCTTTCGGGTTGATACACCTCTCTTCCTTTTAATAAGTTTTATCTACACTCCTTATTTTTGTTTCTCAATACTTAACTTCTGGTGAATTACGTTGTTTTTGTTTTTTTAGGTGATGTCTATGGCTCAAAGTGTTGAGGTCCACACGAGTAACCTTCAGTCCAAGCTTCGGTATGAGGAGAGCCACGCTAATAACGCCCAAAGGAGCTAAGGCAGACCCACTCTACCCATGATGCCTACATTGATCATGTTCACTATGAGATTGACCTTAAAGTGAAGGAGAAGACCGAAGCGCTAAACAAGGAATTGCGGTTGTCCCGACAAGAATGCATCTGCCAACGTGATGAGTATGAGCTGCAATTAAAAAATCTACGAAGGAGAATCTTTCCATTAAGAGTCGGAATCTCCAGACTGATGCCACTTTGAAAGAGTTACGAAATCGCCTTGTTACTGAAAAAGATGAGCGGACGCGGGCTTTTTCTGATTTAGAAGTTTTGCTAAAGCAGGTGCAAGCTGCTCATCAAAGAGAGGTGACTTCTCTTCTTACCGATAAGTCTTTTCTTTCTGAGGCAAAAAGCACTTTTGAGAAGGAGGTTGGAGTCCTTGAGCTGGAGAACCAAGCCCTTACTCGCGAAAACAGAGCCTTGGTAGAAGATAAAGCTAAGCTGGCCGCTTTGGAGGAGCAAACAAGAGCCTCCTTTGAACAGGAGAGACAATCTTTACTTCAGGATTGTTCTACATTAGAGAGGAGAAAAAGGTTCTCTTTCAAGAGAAAACCACCTTTGGAAATGAGAAGGCCGGGTTGGAAGAGAAGGTGAAAAATCTGGAGGCTGCCATATCTCGTCTTCAATATGAGAATGCCGAACTATCAAATAAGGGTGAGCTATAAATTCGGCATTTTGATATTTCTTTTTCCCTCTTTTGTTCCTAATTTTGGCTGTACCCTGGTCAGGACCAAGCTTTGATAATCTTTTGAAGCATATCCGGAAACTAAGTGGCCGAGTTGACAACCTTAATGAGGAGCTTTCTTCAGCTAATACACATCGTGACCGGTATCGGGCTCAAGTCTTGACTCTCGAAACCCAAGTGGCCAAACTTATGTCGTTTTCACGACAAAGTCAGGAGGAACTACAAAAGCAAGGCACTGTTATTGCTCACCTTAAGGAATATTTTGCCTCCCAATGCCACAGGATAACTAATGTCTGTCGCTAGGCCATCTCAAGGTACTTCCTAGAGAAAGGAGAGGTTTTGGACGATGATTGTACGGTGAATTAGAGTTCAACGCAGTTGCCTAGTAGTCTAATTTTTTTGAAGAACTCGAGAGGTTTGGCCGTCTTCAAGGCGAGACATGTTTTGGTCCTGGTCAAGCTTCCTTTCTTCCACCCGAAAGTGATGCTCAACAATCCGTTAGGGGAGTCCAGCATGCCACAAGGAAATCTAAATCCACAGAAAGTGTCTCCAACAGTGCTTATAAGTTAGCCACAAGAAAATAGAATGTTGTGTAGGATTTTGATTATGACTTTGACAAGTGATTTTGTAAATTCCAGACTTTTGTAATGGTTACCCCTTTGTAAATGAATTTATCCCGCTTGGGAAGTATCTAATCTTAATTACTTATCTTTCTCACTAGCTTCTTGCCGGAGCGACCCGTCTTTTATTGTGCCTATGTTTTTAATCCTTTTTTTATATTTCCCGATACATACCGAGACGTTCAGGGAAATTAGTTGCTGCTTTTTACTGGCGCACATTTCCCTGAGTGTTATTTTTGGGTGCAATGATTCGTTGCTTGTTAACCGGTTGTTACGATTTTAGTTTTGTTAGTCGGATGTTACTTTCAAGGCATGACAGCCTGCGGCTCGTTGGCCGGGTCTTACTTTCAAGGCATGATAGCCTACGGCTCGTTGGCCGGGTCTTACTTTCAAGGCATGATAGCCTGTGGCTCGTTGGCCGGGTCTTACTTTCAAGGCATGATAGCCTGCGGCTCATTGGTCGGTTCTTACTTTCAAGGCATGATAGCCTGCGGCTCGTTGGTCGGGTCTTACTTTCAAGGCATGATAGCCTGCGGCTTGTTGGTCGGGTCTTACTTTCAAGGCATGATAGCCTACGGCTCGTTGGTCGGGTCTTACTTTCAAGACATGATAGCCTGCGGCTCATTGGCCAGGTCTTACTTTCAAGGCATGATAGCCTGCGGCTCGTTGGTCGGGTCTTACTTTCAAGGCATGATAGCCTACGGCTCGTTGGCCAGGTCTTACTTTCAAGGCATGATAGCAAGTGGCTCGTTAGCCGGTTCTTACATTTTAATTCCAAAAAATAATACCCCTTTTTCTTGAAGAACCTGAGATTTTTATACATAGAATTTTTTTAGACATTCAGCATGCCAAGAATGTGGTAACTCGCACCCTAACGATATGAGGCTCGTTCGGTTCTTTGATGTATGATGTATGGCCCTTCCCGTTTGGACTTCAGTTTCTTAGGCTGTTTGACTTCGCGAAGGACCAACTCTCCTGGGGAAAAACTTCGCTCTCTTATTCTTCGGTTGAAATATTGCTCCACCTTGGATTTATCTTTCGCCATTCTTATTTCTGTGGCGGTTCTAGCTTCTTTGAGGAGATCAAGATGATCCTGTATCCCTTGATTATTGAATTTTTCATCATATGATTCCCACCGGATTGATGGTACCGCGATTTCTTCCAGAATGACAGCTTCCAGTCCATATGTTAACCTATAGGGTGTTTCTCCTCTTTCTGTTGTCCTGTACGACCAGAGGACTTGGGGCAGTTATTCTGCCCACTTCTATTTTTTCCCATCAAGCTTTTTCCTTATCTCCTTAACTATTTGACCATTCACATTTTCAACCTGTCCATTTGCCTGGGGGTTTGCTATCGACACAAACCTTAAGTCAATCTTCCATTGTTCACAGAACGTTCGAAAGCTATCACAATTGAATTGTGCTCCGTTGTCTGCTATTATTATCTTTGGTATGCCAAACCTGCATACCACGTATTTCCAAATGAATTCCTACGACCTCTTGGCTGTGATAGACATAGTGGACATTGCTTCTACCCATTTTGTAAAATAGTTAATGGCAACATACATAAACTTGAACCTTCCAGGTGATGCTTCCAGAAATGGTCCGACAATGTCTAATCCCCACATGACAAAAGGAATCGGATAAAGAATAGCCTTTTGCTCTGCCGGGGGATTATTTATTTTGTTTCCGTGCTCCTGGCATTTGATACACTTTTGTATGTACTCTTTGCAATGTTCCCTCATTTTTGGCCAAAAATACCCCAGCCTCAAGATTTTGTGGACTGTGGTTCTTTCTCCTTGATGGTTTCCACAGAGTCCATCATATACTTCTTTCAAGAGTTCAGCTCCTTCGACCGCGGTAGCGCTGGTCTAGCGAAAGACCGTCTATATAGCTGATTATCTTCGATGAAAAAAGATGCGGCCATTCTTTTTGTTATTCTGGCTTCTTTCTCCCCTACTGGCAACTTTCCTTGGCGTATGTACTCTATGATTGGGGTCATCCAAGACTCTGTTGATGTACTTGGTTCCACAACAAACATTTGGGCTTCATCTATGCTTGACGCAGTTTTTATTTCCAGCCAAATTTTACTGGGTACTCTTTCGGCCATGCTTGCTAATTTTGCCAAAGCGTCCGCCTCGACATTCTCTTTCGAGGAAGGTGCTTTAGCTCTCATCTTAGGAAGTTCACTTTTAGCTCTTGGACCCTGAGTAAATACTTCCAGAGTTTTTCTTCTTTGACTTCATAGACATTGTCATTTTGCCTTGCTACCAACATAGAATCCGGCTACACCTCTAACTCTACGAGAGGTAAAGATTAGTAAGTTTTTATCATAATTAATTATGGCAAGATTTTATAAGAAGAAAAATAAAGGATATCTCCTAGGGAACCTGCTGCCCCTAATGCGGTAGCAACCTCCAAACCCTGAATGAGAGCTTCGTATTCAGCCTCGTTATTGGTACAAAAGTCCAGCCGGAAAGCATAGTTTAAATTTTGTCCATCCGGCGCTTGTACCACAATTCCGGCACCTGCCCCAGTTTTACATCGGGCACCATCAACTAAAATGATGTAGGGATTCTGGGGCTTCCTCTCTTCTTGCGCAAAGCTTTCCTCTATTATGAAGTTCGCCAAAGCTTGAGCTTTTATCACTGTCCTAGGTAAGAAGTGGATTTCATACTATGTCAGTTCGACTGTCCAGCTCACCATCCGGCTGGAAGCATTTGGGTTGTTTGCTATTTGCTTGAGCGGCCAATTGGTCCTAACAAAGATTCGATGTGACTGGAAATAAGGCCATAATTTTGTTGATGCTACCACCAAGGCGAACATAATTTTTTCAATGTTCGTATACCGTCCTTCCGTTGGATTTAAAATTTTGCCAGTATAATAGACCGGAATTTCCCTTTTTTCCTCCATGATCAAAACAGCCACAACCGCCCAATCTGTTGTAGATAAGTAAAGGTAGAGATCTTGGCCAGGGGCAGGTACACCTAACTTAGGTAGATCTAGGAGCATTTCCTTGATCTTTTCAAATGCCTCCATACATTCTTGTCCCCGTTGAAATTTGTTATTCTTTATCAGGACGTTGAAGAATGGAATTGATTTCTCTTGCAGTTTGGAGCAAAATTTACTTAGAGTCGTGAGTCTCCTATTTAGTGCTTGAACATCCTTGATATTTTTTGGCGGGGAGAGGTTGAGGATCACCTAACTTTTCTCCGGGTCAACCTCGATTCCTCGTTGTCCAACAATGAAGCCAATTTTGTTACACCGAACACACACTTCTCAGGATTCAGCTTGATTTGGTACCTATCCAAAGTGTTGAATGTTTCCTCCAAATCTTTCATGTGTTGCTCTTTTGACGAGCTTTTTACAACTATATGATCGACATATGCTTCTACATTTCGAGCAAGTTGTTGACTAAACATTTTATCAATCATTCGTTGAAAAGTAGCTCCCGTATTTTTTAGGCCGAAAGGCATTACTTTATAGTAGAATGTTCCAGCCGAAGTAATAAAAGATGTTTTCTCTGAATCTCTTTCATTCATTTTAATCTGATTATATCCAGAGAATGCATCCTAAAAACTTAATACTAAACTCTGGGTAGTTGAAACTACCAATCTGTCTATTGATGGTAGTGGATAAAAATCTTTAGGACATGCTTTATTTAAGTCTGTGTAATCTACACACATCCTCCATTTCCCACTCGATTTTTTTACCATGACAGCATTAGCCAACCACCATGGGTAAGCCACCTTCTGATGAATCCAGCCCTGAGGAGCTTTTGGACTTCGGCTCGAGCTGCCAAATCCCTCTCCTGACCTATCACTCTTTTTCTTTGCCTGGTCGCCGGATGCTTTGGATCCACACGGAGTTCATGCCGGATAACGCCTGGGTCTATCCCAGGCATTTCGTTTGTGCTCCAAGCGAACGTTGCCCTTCTTTTTTCCAGGAACCTCATTAAGTGAGTCTGCTATCCACTGTCAATCGCAGTTCCTATTTTAAAAAAACTTAGAAGGGTCAGATTTTAAGTGTACCTCTCTTGGGGAGTCCTGAGTTGCTTTGTGCCCTTCTATTTCTTGACTTAGCTTTGGGGGAAGCGGTAATTTTCCTTTGAACTCTTTTTCTGATCCCACTGTCTTGACTACTTCTTCTTTGGGTAGACTCTCCATTATACAGACCTCACACACCCGAGCCATTTTCTGACTTCCCCTTATAGTAACCAATTTTCCGTTCTTTGTCAAATACTTCAATTTTAAGTGATGGTTGCTACATATGGCTTTAAAGGCATTGATTCCGGGTCTTCCGAGGTACATATTATATCCAGAGAGGCCTGGCACAATGAATGTCGTGAGTCTTTCTGTCCTTCTTTCGTCTCTCTGACCCAAAGTCATTGTAAAATCTATACTGACAGAAGATGTAGAAATTCCTCCCACAAACCCTTCTAAAACCGTTGAATATGGTTTGATCTTGTCCTCTGGTACCTCCAGCTTTTTAACCGCTTCTGCCGATATGACATTAGCTCCGGCCCCACTATCAACCAAAATTCCTTCCATCATTCGATCATTCACTTGTGCTCGAATGACAAGTGGGTCATTGTGAGGGTATAGTACTCCATCCTCGTCTTTGTCAGAGATGAAATCTAGGGGATGCTTTCTTTTTTGGCAACCTTCTTCTCTAGGAGCTCCTGATGTACTTCATGAATGTGTCTCTTCATTTCATTAGGAGTTAAAGGTCCTACCTCCGAAAAAAGCCCTGTGAATTTTCTTAGGAAAGGTTTTGTCAGCCCATTTTTTCTTTAACAGAAAGGAATCTATTGTACTTAAGAGATACAATATGAAAATTCTATTTACCCCTTTTTATTTCTTAACATGATAATTGGTAAAATTTATCCTTACTTCTTCTTGTTTGAAAGGCAATACATGATTAAGTTTCATTTTTATGGTGCCTATCTTTGAAGAAAAGGCTTTACTTCCCTCTTTACAGACCTGTTATCATACCAACTGTTTTGCTATGGTCAAGCTTGGGGTGGGCCTCCTCTTCCTGTCGGCTTCAGGAGGCATACTAGTTGTTGCTCTAGGAGGAATGTTGATTATTGTACTGTTTCTGTGATCCGGCTTGATGTTTTCCCTTCTTCTTATTCTCTTTAATGATTCTGAGCTCCTTGGCTAAGGTAGCGTAGTTCACCGTTCGATGACTCCGATTTCCATGATATTCACAGAATGCCACTAGGATCTCTCCTTGCGGTGGTTTTCTAGGATGGGGGAGGTATCCTTCCTTTACTGCGACCGTATATCCCCGGATCGATGTAGATGGTGGGCCTTGTACTTTGATGCTGCGATCCTTGAGAAGAAGATCCGGCTGGCGTTTTGAAGTATGGCTGTACCTCGATCCTCCTCCTGACGAGCCTCCGACACCTCCACCTTGACCTCCCTTCTTTTCTGATGCGGTTGTACCCTTAAAGCTATCTGTCAGCTCTTTAGCTTTGTTTTCAGCTATCTCGGATTTCAGATAATGTGAATCATCTCAGCCAATTCTCCATGAGTCTTTGGTGCCTTGGTCACAATTTTTCCAGCGAGTCGGGGCTGCGCCAGGCCATTGCCGAAAGCTTTGATTAGAATTTTCTCATCAATGTCATCAATCTCTGCTACCTTTTTGTGGAAGCACTCACTATATTCTTTCACAGTCTCTCTCTTTCGTTGCCTCAAATCCATCAATTCTATCGTCTCTTTTTTACCTTCTTACTCGCAGCGAAATATTGCTGAAATTTTCAGTTAGCTACTTGAAACTGGTGATAGATTGTGGTGGCCTTGTAGAGATCCATCCTATTGCTCTTTTTGAAAGTGTCCCTGGAAATAAATTGTAGAGAGTGAGAGAACTAATCCCTTGAGTGTTCATAGCAAACATGAATATTTTGACATGTTGAGCAGGGTCCCCTGTTCCATCGTACTTCTCGACCGCCGGAGCAACAAAGTGAGGTGGGAGCTTTGCTCTCCTTATCCTTTCCGAGAATGGATAAAGACTCATGTTAATTAGGTCATCTTCTTCTGTTTCTTCCTCTACAATGATTGGAGTATCCTTCCGGTCTTTACTCTTTTCGCCATTTTATGGATTAAATTTAGGATTATTGTAACACCCCAACCCGAAATCTAATAATCTGAACGACGATCGCTCCCAAATAAACTTAAACTGCAGCGGAATAAATTACAATAACCGGGCGGTATTACAATGTCGTTAGCCACCCTTGTGACTAACAAGGCCAACTCCAAATACAAATCTCAAAAGTCACGGTCCGAATACGAATACAATCCGAGATACTAGGAATCAAACTCAAAGGTACAATAATTAAGTGAAACAAATAGCTAGTAATCAACTCCCATAGCTTGATCTACCCCACCTACACTCGGTGTGGTAAACTCTGCAACTTCAGGTACCTGAAAAATGGGGGTGCCCCCAAAGGGGCTCAGCAAACAATGCTGGTATGGAAAACATGCAGCCCATCGGCTACTGGGCCACACCAACTACTTTGTCGAATACATGCAGTTCATTTTTGTAAAGCTGTAAACAAGCATAACATGATAATACAAGTATCCATACAAGGACAGCAACGTCACATAGAACAAGACTTTAGAAGGTCAAGTTAGATGAACTGTAATCATTTGATAATAGTCGGGTCCACACGATGGGACTGACAGGTGTATAAGAGTATGTCAATATAGTGAAGGTATAGTGACCTCGTTAAAAGAAAGGTGGGTAATGAGTCCCTCAGAAGATAACGTAGTTAACTCCTGTACTTAAAAGAGGTGGGAATTGAACCCTCGAGAGGAATGAAGTCTTCCTCCCCACTTGAACTGTTCTGGTACACAGCCGGTGAGTGACATAGTGCACCCAAAACTCTCGTCGTGACGTAAAGTGAATAGGAGACGACCTAAGACAGGTACAACTCCCGTAGCATGCATGGCCAGATCCAACTGGGCTCCTCGTTCTCGTAGTATAGAATTGTTAGGTGTCACACAAGGTCGTTAATCAAGAACACAATGTGTATTGTCGATTATCATGTTTAAGATAACGACGTCTGTTATAAAGTGAAGTTAGTGAGAAGCTTGAGTACAAGTTCTCGGTATAGTAAACACAGGTATTTAATCCACTGGTAATGTAGTGTTGTATGCGTGGGACATACACGTTGTAGTTAGTATCATTCACGCATATAAAATAACAAACAGTGCACAAGTGTAATACAACATTTTACATTAATTATCTTGGTCGTTATTTCAAACAACAGATAGCACACAAGCCGGTGTAATCTGGTAGCAAACAGGTTGCAAGAATCCTATACCGTTCACCGTAGATTGCAGTTGAATATATCCTGGTCGACGTCTGATCAAGTATTGTCCTATATTAGGATTAACTGAGAGGGTTAATTTATGTTACCCTTGTATAATAATTTTATCGGATTATTCAACAATTTCGTATTTGTTATTTCATGTGAGGTTTATTTCTTCATACTTAGATAGTTTCTTTAACCTCTTAACCTTATTGATAATTAAGGTGCTTATATATATTATAGTTTATATAGTCTTAATGAATGACTTACATTGTATGGTAATTTCTTTTGATTACCTTATGATTTAATGTATAACTTATTTTGTTATTCCTCCTTGATTTATTTATAAATCCTTTAATGTACATATGTGTATTTATTTATTCATGTATTATTTATGTTACTTGTTTTTAATTGTCTAGATGACAAAACAACTTTATAATTTCTCAACTATATTTATATGCCATACAGGGACATAGTATTCTTATAATTTTTATTATTCCCCTTTTTACCATAAATAATATTTGTTGGTTACCTTTAAATTCCTTATAACTATATAAACTATAGTTTAAATTCCATAATTCCTTCAATCAAAATTCTTTTTCTAATTCCTCCAAATATCCGCATAGGACCTATATTTATTTAAATCTAAATTATTACCCTTATATTTTAGTTATTTACAAAACAACCTCATTAATTCATAAACTTAACATTTACATTCTAATCTCATTATATTATATAGTTTTATTTCCTTATTTAATTATGTCACAAAACCACCATTAATATTTTGGTATATAACTTTTGAATATTATAACTTTCGAAAACAACAGCTTAGCCCCTCAAACTTTCGGCTTTAACATATTCTTTTCCATTATTACAATTTAACCTCAAAATCTTATAACCTTTACATAATGTCTTATAAACTATAGTTTTAATTTTAATTCTCCTTAATTGCCGAATATATATATATTTTCTTAAATTACCAACCTAACCCCAAACAATTCGGCTTTGACATATAACTTTCCTTTATTTACATTTTCACCCCAAAACTTTATAATAGTTACTTAATAACTTATAAACTATAGTTTAAATATTTAATTCCTCCAAATTCGGAAGTATACTTATAATTCTTCTAATTATGGGTTCGCCCCATATTAAACTCCAAACTTTCATAATAACTTTTATAAATTACATAATAGCCCAAAACTTTATAAATTGTTATTTTAACACTTGTTTAAATTATCTAAAATTCATAAACTTAATTCCTAACCTTATATTATACCATAATTACTCCAAAGATACCCTTAACTCTCGGCTTTCATCATATATACACCAAACTTGGTAAAATTTACAATTTAGCCACATAACTTAATTAATTAGCCATTTAAGCACTAATAAAATATTTTTACTCTCCAAACTTTATAATATAAGTTTATATACATAAGTAACTCATTAAAACCTATTCTTCACCAAGGTCATTCGGACATAATTTATAAGTTACCATATAGTATATAAAAGTAGATTTATATGTGCCAAAATAATTATACATAAATTCATATGAGTCATATAGCTCATGTAAAAATTATTTTAATGTCTTATATTGATTCTTAGCTCAAAATAGAACTTATTTGTCCTAGACAATTCGGCATGAACTAAGGTGTAACCTAGGTAACTTTTATGACATTAAAATGTGTCTTAAGGTAAATATTTTGTATATATGCTATAGATTATATTTTTGGTATATTTTACCATATGGTTTCGGTTTTAGATACCCAAGAAGGTGTACATAATTTTTGTATAATTTTTAGAAGCTTAACCAAGCTTAAAACATAAAGATTGGCTTAGTAAACTTACTTCTTAATAAAGGATGGTTAAGGCTTGAACTCTTCTTGAATTCCCAAGCTTTCTCCAAAGGAAATTGATGCTCCACTTCGGTTCTTATGCAAGAGGTGAAGGAGTTTAGGAGTTAGATCTTTAACAAAGATCTTAAGTAGATTTGTAAGTAGTTTTTCAAGGATTTACCTTAAGCTTTTCTCCTTAGGATTTCGGCAAACTTAAGATGGATAAAGAACAAACTTTCCTTCATGAAAATGAAGAAGAAAAGAGTCTTAGAAGAAGTAGAATTCGGTTGCACTTAAAAATGTGCTTTAAGGATTTTCAAGCATGAAAAATACCTTAAGGTAACCTTGAGATGCTCCTTGGATTAATGTTGATTTAGACAACCTCCTTGGAGTATTAATTGATGTCAAACCCTTGTAGTTATGCTAGGAAGAGTTTTGCTTCAAGGCTTGTCAAGAAATGCTAGGAAATTACCTTAGAGATGAAGATAGAAGTTAAAACTCCAGTAATGGATTTAAGAGCTTCAAAGGAAGAAGATGAAGGAAGAAGAAAGGAGACTTACCAGCCGGTTGCAAGGAGTGAAAGAAGTGAGGTTGCAACCGTATAACTTGGCAAGAATGGAAAGAATTTGATTTGTTAATTTAATGTTAATTTGACTAGTCTTTCCATTAGTTTATTCCATAGGTTATTGGCTCAATAAATGACCATGTTCTATGCTTTCTTTCGGCCATGTTACAAGACAAGGCAAGGTGGGAAAAATTATGGATGCTAAATGACAAGGTAAGTTAGGTAAGGTTTGTTCTTTTGATTTTTCTCTGTCAATTGTCTTCTTCTCCTTCCTTGTATGCAGACGAATTCAAGGCCTAAATGGAGCCTCTCAATCGGCAGCCAAGAGGCATGGATAAGCATGGGCTGGTCACTTACATTTAACAAATCAAAAAGTAGAATCTAGATCTACTTTTTGCTTTAATTATTTTTGCTTTTGTCAAGCTAACATGGCCTTGTTTTCTGGCAGAATTTCGACAGCATGGAGGTCAAATGAGGCTTATATTCTTCTGTCATTAAGTATTATAGCACATGGGAAGGTGAGTCACCATGTCTTATGTCTTTTATAAGCTTTAAATGTACATTTTATACTAGTTTTTAGGTAGAAAATCGGCCCTTATAGAGCACCTTGTTTGATACTGACTTTAGTTTATTTAGAGGTTCAATTCATCCCCATTTAAGATTCATAATTCGTGGCATGTCAAAAACTACAAGGTAATTGCGTAAAACGCGTTTTAGTGACAGCCGAAGGTGCGTTTTTGTGCTCTAAGGATATTTTGGGAAATAAGTTGTATTTATGAGTTCCAAGTGTTTATAAACATTTATTATAGTAAATAATGATATATTAAGGTGTTACAGTGAGTTATATGGGGTTTTATCAACTCATGACATAATTCCCGAGCTATCGGGACACTCCCGTGGCAAAAAGGAGTGTTAAGAAATTCCCCCGAGCACTTTGTTGAATTTTGAGAAAATAGCTCGTGGGTTCTCTTTAGAATGATTATTAATGATGTTAGGAACTCTAAGAATGAATTTTATAGGAGTTCGTGCCGCCTCGGCACCTCTCCGGGCTTTTCGTGCTTTAAGGGGCGTGCGTGAGCACTCCCGAGCGTTTTACGTTTTTGACTGGATATAGCCTAGGGAATATGTTTGTATAGTCATATAATGAGGGTATGACCATTTGGTTTGAGTTTTAGAAGGTCATACAAGGTCATGCTTAATCGCATGTTTCTAAGGTGTTTTAGCGTTTATGGTGAAACATCTATTTTTACGTAACGTTTTCATGCATGTATCTGCATGCGTACGTGAAATGGTTTATATTTGGATTATTTTTCATTAAATAATGGTTTTATAATGTTAATTATATTTGAGGTATTTCAAGTATATTTAACTAAATAAAGTTATATATATATGTTATTTATGCTATATTATGTATTAAAGTATATTATTTGTTCAGTCTTATGTTTTTATATGTTTTTCTGTCCAAGGAAAGATTTTCTAGCCAAAAGACCATTGATGCCGGACTCGATGCCGGGTAACTTCTGTACGGCACAAGCGTAGAGTAGAAAAGAGGCTTTGCCGGACATGATGCCGGGTAGATTCCATCCGGCATGAGTGAAGAGTCACCACGGTTGACCAAACGATGGCAGTTATTGACCGTTGGTGATTTGCCTGGTGCCGGGTATGATGCCGGATATCTTCTGTCCGGCATATGCACCGTTTCGCCCAGATTTGACAGTTTCAACCGTTGAGCAGATGACACGTTTTCACATATGTTGGCTACTCCTGATTCGGCAGGACGCCCGACAACATACAAGATTGAGGCTTATAAATAGGCCGAGAGTCTGCATCAATGAAGACACTTCAACGCCCTTATACACCCCATTCACGTCTCTATTTCCGCCCCACTCCATTGTTGGTGTCCAAAGAAGATTCTGCAGATCCATCCTCGTGAAGAGAAGAAGAAGACCTTGTCGGGTTAAGGCTATGAATATCTCCTTCTCCCCTTTGTACTCTCTTCTTGTAATTGTGTGGATGGTGATGTGTAACGCCCCTACTTACAATAAATACAGCGGAATATAAAATCTCTACTGGCGTTTACAGACCATCGAGTTCCAAACACCCGGCACCAAACCTCACCAATTACAACTTAAAAATTACAAAAGCTACGGTCTAAACTCGAGAAAAACAATATAAACATAACTACTAGTAAAATAGAATAACTCTCCACAATCCCTAATTCCCATCCCAATCACTAGTGCTCTTCGTGGCCACCTGTATAAACAATTAATACCTGCAAGATGAAACCAAGCAGCCCACCCCGGGAGGGGTGAGTCAGTTCCCTGGAATGGAACTGGTACAATTCTCCAAAACAATCTTTAAAACATAACTCTTCAAAATAAACAGTAACTTGAAATTACACTCTTGAAAGTAAAGCAGGGAAACAAAGCACTTTAAAATCACCAAGCCAAAGACAACAAGTTAAGGATAAAGATAAATAATAGAAAAGTAAAGTTAGTGAAACAAAACCACCTCATGTGTTAGCGAACATCCATTGCCTTAGTTAAACCCAATTCCCGTTAGGAGTAGAAAGACTCAGATAGTCACAAAGGACTAGGAATAACAAGATAGATCCAAGATCCAATAACTCAAGAATGGAATAATACCAATTGGGAGAGATGGCCCCCACCGCCAGATACAAATGTCCGTATGGACGAGGGATATACAGCCCCCTGTTGTCAGATTAAAAATGTCCTGATGGACGAGGGATATACAACCCCCTGCTGTTAAATATCAATGCCCCTATGGGCGAGGGATATACAGCCCCCTACTGTTAAATATCAATGCCCCTATGGGCGAGGGATATACAGCCCCCTGTTGTTACCATTGAAGACGCGCGCACGTCGAAACCTCAAGAACCAGATCCAGAGTCAAAAGAAGAATTTACCAAAGTTGACCTTTTTCCAAATTCCCACCAGAACACCAACTACCCAGAGCAATACCAAAACACTCAGTCCTACAGAGTGCAGAAGCGTAAACCCTAAGCAGTCAATGTCTAATGGAACAACCAAATAGAAGGAACCAATACCCAAGTGAGTTTCACATTCAAGGCTCAGTTAGTCACCCAAGCTGAGTTAGTCACACAACCATTTCCTTTTAGAAATTCCTCTTGAACTCAGTTAGCGATTTTTGAAAACGTCTCACAAGTCAATCAGCAAAAGTATCGGAGTACGAGAAATCGTACCTGGTCAACGTTGTAGCAGTTCTAGTAAACTCGTGCAAACATTCAACAATTCTCTGAGGAACATTGAAGATAACTTACTATCAATAACCTGTACCCTAAGTAAAACTTAAATAAATTCCTCTCTCTTATTTCCAAATCTCAATTATCTTATAAGCCCTCGCTTAAAAGTTATGTATAACCTTTGACTTATTTTAGAAGGTTGTATAGCCCAAGGAATGTATTTTATTAACACCTGTTAATTGTTCCACTCCTATCCACTTTATTCATATTTAACCACAATCCTCACAATCAAGACTTTTGAGACCTTTATATCATAAATGTGTTTACATTATACAATTAAATCTAAGAATTCAATAATAATCTTAAGCTTAATACCTTTATTCTTAATTAGAATAAACATTATATTATGACCCATGATGGACTCATCTCAGAATACTATACTATTATCTCACAATGTAAAGATTTGTATTTAACAATATCTACTAGATACCCGTTATGATTAAGTCTTACCCTTAACTTAATTAAGATCTACATCTTGTATATTGTAATCGTAGTGTTGTAGACGCGTTTTATTATAACTTAACTGAACTGCTAACTCAATTATCTCATCTTTAGTTCAGAATGACTTTTAATTACAATCATCTAATAAACTTGTCATAAGATGTTAAATTGCTTCTCATCCTGAATAACTATACTATAGTTAACTTAGATTTAGCGAATTAATCTTACATTTAGTATTCACAAGGTATATTATATGTTTTATTATTACCTATACAATAAGGTGTTTAGTATAATCTTTTACGTATCCTTACTTACATTTAATTTCCTAAATGTTTTATTTTTACACACATTCTCTCTATAGACTATGCATAATCCTTTGTACTAAACTTCATTAAACTTAAGCCTTAAATACGTTTTAAATTGTTTTATAAAACCTAAGGTTTCAAAGGATTAACCTAATAAATTAATTACCTTTATTGTATTTAAGATGGAAAATATATCTACATAGAGTAGAATTTATCAGAGAATTAAATTCTGGTTCATAAGTGAAATTGTTAATTATTTAATAAGATAATCTATTATGAAAATTCTCATATTTTATATCCAAATAGCCTATCATTACTTCCCATTACCGTAAAGTATATCAATATAATATCTTATGTAACTTAGTTTTATCTAATAAAAGGTTCAAAGGTTTTAAGTATCAAATTCCCATTTATAAACCTTCCTATAAATTCCCACTACTAAATATCTCACTTAACTGTAAGCTCACATCCTGAATATTGGTAATAAATGTATTTTATATGGCTTATCTAATCCTAAGAAACTTAAGGATAATTATTTAGATAAATTTCCAAATCATTGTTTAATATAGATTATATCATAATCCTTTTAATGATTCTATCTTAAAACATTAAGTTATATTTCAATTCCATAAATGTTAAGAAATGATTAAATCCAGACTTACTAATCCACCTCACATTTAGATGTAAAAGTATTTACTTATTTTATTATGGTTTATATGTTAAGAACATCTAGATGTAAACGTATTACATTTGTTTATTATTAATTATAGAATAAGATCTATTTGTACAACATTTTATGTAGTCTAATCACAATTTTTCCTAAGTTTTAACTTATTAACTACTTAATCCCAATTTTAGATTTACCTTCTGGTCATTGACAAATAATACTATACATGTATTCTAGTATGGTTTATATATAAACCTTGGAAATTCAAAGGTAACTCTTTAAGCCTAATACATAACTATAATTTAATACCACCTCATATAATATTCTTCTATTAGTATTATGTAGAGGTTTAGTTTAACTTATTAATTCCTTCGTATTATATTTCCTATAAGGTATCTAATTTTATTTATGATTAATGTGTATATATTTATATATACTAGGATTTGTTCAAAACATTATTCATGTAGTTTTATTGTATTTACTTATTTACATTAACTTTTACACACACCTACATCCAAAATATGGTTAATAATATAAAGTATTTTCCTTAGTTTCAATTAAGTATATTAACTACCATATTATATAATTAATATAAATGTAGATTAATTTAGCTCCTTGATTTAACCTAAGTTACTATTTTATTTCTTTTACATATATGTGTAAATATACATATATATTCCTTAGTTTTAATTAAGAATATTAACTCCCATATAATATAATAAATAAAACGTAAAAATAATTATATTCCTTGATTTATATAAGTTTCCACTTAAATATGTATATACATATATGCAAATAATTTCACTTCTATTAAAAACTAGAGTAAATTACTCAGAACCCCCTTGAGGATTGGGCATATTACAGTTAACCCCCTTGTGTTTATCATAATTATTGGTAACCACCCTGAGGTTACAGTATCTCTGACTATGAGCCCCCAAGCTATAACTCCATTATCAAAACATTAACTACGTGCTGACCCATCAGCTTATTCACATTATTAATGACATGTTTGATAAAAAACACTGCTTAATTAGCATTCTTATTGTCCAAAAAACGTCAACCGTGCCTCGAAAATGCATCTGAATTGGGATGAGAGAGAGTTAGACGATGTGGATTAAGCACTTTTGTTGTTCAACATGTCATTAATAAAGTGATTAAGCTGATGGGTCAGCACGTAGTTAACGTTTTGATAATGGAGTCATAGTTCGGGAGCTCATAGTCAGAGATACCGTAACCTCAGGGTGGTTACCAATAATTATGATAAACACAAGGGGGTTAACTGTAATATGCCCAATCCTCAAGGGAGTTCCGAGTAATTTACCTAAACATTTATAAACTTACTGTTATAAAATGTTAATTTAGTGTTCCATATTTTCCCAGCTTAAAAAGTTTATTAACAAACCATACTTTAATTTTTGGTTACATTAAAAACCATATATTATAAGTTATTCTTATGAAAAACTCATAAACACAATTTTTAAAACCTTTTACCATTGCCCAAAAATTCCCAAACTTAATATACAGTAACTATAACATTTTGGACATATTATAAAATGTTTATTTCATAAAAATATCTTTTTAATTTAGCCAAATAATTCCAGAAAACCCATAACTTGCAAAAATCATAACTTATGTTTAAAAACTCCAAAACCATAATAATTTACATCAAAATAAACAAGATTAAATAAGGAATCTATGGTTAAAATTTCAAGTCAAAACACCTTCGGGAAGGTATTTAAATTAATTCAACAAGTTAGGGTTATTTACTGAAATTTATAAAAACCTAATCTGAAACATTTTAATCTCGGCCGTCCAAATCTTATAACTACGATCGGACGGCCCTAAATCTCCGAGTTCTTCAGCGCAGAGCTTAACCATGTCGAGTACTAAATCGACAATATCTCCCAATCTACAGAACGAAATCGAGTGATTCTTGTTTCTATGGCTTCGAAATTAAATTACGGTTCTAATGACACCGATTTCCCCAATTATAATGCAGTATTCCGAAAGATAGGTTCTGGGTTCTACTCGACTAGGGTTCTTGTTATGCCCGATTAGATTTTTACAAAATTGTCTCAATACAAGGCATAATTGATGAAATTGGCAGTTGGGTTAGGTCGATAATGCAAAATCGAGTTACAGAATAAGAGGAATTGAACGGAGACTTACCATGGAAGCACCGGTGACGGAAATCGTAATCGGTTTCTGGAAATAAAATTCGAACTCGAGCTGTTCGAGTAGCGAACTTTGGAGATCTATAAAATACGTTCTAGATTGAGTTAGGCCATGTTCTTGGGCTCATTAGAAAGAAGAAACATAGCTCTACACATTGATAGCAAGAACTCACTCTAACTCGCAATACACAGAAAGAAATCTAAGTCGAAAGTTACGAGTTTATACCTTACGTTTTCCGGAAAAATCAATGATTTTATGTGATGTCAAATCCGAAACTTTAGACACTTCTCTCTTCCAAACGGTTGGGAATTAGCTTTGGTCATCAACATGAAAGTTGTAGAGGGATTAGAGCTCTTCAAAACGAGCTAAAGAATATGAAATTTGGATGAGAAACGAAGAAGTTATGGCTAGACGAAGTTACCTGATTCGAAGGAAAAACTGGAAACTGCAGTTTTGGTTTTTGCAAGGTGGCTACTTTGATTTGATTTTCCGGTTGAATTAGGATGAGTTAGGGTTAGTGTGAGTTATGGTTGTTTAGAGGAAATGTAGGAGAAGACAACAAAGAAGACGGCATTGAAAAATATTGAGAGATGAGTGAGATATAGCCATCCAAAGTTAGGGCTAAACACAAAATTCCGTTATCGAAATTCAGGGAAACTGGAATAGCCTAAGTCCTGGCGCGTGTGAGCTGGACACGTGGCAGTCATTAAAATTTTGGCTCTAAACTTCAATCTATCATAACTTTGGCTAGGATGATCTGTTTTTGACGTTCTTTTTATCGATCTTCATGGTTTTCCATAACCTATTTATTGGTATAGGTTTCATGGCCTGGTTTGACCATTCTCAAAAAGTCAACTCTAGCAAGGCTTAATAAGCTTTAAGGTTTCTAGAATTTTATATTGACTTTTATGTTTCAAAACAATGTTCCAACACTTCCTAAAATCTTTATAATATAGTTGGAGTGTTTAGAAATTTTCCCAAGATTTATGGACTTATAAATCTTATTATTAAATTCATAATACTATATAATTATATATAACAATTAAATATTAAATTGTATTCCTTAGAGTTAAATAGGAGGAATCCCCTAAATTAATTTCCATACAATAATTTAATATTCATAATTCCTTATACTAATTTAATATTCATAATTCCATATAATAATTTAATACTTAATAGTATTATTAAAGGTTTAATAAAAGAAATCCCCTAAATTAATTTAAATTAATTTAGGGGTATTTCAGTATATCCCCCTTAAAAGAAACTTCGCCTCGAAGTTTAAAAATCAACTAATAGGCACTCTCACCGCTTCGGGTGTGCTGAGACAATAATAATTCCAATGAAATTCCATACCAATCCTATCCTTTATTTCCATCCATTTCCATAACAACATTCCACTCGAGATTACTCAAAATCAAAACGAACCAAGATATCCACTCGAGATTACTCAAAATCAAAACGAACCAAGATATACCAAGACATAGCATGATGAAAATCAACAGTCCCATACTGTGTCATAATGTAAAAACCAAGCACATACAAACACCTCCCGTTCTGCTAATAAGGCAACATGGCATAATCTGGATGAGGTGACGAATGAAGAGTATGCCAGTATATCCCCCTTAAAAGAGCTAAGGTACGCCCTCGTACCGCTACTAACGACACATTCAAAGAATTCAACACCTTATTAACCAGCTTTGTTGTAAATTTTATTGCACCGTTGATTTTATCTATGATCGTTACATATATCTGTATCTCTTGATTGTTACTTATTTGTATTTTCTTGGTGGTTATAAAATTTTATTTTATGATCCTTATCCTTTCATTTTATGACCGGTACGAATCATACGTCAATATATGATCATTTTATCATGTCAATTATATTAACATGCTATAACTCAGGTGTAACATATTTGAATAGTTTAAAATAATATTTCAGATCATTTAATAATCCTCAATAATCTTCCAAAATCATCTTCAAGGGTTTATTAGTCAACCCTATGCTAAAACTCTATAAAATAAATATTTCTGTGACTTTTCAAGTTTCAATTACTTTTATAATTAACTATAGTATTCTAGACGAACCATTAGGTATTTACTTCATAAAATTTACTTATTATATATTTACATAATTTCACACAAGGCAGAGTTTTAGGAAGTTCTTATTATGTAGCTCCAAAATCTGATTTCTTTATCTTAAAATTTATTTTTCAAGGTAGGGACTCTATATATAAATTTTAAGTCAAATGAATTAGTCTAGTGAAAGTTCACTCACTCTTGATAACTATTTTTCTTAGGGTTTGTTCTGTGTAAGTATTATTCTGATCATTAGATCTTAGTACTCTCTTAGATAATAGTGGCTTTTGGTAAATATCACTCTTAGTGTGGCTTCTAAAAATTTTATACATGTATAATGTTGAACTTCCAAGTAAACATGAGAATTTCCAATCTTTAAGTAACTCTCAATTTCTCACTAGGTGCTCAATATTCCGAGTATTTAAGGATCAATGATATTTAGTTTAGTGTTACTCAAGTGTTTTCACTCCATAGGTAAGTATTTTTCACCAAGGATTTAACTCGGTAAACTCTCTACATGTATGAATTTAGTACAGGATCTTAATATATAAGTTTTGAATTGTTCATTGTGGCTAGTAATGAAATATGCCCAGCTCAAGATTTCATGATGGTAACGTCTTACCACGACTTCCCCTCAAGTTCAACACAATCCATCACCTGCGTAGAAGATTATATACGGTTAGATGACAAGGCTTTTCTAGCCCTTAAACTTCCAGAAGTGGGTGTGCACCCCCACTACTTTCAGCCTAGGAGTTCGTCGCACCAGGCACTTCCCGTAGGGTGTTAGGTTTATGTGTTTTATTTCTAAAGTTAACATAGAGTTTTAGTGTGTTTACAGGTTCAGGCGTATGCTACTAGTGTTTGTTAACTTAATAATTTCCTAGACTTAAGATTTATCTTAAACATTATCTTTAGGTAATAAATTGATACCAAGTAGTTCATGAGATTTATTTTCAAACTTTAAAGGAGTTGAAGTACTTTCACATAATATCAATACCAATTTAGTTATTTAAAGTTCTATTTGTATACTGTTTTCAACCAAAAGTATTCTTTAAAATTTCCAGGAGCATGTGTACTTGCTCTTAAGGAATTGTACTCTTAGCCATGTATTCTCTCTAAGTATGCTTTTGAAAATAGCTGAATATATGATTTATCCCAACCAAAATCTTAACATACTCAATAGATGATATTCCAACCTATATTTCTAATGTAGTTTAATGTTCGAACAGAACAACAGCACACCATTCTCTACAAACATTCATAAAAAGAAAAGTGTATAAAGAAATCATTCACTAATCTACGAAGGGTTAGGAGTCGTGCCTTACTAGAATCCTCACTTCCCAATTCTACCCCAATTCCCTAGTTTTAAGTGCACCTATATTCTAAGTATTTCACTCGGCTTGTTTTCTCGGGTTTAGAGCGCAACTACGCTCTGATACCACTTTCTGTAACGCCCCTACTTACAATAAATACAACGGAATATAAAATCTCTACTGGCGTTTACAGACCATCGGGTTCCAAACACCCGACACCAAACCTCACCAATTACAACTTAAAAAATTACAAAAGCTACGGTCTAAACCGAGAAAAACAATAAACATAAGACTATAAAATAGAATAACTCTCCACAATCCCTAATTCCCATCCCAATCACTCATGCTCTTCGTGGCCACCTGTATAAACAATTAATACCTGCAAGATGAAACCAAACAGCCCACCCCGGGAGGGGTGAGTCAGTTCCCTGGAATGGAACTGGTACAATTCTCCAAAATAATCTTTAAAACATAACTCTTCAAAATAAACAGTAACTTGAAATTAAACTCTTGAAAGTAAAGCAGTGAAACAAGGCACTTTAAAATCACCAAGCCAAAGACAACAAGTTAAGGATAAAGATAAATAATAGAAAAGTAATGTTAGTGAAACAAAACCACCTCATGTGTTAGCGAACATCCATTGCCTTAGTTAAACCCAATTCCTGTTAGGAGTAGAAAGACTCAGATAGTCACAAAGGACTAGGAATAACAAGATAGATCCAAGATCCAATAACTCAAGAATGGAATAATACCAATTGGGAGAGATGGCCCCCACCGCCAGATACAAATGTCTGTATGGACGAGGGATATACAGCCCCCTGCTGTCAGATTAAAAATGTCCTGATGGACGAGGGATATACAGCCCCCTGCTGTTAAATATCAATGCCCATATGGGCGAGGGATATACATCCCCCTACTGTTAAATATCAATGCCCCTATGGGCGAGGGATATACAGCCCCCTGCTGTTACCATTGAAGACGCGCGCACGTCGAAACCTCAAGAACCAGATCCAGAGTCAAAAGAAGAATTTACCAAAGTTGACCTTTTTCCAAATTCCCACCAGAACACCAACTACCCAGAGCAATACCAAAACACTCAGTCCTACAGAGTGCAGAAGCGTAAACCCTAAGCAGTCAATGTCTAATGGAACAACCAAATAGAAGGAACCAATACCCAAGTGAGTTTCACATTCAAGGCTCAGTTAGTCACACAAGCTGAGTTAGTCACACAACCATTTCCTTTTAGAAATTCCTCTTGAACTCAGTTAGCGATTTTCGAAAACGTCTCACAAGTCAATCAGCAAAAGTATTGGAGTACGAGAAATCGTACCTGGTCAACGCTGTAGCAGTTCTAGTAAACTCGTGCAAACATTCAACAATTCTCTGAGGAACATTGAAGATAACTTACTATTAAAAACCTGTACCCTAAGTAAAACTTAAATAAATTCCTCTCTCTTATTTCCAAATCTCAATTATCTTATAAGCCCTCGCTTAAAAGTTATGTATAACCTTTGACTTATTTTAGAAGGTTGTATAGCCCAAGGAATGTATTTTATTAACACCTGTTAATTATTCCACTCCTATCCACTTTATTCATATTTAACCACAATCCTCACAATCAAGACTTTTGAGACCTTTATATCATAAATGTGTTTACATTATACAATTAAATCTAAGAATTCAATAATAATCTTAAGCTCAATACCTTTATTCTTAATTTAGAATAAACATTGTATTATGACCCATGATGGACTCATCTCAGAATACTATACTATTATCTCACAATGTAAAGATTATGTATTTAAACAATATCTACTAGATAACCCGTTATGATTAAGTCTTACCCTTAACTTAATTAAGATCTACATCTTGTATATTGTAATCGTAGTGTTGTAGACGCGTTTATTATAACTTAACTGAACTGCTAACTCAATTATCTCATCTTTAGTTCAGAATGACTTTTAATTACAATCATTTAATAAACTTGTCATAAGATGTTAAATTGCTTCTCATCCTGAATAACTATACTATAGTTAACTTAGATTTAACGAATTAATCTTACATTTAGTATTCACAAGGTATATTATATGTTTTATTATTACCTATACAATAAGGTGTTTAGTATAACCTTTTACGTATCCTTACTTACATTTAATTTCCTAAATGTTTTATTTTTACACACATTCTCTCTATAGACTATGCATAATTCTTTGTACTAAACTTCATTAAACTTAAGCCTAAAATACGTTTTAAATTGTTTTATAAAACCTAAGGTTTCAAAGGATTAACCTAATAAATTAATTTCCTTTATTGTATTTAAGATGGACAATATATCTACATAGAGTAGAATTTATTAGAGAATTAAATTCTGGTTCATAAGTGAAATTGTTAATTATTTAATAAGATAATCTATTATGAAAATTCTCATATTTTATATTCAAATAGCCTATCATTACTTCCCATTACCGTAAAGTATATCAATATAATATCTTATGTAACTTAGTTGAAATACCCCAAACCTTGATATGTGGTTTAAATATCAAATTATGGTATGTAAAGGCTAAAAAGTGCCTTAGTAACATCAGTGAACAATATAAACCATAATAAATGCAATAAAGCATTAAGACACAGTTTGAGCAAAAACATGCTCTAAGCTATGAGTGAACTTGGTTAGGACCCAAAGAGCCTACCAAGACTTGATAACATTTAATTATGATTAAATAAGGCTAAATAAGTCCTTAGGAAACTTTGGTAGACAATGAAAAACAAAAACACAAGGTAATACCTTAAAGTCAATATGAGCAAAAATGTGCTCTAAGCTTGGGATAAATGTGTATAAGGCCTAATGGTCATACCTATACCTTACTTATATGTTAATGAACATATTAAATCAATTACTAAAGAAAACCAAGCTTGAAAACAAGTTAAAACACAAAATGTGCTTTAAGGAGTCTTAAAGCACGTTTTTGAAAATTGTCTTGTAAATGAGGTTTGGATGGCTAATGTCCATCATTACTCTTTAATTAACATGTGTACTATATAGTATCACATTTGGGTGGCCATATTAGTGGGAAATCAAAAATTTCACTCTATGTGCCTTGTTATTAGTGAATAGTGATTTTTATAACTAGTTTGTAACATATATGTTATAAGTGATTAAATTGGTCAACAAAGACCAAAACACCCTCCTAGGCATAATGGTGGCCGGTTTTTTGTAGTGAGGAGTCACCAAGTATGTCAACTTGTTAAGTAAATAAATGTGACTCATAGTTACTATTGCTTTAAGACTTAAATATCTTAAAAGCAAATTCTATCTTCATTCTTCCTTCCTCCTTCATTTCACACGGTTCCACATTCTCTTCTTCCTCTCTTCTTCTTGTTCTCTCTCGTAATATATCACCACCACCATGGAAGTCTACCTTTGACCACATGTAAAATCTAGCTCACTTAACCAAATCAAAAACAAACACCACCATTCTCTTAGTTAAGCCAAGCTCTACAATCTTGTCTCTTCAAAGCTTCAAAACCCCCATTTCGGTGCCAAGAGAAACCACCATTGAAGGAGCTTGAGCTCACCTTTTCACATATTCTTGTTCTCCTTTGCTTCAAGGTAAGGAACTCAAAGAAAATCCATGTTTCCTCCATGTTTACATGTTGTCCGAAAATTCACCTCACAATGGTGTATTTATCTTGCTTGTTCTAGCTTCATTCCAAGCTTTCAAGGGCTAGGAGGAGTCCTCTCTTGATACTTATTCAAGTTCTCTTCCAATTCCAAGGTAAAACAATTACCTTAATGTGTTAAAACAATATGTGTAACTAGGGTTTACAATGAGGAGGAGCATAATGCTTGAATACTCATTCTATTGTTTGTATAATGTTTAATAGTTGAAAAGGGATCAAGTACCCCACCGGTTTTACAAGGAACAAGAAAGAAATTTGTGAGGAAAAAGAGGTAAACAAACTATCTCAATGTAGTTTTAATGCCTTAAGAAAAATGAGCTTATAAATGCTTATTAAAATACCTAAGGAGCCAATGGTGAGTGACCTAGCAAAATGTTCTCAAGGAGATTAGTAAAAGAACATATGTTTTGTTGTATTATTTGCAGGTCAAAGGCATTATTATGTGGGAAATTCAGTGTTTAAGGTTTATGCAATTTAAGGGCCTAAGAGCCATGCATTTAAGGGCCTAAGTGCCAAGCAATTTAAGTTATGCACTATGTGATGTAGTGCAAAATGTGTGAAGTTTGTGTATGAAATGTGTTTGATGGATTTTAGGTGTTCTTGAGTGAATAGGTGAAAACCTAAGTGTTTGGATGTGAGTGTATACAAGAGAAGCTATGGCCAAATTTGGGAAAATGTGTGAGAAGTTCTAAGTGTTTTAAATGGTTTTGGTGAACTAGGAAGTGTTAAAGGTGAATAAATGTTTACTTGAGAAGAAAACATGTATTAAGGTGATTTAGATTGATGCAAGGATTTAGGTGTTATCCTTGAAATTCTAAGAATGCAATGTGTGTTTAGTGGATGTGTGAAAGTCTTGGAGAAGTTTGTTTAAGGTTAGGTAATGTTGATGTTCAAGGAATAAGTGATGTTTAGGTATGATGTGAAAAAGGAGATCTAGCTAGTAAGAAAGGAAATTTGAGAGATGATGATAAGGTGTAGAGCATACACCTTGGTATTTTGGTCATTATAGGTGAAATGCCACCTAGAAATCATAAGGAGAAAACGTTGTAAGTGTTAGGAATTTTGAGGAGATATAAGTGAAAGTTTAAGGAATTAGGAAAATAGTTTTGTGAGTGTTTAAGAATATCTTAAGGGAGTGTTTTGAAGTGCCAAATGATGTTAGAACACATTAAGAGGCCTTAGGAGAAGTTTGGTGAAGGTTTGGCAAAGTTTTGGTAAGTTTAGGAGGCGACCGACCCAGGGCCGCCCAGTTGTGGGTCGGTCGAGCCTCTGTAAAATGTTAGAAATGTGTTCGGTAATGGTCCGACCCAAAGGGTGGGTCGGACATGGGTCGGTCGGTCAAGTTACAAAGGAGGGAAAAGGTTCGCACATGGACCGACCCAGAATGGTGGGTCGGACGTGGGTCGGACGGGCATGTTTGTAAGGAAGTAAAAAGGGTCTGTAATGGACCGACCCAGCGTGGGTCGGTCGGTTGTCGGTCGGACCAAAGATGTTGATTAAGGTTGTGAAATGATATGAGATGATGGGGTTGGTAGGTAATAAGTTAAAGGATGTAAGGACATGTTTAGGGGAGTTTTAATGACACTAAGTGGGTTAAAGTGTATTAAAATGTGAGAGTAAAACAAGTTAAAAATGGTTAAGTTATGTAACTAAGTTAACGGGGAAAAAAAAATAGGCATTGACATTAAATGATCAAGCAAACCCCGATGTTAATGAAAACACATGTGAGTTAACAGTTGTTCGAGTAATTGCTCGAGGAACATATAGGCAGGATAGTGGACTCCGTGACAGGTATGGTTTTCTTGCAACCTGTGTCCTATCGGATTACACCGGCTTGTGTGCCAATGTGTTTTTTTCTTATGTTTGCCACGTTATGATATAAATCAGGAAACGAGTTTACAGTCATTATTGTTATTGTAATGTTTACGTGCCGATACCAGTAACCTCTAATGCGCTGAAGGGCTAGTTAACCACTTTAGGGTAAACGTAAGAGAACGGTATCGGTAATAACGTTTCCGACTTAAGGAACGTTCTAACCACGGCTATGCGTGAGTTGGCTATGTGATGTTTGTGTGTGATGTTTGTATGTGAATGTGTGACTCTCTTCCCTTGTGTATGTCTGACAAGACTTAACTCAATGTTGTGATTTGTTTGATAAAGTTCAAAGTTGAACTACTAATAAGTGCTAACGGGGGGAGTGAGGAGTCCGGTCTGTTCCGGCCACGCGTGTGAGTATGGGGGTCGTTGTCATAGCAGGTTCGATCCTCTCTGTATGTTATGGTTGTTTTCCAATTTGGTTCCCAACCTTCCCTTTAGCTTAACCAAGGCTATTACTGACTCACGTCGGGCCACAGGGGCATACTATTGTTATGTTTGTTTCGGTGTGCTTGGATCACTATATCCGAGACACCTTGTGTTAAGTTAACCGTTCATTTAACGAGACGGTAACGAGTTATGTAACGAGCTTATCATGAGACTGGCAACAATCTCTAGGCTCACCAGTATGTTGGTGATGTTTGGGTCGGTTCCTAAGAAAATCATTCCCGTTGTGTTATGTGTTTTGTTGTGATGCAATATTTATTGCGGTGTTATGTTGTGCACATGGAAACGTGCAAAGTGTTGTTAAGTTTTGTTATGTAGTGTATGTTAATGTTGTAAAAGGTGAAGTGTGTGGATCATGGAAATGGTTCCAAGTTTGTGATAAGAGGCATTTGAGGATAACCCGATTTAAGGGTATGTGTCGTCTATTAAGGAAGTAGCTCCGTTGGAGGAGAAACACTCTAGGGATGATGAATATCATGGGTGATTTATTAAGTAGGATGTATTATCCGATTGTTGAGCCCATTGAGGCGAAATGTTTAATGTTGTGTGTTTGTTGCTACATGTATGATTTAAATATAATCAACTGCATGTTAAGATGACAAGTAGTTGTGCGTGGCCCGATAGCATGCGGGCTGCGGGATTACCATACCAGCAAAGGTGCTGAGCCCCTTGGGGCCACCCCTTTCTCTTCTCTTTTATTTCAGGTACAGAGAGCTGGAAGCCGTCCGAGAGTAAGACGGGGTAGACATTGTACAGGGGTAATCATTTAAGTATGTATACAGTAGGTGTAGTAAGACCGATATTGTTGTCGGCACCAGTCTAAAATACTCGGTATAGTTGATAAGGTATATGTTGTTGTTGTTGTTGTTAATGTAAAGGAATATCAATGTATAGTCGCTCGGGAATTTAGCCCATCAGACCGGTACATTGTGTATGTATTAGCCTTGTTAGCCACGTGGGTGGCTAACGGCGTGTAACACCAACAAGTATAGTAATGTGATAAGGTTGTTCTTCCGCTGCAGTTTGTTGTAAGTATGTTTATGTTGGATGGGGTGTTACAAAAAGTGGTATCAGAGCGAAGTATCGCTCTGATGACTGAATTACCGAGCTTAGGAAGTACCGAGTTAGGATTTAAGTACTTTGGGTTAAGGGTTGAGTGATAGCGTGAGAGATACGCTAGTTAGGAACTACCAGTGACTACTGGAAACCTACAATATCCTTCCCACCCTCCACAATCCCTGTATATAACTTGGGGAAACAACGCCAGAGAGATGGAAGTCCACTCTCATACTCGGGAATACCCGATCTGGCTGTTATTATATACCTTTAGGGTACGGAGAACCTGTCATACGGTAGATCCCGGAAACTGGGAATCCCGGAGACGGTTTCCATCTAAACAGTGTTAACCGCATTTCATAGCAATGAGTGAAGGATCTTGTATATTGGAGAATAGAATTTCCGGCAACATGGGTCGACATGCAGAGCAGTCGAGTACAACCAGCTTGCAACGCACCAACCGTGCAACAGGCAAGAAGTGGATTAAAGAAACCCGAGACGAGTGTCTACGGGACCACAGTTGATAAATAAACACCCACGGTGTACCAACCGACAAGGGACTACAACGTAGTGCCCAAATGCGTGAACGGGCTACAAAGGGAAAACAATGCTGAAAAAAGGGGTCTCCCAGAATGGGAAAACCCTAGTTAATGATTATTATGTGAATACAGTGAGAATTCACCTAGACAAGTTATTATCAAGACAGTGAGATCAGTGAGGGCCAACAAGGCCACTGATGACAGTGCGGGTAAAAACAATACCACAACCGGTATGTGTTAAACTGATAGCCAGTTAGCATGGCGCACTTGCCATAGCAAGTGCTGCTATAACAGGGCTGTTCGGGAAATTTATAACCACTACGAAGTACTTGGAAAAGTACATAAAGTTAAATGTGATTATCATAACATGGAAGGGCTTAATAGCCTAACCTCTGTGATTGTAAGTACACCAGTCAGCAAGAAGCTAGACTTGGTTAAGGTAAGAAGATGTTGTGAAACCATGAAAATTTTTCTTTCCACCCAGATTTTTCAAACCCTTTTCTTTTCAAACCAGATTTTCTTTCAAACCAACACTTCTTTCCAACCTTCTTTTAAACCAAACCAGTAAAACCAAGACACTGACAAGGATACAACATGGATAAACTTTCCCTCGATTAAGTTCGGGAACAGGAATGAATATTGTCACGGGACAATATAAGGGAGTTGACAACAGAATACTTCACCTAGGCGTGTAACGGACACTACAAGTGTACCAACTGTGTTGTGGGACGACCGCACTCCGATAGGAGCATGTGGGCCTGACAGACCTACTATGGGTTAGTTGGGTAAGTAGCAATGTATCAGTAAGATACCCCATATATGTATACGAGTAGAGTCCGAAACACGGGAAGTAGTCGACTCCGTCTACGGTCAGCAGTATAAAACGAACAAGAGCTAAGGATTACCAGGAATAGTTGAAGTTAAGGAACCCAGTTAAGTTAAAAAGGACTAAAGGAACTAGTGAGTTTATTTCAAGGGAATGTAAAAAGTCAAGGAGTGCGAAGAGCACGGACTATTATGGAAGACACCACGTATGTCTTAAGGATCCTTAGGGATAAACATTATAGCTGGAATGGTGACCCAGCCTGTACATGGCAAAGCAGATGCCTAATGTGGATACATTAATGTGCAACAAACGGGATGAAACTCCCAGAATAAGTACCTACACTATCAAGAAATGTTAATCTTCACAGAAGAAGATAGTAACCAGTAAAAACGCGAAAGGCGTAGCCAATGGAATGTACCAATAAGTGTGAGCCAAATGTAAGGCATAACAACAACACCCAGGAGCAATCCTTAAAGGGTGTTGCATCACAATTGTTGAACGAAATGCATGACAGAAACACAAGGGTTGAAACTAACACCCAGTTTAGACATAAATTGTCAGGAGACGGACTGACAGACCTAAGGGGCATCCCATGAAAGGAAACGTGATGCAACGATCTTGTAATATTGTACAGAGAAGTACATGTGTGTGGACAGCCTATAATGAGCCCAGCTCAAGGCAAATAAGGCTTATAATCCAAAAGCAGGATATATCATATGAATTCGATTAATGGTAGAAGTTTAGGTTGTATAAGTGAATAGAGTGGTAAACGAACCACTGCATTAAGAGTGGGGATACCTCTCGATATCCTGAAACCGCAGGAGCAGTAGTTATGTGAATCAAGTTCAAGAAATACGTTAAGGATTGACCATGTTGTTATTGAAAGAGAAATTAGCTTAGTAGTATGTGAATAAGGTGAAACACCGAGCTGAATAATGCCGGCTTATGACTCGAATGATCGATGCTCAGGGAGCATTCAGTTGTCATCCAAATGAGGGATGAACCGTAATGTGAATAATGTAAATTTATGTGTGGAAGCTAATATGACAGTAAATACGATGTGAGTTAGTATTATACAATAAGTACGGTGCGCAACAAGCGACCGTTGTATAAATGTTGTCAACGATAATGTAACAGATAAAACCAGTTAAGAGTTAAACTCAGTGGAGATGCAAGATAAGTGATGTTAAACAAACTGAGCAATAAGCCAGTGGTAGGTATTGTGTGATGAGGAACTCAGTGTGAATTCCATGGCGAATCGCATGAGGGATTTACTGTCGAGAGTTTACGCCTCTGCACTCTGTATGACTGAGTGTTTTGGTATTGCACTTGTGCAGTAATGATCGAATGAGATAGCTAGGAATTGGAAACATGTTGATTGTGGACAATAATGTTATAATGGCCGATGCATAGGAAATGCAAGGCCGCACCAATAAAGAGTGCTTGTACAAAACCGAATGTGAAAACATGATTAACAGTAAGTGACTACAGCAGCACTAACTGTCAAATATCGGTATGGAATATACCCCAAATGTTGGAAATAGCTGAGAGAGCACTACACACTAGGTAGTAGCTCAATCTCAACCGACAGTAAGTCGGCAGGGAACAAGTCAATCATTGTGAAATACATAACTGTATACACAGTAAATGTTATGAAGGTGGATGGAAAGTTTGTAACTCACCGAATTCGCTAAGGGTAAAGGATACCGTGCGTCGGTTGAGAAACCATTGTTACCAAGATGAAGGTGACAATTGGGGATGTACAATACAGTAAGAATAACAAAAGGGAGCAATTAAGCTCTACAGTTATTAGAGTTTCGCAGCAGAAACTAGTGAACCAGTGATTCAAATGTACAACGTAAATAATGAACATGAGTGAATGGCTAATTATTAACGCCTAAAAGCCTCACAGGCCAGGACCGAAACCGGTTATGAGTTACAACTCCAATGCGAATTCTTGGTTTAGGACTAAACCGCCAATATGGTTAAGATCCTCTAATCAGAATCCATTGTGTAATGGACCGCGTGGAAGTTAAGATACTTCACGACGGCAAAACATTTTAAGCTAATGTTTAGTGACTGATTACGTGGGCGTAATCCCTTTTAAGGGGGGTAGAGCGCAAAACCACTTGGTGTATATTACCGTACAAGTGTACGTAGTGTATGTGACCCATATTGTGCATAGCACAAAAGTATTGTTTGTTTGTGTGGTTTGTTAACAGTTGTGTGTGATTGTACAAGTGTGGGGAGTAGATAAACTCCCGGGGGAAACAAAAGCCCCGACAGTGTATAAATGTAAAACCATGTATCGTATTTTGATAAAATATATGTGTATAATATACTATATAGTGATTCAAGAAAGGGCATGATACCGACATAGAACCTAGTGAGAATAAGATTCCCTAGGCAACATGATTAAAAAGTGAATGGAGGTAACTGATAGACGGAGTTCTATCCTTTGGAGATGTTATGATCATGACTAGAATGATTCAAAAGATAGAAAATTGGAAATGAGTGACTTACTTGATGCTTGAAAATGAAGTGGGAGGTGGAACTTGATTTGCATGTGATCAAGGGAAGCCGAACACAAATTGGGGTGGAAGGATAGTTCAACACTGATGCTGATCACATCAGGGTTGGATGATTCTTGAAACTCCCTATAAGTGGTCACAAATAACCACGCTAAGAAATGAAGCAAAGAGCTTAAGTTGGACTTGGAGTTGTGTGTGTTTTCAAAAGGATTTTAAATTGGTATTTATAAAACGTTGATGGATACTTTACGTAATTAAAGTTCTCTTACTTAACCTCACAAGAAATTTTAAATTTAAGTGATTGTTTTAAACTCCCAAAGGCACGGGGACGGAAGGTGTCCATCGCGACCGGGTTCTGCGGGATCATAGTGAATATCAATATTTTTGATTGCTATACATGCTCTGGCATGTTGTGTGGTATGTGTAATGAATGTTGTTTGACTTGGATTTCCTAAAGTGTATACTATCAAGGCCTATGAGTCTAAATGTGTGGTGTTAAATAGACCTACGTGTCTAAAGACTGTTATGTTATCGGGACCTACGTGTCCAAATGTTGTTATGTATGTGTAAGTGTGGTTAAGATACCCGGACCATTAAGTCCGAGGTTGTGATGTAAAGTGTGTTTGGTTAAGGAAGTTTATTTCCAAGTAATCCCCGTATTCTGATTTAATGATGTGAGGGAAAGTGTGAACTTCGAGGACGAAGTTCTCTTAAGGGGGGTAGATTGAAATACCCCAAACCTTGATATGTGGTTTAAATATCAAATTATGGTATGTAAAGGCTAAAAAGTGCCTTAGAAACATCAGTGAACAATATAAACCATAATAAATGCAATAAAGCATTAAGACACAGTTTGAGCAAAAACATGCTCTAAGCTATGAGTGAACTTGGTTAGGACCCAAAGAGCCTACCAAGACTTGATAACATTTAATTATGATTAATAAGGCTAAATAAGTCCTTAGGAAACTTTGGTAGACAATGAAACCAAACAAAACACAAGGTAATACCTTAAAGTCAATATGAGCAAAAATGTGCTCTAAGCTTGGGATAAATGTGTATAAGGCCTAATGGTCATACCTATACCTTACTTATATGTTAATGAACATATTAAATCAATTACTAAAGAAAACCAAGCTTGAAAACAAGTTAAAACACAAAATGTGCTTTAAGGAGTCTTAAAGCACGTTTTTGAAAAATTGTCTTGTAAATGAGGTTTGGATGGCTAAATGTCCATCATTACTCTTTAATTAACATGTGTACTATATAGTATCACATTTGGGTGGCCATATTAGTGGGAAATCAAAAATTTCACTTCTATGTGCCTTGTTATTAGTGAATAGTGATTTTATAACTAGTTTGTAACATATAATGTTATAAGTGATTAAATTGGTCAACAAAGACCAAAACACCCTCCTAGGCATAATGGTGGCCGGTTTTTGTAGTGAGGAGTCACCAAGTATGTCAACTTGTTAAGTAAATAAATGTGACTCATAGTTACTATTTGCTTTAAGACTTAAATATCTTAAAAGCAAATTCTATCTTCATTCTTCCTTCCTCCTTCATTTCACACGGTTCCACATTCTCTTCTTCCTCTCTTCTTCTTGTTCTCTCTCGGTAATATATCACCACCACCATGGAAGTCTACCTTTGACCACATGTAAAATCTAGCTCACTTAACCAAATCAAAAACAAACACCACCATTCTCTTAGTTAAGCCAAGCTCTACAATCTTGTCTCTTCAAAGCTTCAAAACCTCCATTTCGGTGCCAAGAGAAACCACCATTGAAGGAGCTTGAGCTCACCTTTTCACATATTCTTGTTCTCCTTTGCTTCAAGGTAAGGAAACTCAAAGAAAATCCATGTTTCCTCCATGTTTACATGTTGTCCGAAAATTCACCTCACAATGGTGTATTTATCTTGCTTGTTCTAGCTTCATTCCAAGCTTTCATGGACTAGGAGGAGTCCTCTCTTGATACTTATTCAAGTTCTCTTCCAATTCCAAGGTAAAACAATTACCTTAATGTTAAATAATATATGTAACTAGGGTTTACAATGAGAAGCTTAAAGCTTATACTCATTATGTTGGTAATGTTTATGTTGGCAAGGAACCAAAACCCTACCGGTTTACAAGGAAACAAGAAAGAAATTTGTGAGGAAAAAGAGGTAAACAAACTATCTCAATGTAGTTTAAATGCCTTAGGGAAAATGAGCTTGATTTGCTTATAAAATACCTAAGGAGCCAATGGTGAGTGACCTAGCAAAATGTTCTCAAGGAGTTAGTAAAAGAACATATGTTTTGGTGTATGTATTTGCAGGTCAAAGGCATTATTATGTGGGAAATTCAGTGTTTAAGGTTTATGCAATTTAAGGGCCTAAGAGCCATGCATTTAAGGGCCTAAGTGCCAAGCAATTTAAGTTATGCACTATATTGTGATGTAGTGCAAAATGTGTGAAGTTTGTGTATGAAATGTGTTTGATGGATTTTAGGTGTTCTTGAGTGAAATAAGGAAAACCTAAGTGTTGGATGTGAGTGTATACAAGAGAAGCTATGGCCAAATTTGGGAAAATGTGAGAAGTTCTAAGTGTTTAAATGAGTTTTGGTGAACTAGGAAGTGTTAAAGGTGAATAAATGTTACTTGAGAAGAAAACATGTATTAAGTGATTTAGATTGATGCAAGGATTTAGGTGTTGTCTTGAAATTAAGAATTCAATGTGTGTTTAGTGGATGTGTGAAAGTCTTGGAGAAGTTTGTTTAAGGTTAGGTAATGTTGATGTTCAAGGAATAAGTGATGTTTAGGTATGATGTGAAAAAGGAGATCTAGCTAGTAAGAAAGGAAATTTGAGAGATGATGATAAGGTGTAGAGCATACACCTTGGTATTTGGTCATTATAGGTGAAATGCCACCTAGAAATCATAAGGAGAAAACGTTGTAAGTGTTAGGAATTTTGAGGAGATATAAGTAAAGTTTAAGGAATTAGGAAAAATAGTTTTGTGAGTGTTTAAGAATATCTAAGGGAGTGTTTGAAGTGCCAAATGATGTTAGAACACAAAGAGGCCTTAGGAGAAGTTTGGTGAAGGTTTGGCAAAGTTTTGGTAAGTTTAGGAGGCGACGACCCAGGGGCCGACCCAGTTTGTGGGTCGGTCGAGCCTCTGTAAAATGTTAGAAATGTGTTCGGTAATGGTCCGACCCAAAAGGGTGGGTCGGACATGGGTCGGTCGGTCAAGTTCAAAGGAGGGAAAATGTTCGCACATGGACCGACCCAGAATGGTGGGTCGGACGTGGGTCGGACGGTCATGTTTGTAAGGAAGTAAAAGGGGTCTGTAATGGACCGACCCAGGTGGGTCGGTCGGTGGGTCGGTCGGACCAAAGATGTTGATTAAGGTTGTGAAATGATATGAGATGATGGGGATTGGTAGGTAATGATGTTATAAGGATGTTAAGGACATGTTGGGAGTTTTAATGACACCTAAGTGGGTTAAAAGTTGTTGTTAAAATGTGAGAGTAAAACAAGTTAAAAATGTTAAGTTATGTAACTAAGTTAACGGGGAAAAAATAGCATTGACATTAAATGATCAAGCAAACCCCGATGTTAATGAAAACACATGTGATGTTAACAGTTGTTCGAGAATTGCTCGAGGAACATATAAGGACAGGATAAGTGGACTCCGGTGACAGGTATGGTTTTCTTGCAACCTGTGTCCTATCGGATTACACCGGCTTGTGTGCCAATGTGTTTTCTGTATGTTTGCCACGTTATGATATAAATCATGAAACGAGTTTACAGTCATTATGTTATTGTATGTTTACGTGCCGATACCGGTAACCTCTAATGCGCTTGAAGGGCTAGTTAACCACTATTAGGTAAACGTAAGAGAACGGTATCCGGTAATAACGTTTCCGACTTAAGGAACGTTCTAACCACGGCTATGCGTGAGTTGGTTATGTGATGTTTGTGTGTGATGTTTGTATGTGAATGTATGACTCTCTCTTCCCTTGTGTATGTCTGACAAGACTTAACTCAATGTTGTGATTTGTTTGATAAAGTTCAAAGTTGAACTACTAATAAGTGCTAACGGGGGGGAGTGAGGAGTCCGGTCTGTTCCGGCCACGCGTGTGAGTATGGGGGTCGTTGTCATAGCAGGTTCGATCCTCTCTGTATGTATGGTTGTTTTCCAATTTGGTTCCCAACCTCCCTTTAGCTTAACCAAGGCTATTACTGACTCACGTCGGGCCACAGGGGCATACTATTGTTATGTTTGTTTCGGTGTGCTTGGATCACTATCCGAGACACCTTGTGTTAAGTTAACCGTTCATTTAACGAGACGGTAACGAGTTATGTAACGAGCTTATCATGAGACTGGCAACAATCTCTAGGCTCACCAGTATGTTGGTGATGTTTGGGTCGGTTCCTAAGAAAATCATTCCCGTTGTGTTATGTGTTTTGTTGTGATGCAATATTTATTGCGGTGTTATGTTGTGCACATGGAAACGTGCAAAGTGTTGTTAAGTTTTGTTATGTAGTGTATGTTAATGTTGTAAAAGGTGAAGTGTGTGGATCATGGAAATGGTTCCAAGTTGTGATAAGAGGCATTTGAGGATAACCCGATTTAAGGGTATGTGTCGTCTATTAAGGAAGTAGCTCCGTTGGAGGAGAAACACTCTAGGGATGATGAATATCATGGGTGATTTATTAAGTAGGATGTATTATCCGATTGTTGAGCCCATTGAGGCGAAATTTTAATGTTGTGTGTTTGTTGCTACATGTATGATTTAAATATAATCAACTGCATGTTAAGATGACAAGTAGTTGTGCGTGGCCCGATAGCATGCGGGCTGCGGGATTACCATACCAGCAAAGGTGCTGAGCCCCTTGGGGCCACCCCTTTCTCTTCTCTTCTTATTTCAGGTACAGAGAGCTGGAAGCCGTCGAGAGTAAGACGGGGTAGACATTGTACAGGGGTAATCATTTAAGTATGTATACAGTAGGTGTAGTAAGACCGATATTGTTGTCGGCACCAGTCTAAAATACTCGGTATAGTTGATAAGGTATATGTTGTTGTTGTTGTTGTTAATGTAAAGGAATATCAATGTATAGTGCTCGGGAATTTAGCCCATCAGACCGGTACATTGTGTATGTATTAGCCTTGTTAGCCACGTGGGTGGCTAACGGCGTGTAACACCAACAAGTATAGTAATGTGATGAGGTGTTCTTCCGCTGCAGTTTGTTGTAAGTATGTTATTGTTGGATGGGGTGTTACATTAGTTTATCTAATAAAAGGTTCAAAGGTTTTAAGTATCAAATTCCATTTATAAACCTTCCTATACATTCCCACTACTAAATACCTCACTTAACTGTAAGCTACATCCTGAATATGGTAATAAATGTATTTTATATGGCTTATCAATCCTAAGAAACTTAAGGATAATTATTTAGATAAATTTCCAAATCATTGTTTAAATAGATATCATAATCCTTTTAATGATTTTATCTTAAAACATTAAGTTATATTTCAATACCATAAATGTTAAGAAATGATTAAATCAGACTACTAATCCACCTCACATTAGATGTAAAAGTATTTACTTATTTTATTATGGTTTATATGTTAAGAACATCTAGATGTAAACGTATTACATTGTTTATTATTAATTATAGAATAAGATCTATTTGTACAACATTTTATGTAGTCTAATCACAATTTTTCCTAAGTTTTAACTTATTAACTACTTAATCCCAATTTTAGATTACCTTCTGGTCATTGACAAATAATACTATACATGTATTCTAGTATGTTTATATATAAACCTTGGAAATTCAAAGGAACTCTAAGCCTAATACATAACTATAATTTAATACCACTTCATAAATATTCTTATATTAGTATTATGTAGGAGGTTTAGTTTAACTTATTAATTCCTTCGTATTATATTTTCTATAAGGTATTTAATTTTATTTATGATTAATGTGATATTATATATACTAGGATTTATTAAAACATTATTCATGTAGTTTTATTGTATTGTACTTAGTACATTAATTTACACACACCTACATACATCCAAAATATGGTTAATAAAATAAAGTATTTTATTTAGCTCCTTGATTAACCTAAGTTATATTAATTTCTTTTACATATATGTGTGATATATATATATAATATATATATATAATATATATAGATAGATAGATATATATATATATTATATATATATATCTATATATATATATATATATAATATTCCTTAGTTTTAATTAAGAATTATAACTCCCAATATAATATAATAATAAAACGTAAAAATAATTATATTCCTTGATTTATATAAGTTTTCCACTTAAATAGATATATACATATATGCAAATAATTTCACATCTATTAAAAACTAATACCTAAACATTTATAAACTTACTGTTATAAAATGTTATTTAGTGTTCCATATTTTCCAGCTTAAAAAGTTATTAACAAACCATACTTTAATTTTGGTTACATTAAAAAACCATATATTATAAGTTTATTCTTATGAAAAACTCATAAACACAATTTTTAAACCTTTTACCATTGCCCAAAAATTCCCAAACTTAATATACAGTAATATAAACATTTTGGACATATTATAAAATTTTTATTTCATAAAAATATCTTTTTAATTTAGCCAAATAATTCCAGAAAACCCGTAACTTGCAAAAAATCATAACTTAGTTTAAAAACTCCAAAACCATAATAATTTACATCAAAATAAACTAGATTAAATAAGGAATCTATGGTTAAAATTGCAAGTCAAAACACCTTCGGGAAGGTATTTAAATAATTCAACAATTTAGGGTATTTACTGAAATTTATAAAAACCTAATCTGAAACGTTTTAATCTCGGCCGTCCAAGTCTTATAAACTACGATCGGACGGCCCTTAAATCTCCGAGTTCTTCAGCGCAGAGCTTAACCATGTCGAGTACTAAATCGACAATATCTCCCAATACAGAACGAAACGAGTGATTCTTGTTTCTATGGTTTCGAAATTAAATTACGGTTCTAATGACACCGATTTCCCCAATTATAATGCAGTATTCCGAAAGATAGGTTGGTTCTACTCGACTAGGGTTCTGTTATGCCCGATTCGATTTTTACAAAATTGTCTCAATACAAGGCATAATTGATGAAATTGGCAGGGTTAGGTCGATAATGCAAAATCGAGTACAGAATAAGAGGAATTGAACGGAGACTTACCATGGAAGCACCGGTGACGGAAATCGTAATCGGTTTCTGGAAAATAAATTCGACTCGAGCTGTTCGAGTAGCGAATTTGGAGATCTATAAAATACGTTCTAGATGGTTAGGCCATGTTCTTGGGCTCATTAGAAAGAAGAAAAACATAGCTTATACACATTGATAGCAAGAGAATCACTCTAAACTCGCAATACATAGCAAAAATCTAAGTCGAAAGTTACGAATTTATACCTTACGTTTTCCGGAAAAATCCATGATTTATGTGGATGTCAAATCCGAAACTTTAGACACCTCTCTCTTCCAAACGGTGGGAATTAGCTTTGGTCATTCAACATGAAAGGTGTAGAGTGATTAGAGCTCTTCAAACGAGAATACATGAAATTTGGATGAGAAACGAAGAAGTTATGGTAGCGAAGTTACCTGATTCGAAGGAAAACTGGGAAACTGCAAAGTTCGGTTTTGCAAGGTGGCTACTTTGATTCGATTTTCCGGTTGATTTAGGATGAGTTAGGGTTAGTGTGAGTTATGGTTGTTTAGAGGAATGTAGGAGAAGACATCAAAGAAGACGACATTGAAAAATATTGAGAGATGAGGAGATATAACCGTCCAAAGTTGGGCTAAACACAAAAATTCTGTTACGAAATTCAGGGAAATCGGAATCGCCTAAGTCTGGCGCGTGTGAGCTGACACGTGGCAGTCATTAAAATTTTGTGAAAACTTCAATCTATCAATACTTTGCTAGGATGATTGTTTTTGAGTCTTTTTATCGACTCTTCATGGTTTCCATAAACCTATTATTGGTATAGGTTTCATGGCATGGTTTGACCAGTCTCAAAAAGCACTCTAGCAAGACTTAATAAGCTTTAAGGTTTCTAGAATTTTATATTGATTTTTTGTTTCAAAACAGTTTCCAACACTTCTAAAATCTTCTATAAATATAGTTGGAGTGTTTAGAAATTTTCCCAAGATTTATGGACTTATAAATCTATTATTAAATTCATAATACTATATAATTATATATAACAATTAAATATTAAATTGTATTCCTTAGAGTTAAATAGGAGGAATCCCCTAAATTAATTTCCATACAATAATTTAATATTCATAATTCCTTATACTAATTTAATATTCATAATTCCATATAATAATTTAATACTTAATAGTATTATTAAAGGTTTAATAAAAGAAATCCCCTAAATTAATTTAAATTAATTTAGGGGTATTTCATGATGTAGAATTCCTTGTTAGTTTGTTAGTTAGGGATGAATTTCCTTGTAAAACTCTTATGGTCATATATGGAATTTTCGAGTTTCTTAACTTGAGTTCTAGTCTCCTTACAAGTAGAATGAATTAGCTACTTATTCTCTTATCTCTATGTCCTATTTAAGGCTTACAAAAGCAAGAATAGGATATATTAGAATTTTGGTGATCTTTAATATTGTTGTTCTGAAAAGGGGCAACAAATGCTAAGGTTTAGGATTAATCTCTTATTTCCCCATTATTCTGTTTGTATTCGCGGCATTAGCTATGCACGAGGCGAATGTGGATAATGAGTTCCTATTATCCGATCCAGAAATAGGAAATGGTATTTACGAAATTAACGATGCCGGATGTAGTGCCGGATGGAAGATGTCCGGCACATTCAAAGGCCTTGACTATGCCAGGTATTGGAGGTCCGACAGGAAACCCGGCATATTCATTTTGCGGGAAATAAATCCTTTTCGAGACTTGCCACCCTTGATCCTTGATCATATGAGTTCTTACATTGATAATTGGCCCTAGCCAAGGAAAATTAGTTTATTTAGTTAGTAGTTTTTAGATTAATTGTTATTTACATTCCCCCTATTTAGAATAGGCTTTTACCCAGATTAGGACTAGTTTTCTATAAGTCCCTTGGGTTCGATACTCTCGGTCGTAATATATTCACACTATACTCCGACGGGAATTATTTGCTACCCGTAGTAGAGTTATAGGGTTTATTTTATTCTTTTCATTATTTTATTATTTTATTCTTTTTTTACATAGTTTTACCCTAACAATTTCCCTGTTAGCAATTACTTCACTCTCAGTCCCTGCTTCTTAGGAGTTCTATAGCTTCGGTCATTTCCTCCCAATTTCTTTGGTATTCCTCATCTCTCTACATCAATTCTTGTTGTAGAACCTCATTCCCTTCCATGATCTTCTCATCAATAGATCTGACTAATCCTTTCAGCATGTCTTCAAGATCCTTCTTAGAGATGACCTCCGGAACTTCAGCATTTACCTCTTCCGCGACGTGGTTACTTTCCCCTGTGGTGTCTTTCGGTGCTTTCTTGGATCTTGGAGCCATTTCCCGCACCTAAGTCCTGCAAAATACAATCAGTTATTTTAAACCTTTTCTGTTGATATCAAAGAATTTTTCTTCCTTCTACGTGGCTTCATGGTTGCTACTAAGCTGTTTGCTTACCACAGACGGCACCAAATGAAACGATGTACCCAATCTTGCTTACTTCAATCCTCCATACTATCCTATACGTTACCTGGTTACGATCGTGAATAGAGTGAGAAAGAGAGAGTTTGCAAGAGGCTAGCTTAAGTTTGATTGTTACGCGTATTATCCTTTATTTCATGGGGGTACTCCTCTATTTATAGTGCTTTTACATTCGTCCCTAGGCTGCCAGCCTGTCTTTTCGTGTATATAAATACAATTTCTACCTTTATTTACCGGTCCAAGATGACCAGACATTTCTACCCATTCCTAGTGGCTGACTGGTCACAGGCGACCGACCGCTTTATATTCTACCTAGCCTGGTCCGTCCGGTCACAGACAACCAGACAAACGAACGTTTATACCTACTTTTAGCCATATTCTGTCCGGTCACAGATGACCGGATGTTTCCTGTGCCCTTTTTGGCCGGTTCCATTTCTTCCCTTCTCATAAATAATAGTAACCATAAATTGTGTTAAACCTGAATGATCCAAATAAATATGACAAAAACTTGATTCGAACTTAGTATATCCGAATGAAATTTAGAATAGATATTGTATAGACTTTTCTCTAATCTATATGTAGTATATTCTTATAAAAACTAGGTATATATTTATTTAATAATTTTTTCAAAAAAGATTAACTATGACCCGAAATAACTGAAACTCATGTCTATCTGACACTATTACAACCTGAATCTGATTTAACTCAACCCAAAATAATCTAAAAATTTAATGATGTGAATAAATAATAATCCAAAAAAATATGACCCAAAACCCGCTATTTGCCGGCTCTAATGTATGCATTGAATGTATCGGATTGTTTTAGTAAGTTCGCACTGACTGGGGTGGGTTGAATTGTTATTTATGGTAGTAGTAATTTCACTCCCGTGAATGGGTGGGCTGGGCCACTTCAAATTGACACTACGTGACATATCCGTCTTATAATTGAGGTCTGGACTGGAACGTGCAGTGTTTCCATTACACACGTGAGTGATATACATCGTTTTCACTGTGACACGCACGATACGTTACATTTTGTTTCGTCTGATTCTGGGTGTGATATCTAATCTGATCTCTGGATTCAACTACTCGTTTTTATACATATTTCTTTTTTTTAGTACAAATAATTAAAATCTATGGGATGGGATTTGGAGTCAGTGACCAATTATCACTCACCAACTCAGCTATATATTCCAAAAAAAAACTCAGCTATCATATTATTTTTTTGACAATTTTATACTATATTGTTTTTTTAAATTGCTATATGTTTATTGAGCGCACGAAAGCATTTTCACGTCTATAATTAATCAGAGGCTACATATTATTCCGCCCCACACCACACACACCTAACCTAACCTCAGGTGCCCCATCAATATCATGCATGCTATCGGGTTATCAATATCAATCGATAGCTGCCTTTTTGTCATACCCGATCGGATAATATGGATTGTGTCCTTATCTCAAATAAGATATCTTGTGCTGAAAATAAGGGGACCCAATGTAGTGCAGTGTGTCAAATGACACGCACAATTTTTTTAAAAAGTTTTGTTTATTAGTAGAATACTAAATTGGAAAATATATAGTTAGACATATCATATTGCACATTTAGATATTGTTATGGGTTAGTGGACTTTTTAAAAACATTACTTTTACTTTGACAATCCCAAACACTACTTTTTTTTACTAGAACATTCAATGGCATTCAAAATTGAAATTGTAGTAGTAGATAATTTAAGTTACCGCACAACATTTTTCAAATAGCTGCACGGGAATATTAAAGTTGCTACACCCACATATAGTCAAAGACAACTATATTACATGTACATGTGGTAGAAGAAACATATACATATATAATAAATAATGTACACACAAAAATAGTATTTTTAATATAATTATTTATTGTGAGTTTTTCTTATTCTTTGTGCATATATTCATTATTGGTTGTATTGTAAATATAGCTATTTTTGACTACATATACATCTAACCAAGAATTTATCTTTAAAGTTGTCGGCTCTACAATTTTCAGATTGTCATGCCAGATTCCGAATCCTCCAACTCTCTCGACATATCTCATCCAAATGTTCATTATATATTTACACGCTATTGATTCTGCTCCAATCTTTCAATTTTATTGTTATTAATTATAATTTAATGGTCTTTCTCAAACCTAGTAATATCAAGAAATATGAGAGATATCCATCGGTTTATTGACTTGTGAAAATGGTTTTGGTTTTCTCGATGGCAACTGCAACTGTTGAAAGAGCTTTAATATAATGAAGACTCGAAACCGAATTAGCGATGAGTTATTAATGCTCTAGTGACCTTCGCCGAGAAAATTATCTTTTCTATTATTCTCAATGATGTTATTATTGATAGGCTTGAAAACATGAAAGTCGTAGAAATCTACTCTAATATAGAAATTATAGCTTCATATGATTTAATATCATTGCTTTGATTTATTTACTAGTACAGTGATGAATTGTGTTTCATATATAGATAATAATGTTATTTAAAAATAAAAAATCTTATATTTTGGCACCTATGCTCTAAAATTCTGGATCCGTCACTGAACTGTGATGTTTGACGAAATTACATCTCACACTCACGTGGTTTTAAATATTACAGTTCATGTCCATTATGTTTCCACCGTTTTACATCCGACACCTTCCACACAAATTGGTTTTCTTGAATTTTTGTTCAATTTAGCAGATGCTTAAACGTTGTCCAAAGTTGACGAAACTTTACATAGATGATGTTAAAGTATTATTTTTCGAACCTACATCAAATCCCAAGTTTTGTTAGCTCACACGTGGCCTGCGACCCAATAAAAACATGTTCAAAGTAAGCTTTTTTTGTTGCATAAGTTGGTTTTCTTTAATTATCGTTCAATATTGAAGATGCTTAAACGTTGTCCGAAGTTGATGAAACTTTACATGGCCGATGTTAAAGTGTTATTTTTGGACATATGTCAAATCCCAAGTTTTCTAGTGTTAGAAAGCTTACTCTAAGCATGTTTTCATTTGGTGTCATAGATGACATGTGAGCGTAAGAAACTTAGGAATTCGCATAGGTCTAAAAAGTAATACTTTAACATCGTCTATCTAAAATTTTGACAATTACAGACAACGTTTAAGTATCTCCTAAATTGAACAAAATTTAGAGAAAACCAACTTGCGTCAAAAACCACAAAGAAGTTTACTCTAAATATGTTTTCATTGGGTCACACAGGTCACATGTGAGCTTACAAAACTTGGGATTTGACATATGTTTTAAATGACACTTTAACATCGTATGCGTAAAGTTTCATCAACTTCTAACAACTGTACGGGTTTCAACCTATCAACATTGTACCAGTTGTATGTAGCAAGCTTTCTTAGAGTATTCTCTAGGTTATCAAACCAATGGAGGCGGTTTCTAGCTGAGTCTCTAGTTTATGAACAAACTAACTAGAGAAATAAATAACATAGCAATGGGGATGAATTGCAAATTAATAAACTAAAATAAAGCAATAAAAAGTTGATTTCTTTTTTAATAGTAAGGAATCCCGGTTCATTACTTGTTCCTAGGTCTTTAGTTCTCTTTCTTACTTGTAACACCCCAACCGCAAATCCTTCCCATAATTACCTTACTCGCAGCGGAATACTTACTTACTCCCGGCGGGTGATACAACGCTATTAGCCTTCCAAGGCTAACAAGGCTACTACTACTTACCGTAACAGTCTGACGATTAGAATAACCGGATACACGCTACTTACTTTACAATACCAAATACTTAACTTACATTTGATTACCGAGTATCTAAAGTACACGAATTACATTCCAAGACTATACCAAAAATCAAGAGTTTATACATCCACTCCCTATCCAATAGCAATTCGATATCCAAAAGGGGTGTACCACATGGTACACCGGCTACTCAAAAAGGCCTTAGCCGTGTACAACTTGGTACACCATCCAAATCTACTAACTATCCCAAAAGAATTCATTCTTGCCCTTACTCTAATATCACGCCTCGCGGGTACCTGTAGAATAAAAACATTCCCCCTAGGGGGTCAGCTTACGCTGCATATGATAACCGCATACCCCGTGTACTAGCAAGGGTACGCCAACTATTTGGTCGAATACATGCGGTTCGTTTCATTCATTCATACATACATGCTTTATACGATACAATTCAATACATTCAATTCACAAGGCATACATACATACATACAATACATGCATGGAAGACATACAAGTCGTTTGTTCATACTTACCGAATACTCACCGCAATACGGAGATACGCTTCTCCAATTCATACAAAGGTCTTGTTAGCTTCATTACACACCCGGGTTAATCGGTGTTCAATACTCTTTTACTCAAGTTCATTGACTTACAATAGTCAAGACCGATACTCATACAATACTTACTTCTTACTTACTTTACTCAAGTCAAGTCGGTATGACCTCCGGGCAGGGATTACTACATCCCACCACCGGGCTTTAGGGTGGCCCACTAATCCAGGATGCTACCCATTCAAGGAGATTGGTCCATGGAAAAGATTACAGCCAGGATTCGGATCCAACCTCTTGTGTTTCCTTATCCTCACGCGTGGCCGAAACTATATCGGACTTCTACTCATTCCATTTTACTCATTACTCATGTTAGGAGTTAGATTGTCAGGAATTAGTAGAAGTCAATACTTCATTTCCGTACATCCATACAATACACAAGTACTCATCATGTACACATACACTTCATTCTCATTCATTCATTTCATGAATTATACAAACTAAATGTTCAAGAGGATTCAACAAGAACAAAATAGTTCAAACACAATTAAGTGCAATAAAAGTCCGATTCGTGCATTTATCTTATTAGTGATCACATGAGCACACAAATCGGGGTAACCAAGTTAGGATACAGGGCATGAAGGAATCATACTGTTCACCGTCGTACTCGTACTACCGGGTTCCTTCGATGTTCAACTATTGATTCCTATACACACATGAAGTTGTATGATCAATGATCTATTATTGATCCAACTTATTCCTTCATTAATACTCATAATGTATACATACTACTCCTTTACATTCATACTTGATTACTAAACCCATTCTTTTCTCCTTACCTCTTATTCTTGCTTTCTTACTCATGTACTTACTTTCTTACCTTTACTACTTCACTTATAATGTACTACTACATATATATGCATTTATGTATATAGGCATATATATATATACATATGATTACTATCAATCATATAATAAAAATATATATTTTTTTTGTTTTGACTCGACCGACCTTGCCCAAGGTCGGTCCCAAGGTCGGTCGAAGTCAGTGTGTTACTTAACTGCAAAATTCCAGGCTCGACCGACCTTGCAAGTCCGGTCCCAAGGTCGGTCCATTCCAGTAAGTTTCCTACGTGAAAATTTTAGTCCGACTGACCTTGCAAGTCCGGTCGCAAGGTCGGTCCATTCCAGTAGCTTGCATTACGGGAATTTTTTCTGGCCGACCGACCTTGCAAGTCCGGTCCCAAGGTCGGTCCATCCCAGAAGGTTTCAGACGGGAAAATTCTCTGGTTCGACCGACCTTGCAAGTCCGGTCCCAAGGTCGGTCCATTCCAGAAGGTTTCCGTCTTTGTAATTCTGGGCTCGACCGACCTTGCAAGTTCGGTCCCAAGGTCGGTCCGGCCCAGTACTTTAGTTTTAAAATCTGTTTCTTAGTGTTTTACTTTCCCATTGTTTCCCCAATCTTTACCAATACTTCCCTACATGTTTACCACTCATTTAGATGCTCTAAATAACCTTAATTCACCCACCAAACTTATTACTCAATCCTAGATACACTTACCCATTCTTCCTCTCTTCTTTCCAACACTTATACTAGTTTTCCCCACACTAATGCTACAGATTTTGTTTCCTCTATTATGCTACAGATTTTTCACCTTAACTTCTACCTCTCAATACTTCCTCAACTAATGCCACTCTTAGCATTCCAAATACATTACTTTACATCCTAGCTCCATCCCATTAACAAGCTCCTTTCCAAATCTGTTTCCAAAGTGGTTGAACACTCTCTTTAAACTTGCCAAACACACTTAGTTATTGTCTAAGTCATTACCTCTCCTTACACCCACTAAGTCCTCAATTTCTAGACAAATTTGGACATGGTCTCCCCTATAATTCTCACTTTGCCCACACACTATTTCGGCTCACAAATTGCTCATTCACACAACCTGTTTATACAATGCATTATACTCACATTTCAACTCCACTACAACACCATAAAATTCCTGCACATACACATTCAATACCCCATGTTTTCCTAAGCTTTTAAACATCATTTAAAAACTTCAAAACTGTTACATTGTCATTCCTCATTCTACTACAATACACTTACTACTCATTACTCAATACACCATTCATTTTACTACTCAAAAACTGTTACGTTACTCAATACCAAACTAGTTCAAGGTAAGCACAATTACCTTGTCTTGCTAGTTTTCCTTTCTTTCCTTTCCTTCTCTTCTTTTCCTCTTCCTTTCTCCTTGTTCTCGGTTTTTGTTCAAGGGATGGGCAATGCTACAACACCCCATGCCAATACATAACTACTTAGTATTTGTAACACCCCATCCAAAGCCTATCGTGGTTATCGCAATCTGAACACTTAATCGAAAACGTCGCAGCGGAAATAAACAACACCTGGACCTTGCCACGGTCTGATCGTTAGAAGATACCGGCTTAAATACTTACAATACTTATCCAAAAAAACTTACCCAACTTAAACATCAACATTCTCAATACCACAACCAACCGAGTACTAGTATCTTATACACAATCCCAAACTTACATCAGTTTAATATAAACAGTCGGGTGCACAGGCGCAACCCGAATTCAAAATAAATGTCCCCTCCTAAGTCTAACCGCTCCTACTCTCGTAGTGCGTCCTCATGGGCCTCTTACCTGCAAGTGTAAAAATAGCCCCCGAGGGGGTCAACACGAATGCTGGTACACCCTCTCATGGCCCCCAAGCTAACGGGGCTACGACGACTAATTGTCGATAGCATGGAAATTGATTAAATACACAAACATAATATGAAGTGCAATAACAATAACCACAGTTGAACATATATAGTTCACAAGCAATGAACGACTCAAGCGTTCCCTTAACAAGTGGGTTAGTAACCCCCTCCTTAGTCCTCATTTCCTTAATCTCAGTTCCTTACCTTACCTTAATCTTAATCTCAATCTTAATCTTAATCTCAGTATACAAACCTTTCCTGGAAGGGATTGGTTGTAGCTTAATTCAAGCCTGGGATTTAGGTGATCCCACCGCACCATCTTAATGCCACCTACTCTAGACGGGAGTCCAGCGTAGCTGAGCCGGCAACCGGCCCTAGGCTACAAGTCCGAAGACAAGTCCTTAAGCGGAGGGCGGATCTGATTCAGATACCGTCCCCCTTTCACTTAGCATGCATGACCGGAGATCGGTCCCGGGTTTCCTCACTCAAGTTCCAGTTAGTAGACATCTTAAGCACCATGTGCTAGCTAAGCCTTATCGGGCATTAACCAACAACCATCAACTTAACTCTTATTCTTAACTCAGGAAATACTAAACTTGGTTAGTAACAATCTCAAGCCTCGCGGGTTAGTGTAAATATAACACAATCACAACGAGGACAATATAACCGGTTGCATGCTTTATCTTGTTTTAGTCATAGCAATTAAACAGATAGCACACAAGCCGAGGGACACCTCGTTAGCAAGCAGGTCACGAAAAGGATTGTACCGTTCACCGTCGGTGGTTGTTTGCTTACTCTTCTTCCGGGTCCCAATTCACACGTCCTAAAACATTCATCCAATTTTAGGTTATTAGTTGCTTAACTCATCCCAAATTACTTATCTTATTTAGCCACTAGTGTTCACCCACTAGAGATCACTAAATCTGTATAGTTTAATCTAAATCTCAAAAGTCACTTACTTCTCATTATTTCTTAAGCTTGTTTAAGCCCCTAATGACCTTTACATGTCATTAATTATGTCCTAACAATCTTATAGTATCATTACCAAACAAGTTCCAACCTTAAAATCCCATTTTTCAACTTTCTGTTGCATTTTCAGATGGGTCCGGGTTTGTGTCCGAGGTTGTAAACCCGGACCAACACCTCGCAAAATTCTCTGGACAAATTTAGGACTGTTCCGGGTTTAGGTACTGGTTTCAAACCCGGAACATTCCTACGACATAACTTTCTGTCTAATTTTTGGTGTGTTCCGGGTTTAGGTACTGGTTTCAAACCCGGAACCACACTGAACATGTTCCAAAATGTTGATTTTTGACCTCTGTTCAACCTCAATTCTCATCTCATCTTTTCCTAACCTTTCCATGGTTACTCTAGCATGTTTTAACATCATTTTAGCATCTCAAAATCCTCCTAATACATACACCATACCATACCTAATTCCTTGATCATTTACTCACATTCTTACCAAAATCTATCTTAGTCATTATGCATTTTCCTTGTGATAATGCTACACTTGTAATGCTTTACTCTAGGTTTCTAGGTGGTGGTTCATACCTAATGTAGCCACTATTCCAAATGTTTTCCTCACCACTATAACATCATCTCCCAAGCATCTTCCACTATCTAAACTCTCTTAAGCACTTACTTAATGTTCCTTCACAAGTTTAAACTTCCATCATCAACACCTTATTTCCTTCTTAGTTGTGCACCAACCTTTACCCAAGTCCTAAATACTCAAATACATTCTCTTGATCCATAAATCTCCCATGGTGATACCTAAGTCATCATAAGTCATTAAAACACCTTAACTTCACCCTTTTCCATCAAGACAACCTATAGAACATTCCTAGTACTTCCTTGGTCATTAAATTCCCTTAGAATATCTTAAACACTTAAACTCTCCTTTAAATTTTGCCATAGGTTCTCTAGTATATAATACCACCTAATACATGGTTTTTCTCCATCAAACAACCAACATCACCCAATTTCTCACCACAACAACTTAACACCCAATTTTACACCAAACCACACCACATCATCATATAGTGCTCAAACTTAAAATGCTTGGCACTTAGGCCCTTAAATGACAATAATCTTAACCACTGAATTTCCACATATATATGCCTTCAACCTGCGAATACACTCAACAAGGCTCCCATTGAAATAAAATGCTTCTTGTACTTCACCTTGATATTCTTAAACTATCTCTTTTTTTTTTCATTTGCTCCTTAGTCACAAGTCCACAAGTATAGTCATTGTTTCTCCTAGGTTTTATATAACCCTTTTCTAATGTAAACTCACTACTAAACTCATCATATACCTAAATCTCATTTCCTTAAACAACAAAACACCTTAAGGTAAGTAATTTACCTTGTTTTCTCACAAGCTTAAAAGCTTTCTTCCTTAGGTTTTCCTTTGTTCAATCTCGGTCACCAATGTGTGTCTCCTTGCCAATGTTCTAACCAATATCCAATGACTCCAATGAGTACTAAATAACACATTAACCCTAAGGAACAAACCCTAGGTTAAAAATGTGTTTTAAGGTATTAATGTGATTGTTTTACCTTGTTTTCTCAAGACAAACTTGGATATGAAGCAAGAAGGACCTCCTCTCTCCTTTGAAGAGTAGAAACAAGCTAGAACAAGGCATAAACATGGAGTTCCATGAGTATATATTTTCGGTCAAGTGAAGAAAATGGTGGAAACCTAGATTTTCTTACACTTTCTTTACCTTAAGAGAATGGAGATGCCAATGGAGTCTCCAAACTTGAATTTCCTCCTCTAATGGTGGTTTGACTTGGCACCAAAATGAAGCTCTTGAAGTTTTGAAAAGATAGGAAGAAGGAGCTTGAGCTAACTAAGAGGAATATGTATTTTGTTTTGGATTTGGAGCTTAAATGAGCAAGTGGTGTGCAAGAGAAGGTGGAGCTTTCATGGAGGTGAGCTCTACGTGAATGGAGAAGAGAAAGAGAGCAAGAAATCGTGGGCAACAAGAGAGAATGAAGAAGTGAGGAGAGAGGTAAGCAAATGTGATATTTATCTTAAAAGGTGAATAGTGTTTTATGCTTTATAACTTACTTATTTTGCTTTCTCTTTACTTAGTTAGATAAGTGTGGTGAGTCACACTTAAAGAAACCGGCCCCCTTTAGTGAATGAGGGTAGTTTAGTCTTTGTTGACCAAATGTCTCACTTATATAGACTTATGTTATAAACTAGCTTAATAATTCACTATTCATCAAAAACAAGGCACATTGTTGTGAAATTTTTGATTTCCCATTGATATAGACCTCCAAATGTGATACTATATAGTACACATGTTAATTAAAGAGTAATGATGGACATTTAGCCATTCAAAACTCATTTACAAGACAATTTTTCAAACACGTGCTTTAAGACTCCTTAAAGCACATTTTGTGTTTTAACTTGTTTTCAAGCTTGGTTTTCTTTGGTAATTGATTTAAAATGACCATTAGAATATTACTAAGGTCTTAGAACAATATTTGGGTACTCTCCCATGTCTCTCCAAGCTTAGAGCACGTTTTTGTTAAAACTGCTCTTTTGGTGTTTCCTTATATTTTCTTTGATTAGAAATGTTTCTTAATGTTTCTAAGGCATTATTTAGCCTCCTTATATCTTGGTTTATCATTTAAACACCATATCTAAGTTTGGGGTATTTCAATCTACCCCCCTTAAAAGAACTTTGTCCTCAAAGTTCACACATGTGCTTAACCATTCACGGTACACATTTCTCTTAATCTTAGTACCACATCTTATATTCACACTCATACATCTCAAGACTCAAAGGACTCAAAGGTCAATCTCAAATACAATACATAAGTATCATACATAACTCAAACTTACACCAAAGTGTAGCAACTTACACAAATCCACATCTTAAACAACCAAACAAACGACAAACATGATCGTTTCCTAACTCAAAAGCGAGGAAGCTCTACCCCCCTTAAAAAGGAGTACGCCCCGTACCCTATACAGATAATCTAGTCAGTAAATAAAGAAGGGTACTTCGCCCTCATCTTATCCTCTAATTCCCACGTGGCCTCTTCGACATCCTGGTTAGACCAGAGAACCTTCACCAGTCGCACTGACTTGTGGCGAGTGTCCCTAGTCTTACTGTCCAAGATTCTCTGAGGAGTCTCCACGGATCTCATGTTTGGTTCTAAAGTCAACCTCTCAGGTTCTAACACATGGGAGGGGTGGTGCATGTATTTCTTCAGCTGCGAAACATGAAAAACATCATGCACTTTACCCAGCTCAGCAGGTAAATTCAACCTGTAAGCAACCGGGCCCACCCGCTCCGTAATCTCATAAGGACCAACAAATTTCGGGCTTAACTTGCCCTTCTGCCCAAACCTGAATACACCCTTCATCGGTGATACTCGCAGAAATACCCGGTCGCCCACTGCGAACTCCAGGTCCCGTCGTCGAACATCAGCATACGACTTCTGCCTATCTTGAGCAGCTTTCATGTTTTCCTTGATTTGCTGAACTTCAGCCTTAACTTGTTCTAAGTACTCTGGTCCTATAATGACCGTCTCACTCGACTCATCCCAGCAGAGTGGTGTACGACATGGTCTACCGTACAACGCTTGAAAAGGTGCCATCTTGATTGAAGCGTGATAGCTGTTGTTGTAAGAAAACTCGATCAGATGCAATTTATCGATCCAACTGCCCTGGAAGTCTAAGGCACATGCCCTGAGCATGTCCTCGAGTGTCTGAATAGTACGCTCAGTCTGACCATCTGTCTGAGGATGGAACGCGGTACTCAGCTTCAGCTCTGTTCCCAACGCTTCTCTAGTAGCTCTCCAGTACCTCGAAAGGAATCTGGTATCTCTATCTGACACTATGGTCTTTGGTATGCCGTGATGCCTCATGATTTCTTTCTCAAATAACTCAGCTAATTTGGTCACCTTCCAAGTATCCTTCATCGGTATGAATCGGGCTACTTTGGTAAGGCGATCCACCACCACCCATATCATGTTGAGACCTCCCCTAGCAGGTGGGAGTCCAACTACGAAGTCCATGGAGATATCATGGAACTTCCACTCCGGAACTGGCATCGACTGTACCATTCCGCCCGGTCGTCTGTGCTCAAATTTCACCTTCTGGCATGTGAGACACCTCAAGACGAACTCGGTAACATCTGTCTTCATTCCCGACCACCAGAAGTATCTCTTCATGTCTTTATACATCTTAGAGGCTCCCGGATGGATGGAAACTGAAGAACAGTGTGATTCCCTAAGTATACGGTCTTTCAGATCCGCATTGCCCCGTGGTATACATAACCGGCCCTTTAGTCTAATCAGATCATCGTCATGAAGTCTGAAGTCGTATTTCTGACTCTCAAAGGTACCATCTGTCAGCTTCTGTCTGACCTCCCTCATGTACTCATCTGTCCTCTGAGCCTCTCGCACCTCATCAACCAAGCTGGAGAAAGAAACTAGCGAATGGAGTGAGTGTGCTCGACGGCTCAGGGCATCTGCTACAACATTGGCCTTCCCTTCTTGTATTGGAGGTCAATGTCATAGTCTTTCAGAAATTCTAACCATCTCCTCTGTCGAAGATTTAACTCCTTCTGAGTGAATATGTATTTCAAACTTTTGTGGTCGGTGTAGATCGTGACACTAACCCCATATAAGTAGTGGCGCCATATCTTCAAAGCGAAGACTACAGCTCCCAGCTCCAAATCATGTGTGGGGTAGTTCTCCTCATGTTTCTTCAATTGGCGTGAGGCATATGCCACCACCTTGCCATGTTGCATGAGCACGCAACCCAGCCCTCTGCCGGATGCATCACAATAAACCTCAAAGCCCTCTGTACCGTCTGGAATGGTCAGTACCGGTGCAGTGGTCAGTGAGTCCTTCAAGCGCTGAAATGATCTCTCACAGTCAACTGTCCACAGAAATGGCACATCTTTCTTCATCAGACTGGTCATCGGCTTTGCGACCTTGCTGAAATCTCTTACAAATCTCCTGTAGTAGCCTGCCAGACCGAGAAAGCTCCGGATGTCGGTAACAGTCTTCGGCCTTGGCCAGGTACGTACGGCATCAATCTTTGCTGGATCCACTGCGATCCCAGCATCTGAGATGACATGACCTAGGAAAGAGACCTGGTCAAGCCAAAACTCACACTTGGAGAACTTAGCATATAGCTGGTTCTCCCTCAATATTTCTAACACCCTCCTCAAATGTTCCTCATGCTCAACCTTAGACTTTGAATATATCAGAATGTCATCAATAAAAACCACGACCGACTTGTCCAGCTGCTCCCGGAACAAGCGGTTCATCAGATCCATAAACTTCGCTGGTGCGTTCGACAAACCGAACGGCATCACTGTAAACTCATAGTGGCCGTATCGTGTCCGGAATGCCGTCTTCTCAATGTCTCCCTCCTTAATGGCTATCTGATGATACCCCGATCTGAGATCAATCTTGGAAAACACAGATGCTCCCTTCAACTGATCGAACAGATCGTCAATGCGGGGTAGTGGGTACTTATTCTTCACTGTCACTGCATTCAGCTCTCTGTAGTCGATGCAGAGGCGGAGACTACCATCCTTCTTCTTCACGAAGAGGACTGGCGCTCCCCATGGTGACACACTTGGTCTAACGAATCCTTTATTCAACAAATCTTTCAGTTGTTCTTTTAATTCAGTCATTTCTGCCGGAGCCATGCGGTATGGTGCTTTGGCTATCGGTCCGGTACCAGGTAGCAGCTCAATGGTGAACTCTACCTCCCGAGTGGGTGGCATGCCGGGCAGTTCCCGTGGAAATAAGTCGGGGAACTCCGACACTACCGGTAAGTCGGGGTCGAACTCAGGGTCTCTCTCTATGTCCTGTACATAGCAGAGGTATACTTCTTCCTTTCTCCTTAATTCTCTATGCATCGCCATGGCGGTGATGATCTTAGTCGAAGGCTCTCTGGGCCTCTGGCGGTATGATATTGTTACCCCAGACGGACTCCTGAGCAGCAATCTATGTTCAGCGCAGAGGATACGTCCCTTGTGCCGCTCCAACCAGTTCATCCCGAAGATAACATCAAATCCTAGCTTACTGAACTCAATGAAACTGACTGGGAAGTCTTCCCCCTTAATTCTGATGGTGGCTCCTCGGTAGTAACGAGTGCAACGAACCTTCTCCTTAGACGGGAGCGTAACCGTGAAGTCGGGTAGCTCCTCAGCGTCTAGCCCCAACCTGCTCGCAAATGATGCAGAGACAAAGGTATGCGAGGCCCCTGAGTCGAAGAGAACTGATGCCTCAATCCCATTGATCGGAAAGGTGCCGGTGAGGATAGTACCGCTGGCGTCGGCCTGTGCCTCTGTGAGTATGCTTAGTGCACCTTCCGTACCGAGTCCATAACCTAATTGTGTTCACAAGCTCCATGAGTATTGATGGTATAACAAGAGTCGTAACAATTTATATGAACAACACTGTTATTTTATTTATGACCATCCTGTTTACAACATGTGCTTCAATCTTACATCTCATTTTTCATTTCATTCCATCATTACATGGCTAATATTGTCTAAAGGTTAGGTTTAATCTTCCTGGTCTCATATGCGTCGCATTGATTACTGCTGACGGTGCTGTATTCAGCTTGATTCTCTTAATCCCATGGTACAACATCCTTGATTCTCCTCCCAAAATTAATACATCACCTGACTTAAGTACTATCTTATCTGCACGGTCCGCACGCTTCTGCTCGCCGTATAAGAATTCCGCATCATCTCCAATGGACCAAGACACTACGGGTATCCCTCTTTCGAGAGACTCCGTTGTCTCGTCCTTATCCTGGTGTAGTCCCAGTTTCCCATCTTTTTCGTAGAAGTTTACAATGCAAATGTCTGGCTGGATGTCTGGAATCGGTTCAGCTTCCAACTGCTGAGCGATTTCTATGACTTGTGTAATAACTGGATGGAACTCTTCGGGTATTCCCGGTGGTGAGACTCCATCTTGCTCCCTTGTGGTTTGGTAATTCTTGGCATACGGATTCCAATCCTTGCCCAAGCTCATCATCTTTAATTTCATCCTTGCTCCCCCTGGGTACTCCGGTGTGTAAAAACCTCCCGGTCCCATTCCTAGTTGATTGCACCTCCTGATGATGGCTATTTGTGCTTCGGGTGTCAGGTATCCCCTTAATAAAATCATACCTGGGCGGATAACCTGACATTGTTCGGTTGGAAAGTGTACAGTTCCGATGTCGGTGTGCTCCGGGTTAGATGTAGATGGTATTGGGTAGCAGATGTTGAATCTTCCTAGAGTGGTAGTAGGTTATGTCTTACTTAAACTCTAATCTCATCTTATTCTTACTTAACTCATTTATTCACCAAACATGCATGATAATGCGGTAAGCAGGCAGTTTTATTACTAAATGGTTATAGTGGTACCTGGCCTCGATGAGGGCTCAGGCTCATCGTCCCGGTCCACCATGTGTAGAGTGGGTCCCGTCTTCTGGGTCGCCCGTGGGTTCTTGTCCGCCGGCTGCTGCACTTTCCTCTGACCGTCAGATCCAGCTCCCTGATCGGTCTTGCCCTTGCCCCTGGTGTCGGGCCTATAGGCTCTGCTAACAGGGTTCCGGTAACACTCGTATGCCCGGTGTCCATACACTCCGCAGAAGTTGCACTCCACCTTGTTTCCCTTACAGTCGAGCCCGGGGTGGTCCTTGTGACACCATCTACAGATGAAGCGTCGCTGGTAGCCACCACCGGCTCCCCTCTCAGTCTCAGATCCTGATGATTCATATTGTCAATTCCCATATCTCAAACGGTTACTAATTTATTTCTTAACTCATTCAATATCAATTTTTCTCACCCTTTGGCGCCTTAGAGCGCAGTGGTGTAGCTGCAATAGCATAGGTCAGCTTCAATGGCTCTTCCGAAGCCTTCTCCTTTTCCTCCTTCCCTTTCGGGTTCTGATTCTTCTGGGCCTGAGGCTGGTACTTTTGTTTCTTGTACCCTCCTTGCCCTTGACTCTCTGAGCTTTTACCAGCACTCTTCCTCTTAGCATTCTCCTCGTCCCTCAGCCGGACGGTAATCTCAACCTTAGCAGCGGCATGATAGCACTCCTGCTTTTCCATAGTATTAGTCTCACTTATTTCTCATAATCTAAATCTTATTCACCATTTACTCAAATCTCAATCGTTCTTATTACCTGCAAGGTAGTGTAACTCGTCGGCCCCATGCCGTAGCGGAGTCGATGGCTAAGCCCGCCATAGAAGCGGTCCACCAAGATCTGGTCAGAATACCCTAGACCCGGTAGAAGACGGAGCAAGGCAGTGAACTCTGAGTAATACTCGTCCACTGTCATCTTGTCCGACTGCTTAAGCGCATCCAACTGCAAGCGCTTCTTCGTCTGGACATGGGCGGGGTAGTACTTTGCTTGTAGCAAGGCGGTGTACTGCTCCCAGCCGAACTCTGGATTGGCCACATGCTCGGCCCTCACCAGCTTCCACCAATCGCCTGCCGCCCCCTTCAGGTAGAAAGCAGCTAAGCGCACCTTGATCCCAGCAGGGACATCAAGGGTCTCGAAGGCGGTCTCCAACTCGGAGATGTACGCCTCAAGCTTGGCGGGATCGGTCTCCCCCTTAAAATGAGCGGGTCGAAGGTCTGCAAGACTCTTCACCCAGTTTGGTTCCCTAGGTTGTGGCGGTGGAGGTGGTGCACCAACACCAGGCTGATAGCCCATATGCCCTAAAGCAGCAGCTACGATCTCTGCGATCGTCTGCCCTCCAGGTATCCCTGAAGTATCCTCACCCCGGCCGCGACCACGGCCTCCTCTAGGGCGTCCTGCCATCTGAACAAGCATAACTTACATTAGATTCGTACTCCCCACTGTTTTGGTTAGTAAATTTATAACGTCCGTAGACGGTAAAGACAATCCACACTTATTAGTGGTCATCTGACTCTACTCACTCTAACTTCTCACACCCTTAACCCAACACTTATTCCTTAACTTATACCCTAACTCGGTGGTTACTCATGTCCGGTATTTCTCGTTCAGAGCGTAACTACGCTCTGATACCACTTTTTGTAACACCCCATCCAAAGCCTATCGTGGTTATCGCAATCTGAACACTTAATCGAAAACGTCGCAGCGGAAATAAACAACACCTGGACCTTGCCACGGTCTGATCGTTAGAAGATACCGGCTTAAATACTTACAATACTTATCCAAAAACACTTACCCAACTTAAACATCAACATTCTCAATACCACAACCAACCGAGTACTAGTATCTTATACACAATCCCAAACTTACATCAGTTTAATATAAACAGTCGGGTGCACAGGCGCAACCCGAATTCAAAATAAATGTCCCCTCCTAAGTCTAACCGCTCCTACTCTCGTAGTGCGTCCTCATGGGCCTCTTACCTGCAAGTGTAAAAATAGCCCCCGAGGGGGTCAGCACGAATGCTGGTACACCCTCTCATGGCCCCCAAGCTAACGGGGCTACGACGACTAATTGTCGATAGCATGGAAATTGATTAAATACACAAACATAATATGAAGTGCAATAACAATAACCACAGTTGAACATATATAGTTCACAAGCAATGAACGACTCAAGCGTTCCCTTAACAAGTGGGTTAGTAACCCCCTCCTTAGTCCTCATTTCCTTAATCTCAGTTCCTTACCTTACCTTAATCTTAATCTCAATCTTAATCTTAATCTCAGTATACAAACCTTTCCTGGAAGGGATTGGTTGTAGCTTAATTCGAGCCTGGGATTTAGGTGATCCCACCGCACCATCTTAATGCCACCTACTCTAGACGGGAGTCCAGCGTAGCTGAGCCGGCAACCGGCCCTAGGCTACAAGTCCGAAGACAAGTCCTTAAGCGGAGGGCGGATCTGATTCAGATACCGTCCCCCTTTCACTTAGCATGCATGACCGGAGATCGGTCCCGGGTTTCCTCACTCAGTTCCAGTTAGTAGACATCTTAAGCACCATGTGCTAGCTAAGCCTTATCGGGCATTAACCAACAACCAAATTAACGCTTATCTTACTCAGGAAATACTAAACTTGGTTAGTAACAATCTCAAGCCTCGCGGGTTAGTGTAAATATAACACAATCACAACGAGGACAATATAACCGGTTGCATGCTTTATCTTGTTTTAGTCATAGCAAATAAACAGATAGCACACAAGCCGAGGGACACCTCGTTAGCAAGCAGGTCACGAAAAGGATTGTACCGTTCACCGTCGGTGGTTGTTTGCTTACTCTTCTTCCGGGTCCCAATTCACACGTCCTAAAACATTCATCCAATTTTAGGTTATTAGTTGCTTAACTCATCCCAAATTACTTATCTTATTTAGCCACTAGTGTTTACCCACTAGAGATCACTAAATCTGTATAGCTTAATCTAAATCTCAAAAGTCACTTACTTCTCATTATTTCTTAAGCTTGTTTAAGCCCCTAATGACCTTTACATGTCATTAATTATGTCCTAACAATCTTATAGTATCATTACCAAACAAGTCCCAACCTTAAAATCCCATTTTTCAACATTCTGTTGCATTTTCAGATGGGTCCAGGTTTGTGTCCGAGGTTGTAAACCCGGACCAACACCTCGCAAAACTCTCTGGACAAATTTAGGACTGTTCCGGGTTTAGGTACTGGTTTCAAACCCGGAACATTCCTACGACATAACTTTCTGTCTAATTTTTGGTGTGTTCCGGGTTTAGGTACTGGTTTCAAACCCGGAACCACACTGAATATGTTCCAGAATGTTGATTTTTGACCTCTTCAACCTCAATTCTCATCTCATCTCTTCCTAACCTTTCCATGGTTACTCTAGCATGTTTTAACATCATTTTAGCATCTCAAAATCCTCCTAATACATACACCATACCATACCTAATTCCTTGATCATTTACTCACATTCTTACCAAAATCTATCTTAGTCATTATGCATTTTCCTTGTGATAATGCTACACTTGTAATGCTTTACTCTAGGTTTCTAGGTGGTGGTTCATACCTAATGTAGCCACTATTCCAAATGTTTTCCTCACCACTATAACATCATCTCCCAAGCATCTTCCACTATCTAAACTCTCTTAAGCACTTACTTAATGTTCCTTCACAAGTTTAAACTTCCATCATCAACACCTTATTTCCTTCTTAGTTGTGCACCAACCTTTACCCAAGTCCTAAATACTCAAATACATTCTCTTGATCCATAAATCTCCCATGGTGATACCTAAGTCATCATAAGTCATTAAAACACCTTAACTTCACCCTTTTCCATCAAGACAACCTATAGAACATTCCTAGTACTTCCTTGGTCATTAAATTCCCTTAGAATATCTTAAACACTTAAACTCTCCTTTAAATTTTGCCATAGGTTCTCTAGTATATAATACCACCTAATACATGGTTTTTCTCCATCAAACAACCAACATCACCCAATTTCTCACCACAACAACTTAACACCCAATTTTACACCAAAACCACACCACATCATCATATAGTGCTCAAACTTAAAATGCTTGGCACTTAGGCCCTTAAATGACAATAATCTTAACCACTGAATTTCCACATATATATGCCTTCAACCTGCGAATACACTCAACAAGGCTCCCATTGAAATAAAATGCTTCTTGTACTTCACCTTGATATTCTTAAACTATCTCTTTTTTTTTTTCATTTGCTCCTTAGTCACAAGTCCACAAGTATAGTCATTGTTTCTCCTAGGTTTTATATAACCCTTTTCTAATGTAAACTCACTACTAAACTCATCATATACCTAAATCTCATTTCCTTAAACAACAAACACCTTAAGGTAAGTAATTTACCTTGTTTTCTCACAAGCTTAAAAGCTTTCTTCCTTAGGTTTTCCTTTGTTCAATCTCGGTCACCAATGTGTGTCTCCTTGCCAATGTTCTAACCAATATCCAATGACTCCAATGAGTACTAAATAACACATTAACCCTAAGGAACAAACCCTAGGTTAAAAATGTGTTTTAAGGTATTAATGTGATTGTTTTACCTTGTTTTCTCAAGACAAACTTGGATATGAAGCAAGAGGACCTCCTCTCTCCTTTGAAGAGTAGAAACAAGCTAGAACAAGGCATAAACATGGAGTTCCATGAGTATATATTTTCGGTCAAGTGAAGAAAATGGTGGAAACCTAGATTTTCTTACACTTTCTTTACCTTAAGAGAATGGAGATGCCAATGGAGTCTCCAAACTTGAATTTCCTCCTCTAATGGTGGTTTGACTTGGCACCAAAATGAAGCTCTTGAAGTTTTGAAAAGATAGGAAGAAGGAGCTTGAGCTAACTAAGAGGAATATGTATTTTGTTTTGGATTTGGAGCTTAAATGAGCAAGTGGTGTGCAAGAGAAGGTGGAGCTTTCATGGAGGTGAGCTCTACGTGAATGGAGAAGAGAAAGAGAGCAAGAAATCATGGGCAACAAGAGAGAATGAAGAAGTGAGGAGAGAGGTAAGCAAATGTGATATTTATCTTAAAAGGTGAATAGTGTTTTATGCTTTATAACTTACTTATTTTGCTTTATCTTTACTTAGTTAGATAAGTGTGGTGAGTCACACTTAAAGAAACCGGCCCCCTTTAGTGAATGAGGGTAGTTTAGTCTTTGTTGACCAAATGTCTCACTTATATAGACTTATGTTATAAACTAGCTTAATAATTCACTATTCATCAAAAACAAGGCACATTGTTGTGAAATTTTTGATTTCCCATTGATATAGACCTCCAAATGTGATACTATATAGTACACATGTTAATTAAAGAGTAATGATGGACATTTAGCCATTCAAAACTCATTTACAAGACAATTTTTCAAAAACGTGCTTTAGACTCCTTAAAGCACATTTTGTGTTTTAACTTGTTTTCAAGCTTGGTTTTCTTTGGTAATTGATTTAAAATGACCATTAGAATATTACTAAGGTCTTAGAACAATATTTGGGTACTCTCCCATGTCTCTCCAAGCTTAGAGCACGTTTTTGTTAAAACTGCTCTTTTGGTGTTTCCTTATATTTTCTTTGATTAGAAATGTTTCTTAATGTTTCTAAGGCATTATTTAGCCTCCTTATATCTTGGTTTATCATTTAAACACCATATCTAAGTTTGGGGTATTTCAGTATTCATTTTATACTAACCCTAGAATTTAAATGTTTTAGGGTTTAGAAAAGAGTATTACCTTTCAACCACTGAATGAGGTTCTTGACTAGCAAGAGAACAAGATTCCTAGCCCAAAGAAGAAGCCAAAATCGGCTGGAGCAAGGAGGAACAAAGAGTTCAAAATCTGAAAATTTTTATAATGCAAACAAGGGCTAGAAATGATGGATTTTTGAACTTCTTTTTACCTCAAAGTAGCAAGGTGGTGAAGGTGCTTCTAATGGTGGACTCAAATCTTCAAATGGCTTCCACCCATAAAATGAAATTGGAGCTTTTGGATTTTTGAAAGGAGGAAAGTGTTCTCCTTTGCAAGGGGATTCCAATGGTATGGTTTTTATAATTTTTGGACAAGGTTTGAGTGTTGAACAAGAGGAGAGAAGGTGGGTTTTGTGTGAGGCTTCTCAAATCTCCATGGTTGTCGCCCAAGGGAGGAAGAAGAGAGAATAAAGATGAAGGGGAAACCGTGAGAGAAGAGGGGGAGTAGGAGAGAGAGTGATTTTTTTTTGCCTTTTACTTATTTCCTTGTCTTTTAGTAAATAAGAGGGAATTAAGGAGAGTGTGAGAGAGAGAGGGAAATCGATTCCCCCTACACACCCATACAGATGTTTACTTTTTATTTGCAAAGTGGACACATTAACTTTGTTTATTTACACTCTCACCCCACGCCTTCCCGGTTGTTACAGTTTTTACTAACCGGAACCCTTTTTCCGGAATTTTCTCGTTTAATTAATTTTTATTGGTTCCCAGCCTTTATTACTGTTTGTTAATGACTATTTGGTTGACCAAAATCATTACGAGCCTATTTGACTCGCTTAAAGTCGTGTTATCCCAGTTTCCTTGAAAAACGCGCTTTAAGGTTTGTTTACGCTTTTAACCTGTTTTAAAGGTCCGTTTTCTTCGGGATTTGTTCCCTAATATTTATTTAAGTGTAATTAAGCCTTTAAAATTATAATTAGCCTAATTAATCACTGTTTTTAATTACGAGGTATTTCAATCTACCCCCCTTAAGGAACTTTGCCCTCAAAGTTGCTCAAGGCTTACGGTTTACTATTCTACTCATTTGACAACCCAATTGCCACAATGTATTCTACTAACACCTTACAAGGTGTTCACAATTCTTACACTACAAGCATACACAATTCAGATACCATACATCATACTCAATTCAAATACCATACACAATACTCCATCCAATTCGCACATTCCACAATACATTCACCATACACTTCACATTGTCATTCATGTCATATACCGTACAACACAAATTCATTACTCATTACACACACACCATTCACATACCATACACATACCATACTCATTGTACCACATACTGAATACTACTAGCACTACCTTGTGCCAATAAAATACAATTACAATACATACATAATATGCAATGCTACCCGAAGCAATGCCAAAGCAAAAAGGCTCTACCCCCCTTAAAAGGGGTACACCCCGTACCCTCCGTGCTATACGGATACTAGACATCTAGTCTACAAATAAATTCGGGTACTTCGCCTTCATGGCGTCTTCTAGTTCCCAAGTCGCTTCCTCGACATCGTGGTTAGACCACAAGACCTTCACCATTCATACAGATTTATGGCAAGTGTCTCTTGTCTTTGTATCAAGGATCCGCAATGGAGTCTCGACATATCTCATCGTCGGCTCTAGGGATAAGTGTTCGGGTTGTAATACATGAGAGGGATCGGCTACGTATTTCTTGAGTTATGATACATGAAAGACATCATGAACACGCCCCAATTCTTCAGGCAATGCTAGCCTATAAGCTACGGCTCCAATCCTCTCGGTAATGGTATACGGCCCTACAAATTTTGGGCTCAGCTTGCCCTTCTGGCCAAATCGAAAGACGCCCTTCATAGGTGAGACACGCAAGAACACTTGGTCGCCCACGGCGAACTCAAGGTCGTGTCGTCGCACATCCGCATAGGATTTCTATCTATCTTGGGCTGCTTTCATATTTGCTCGGATTTGTTGTACCTCAGCTTGTACTTGTTCCAGATACTCCGGTCCTATGATGACCGCTTCACTAGACTCATCCCAACACAACAGGGTACGACAAGGTCTACCATACAAAGCTTGGAATGGCGACATCTTAATCGAAGCATGATAGCTATTGTTATACGAAAATTCGATAAGATGAAGCTTATCAATCCAGCTCCCCTGAAAGTCTAAGGCACATGCCCTAAGCATGTCCTCTAGTGTCTGGATGGTCCTTTCTGTCTGGCCGTCGGTTTGTGGATGGAAGGCGGTGCTAAGCTTCAACTTAGTACCCAGCGCTTCCCGTGTTGCTCTCCAGTATCTCGAAAGAAATCTGGTGTCACGGTCAGATACTATGGTTTTCGGGACTCCGTGGTGTTGGATTATCTCCTTGTCGAATAGCTCCGCGAGCTTCGCCACCTTCCAGGTGTCCTTCATCGGTATGAATCGGGCAACCTTGGTGAGACGATCGACTATTACCCAGATCATGTTGAGTCGTCCCCTAGCAGGTGGGAGTCCAACAACAAAATCCATAGAGATATCGTGGAATTTCCACTCCAGAATGGGCATGGATTGCACCATTCCTCCCGGTCTTCGGTGCTCGAACTTCACTTTTTGGCAAGTGAGACACCTCAGAACATACTCAGTCACGTCGGATTTCATTCCTGATCACCAGAAGTACCTCTTCATGTCTTTGTACATTTTAGAAGCTCCCGGATGGACATGCAATGTCGAACAATGTGACTCTCACAGAATGCAATCCCTTAGCTTAGCATTGCTTCGGGGGACGCATAGTCTGCCATTCAATCGGACCAGACCATCTTCATGCAATTTGAAGTCGTACTTTCGGCTATCAAAGGTACCTTCTGTGATTTTCGGTCTGATCTCCGTGAAGTAAGGGTCACTCAGCTGAGTGTCTCGCACCTCGTCAACCAAGCTAGAAGAAGCAAGTAGCGAATGGAGCGAGTGTGCTCGATGACTCAGGGCGTCGGCTACAACGTTTGCCTTCCCTTGTTTATACTAGAGGTTGATGTCGTAATCTGAGAGGAACTCCATCCACCTCCTCTGTCTTAAGTTCAATTCTTTCTGGGTGAATACATACTGCAAACTTTTGTGGTCGGAGTAAATGGTGATGCTTACCCCATAGAGATAGTGTCGCCATATCTTCAAGGCGAAGACAATGGCCCCTAACTCTAGATCATGTGTCGGGTAATTCTACTCATGCTTTTTCAGCTGGCGGGAGGCATAGGCTACTACCTTGCCATGCTGCATGAGTACGCATCCCATTCCCTTGCCCGATGCATCACAATACACCTCAAATCCCTCTGTGCCCTCTGGAAGTGTGAGAACTGGCGCTGAGGTCAATGAGTCTTTCAGGCTCTGGAAGGATACCTCGCACTCGTTTGTCCATACAAACGGTGCATCTTTCTTCATCAATGACGTCATGGGCTTAGCGACTTTTGAGAAGTCCTTTACAAACCTCCGGTAATAACCGGCTAAACCAAGAAAGCTCTGGATGTCGGTAACAGTCTTAGGTATAGGCCATGACCGCACTGCTTTGATTTTGGATGGATCTACTGAAATACCTGCGCTCGAGATGACATGATCGAGGAATGATACCTGATCTTGCCAAAATTCGCATTTGGAGAACTACGCATACAGCTGGTTCTCGCGCAGTGTCTCAAGTACTCTTCTCAAGTGGTTTTCATGTTCTTCTGCTGACTTTGAATACACAAGGATGTCGTCGATGAATACTACTACTGAAGTGTAACACCCCTCTCCATAATCACGATATAATCTCTCACGTAGCAATAAATAAAACGTCTCGCAGCAGAAAAACAAATAACCATTACAAAACTCACTCGGGTGTCACCGGCCGTTACTCACCCATGCGAGCAACGCAGCCAAACTACATCCAACTTCCAATACAAATAAACTGCTAACCGCAGTGATAACGAGAAACTCCTATACATCACACTAAGTCCATCAACCATGAATATCGACAAGTGAGCGTCTACCCAATCCTGAAAAATACTTAACCTTACCATAAGACCATACACCATCTTCATTACAATACCACATCTCCAATTACCCTGTTCCTGCTCTTCAGCTCCGACAATGATCAACAACCTGCATGAGTGTAGTATCAGCGATAGACGCTGAGTATGCCGGGCCTGGACCCTAATGGTCACTTGTCATTTTAACCATCTTGTTATTAGATTGGTTACATGCTTTACCATTTTACAGATATATTCAATACTGTAATAAACATGCATAATAAATCCAACCATCCATCCAAATATCCATAAACATTCAACCATCCGTCCAAATATCCAAACATTCATTTAATATTCCATACAACATTTATATATCGAACGTATCAAGTAATAACAATGTAATGTACAATGTACATTCGCCGTAGCGTACAGTTTTCTTATTTAATTCACCTTAGCCTTGTAGGCTCCATCCAACCATCAACACACAATAAAATAACCACGAGTATAACCAATGAACAACAAAGCGAAATAACGAGATTAATAAACAAGTATCAAGTCTCGTCCATAGTATTGTTCGCCACTGTATAAGTCTCAATCGTTTTAGTTGTTCAGTTATACCTAGTGACAATGTCTCGTTAAAACGACATGTCTCTAGTTACCCATATTATGGCGGGTCACCCACGGCAGTAGCCACTCCAACGGTAGAGTCTCCGACCAACGAGCCATTCTAGCTCACGGGAAATTTTCTTGATACTTACGGACCCGTACGCGGACATCCTGGTATCGTTTTTGTGATCACAGCGCGCACCAAGAGCCACATCCTCTTGGCTTTACTTCCATTCCATTAATTAATTAATTATACCATCGCATCGCATTACCAAATTTTCTAACACAGCAGACTAAGGTCATTAGTCCAATCCGGAGTCTGTAAACTCGGGATCCAGTGTTAGATACGAGAGCGGCGTATAGAAAAGGCCGATGCTCCGTACAAAAGTCTCAGATAATATGTATGTGTTATTATCATAGTGCTACAACGTTTTACTTACGTTCCTTATATTTCATATAAGATAGCACCATAGCCGCTAGTTCGTTTTATATATACATAGGTTCATATATACAAACCAATACTGTTAACTCAACAACAGTAAATAATAAGCAGCTATAAATATACAATTCATGCGTATTAATTAACACATTCAGACAAACAATCTTATCACAGATCGCACAGAAGTCTGAACTGAGGAAGTCCTCAGAGACAACCAGAGACACACAAAACATACAAGTTATATCAACCAAATCCGAGCCCAAGGAGCAACCTTAGGTCAACTCGGCAAACCCCTTTACATACCGTTCACCCTGACTGTATTACGGTGGAGTATGAATCAGCAAGATCCTACGCTCCGTGTATCCGTTAGCTCGTCAAGCGTCCTTGTCAGAAGTATACTCTAAACGGTAATAAGAACTATAAGTCAGTCTCCATGACTAACTACATCCGGTATTTCCGAATTATAAGTAACCCCGACAGTTCACCCCTGTTTTCTACAGTTTTGTTACGGGTTTCTCTAAAACAGTCGGCTTTGTTACTTAAAACGCGTACGTCAAAACTATTTCAACTGTTAAGTTTAATCCCTTATATTCCTTTTAATCTTATCCACATCTAGTTTAGGTACGTAACCTGTAGTTGCATGTATGCATGCATTCTTATATTATATTGCATTCTAAAATTCATAACTTATAGTTCGTAATTATATATATATTTTTTTTAAATAACCACCACCATTAAATCATATGGTTTTCAACCAAAATATATATATCCACATTATATACATTATTCTCGTGTATGTATATATATTTTACCACGTAGGTAATTCTCATGAGTTTCATAGACTCTTATATTTTATGTTACACTTTATCATCTTTTATTAGATGATTATTCCCATTAGCTGTATTATATTATACAACTTATATTAAGATTATTATCCTAACATGTAACATTTTATGTTGTATAATTACAACTCCTAAGGTTTATTCCATAAACACCTTAGCTTATAAATCCCATTTATTTATAGTTTGTCACATTATTTTATGTGAGTACCCTTCCTTATACTAATTCCATTAAACCACCTTAATACCATATAATTGTCATAACATTTATGACATTGTAGACCATAATCTAAAATTCATTTTCCAACTCTTATTAATTCGTATAGCCCCTGAATTTATTTAAATTCCCTTTTGACCACATGACATTATGTAATGTTATACCAAAATGCTTATATCATTTGGTATGATATTTTTATTTCCTTTAACCCATAACCTATAGTTTTATACAAAACTATTGTACATTGCCTCTTAGGCATATATTAAACCTTATACTTTTCCTTAAACCATAATTTCCTTTATTCACCAAATCACCCCTTTCTTTTTACCATGTTATATATACCATTCAATACAACATTTCTAACTTATAAAAGAGTATAACCTATGGTTATTTTTTTGTAAATTTCAAACAGCCCTTGTGCTATTCTATAATTGCCACTTGGCCCTATTTATAACATATAGTTTACCATATCATTAGAACTATATTTTATACACATAACTTATTAAATTCTCTTAATAATTCTAAAAATCTCCAAATTCCACCAAAGGGTTATAAATATCCTTATTAACCCATATACTTTCGATATTTACCATTCCGCCATCTATTTTTCTCCAAAGTGTCATAATGACATAATAACTATATATTATACATATATAGTTTATTTTAATTCCAAAAATCCACCAAATAAATTCCTAAAAATTCCTAATAGCCCATGGGTGTTTAAAATACCATTGTACACCCTTAATTTTCGGTAATAACATATTTACCACATAGGTTATGAAAATATTACCTTAAGATACTTATCTTATTACAAAACCTTAAATAAGTTATTTAACTTATCTAATTTGGTCAAAACCTAGCATATGGTCAAGGTTGACCACCTTAATATTTCCTTGACCACCAATTCCTTATAATTACGGTTTAGTACCCAAACTTTCTAGAAATTACCATTTAACCCCAAAACTTTATAAAATCTTATAAACTGTATTTTAACTCCTTTTTAACTCTAATTTTCGGCCTTATTATTCTAAAGCCCCAAATTTAATTTAATTACACCTAATACCCCATTTATTTTCGGTAATGCATTTATACTACTTAAACTTAATTAAAAGCTTGTAAATGCATAAATAAATGGCCTAAAATACATGGCCTTATTACAAACATTTGCTCACAAAATAAATTACACATAAATGTCCCAAAATACACATAAACTTTCGGCCTCACCATATAATTTTTATTTAATTACCAAACTTCCACATAATGTCTTAAATTTGACAATTATGTTAATTAAATCTCTTAAATGACTAGCTTAATTTATCTTAGTCATTTTTTTCCATTTCTAGGTCAATATAACCCATATTTATCATTTCACTCTCGGCCATGTTTATATGTAAGCTTAGAAATTATAAAAGTCATAGATTTAAGGTGTTTATACCTTGATTTAGCTTGAATAATTCTTGTTTGAATTCGGCCAGCCTTAGATAAAATTTCCAAAGCTTCTCTTGCATGTTTCAAACAGCAAACAAGGCCTAGTTAGTCTCCAGTAAAGATCTAACCATAAGAAGTAATTTAATGTAAGATTTAAGGCAAAAATCACCTTAAAAATGCAAGGAGGGTTCAAGATGATTTCGACCTGAATCAAACACACCACAAGGTGTTAGATCCACCATATTGACATAGGAAATAGCTAGATCTCAACAAGCTACCTTGTTATTAGGTTTTACCTTGGAAAAATGCCTTAAAAGAGGGTATTTCCTTTGGATCTCGGCCATCCTTGCTCCAAATGGCTAACCAACAGATTCAACATGAAAAGGAGAAGAAGATGAGGCTATGACCAAAGTTTCACAGCCGAACTTGAAGGGAATCAAAAGTTATGAGCTTAAAGCACATTTTACCTTAAATGGTCAAGACTTGAACTTCCTCCTTAGATCTGGTTATGTACGAAACCAACACTTCCTCTAACCTCCAAATCACTCTACATAGATGTATAGAAAAGGTTGGAGTGTAGATCAATCGAAAAAGGAAGGAAAGATGAAGAAAATGGGCATTTTTATGCCTTAAGAGCTTACCTAGAGCTTGAAACCTCATCAATGGTGCTTGGAACTCTTACCTACGGTGGAGGGGAGCCTGAGAGAGCTCAAGGAGTGAGCCATATCGGCTGAAGAGAAGAAATGAAGGAGGATGACCTATTATTGCCTTAAAGCACTTTTTTTGAATTTTTTTGGTCATTATTGGTTTGATGACTCATCAATGCTTGATTGGAGTTGATAATTGAAGGGGAATTCGGTGGAGATAAGGCAAGGAGGCAGCCGAGCTTGATTGACACAGGTAGGCATGATTGGAGCCAATTTTGAATGAAAATGAGATAAATAATGTTACTTTAGTATACTTATTGTAAGGTGACTAAGCACTTTTGTCTTGTACCAGCTGGAGCACCGAATTGCAAGAGAAAAGAGGAGCAATTGAAGGCTCCAAAACCGGCTGGCATCACATGGGGTAAGGTAAGTGGTACCCACCTTTTTGTTTTATAAGGTAAAGTTTACTTTTTTTGTTATTTTATGTAAAAGTAACAGCATATATTAATTGTCACATGTCTCTGTCTCTTGGTCTGTTAAGAGACTTAATTATCTGATTTTATGTAGTCCATTTCGTGGTCAATGGTCAACATTGACCAACTTAGTCAATGTTGACCCAAACGGGCCCCACATTAGGGTTTTATTAATATTTTAATATTAATGTTGTAAAAATTCGTAAATTTCTGGAATTAAATTCCTAATATCATATAATATGATATTTTATTATATTTAAAGGTATTTATAACCTTTTAGCTCATTTAAAACCAATTTAGAAGACAATTTCACAAAAACGTGCTTTAAGGAGTTTTAGCGCACATTTTGTGTTGCCTGGTGTTTCTGAGCTTGGTTTTCTTTGACAACGGTTTTTTTGTGTTCCTTACATGATATTTGATCATGGTATCCAATTTTATATCATTTAGAGTTCTTTTGATTTTTAAGGTTTCTTAGAGCACCTTTTGCTCTATTTGACCTTGAAGCATGTAAGTGCTTGTCTTTGTGTTGGAGTGTTGTCCAACGGTTATAATATGTTTAATATTATGTTAATATACTTAGGACAAATTTTTAGGTCCTAAGAAGTTCATTTGGGTATTTATTTACCCTTAACAGTCAAAGGGTGCAACATCTTGTTTTATGTTGACCACTATTGTTCTCAGTTGACTTATAAGGAATTTTCAGGCCTTAATTAATGTGATTAAATATTTAATCCATGTTTAATAAGTTTGGGGTATTTCATGAAGTGTCCAGCTGATCACTGAATAACCGATTCATTAGGTCCATGAATTTGGCTGGTGCTTTAGACAACCCGAATGGCATCACCGTGAATTCGTAGTGGCCATATCTTGTTCGGAATGCTATTTTCTCAATGTCTTTCTCTTTGATAGCAATTTGGTGATATCCGGATCGGAGATCAATCTTAGAAAAGACCGAAGCTCCCTTTAACTGATAGAACAAGTCGTCGATGCGTGGCAATGGATACTTGTTCTTTACAGTGACCGCATTCAATTCACGGTAGTTGATGCAGAGGCGGAGACTACCGTCCTTCTTCTTCACAAAGAGGACCGGTGCTCCCCAGGGTGATACGCTCGGGCGTATAAACCCTTTGTCGAGTAGATCACGTAGTTGCTCTTTCAGCTCTGTCATTTCTGCTGGTGCCATACAGTATGGTGCCCTAGCAATGGGACCTGTACCAGGTACAAGGTCGATTTCAAACTCTACTACTCTCTGTGGTGGAATACCAGGTAGCTCCTTCGGAAATACATCAGGGAATTCTGATACTACTGCTACATCATTACTGAATTCTGGATCTCTCTCCAGATCTTGCACATGGCATAAATACACTTCATGTCCTTTTCTGAGCTCCCGGTACATTGCCATAGCGGAGATGACTGTAGTTGAAGGCTCTCTCGGTCTCTGGCGGTATGAAACAGTGACCCCAGATGGACTCTTGAGCAGCAATCGATGCTCGGCGCATAGGATCCGTCCCTTGTGCCGCTCCAACCAGTTCATTCCAATTATCAAGTCGAATCCCAACCCGTTGAATTCAGTGAAGGAGATGGGAAACGTTTCGCCTTTGATTTGAATTGTGGCTGATTTGTAATACTTAGTACACTGTACTCGCTCCTTCGATGGGAGAGTAACCAAGAAGTTCGGTAGCTCATCCACATCTAGCCCCAACTTCTTCGCAAGAGATGGCGAAATGAAGGTATGAGAGGCGCCGGAGTCGAAAAGTACTGAGGCTGCGATGCCGTTTACTGGGAATGTTCCCGTTAGAATGGTGCCCTTTTGCCGGCTTGTGCTTCGGTGAGGATACTCAGGTTACCTTCGGTGCTGAGTCCGCAACCTATTGATTCATAAGATTATAAGTAACGATGGTGGAACGCAAGTGGAATTTGATAGCCAACACTGCTTTTATTAAATAACCAACCATCATACATGTTGTGTCTCTAATACACGTTACTACTTGGTTACATGCTACTACAAGATTAATACTTTCTAAAGGTAAGGTTCAGGCGTCCTGGTTTCATGTGTGTGACATTAACTATCGCCGGTGGTGCCGTATTCAACTTGATCTTCTGGATCCCGTGATACAACAACCTTGATTCTCCACCCATGATTAGAACATCTCCTGATCTCAATACCAATTTCTCTGCGAGGTCCACACGCTTCTGCTCGCTATACAAAAATACGGCGTCATCACCAAAGGACCAAGACACTACGGGCACTCCCAGTTCATGAGATTCCATTGTCTCGTCCTTGTGTTGGTGTAAGCCAAGTCGTCCTTCTTTCTCATAGAAGTTGACAATACATAAATCTGCTTCAAGTGTAGGGACTGGTTCATCTTCACATTATTGTATGATTTCTACAGCTTGTGTGACAAGTGTTTGGAATTCCAGGGGTATTGATGGAGGTGTGGCTCCGTCTTCTGCTCGCGTTGTTTGGTATGTCTTGGTATAAGGGTTCCAATCCTTTCCCAAGCACATCATTCTTAGCTTCATTGTAGCTCCACCGGGGAATTCAGGTGTATACAATCCTTCTGGACCCATTCCCAACTCGTTGCATCGTCAGATGATTGAAACTTGTGCTTTGGGTGTCAGGTATCCTTTTAATAAGATCATACCTGGGCGGATGACCTGACACTGCTCGTTGTCGAAATGGTGAGTGGCGATGTCAGTCTCTTCACGAGGTGAGTTCGAAGGTATTGGGTAACAGATAAGGAATTTCCCTAAGGTGGTAAATTATATCTAACGTGAGTTCTAGGCTTACTAATTCATTTCATGCTCATACATACTTCCACATTACTTTGCTCATCTCAGATACTTCAAGTACAAATTCATGCTCCATTCATACAATTACTTTAATACTTAGTCAGCTTTTCAAGGGTTAAAGGTTTCAGTTATTACCTGGGCCGGACTTAGTCCCGGTCCCATCACGGTCAATGATGTGCAAGGCCGGCTGTCTCTGCGGTGCGCCCTTCTGCGGACCTCGGGACCCCTGTCCCTGTGAGGTGTGTTGCGCATGAGCATCGCCAGACGCAACCTCCTTGCCTTCCCGCTGCTTGTAGCCCTGGTAGTTGCCCTTGGGCTTAGAGTTTTCTGGGCATGCATTAGCACGGTGCCCCGGCTTCTGGCAAGTGTAGCAGCGGATCTCCCTTCCTTGGCAATCTGTGCCGGGATGATCCTTATTGCAGTTTCGGCATATGTAGCTGTGACCATTAGTTTGGTTCTTGCCATGGCCAAATCCAGAACCTATAGCTTCCAAGTTAGCAAGGTTCGGTATACTTACAATACTCCACATACATACTATTTCACAAGTGTACTAATTTGGTTTCGGGTTCTTACCCTTGTATGGTTGAGACCTCAATGGCTTCGCTGCCACTGGTGCGGTGTAGCCAATCTGCAATGGCTCAGCTGCCTTGCCCTTCTAAGTATGGGCACCACCGTCTCCTGAGGTGTTCTTCTGATGGGAGTACTTCCCTTTCTTCTTCTTCCATGGTTTGGTTGAGTTGTGGTCATCGGAGGTGTTACCCTTGCCGCTTGCCTTGCGCTTCAGCGCTTGCTCCTCATCTCTTAGCTGGCAGGTGATCTCAACTCGAGATGCAGCGTGGTAACACTCCTGAATTACTTAGGCATTAGGTTACACATTTACATACGAGAATACTAATTCACATTACTCATGGCTTTTGAGGGTTCAACGTTGTTTACATGGAGGGAGGTAAACCGTGTGAATCCCATGCCATACCGGAGTCGATGGCTCAATCCGCCGTAGAAGCGGTCGACCAAGACTTGGCCGGTATACCCAAGGTCGGGTAGAAGTCTAAGAAGAGAGGTGAAGGTGTGGTAATATTCATCAACCGTCATCTTCTCCGTCATCTTTAGGGCATCGAGCTCAAGCCGTTTCTTGATCTTGACATGCTCGGGGTAGTACTTAGATCGGAGGAGAGAGGTGAATGCTTCCCAATCGAATGCAGGGTCGGCTACGCGCTCGACCTTAATGAGCTTCCACCAGTCAATAGCCGCGTCTTTGAGGTAGTACGCAGCTATCCTCACTCGAACTCCAGCGGGAGTCTCAAGTGTCTCGAATGTCGTCTCCATCTCGGAGAGATAGGCCTCGAGTTTGGCGGGGTCGCTCTCGCCTCTAAAGCATGGAGATCGAAGGTCGGCGGCTGCCTTTACCCAATTGGTCTCACGGGGATGAGGTGGGTCGGGCTGCTGCTGCTGCTGGTTTTGCTGTGTTTGTTGTACAACGGTGATTACTTGCGGTAGCATCTGTGCTACCGTGGCGGCGACGATTTCAGCTATCGTCTGCGCGCCTGGTCCATCAGATGTCTCTCCCCTAGGTCGGCCACGACCTCGTCCTGACATCTGAACAAGTGTGGATTACATTAGATACGGTGAATCTATGACCTCATGGTCTTGATTCAAGCAATGGTATCGTCTTTGCAGACGTCAAAGAGTATCCGTTGTTAACAACAGTAGTTCCTAGTTAGGTTTCTAAGTATCCGTTTTAAAACGGTTGAAATCCTAACTCGGTAATCACTACCCTCAGTATTCTAATCATCACAGCGAGACTTCGCTCTGATACCACTTTTTGTAACACACAACCGCTAATCCTTCCCATAATTACCTTACTCGCAGCGGAATACTTACTTACTCCCGGCGGGTGATACAACACCGTTAGCCTTCCAAGGCTAACAAGGCTACTACTACATACCATAACGGTCTGACGATTAGAATAACCGGATACACGCTACTTACTTTACAATACCAAATACTTAACTTACATTTGATTACCGAGTATCTAAAGTACACGAATTACATTCCAAGACTATACCCAAAAATCAAGAGTTTATACATCCACTCCCTTCTATCCAATAGCAATTCGATATCCAAAAGGGGTGTACCACATGGTACACCGGCTACTCAAAAAGGCCTTAGCCGTGTACAACTCGGTACACCATCCAAATCTACTAACTATCCCAAAAGAATTCAGTCTTGCCCTTACTCTAATATCACGCCTCGCGGGTACCTGTAGAATAAAAACATTCCCCCTAGGGGGTCAGCTTACGCTGCATATGATAACCGCATACCCCGCGTACTAGCGAGGGTACGCCAACTATTTGGTCGAATACATGCGGTTCGTTTCATTCATTCATACATACATACATGCTTTATACGATACAATTCAATACATTCAATTCACAAGGCATACATACATACATACAATACATGCATGGAAGACATACAATTCGTCCGTTCATACTTACCGAATACTCACCGCAATACGGAGATACGCTTCTCCAATTCATACAATGGTCTTGTTAGCTTCATTACACACCCGGGTTAATCGGGTGTTCAATACTCTTTTACTCAAGTTCATTGACTTACAATAGTCAAGACCGATACTCATACATTACTTACTTCTTACTTACTTTAATCAAGTCAAGTCGGTATGACCTCCGGGCAGGGATTACTACATCCCACCACCGGGCTTTAGGGTGGCCCACTAATCAAGGATGCTACCCATTCAAGGGGATTGGTCCATGGAAAATATTACAGCCAGGATTCAGATCCAACCTCTTATATTTCCTTATCCTCACGCGTGGCCGAAACTATATCGGACTTCTACTCATTCCATTTTACTCATTACTCATGTTAGGAGTTAGATTGTCAGGAATAAGTAGAAGTCAATACTTCATTTCCGTACATCCATACAATACACAAGTACTCATCATGTACACATACACTTCATTCTCATTCATTCATTTCACGAATTATACCAACTAAATGTTCAAGAGGATTCAACAAGAACAAAATAGTTCAAACACAATTAAGTGCAATAAAAGTCCGATTCGTGCATTTATCTTATTGGTGATCACATAAGCACACAAATCGGGGTAACCAAGTTAGGATACAGGGCATGAAGGAATCATACTGTTCACCGTCGTACTCGTACTACCGGGTTCCTTCGATGTTCAACTATTGATTCCTATACACACATGAAGTTGTATGATCAATGATCTATTATTGATCCAACTTATTCCTTCATTAATACTCCTAATGTATACATACTACTCCTTTACATTCATACTTGATTACTAAACCCATTCTTTTCTCCTTACCTCTTATTCTTGCTTTCTTACTCATGTACTTACTTTCTTACCTTTACTACTTCACTTATAATGTACTACTACATATATATGCATTTATGTATATAGGCATATATATATATACATATGATTACTATAATCATATAATAAAAATATATATATTTTTTGTTTTGACTCGACCGACCTTGCCCAAGGTCGGTCAAAGTCAGTGTGTTACTTAACGGCAAAATTCCAGGCTCGACCGACCTTGCAAGTCCGGTCCCAAGGTCGGTCCATTCCAGTAAGTTTCCTATGTGAAAATTTTAGTCCGACCGACCTTGCAAGTCCGGTCACAAGGTCGGTCCATTCCAGTAGCTTGCATTACGGGAATTTTTTCTGGCCGACCGACCTTGCAAGTCCGGTCCCAAGGTCGGTCCATCCCAGAAGGTTTCAGACGGGAAAATTCTCTGGTCTGGCTGACCTTGCAAGTCCGGTCCCAAGGTCAGTCCATTCCAGAAGGTTTCCGTCTTTGTAATTCTGGGCTCGACCGACCTTGCAAGTTCGGTCCCAAGGTCGGTCCGGCCCAGTACTTTAGTTTTAAAATCTGTTTCTTAGTGTTTTACTTTCCCATTGTTTCCCTAATCTTTACCAATACTTCCCTACATGTTTACCACTCATTTAGATGCTCTAAATCACCTTAATTCACCCACCAAACTTATTACTCAATCCTAGATACACTTACCCATTCTTCCTCTCTTCTTTCCAACACTTATACTAGTTTTCCCCACACTAATGCTACAGATTTTGTTTCCTCTATTATGCTACAGATTTTTCACCTTAACTTCTACCTCTCAATACTTCCTCAACTAATGCCACTCTTAGCATTCCAAATACATTACTTTACATCCTAGCTCCATCCCATTAACAAGCTCCTTTCCAAATCTGTTTCCAAAGTGGTTGAACACTCTTTAAACTTCCCAAACACACTTAGTTATTGTCTAAGTCATTACCTCTCCTTACACCCACTAAGTCCTCAATTTCAAGACAAATTTGGACATGGTCTCCCCTATAATTCTCACTTTGCCCACACACTATTTCGGCTCACAAATTGCTCATTCACACAACCTGTTTATACAATGCATTATACTCACATTTCAACTCCACTACAACACCATAAAATTCCTGCACATACACATTCAATACCCCATGTTTTCCCAAGCTTTTAAACATCATTTAAAAACTTCAAAACTGTTACATTGTCATTCCTCATTCTACTACAATACACTTACTACTCATTACTCAATACACCATTCATTTTACTACTCAAAAACTGTTACGTTACTCAATACCAAACTAGTTCAAGGTAAGCACAATTACCTTGTCTTGCTAGTTTTCCTTTCTTTCCTTTCCTTCTCTTCTTTTCCTCTTCCTTTCTCCTTGTTCTCGGTTTTTGCTCAAGGGATGGGCAATGCTACAGCACCCCATGCCAATACACACAACTACTTAGTATTCATTTTATACTAACCCTAGAATTTAAATGTTTTAGGGTTTAGAAAAGAGTATTACCTTTCAACCACTGAATGAGGTTCTTGACTAGCAAGAGAACAAGATTCCTAGCCCAAAGAAGAAGCCAAAATCGGCTGGAGCAAGAAGGAACAAAGAGTTCAAAATCTGAAAATTCTTATAATGCAAACAAGGGCTAGAAATGATGGATTTTTAAACTTCTTTTTACCTCAAAGTAGCAAGGTGGTGAAGGTGCTTCTAATGGTGGACTCAAATCTTCAAATGGCTTCCACCCATAAAACGAAATTGGAGCTTTTGGATTTTTGAAAGGAGGAAAGTGTTCTCCTTTGCAAGGGGATTCCAATGGTATGGTTTTTATTATTTTTGGACAAGGTTTGAGTGTTGAACAAGAGGAGAGAAGTGGGTTTTGTGTGAGGCTTCTCAAATCTCCATGGCTGTCGCCCATTGGAGGAAGAAGAGAGAATAGAGAGGGAGGGGAAACCGTGAGAGAAGAGGGGGAGTAAGAGAGAGAGTGATTTTTTTTTGCTTTTTACTTATTTCCTTGTCTTTTAGTAAATAAGAGGGAATTAAGGAGAGTGTGTGAGAGAGAGGGAAATCGATTCCCCCTACACACCCATACAGATTTTTACTTTTTATTTGCAAAGTGGACACATTAACTTTGTTTATTTACACTCTCACCCCATGACTTCCCGGTTGTTACAGTTTTTACTAACCGGAACCCGTTTTCCGAAATTTTCTCGTTTAATTAATTTTTATTGGTTCCCAGCCTTTATTACTGTTTGTTAATGACTATTTGGTTAACCAAAATCATTACGAGCCTATTTGACCCGCTTAAAGTCGTGTTTTCCCGGTTTCCTCGAAAAACGCGCTTTAAGGTTCGTTTACGCTTTTAACCCGTTTTAAAGGTCCGTTTTCTTCGGGATTTGTTCCCTAATATTTATTTAAGTGTAATTAAGCCTTTAAAATTATAATTAGCCTAATTAATCACTGTTTTTAATTACGGGGTATTTCATTACTTGATATCATTATTATAGAATGAAACCCCGAATCAACTTAATCCACATTTTGTCTCATGCTTGGTGAATTCTAATTAATAATCACTAATTCCTAACTCTCATTAAGAATTCCCTAATTACTAACAACATCAAGAGAAACTCCATTTTAATAGTCAGTTTGTATTTAGAAGAATTACCATATTTGACTAACCAGTATTATTCTTGTAGTCTTTTGAATTTGTAAATCTCACTTGTAAGAAGACAAACTACTAAACTTCAGTAATTGATCAAGTCACAAGAGATTAAATATAAAACAAGGAAAATTTATCCACTCTATATTGAATCAAATAAATCATAAAGAAAGTGGAACTTTTAAACTAGGGATCCATAGGAAACCTGGATCCAAACTATCTACTCAGATAGAGAAAATGAAGAAATAGCAACAACAATAAGGGGAAGAGAAAAGGCCATCAAATCTTGTAGTGGGACCAATGATGAATCCAATCCTCCTCCTGTTGCTCTCTCTGTCTCCCTCGATCTTATTTCCTCTCTCTCTCTCTTATCCTCTATACACGACTGATATAATTTGTTTTCAAAGGATTAGTCTTGTTTCTCTCTTTTTTTTAAACGTAAGGTTTGATCTGTATGGCGGTGGCGTCTAGAATATTTATGGGAGACATTCTCGGACCAACATAAGTGACGTCTATAGGATTCACCTCCCAGAGTCTAGTACGGGTCTGTTTTCCCATACAAAGACCTGGACCAGGTGCAAAAATAGATAGTATCTTCCTTTCTGATTCTGGCCCAGGTTTGTAAGTCAATACATGTACCCGAAATAGTCCCGAATTTGTTCATAATCTTTTCTCAAAGTTGGTCTGAACATGTATGTCCAGGCGGAGGTCCAGACAAGCCCTAGAGTCCACCATAAGAGTTGTTTTAACTCCCGTTTTGTCTAGATTTGTTCTTTAGCATCTTAATACATACTCCAAGACTTCTCCTACGCACCTGAGCACATTGTTAACGCACTACAGAATTTTCCTTGGATATTTTTTAAGAGATTGAAAAGTTTGGACGAGAACTTGGGGGAACTTGTTTTGCTCCGGTTCAGGCTTTCTTTATGGCGTCAGGTGGAGCATGGCGCGAAGGTGGCAATATTCATATTATTGATGAGTCGGGCAAGCGCTCTACATTCTAATGAAAGCGTTTCCAATCTTAAAAAGAAAAATACTAGTGGAGCTGTAGACAGGAATAGTTTATGAAATTTATTTTTCGAAGCTAATCCCTTATATTCTTCAACGGGGTTTACTCTATCTAGACTTTCATTTATTATATTTTACTTTGCTCAATGTAAATAGTACGACTGTGTGGTTCTGTTTTGAAGGATATTTAATTTCTTAAATCCTTTTGACTTTACGATTCTTAGAGCGACCGAGATCCCAAAGATTTTGTTGCTTTGATTGAAGCTATAGTTTTTTGTAAATAAATTTTGTTAGGGTGTCCCGTAATCATCCCTAGTGAAGAACTTCGGTAAACTAGTTCTCCTTGTATTTCTAGAATGTCAAGCTTTATCTTTCATTGAGACCCCTACCAATTCTCTTTGAGAATGGTGGGTTTGTCTTTCTTTTCATCCCCCTCCTATTTAAAAATGGTGGGTTCGTCTTTCTTTTCATTCCCCTCTCATTGTTAAAAATGTTTCGTTCATCTTTATTTTCATCCCCCTCCCATTGTTAAAAATGATGGATTCGACTTTCTTTTTATCCCCATCCCATTGTTAAAAATAGGGGTGAGCATTCAGTTTGGATATTTTGTATTTATCCATAAACTGAATTAATCAATTTTTTTCTAGCTTTTTAACCGAATTCCGTAACTGAATTTAAAATTTCAGTTAACCGAATCATCAAAATTATAATTTGGTTTGGATTTCAGTTTTGACTATGTCTAATTCGGTTAACTGAATTGTCCAATTTTTTTAAAAGAATATTCTCTTTTCACAATAAGGCTTTCAATATTTTCCCATTTGCATTGTCCACATACCCATTTGCTTGCAGATGGGCTACATAAGCGAATCTTAGCTCAATTTTCCACTCCTCACAAAATTTTCAAAAGCCATAACAATTGAATTGTGCTTTGTTATCTATTATTATTACTCTTGGTAGTGCAATTCTGGACATCACGTTTCTCCATATGAACTTTTTAGAATTTCTTGATGTATTATCACTGTGGGTGTAACACCCCTCTCACAAACACGTAATAATCCCTCACGTAGCATAATTAAAAAAAAAGTCTTACAACGGAAGTATAAACAATATTAACAATCCTCACTCGGGTGTCACCTGCCATTACTCGCCCATGCGAGTAAAGAAGCAGTAACCAAATATAACAACAGCATAACCAACGATACTAAACCGCAGTGATAACGAGATAAATACTTATACATCATACTAAGTCCATAACCATAACCGATAACAAGTGAGCGTCTACCCATCCCCGAATGTATACAACCGTGTCTTCGTACAATCCGAAGTCTAACATAATTATACAAATGAATTCCATGTGCGGTAAGTAATAACAACAATCCTAACTACCCGGGTCCCGCACTTCGGCTTCAACGATAATCACAACCTGCAAAATGCTGTGGATGCTCAGTGATAAATGCTGAGTATGCTAGGTTTGCACTCAGACCGTATTGGTCACTTAGTCATTTTAACCATCTTGATATTAGATTGATTTCATACTTGTCCGGTTTACAGTTATAAATTGTAACACCCCTACCTGTAATCACACATTAACTCCTAACCCGTCTCCATTATCAATGCACAAGTAGCGGAAATCTAAACTACAACCGGGGGTGATACAATGCCGTTAGTCCCCCACATGACTAACAAGGCCAATCCAAACATAAATACAACAACAAATACAATATCGGTCTGATGGGTCTTATACCGAGTACACTATACAAAAGATACTTCCTTTACTTAATCAATTCTCAACTAAATACAACTTCAAATCCATTATATACAATACAATCTCAAATCCATTCTATACCGAGTATCTACAATTCCCAAGTTCATCATTGACCTTTCGGTCTTACAAATCCATAATACAACATATTCAATTCTTATACGACTACCCATAGCAATAACAACCCCGTCCTACTCTCAAACGGTGACCGGCTACAAGCCCTATACAATTCACTACTATCTATATTTCACTCCTAGCTATCCCTGCTTAGCTGTCGGTCTCTTACTGTGACCGTCTCCGCTTCGGGTACCTGCACACTAAAAACGTGGCCCCTAGGGGCTCAGCTTACGCTGAATATGACTTCCGCATACCCCGCGTACTAGCGAGGGTACGCCGACTAATTGGTCGAGAGCATGCGGTTCATTTAGTTCAAACGGCATGCAATACAACAATACATCATATACGTACATTCACACAACACTCCACATTAAATCCAGGAATACAATCCACACAGATATCACGTCCAGCTCAGTAAGTTCAGCTACCTTATTCTTAAGCCTTGAGAGACCGTATCTCAAGTGAGTTTCATTCTTGTTAATTACCAACTACCCATCTCAACCGGGTAGTTTACTTGACTCCTAGATCATTAGACACTATCGGTCACGATCTAGTTCCTTAATTATCCTATTCTTGAATAATTTTAGGTTAAGCCTTAAAGGCCTCCGGGTAGAGACATATATAGGTCTCACCACCGGGCTTTTATAATCTCAATACGGGATTAGAAACATTCTCTCATGTTCTCTCTCCCTATCCCATAATACCCAGCTTACCTCTTTAGACGGGTAAGCTCTGCCGGTCTTACTCCAGTCAGGCACCACTATGTGGCACACGGCCCCACAAGGCACCACTATGTGGCACACGGCCCGATAATGAGGGAGTTCGACCATGGATTCGGAAACATACGCTCTGTTGCTTCCTCTTCCTTGCACGTGTGACTCACAATCCCCTAACCCAGCTCTCGGGTTAGTAACAATAGGTACTCATATATAAATACATATACAAATATTAGTCAGCCGCATCTTTCTCGATGCTATCATACAACTTAGGAGATTTTCCTATCTCGTTGTATCTGCCGATTTAAGGGTCGCCCCTACACCTCCATTACTTAGGAACTATGCTTGTTTTCTAACATTGAGTCACATCCTTGCATAGGAGGTCGACTATTGAAATTAAGGACGTTCGCTAGTCTCGTGTGTCGCTTGTTCTCATTTTGAGTAATTTATAAGTTTGATTTATCGTTGACCACTAATCAATGGTTATCGTGTGTTACCTCGTTTACATTATTTCACAACTTGACTCTTCCTTCGGATCTCTAATCAACAAGACTCAACTATGAGTCGAACTACAGTACACAATCACATGTAAGCAACTCGTTCATCATTCATCCATTTCAGGAATTATACAAACTTAGTTTAAATTCAATCCAACAAACAACAACACAATACAAGCACTATTATGTGCACACAATCCGATTCGTGCATTTATCTTGTTAGGTGATCACACAATCAAACAAGCACACAAATCGGGGTAACCAAGTTAGGATACAGAGCATGAGGAAATCATACCTTTCACCGGGGTTTTACTTTTACCGGGTCACCTCTTGTTCCTCGAATCTCACTTCCGAATCACTAATCATATATCAAGTGATTCCATTATTATTAAGGTAGTACGGTATGTAAAATTAGTACTCCTGTAGTTAACCCGTTATCCCATTAGTCTTAGGTTTACTTAAGTGTGCTTAAACTCACAACTCTTTCAATCACTCCTCAACTTGTTAACACCTCTTAGGACCATTAAAGGTCACCAAACAACTCCTAAACATCACATAAAACCAATACCATTCACTTCCCCATACTTAGAACCCTTAAAAACACATCCTGTTACAAATTTTGCCTGGTCCGGGTCTACGAACCCGGACCAATCCCTGAAATGCGTATCTGCCTATTTTCTATGTGGTCTGGGTTTGTGTCCGGGTCCCTGGGATGGTCTTCTGGCGCGTTTTTGATGTGGTCCGAGTTTGTGTACCAATTTGCAAACCCGGACCACCCTTGGAACTGTCAAAATTTACAGTTTTTGATCAGTTTTTAACCCTTAATTCACCTCTAATCATTTCCTAACCTTCCCACATGTTTCCTACATGTTTAAACACCTCAAAACATGCACTAAACCACTTCAAATCCTTGGTCAAACTCACCACTAAGCTCTTGTCCATTTCTACAGATCTCTCCATTCCCTCTGTTACACTTAAGCACACAGTGCATTTGAAACTTCCTTTGTTGTTTCATAAACTCCCACCAACCTTACCAACTCATTCCTAGACAATTGCATTATCCAAACCCAAGTCCAACACCCATCTCCTAAGTCTTGCACGCTAGCTCTTTTCTAGTTTCTTTCCATAGAAGTTCTAAGTTACCAAACAACATTTATGCTACAGATTTTAACACCCCTCTCCCTAGTTCTCCAAATGCCATTTCAAGGCTATCACTCAACTCTAAACAACACTACAAACACCTAGGTTCTCCATTTCACTAAGTCCTCTTAAAACACTTTTTTTTCAACACAAATTTTTCCATAACCTCCCCATAAACCTTACATATCCACATTCACCAATTTTCACCATTTACAATCCTAATCCAGCCACACCCACAAGGGGTCCTACCAACACACATAAGTCCTCAAAATTTCATCAAACAACAATACCAACATATATACTCAATCCACTTGGCTCTAAGGCCCTTAGTTCACAATTAAGTTCACAAATCCATCAACTTTCAACCAAGCACTCTATCACTCATATTTTGGGTTTATTAATGTAATTACCCATCCCAAGTTCTCAAACAATCAAAACAAGCATTAAGGTGAGTTTCTTACCTTAAGCTCACAAACTCCTCTTTTGATTCTCCTCTTGTTCCCCCTCTTCTCAAATTTGGTCAAGTGGGAATGGAGTTTCCAAACTCCATCCCAACATTCAAGAAACACGAAATACATTCAATTAATTATCTAAACCCTTAGGAAATCTTAATTCAATGAAAGGGCTCAAAGCACATAGTTAGGGTTTACCTTTTTGAGCTTTTTAAGAGGGGTTCTCACCCTTGAATCAAGAAGGGAATTACTCCACCATTGGAGGATTGAAATGGAGCTCAAAATCCAGAAGGAAACAAGGCATTACAAAGGGGTTAAAATCGGTCACCAAAGGAGGGAGAACAAGAATGAGTTTTTCAATGAAATTTTTACCTTAGAAGGAAGAGGAGACTCCAAGCTACAAGATGATGTGCTTTTCTCTTCAAATGGGGAAAAACCATGGAGATGAACTTCATTATTTTCGGATTTTGAAAAGAGGGAAGTGTAGAGCTTGGTGAGAGGAGCAAGAATATATAATTTGTTTTGCATTTAGAGCTTGGATAAAGCTTGGGAAAGCAAGAGAAGAAGGAGAAGCCATGGGAGGCTGCTCAAAATCGCTTCAGCAGAGGGAGGAAGAAGAAGGCACGGCTGAGAGGGGAGAAATGTGAGAGTGGAAGGAGAGAGAGTGTGAAAAGTGCTTTATGTGCTTTTTCTTTCTTTCTTTCTTTCTTTCTTTTTCTTTCTTTCTTTACTTATTGAGTGTGTGAGAGAGAGGGCTGACTCCCCCTTAATAAACCGGCCCACATATATATGTAAGCTGGAGCGTTTTTCGTCTTTTACAGAAAAAGTTCATTAATTTACCCGGTTTAGCACTATTCACTAACCGGGCCCGTTTTCCGGAATTTTCTTGTTTCTTTAATTTTAATGGTTATTATACTCCCATTAATGTTTATTTATAGCTATTTAATGAACTATAATTGTTACGGGTTCATTTGACCACTCAAAGTCACGTTTTCGGGTTTTCTCGAAAAACGTGCGCTAAAGCTTTATTAGCGTTTTTAATTCGTTTTATGGATCTGTTTTCTTCGGGAATTGTTCCCATATATTATTTAGGCGTTATTAAGACTTTCAATTTCATTTAATACCCTTCCTAAGGTTGTATTTCTCCTGGGGTCACCTAACGCTCAATTTATTGTTTTTCACTTTTTAAGCGTTTTTCTTGTTTCTTTTGGATTTATTCTTTTCACCAAAATTACTTAGGCACTAATAGGCCCTCAATAATGTATTAGATTAATTTAATCACCCTAATTACGTTTGGGGTATTTCATAAATAATATGGTAAAAATCATGCGTAAAACACAGAGCCATCCAACCAATACAATCACTACATTTCACAAGCAACAGTTGCATAATCGAAGATATCGAGAATGCAATAATGTGTGTAATCGCTTTAAGTGAACAGTATTCATACTCATATTAATATTTGGCCTTCAAGGCCCCATTTAACATTACCACGTTTTACTCACATCACCAGTTGGGTGTCATGTTAGGACAACCTGAATTAATCTTTTAAATGGACAGTAGTCCTCCCGTACACACAAAGGTGCTCATGTTTGCCACAGGTCCGGAGGCCCCTGGTATTCCACTATACCATAATAAGGTGTCCATAGAAAAAGTCGTAGCCGTGTACCAACAGTAGGTACCATCTGACCAACGATCTATATGGGCTCATTGGAATTTCCTAGAGCGGAACCCGATCGGGTATCCCCTCAGTGATCACAAATGCACAACCACGTAGGTCGTAAACTACACTAGATTTCATCTCCTCATCACATACCATTTCTCTCATAAGATTAAGCGTCTTAATCATTTACTAAGATATACTCTTAGTTTTTATGGAGAATACATTTCATTACTTAGCTGCCAGGTGGGTCTTACACATACCTAGGAATAATGTAGTCGTATTCATGTTCGAGATCCATGCTCTAGAGACCGACATTGTCGTATCTCGTACCTAAGTGTTTTACTTAGGTTATTATATACATAATTATAATACTAAGAGTATTATATTAAGTAACCACCATTTCATCACACTGATCGCATATGTATGTTTATATAAGTCGATCTATAGTCAACGTAGTATTAGCCTGATGGGCATTCGTGTACAGTAGTAATGATGCGATAATAACAAGCAGACATACAGCTTAATCACACACACATGCATGTAAGCATCCACATAGAATTGTTAACACACACCAAATAAAGTTTGGACCCGAGGGAATACTCAAGACAATCCAGATCAAAAACCGTCCACATACCGTACACCACCGACCAAGGATGCACAAAACCCTAAGATCGTCTAGTGCCTTTGTCTGACGTACGATCTAAAATAATATCACTAAGAGTCAGTCTCCATGACTAACTAGATCCGGTATTTCCGAATAGCATTGTAACCCTAACAGTTCATCCCCGTATTTCAACAATTAATTGTTACTGGTTTCTCTAAACAAGTTGGCTTCGGTTAGACTCGTAGTTTGTAATATTTCGATTGTTGAGTTTAATTCATTATATGCATTTAATCGTATTCGTTCTTGAACTTAGGCATATTACCTATGGTTGCATGTGTACATACAATATTATCATATGGTATTTTTATCCCACCATCCATTATAATACATTGTATTATATTACCCATTAATCTTGTAATAAATTACATTCGAATTCAAAACTTAATAAATTATAGTTTATGAACTATATTCATGTAATAACCTTCACCATTTATATTATAGTTTATCACATTATTCCATATGAATATACTTACTTATATTATTTTATTTAAACCACATTAAAACTATATAATAGTTACCACATTTATGACATTGTAGACTATAGTCTAAAATTCATTTTTCTAACCCCTTTTATTCGCGCAACAGCACAACATTTTCTTTTAATTTCATTTTGACCACATAATATTTATGTAATGTTATACCATATACTAATATCATATAATATGATATTTTTATCTCATTATAACTTATAACCTATAGTTTTTATACAAAACTATTATAATTGCCGAAAAAGCACAATTAATATAATCTAGTTTTATTAACTTTCCACACTTTTCCTTTATTACAATTTTACCACACAGTTTATACATTATTTGAAATACCCCAAACCTAAGTATGTTAAGTAAACATCAATTCATAATTAATAAGGCTAAAATATGCCTTAGAAACATTGGTAGACAATTTAAACCAAAGAAAATACAAGGAAACGCCATAAGAGCAATTTGAGCAAAAACATGCTCTAAGCGTGGAGTAACTTTTATTAGCACCCAAATATCTTTCTAAGACCTTATTAACATGCTAATGGACATGCTAAATCAATTACCAAAGAAAACCAAGCTCAAAAACAAGTTTAAACACAAATTGTGCTTTAAGGACTCTTAAAGCACATTTTTGAAACATTGTCTTAGAAGGAGGTTTTGAGTGGCTAAATGCCCATGATTACACCTTAATCAACTTTTGTATTACTTAGTATAACATTAGGAACCCTAAATCAATGGGAAACCAAAATTTTCACAAATTTGTGCACTAATTATGAATAGTGCCCAAATAGTACCTAGTTTAGACTTTAGTCAACTTTACTTAAATTTTTGGTCAACAAAGACCATAAATATCTTAACTAAACAAAGGGGGCCAGTTTTTGAAGGTGGGGAGTCACCACATGAGCCAACCAATTAAGGAAAGAGAAGGAAATTAAAGTAGAATACTATATGGCTTTTAAGGAAAATATCTCACCTTTACCTCTTCTCTCTTCTTCATTTCTCCCCTTCTCCACCGTATTCTTCTTCTTCCTTCTGCTCCAAACCGTGAGTTCCAGCCTCCATTCATACTCCACCTTGTCTTGCTCACCAAATGCTCATTTTTGCTCCAAATAAAAAACTAAGCATATATTTCTCGTAGTTGGAGCAAGCCCTTTAGTTCTATCTTTCCAAATCTGCAAAAGCTTAATTTTTGTGCCATGGAGAAAATCCATTGAAGGGGGAAAACGAAGTTTGAAGAGCTCCCTTGCTTCTTCATTCATTCAAGGTAAGGAGAGTGAAAGAAAAATCAACTTTCCTTCCATTTTTCTTAATGCCCAAAAATTGCCTCTCATGGAGTCTTGTTTTACTCCTTGAACTAACTTTGTTTCAATCTCCAAAGACTAGAAGAATTCTTGCCTTTCTTCATTATCAAAGCCCATTCCAAATTTCAAAGGTAAACCTCCATTTAGTGCATTAAGCAATTTTTGTAAACCTAGGAAATGATTCCTTAAGCTAAGGTGCAATATTTAGCACTTATTACATTATTTGAATGTGGATTAGAACATTGGCAAGAGAATTAAAGCCCTTGGTTGATTTTCCATCAAGAAAACCAAAGAAGGAAATTGAGAGGAAAGCTTGAAAAACAAGGTAAATGTCTTACCTCAAGGTGGTTTATTGTTTAAGGGGTGATATTTAGATAAGTACTAAATGTAGCTTCAAGCATACATTATGTAATGGGTTATATAACCTATGAAAAAGGATTTGAACAAGATTGTGAACTTGTGATTAAGGAGCCAATGGGAAATGAGTTAGTAAGATAAGCTTAAGATGAATTTTAAGAGTATTATAACTACTATGAGATTGATGGGTGTAATTGCAGGTTGAAGGCTATTATATGTGGGAAATTCAGTGTTTAAATTCATGTCATTTAAGGGCCTAAGAGCCATAACATTTAAGAGCGTTAGTGCTATGTAATTTAAGGTTTATGCATTGTAATATGAATTAATGTATATGAGTGTAATTGGTGTTTTGAGAACATCCATTGATGATTGGATTGTCTTAAGTTGTTAAGGGATGAAAACTATGTGTTTAGGCATGATAATATACTAGAGAAGCTATGGTAGAATTTGAGTAGGAACCAAGTGTTTTAAGTAGTAGTTGTAAGTGTTATGACCTAGGTGGTGCTAGGAAGCACTAAAGGAGGTTTTGGTAGAAAAAACTAAACTAAAGTGTTCTTGAGGATTAGGAAGACCTAGTGTTTATTGGGAAGAGTTTGAGGTTGAATGGGTGGATTAAACACGCCATGGTTGAGATATAAGATATGTATTGGATGGAGCAAAATTTTGCGGGAGAATGTTGTAAAAATGTTTTGAGAGGTTTAAGTGTGAACTAGTGAGTATAAACTTGATGGTAATGAGTTGACTAGGGTGATGGAGATGAAAACTATAAGAGAATGTAGTAACTTGTCAAGGGAATATTTAGGAATGGATAAGAGTGTATAACCATGTTAATGGTGAGAAAATTTAGTAAAGGAGATGGAAATGTTTAAAAGGAATTTAGAATGGTCAAGTTGAAGGAGTAAAGGTGTAACACCCCAACTCATAAAACCATACTTATCTTACAAACTTCCATTCACTTATATTAACTTGCAGCAGATTTCTTACAACATTTGGTGTTACCGCCGTTAGTCACCCACGTGACTAACTAGGCATACTAAAATCTCCAAGATCTAGCTATGGTCTGATGGACCCGAATATACTGAACATTAGCACTTACAAGCCTTAACCAATTACACAACACTCTTACAATCTCCTTATATCCTATACAACTTACTAACATCTCATACCATTCACTAAATGAGTGTACATACACAACTCGTACAACTAAAAGAAGACAACCCGAAGTAAATCTACCCGATCATACTCTCAGGACTGACGTCTTTTGTCATTCACCTGCAAAATATAAACAGTAGCCCCCGAGGGGGTCAGCACCTTTGCTGGTACGATCCTCTCATGGCCCCCAAGCTAACGTGGCTACGGCGACTAATTGTCGATAGCATGGAGGTTGATTAGATGCACAACATAATAGAAAGTGCAATAAACAACAATCCATATATGAACAATCAAGGTTCAAACACAATGAACGTCTTAAAAGCGCTCCCTTAGTAAGTGAGTTAGTCTTTTAACTCCTTAAAATATGATACCTCTTAATTTCAGTCCATTCTTATCTTACCTCAGTCTTATGTACCAACCGTTCTTTAATTAGAAATGGTTGTACTTTACCTCAAACCTTATCTCAAATCTTATCTCAGTTCTTAACTCAATTAAGTCAACCGTTCTTTAATTAGAATGGTTGTTCCTTAATTCATTGTTTATCTTTGTAGGGTCAAAAGTAACCCTAGCCAATGAGTTATCAGCTCCATTGGGTTAAATAAACAATATTTCTTAAATTTGGGATTTAGGTAGATCCCACCACACCATCTCAGTATGCCTCCCTCCTAAAACAAGAAGTCCAAGGAGGTCGAGTCTATATGTCGACTCTAGGCGACGAGTCCGAAGACAAGTCGTATTTGGAAGTCGGGATCTGATAAGAATACCGACCTCCCCCAATACACATGTGCCGGTACCATTTCGGATTCCTCACACCCCAAAGTTCTAATTAGTAGAAGTTTCAAGTCATTGTTTGTTAGTTAAACCTCTTTTGGTTATTAACAAACTAATATTAAAGAGTGTTCCTTGTTCTCACACAATTGTTTACTAATCGTAGTTAGTAAGTTCTCACAGTAAGTTGTGTTAGTGCTTCACAATCACACAACAAACATAATATTCCGGTTGCATGCTTTATCTTGTTTAGTCAGCACACATAAACAAATAGCACACAAGCCGAGGGACACCTCGTTAGCAAGCAGGTCACAAGAAAACCCTACCGTACACCGTCAGTTGTTCGGTTGCTTACTCTCTTCCGGAGTCCAAATACTCAAGTCCTAAAACATTCATTCAATTTAGGTTGTTAATTACTTTCAATCAACCTAACTTACTTAGCCCCTAACAATCTCCATCTAACAAACACTAAGTTCTTAGAAACTTAACGTTAAACACTTACAACCATTTTACTTAACTTAATCTCTTAAGTCCTTACATGGTTATCTTTCCAATCATCATCACTCTTCTAATGGTGGACCACTAAGTCATTGTAATTTAAACTTAATTGTAACACCCTTCTCCTTAAACACGTAATAATCTCTCTCGCAGCAATAAATAAAACGTCTTACAGCGGAAGAAACAATAACAACAATAATACTCACTCGGGTGTCACCGGCCATTACTCGCCCATGCGAGTAATGAAGCCAAACTATATCCAACAACCAACATAAACAGACTGCTAACCGCTGTGATAACAAGATAACTCCTATACATCATACTAAGTCCATAAACCATAAACGTCGACAAGTGAGCGTCTACCCAATCCCGAATATACATAACCGTACCATAATACAATTCCCAGTCTAACATCGTTATACAAATAAACTCCATGTGCGGTAATTAAAATAAACTCTAACTACCCTGTTCCCACACTTCGGCTTCGGCGATAATCAACAACCTGCACAATGAGTGTAGTCTCAGTGATAAACGCTGAGTATGCCGGGCCTGGACCCTAATGGTCACTTAGTCATTTTAACCATCTTATTATTAGATTGGTTTCATGTTTTTCCATTTTACAGTTATAATCAATACTGTAATATACATGCATAAATATACATAATCATCCATCCAAACATTCGTAAACACTTAACCATCCATCCAATTCAAACAGTCATAAAATATCACAAACACCAATTGTATATCGAAGATATCGAATAATAATACAGAATAAACGCCGTAGCGAACACCATCCTTTGTTAATTTAATTTGGACTTTAAGGCCCCATCCATCCAAACCATGTTAATTAAATACCAGTTGGGCGTCATGTTAGGACAACCCGATAACCTCACCATGGACAGTAGCCCTCCCGTACACACAAAGGTGCTCATTTCGCCAGAGGTCAGGAGGCCCCTGACTATTCTCTTTGCCTCGTAAGGCGTTCATATAAAGGCCGTAGCCACCTGACCCACGATCCAAATAGGGCTCGTTAGGTATAAACCTAGAGCGGAACCCAATCGGGAACCCCTCAGTGATCACAAATGCGCAACCAGGTAGTTCGTAAACTACACTGGATTCCTCACCTCAACTCACACCATCTCTCTCTCTCTCTCATAATGTTTAAGATATGCTCTTAGTCTTATGGAAAATATAATTTTTAATTAGCTGCGCAATGGGTCTCACGCATACCTAGAAGTAATCTAGGTTATATTCATGTTCGAGATCCATGCTCTAGAGACCGACAATGTTGTGACTCATTCCTAAGTGTTTTACTTAGGTTACCATATACTTAATATTAATACTATGGTATTATATCAAGTAACCGTCATGTTATCACATTAAACGTATATGTATGTTTATATAAGTCGATCTATAGTCGACGTAGTGTTAGTCCCGTAGGACGCTCGTGCATAAATAATTAATGCAAAACACATAATCACATACACGTATCCAAAACACATAACACACAAGTGATATCAACCAAATCCGAGCCCAAGGAATTCCTTAGGACAACCCGGATCAAACCCCTTTACATACAGTACACCTTAGACCAAGGATGCGCAGTGTAGACCACTAGCTCGTCAAGCGCCTTCGTCTGAAGTATGATCTAAACGGTAATAAACTATAAGTCAGTCTCCATGACTAACTAAATCCGGTATTTCCGAATAACAAGTAACCCCGACAGTTCATCCCCGGATTCCTACAGTTATTTGTTACGGGTTTCCCTAAACCGGTCGGCTTTGTTACTAAAACTCGTATGTCAAAATGTTTCGACTGTTATGTTTAATTCGTTATATTTCTTTAATCTTATCCATCATTGAATTTAGGTATATAACCTATAGTTGCATGTATGCATGCATTATTTATTATATTATATTATTTTCCACCATCCATTATAATACATTGTATTATATAATCCATTATCTTTAGTAAACTATATTTCCATTCAAAAACTTATAACTTATAGTTTGTAACTATTTTTTTGTAATAACCACCACCATTATATTATATGGTTTCCAACCATAATATATATCCATCCTTATATACATTATTCTCGCATATGTATATATTTACCATATAGGTAAGTTTCATGAGTTATAAAACTCTTATATTATATGTTACATTTTATCATCTTATATTAGATGATTATTCCCATTAGTTGTATTATATTATACAACTTATATTAAGATTATTATCCTAATATTATGTAACATTTTATGTTGTATTATTTCAACTCCTAAGGTTTAATCAATAAATACCTTAGTTAATAAATCTTATTTATTTATAGTTTGTCACATTATTTAATATGTATATCCTTACTTATTTTAATTCCATTTAAACCTCATTAATACCATATAATTGTTATAACATTTATAACATTGTAGACCATAGTCTAAAATTCATTTCCCAACTCTTATAATTTGGTACAGCCCTTCCTTTTATTTTAATTTATTTTGACCACATAACATTATGTAATGTTATACCATATACTAATATCATATATTATGTTATTTTTATTTCCTTTAATTCATAACCTATAGTTTTATACAAAACTATTTATATTGCCGCATAGGCATATACATTTATACCTTATTCTTTTCCATAATCCATAGTTTTCTTTATTTACAAATTCACCCCATTATTTATACCATGTTATATATATATATATATATATATATCATATAATATAATATTTTTAACTTATAAAATGGTATAACCTATGGTTTTATTTTTGTAAAATTTCCGAACAGACCATGTCTGTTTATAAATTAATTTCCATCCCCTTTAACTTTCCAAATTTATAATTTGACCACATATATAATGTTATGTAATATATATCATATATACTTTCGGTATTTTACATTTCCACCCCATCTACTATTCCAAAGTGTCATAATGACATAATAACTATATATTATACATATATAGTTTATTTTAATTCCAAAACCAACCAAATAAATTCCTAAAAATTCCTAATAGCCCATGGGTGTTTATAATACCATTTTACACCCTTTATTTTCGGTAATAACATATTTACCACATATGTTATAAAATTGTTACAATTAAATACTTATCTTATTATAAAACCTTAAATAAGTTATTTAACTTATCTAATTTGGTCAAAGCCTACCATATGGTCAAGGTTGACCTCCTTAATATTGCCTTGACCATTAATTTCCATACATTACGGTATGTACCCCTATTTTTCAGAAATTACCATTTAACCCCAAAACTTTATAAAATCTTATAATTTTTATTTAAACTCATTTAAACCTCTAATTTTCGGCTTTATTATTATATAGCCCCCAAATTTAATTTAATTACACTTTAAACCCCTATACCTTGCAGTAATATATTTTTATCACCTAAACTTAATTAAAACCTTATAAATACATAAATAAAATGGCCTAAAGTACATGGCCTTATTACAAACATTAGCTTATAAAATAAATTACACATAAATGCCCAAAAATACTTTAAACGCTTGGCATCTCCCATACGTTTTCCATATTTACCAATTTTCCACATAATGTCTTAAATTTGACAATTATGTTAGTTAATTACTTATATAAATTTACTAAACCATTCCTTAATCACCTAAGGTCAAAATAAGACCTTTATACCTTGTTCACTCACGGCATATATTATACACATATGTATAAGCACGTATTAATATACCAAGTGAAGGTTTAAGTGATGTATACCTTATTTTTGCCAAGATTAGGCCTTGTTTGGCCACGACTGCATAGGGTAATTTTTCCACAGCTTATTTTACATGTTTTCAAACAGCAATTAAGGCATGATTAGTCTCCAAACAAGAGCTAACCATAAGAAGTGTTTAATGTATATTCAAGGTAAAATTTACCTTAGATTAACAAGGCAAGCTAAGGTGCTCTTCGGCCTGTTTTTACAGAAGAACAAGAGCATCAAAAGGTCTCCTAAATCAAGCTTTAAAACCGGAATAAATCAGCTAAGAAGATGGCTAATTTTCACCTTGATTAAAATGCCAAAAATGGTGTTTTTGGCATGGATTTGGCTATTCCTTGAAGCTCTTGATATACCAACTGATTAAGTATGATAAGAAGAAGATTATAAGCCTAAAATAACAGGTTTTACAACCAGTATGAAAGGAAACAAGATATAAGTGCTTAAAGCACATTTTTATACCTTAAGAACAAGATTAGAATTCTCCACCTCCTTCCCTTGTTACAGCTGAGAATTGCCCTCCTTTTAACCTCCAAAACAAGCTAGAAACATGGATGGAAATGGTTGATGCTTAGCTCCATGGAAAGAGGAAAGAAATGTGAAGAGAATGGACATAAAATGGCTTAATAAGCTTACCTTGTCAATTGGTGTTCTCATCTGAATTTGATATGTTCCTACGGTTTCGGAGAAGCAAAAGAGAGGATGAAGATGCTTGGTGTCAGCTGGGAAGAAGGAAAATGAGGTAAGAAAGCTAGTTTTACCTTTTATGTTAATTAATGTTACTTTATGAAATAGTAAATGATGATTCATTAGATTGGCTAGATATTTATGTTGTTTAATGGGTGAGTATGACAGCCTAAATGAGGCGGCAATGGATGACATTTGACCATGGTTAAAACTAAGTAATTAAATGTTATTTTGGGTACTATTCATCCAAAATCACCCATTTTTGATTTTATTTTTAAAATTTGATTTAGACTTTATGATATAGTCTATCATGTCACATAAATGATATAAAGAATGTAATCTAGTCTTTAAAGTGACAAAAAGTCATTATCTTAGAGCTCATACACAAAAACGTGCTTTAAGGTGTTTTAGTGAACATTTTGTGTCACAAGGTGTTTCTGAGCTTACTTTTCTTTGAGAACAGTTTCGTTGTGTTCCTTACATGATTATTGATCATAGGAATCCAATTTTATATCATATAGAGGTCATAAGACCTTTAAGGTTTCTTAGAGCACATTTTTGCCCTACATGACCTTGAAGCATGTAAATGCTTGTTCTTTGTGTTGGAGTGTTTTCCAATGATTTTAGTATGTTTAATTATGTGTTAATATGATTAGGACAAAGTTTTAGGTCCTAAGAAGTTCATTTGGGTATGTATTTACCCTAAACAGTCAAAGGGTGCAATATCTTGCTTTGTGTTGACCATTGTGTTCTCAATTGACTTTTAAGGCATGTTTAAGCCTTAATTAATGTGATTAGATGTTTAATCCATGTTTTATTAGTTTGGGGTATTTCATAATCATATAAGTTAATCACTTCTCATTACACCTCATACTTGTTTACACATTTTAAGGCCTTTACATGTCACCAAACAAGGCCTAAACATCATCTAAAACCATTACCATCCAATCCCCCATCATTAGAAGCCTTAAAACAATTTTTTTCTCTCTGCACTGGACCGCCCCTCTGGGGTGGTCCCCGGGGCGGTCCTAACCAGAGGCTAGTTTTCCTGCAGAATTCGCCTGGACCTCCCTATAGGGGCGGTCCACAGCAGAACCCATTTTTCAAAGTGTTTTTCTTCTCTTTTTGAACTCCAAATTCACCCAAATCTTTTCCCACTCATTCCACATGTTTCCTACATGTTTAAAAACCTTAAAACATGCACTAAACCTTCCTCAATCATCGTCAAACTTGTCACTCAATTCTTACAAAATTCTTACACTTAACACTTGATTCCTTACACTTCCCACTTGTGACTTTGCCTAAGACATCAACTAATCATTATGTTTCTTCACAACCATCTTAACTACTCCTCAAGCATCATTTTGCATACCCATTTGCTTTACTCAAACTTCTCAAAACTATATATAATCTGGCACATGCTTACATCCTTACAAGTCATTATACCTTATTTTTCCTTCAAACTTTCTACAAGTTTCCTAGCTTCCTTAACCATGGTTTTGGTGCCTTAAATTCACCGTTGTAACCCCTAGTCCCTCTTAGACATCCCTAGGTCTTCCTAGTACTCAAGAACTCCATAGTTTATCCATTTTCACCAAAACAACCCTTAATATTTACTAGAACATCCTTAGTCATAAAATCTCCTTAGAGCACCTTAAACACTTAGTTTCCTCTCCAAATTTTGACATGGCTTCCTTAGTATATTACTACACCTAACATTTAGTTTTTCACCCTTAATACAATCATGAACACTCAAATCCTTAGTACACAATCTTAGCACACAAATTACACCCTCCTAACCTCTAATTCCTCCTAGACAACTCTAGGTCATTCTAATCCTCAAGAACACCGTTGTTAACTTATTTTCACTCAAATTTCCTTTAATGACTCCTAGTATATCCTAGGTCATATTAATTCACAACAACTACTTAAACACTTTGTTTTCCACTCAAATTTTGCCATAGCTCCTCTAGTATATTATCATGCCCATATGCATGGTTTTTCTCATTCAATCGTCTCACACACATCCAATCTTTTTCTCATCATATTTCTCACCCAAATCAACTCATTCATAATAAACTCAATATAGTGCAATAATCTTAAATTGCATAGCACTAAGGCTCTTAAATGACATGGCTCTTAGGCCCTTAAATGACTTAAACTTAAACACTGAATTTCCCACAATAAAAGCTTTCAACCTGCAAATACACACAACAATGCTCCCATAGCAATATAAGTGTTCTCATAGTTCACCTTATACTTATCTTACTAACTAATTTCCATTGGCTCCTTAGTCACAAGTTCACAAGCTTGTTTAAATTCTTTTTCCTAGGTTATACAACCCATTACTTAATGTAAGCTTTAAGCTACATACAATACTTATCTAAATCTCATCCCTTAAAACCGTAAACCACCATTAGGTAAGCAATTTACCTTATTTTTTCCCAAGCTCCTCTTACTTTCCTCCTTTGGTTTTCTTGATTGCATTTCGGCACGGACTTCAATCCTCGTGCCAATGTTCTAATTCACATTCAAATAATCTAATGAGCACTAAGCAATCTGCCTAAACTCATAGAACTAATTCTTAGGTTAAAATATGTGTTTTAAAGCTTAAAAGTGGATAATTACCTTTGAATTTTGGAATGGCTTTGATAATGAAGCAAGGCAAGACCTCCCCAAGTCTTTTGAACAATGAATCAAGGCTAGAACAAGAAGTAAACAAGCCACCTTAAGAGGTAAATTTTTGGCAATGGTGAAGAAGTGATGGAAACATGATTTTTCTTACATTTTCCTTACCTTGAATGAATGGAGAAGCTAATGAACCCTTTAAGCTAAATTTTCCTCCTCTAATGGCGATTTCCCATGGCTCCAAAATGAAGCTTTTCCAATTTTGAAAAGATAGGAAGTAAGGCCTTGGTCTAACTAAGAGAAATCTATGCTTAATTTTTGATTTGGAGCTAAGATGAACATTTGGTGGAGAAACGAAGATGGAGCATGAAGGGAGCTGCTTGGGAACGGTTTTGGACAGAGAGGAAGAAGAAAAATCGGTGGAAGAAGAAAGAAATGAAGAAGAGATGAGAGAGGTAGGCCAAAAGAAGATATTTGTCTTATAAAAGCAAATAGTGAATTTCCTTTATTCCCTCCTCTTTTCCTTAATGTGCTGGCTACTTATGGTGACTCACCACCTTAAAATCTCCCCCCTTTATATACAAGATATTTATGGTCTTGGTTGACCAACTTATTGACTTATGTTGACTAAAGCCTAAACTAGGCACTATTTGGCACTATTCACAAATTAGTGCACAAATTTGTGAAATTTTTGGTTTCTCATTGCTTTAGGCTTTCTAATGTGATACTAATTAGTACACATGTTGATTAAGGTGCAATAATTGGCATTTAGCCACTCAAAACCCATTTCTAAGACAATTTCTCAAAAAGGTGCTTTAAGGAGTCTTAAAGCACATTTTGTGTTTAAGCTTCTTTTTGAGCTTGGTTTTCTTTGGTAATTGATTTAAAATGTCCATTATCATGTTAATAAGGTCTTATAATGATATTTGGGTGCTAATCAAAGTCACTCCAAGCTTAGAGCACATTTTTGCTTAAATTACCCTTATGACGTTTTCTTGTGTTTTCCTTGGTTTAAATTGTCTACCAATGTTTCTAAGGCATGTTTTAGCCTTATTACATTATAAATCGATGTTTACTAAGCATACTTAGGTTTGGCGTATTTCAAAAGGTGTGTGTAAGGCTAAGTGATTGTGTAGTTGGGTGAGAAACAATGTTAGGGTGTTAAGAGGATGGCTAGAAAAGCATAAGTATGTACAAGTTTAGGAATGATGAGTAGTAAGTGTAATGGAGAAAAAGCTGTGCATGGAGATGCAATATGACCTTGTGAACTTTGAGAAGTTTGAGTTAAGGAAATGAGGAGGATTAATAATGCTTATAGAGTGGTTATAATGGTTGAAATGAAACACTTTGGTTAGTTGAAGTCTTAGGTAAAAATTTACAAGTTCTAAGTGTTAAGGATTTACTATGAATTTGAGTAAATGGTTAAGGAGTTTGATTTTGGGTGGATTAGGAGGTTTTGTGGATTGGTTAAGAGTTTGTTAAAGTGCCAAAATGATATTAGAACATACTAGGTCACTTATGGCAAGGTTTGAAGTGAAATAAACACTTAAAAACAAGGTTCTGACTTCGACCTACCTTAGAACCGACCTTGGCAAGGTAGGTCGGGCCTAAAATACCCATCCAGGAAGCTTTCTGAGTTCGACCTACCTTAGGAACGACCTTGTGTAACACCCCTCGTAATCACGCGCCTAATCCGATATTAACTAACGGATACGTAGCAGGAATTTAAACGTCGCAGTGGTAAAGTAAACTAAAAATGCCTAACGGGTGTTACTCGCCATTGCTCGCCTGTGCGAGCAATGAAACAACTATCCTATAATCAATTACATATCACAATACAAAATAACCACTGTGACGATGGGAGCATAATTTAACCTAAATATACAACACTTAATTCCCAAAAGTGACTAGTGAGCAATCTACCTACCTATGCCAAGAGTCCAAAAGTGGATACTAAATCCTAAGGTGTATTCAATAGGTATATTGCTAACTAGTCCAAAACCCGTCTCGCTCTCTCATGTCGGTCTCCGTCAGCTACGCACCTGTAATGTGAGGCCATAAAGGCTCAGCAAAACGCTGAGCATGCTAGTATGTAATCCTAGACCGGTTCAGGCCACTTAGGTCATTTAGCCATCTTGCTTAACATATGGGTTCGTTAGATGCTGTTTCGGTTACATGACATATAAACAACTGTAAAGGCTAAATTTAAACACACAACAAGCACATGATCATTCACACAATGAGATATATGGTTACAACAATATAGTTGGGTAATCAATATCGAGTTGGTAACGAAGTTACGAGTGCTGAGTTAAGTTAGTCTCATCCATTAAATTCCATCATATGAAGCCCGCTTCCATCACAATCTCATATAAACATACGGGTGTCACGTTAAGGACAAATTCCCGTTTAGCCTACACATTAATAATTTGGACAGTAGTCCTGTGCCATCTACCAGTGAGTAGATGTGCTCACTTGTCTACAGTGGTAGACGTCCATATGGCCGAAGCCAAGGTGCCAACAGCAGCACACTCCGACTAACGATAGTATCCGGCTCGTTAGGTTAAACAAGAGTAGCCCTAAACGGGTAATAAACTCTAGTGATCACTATGCGTAACCTGCTGGAACGAATGCAGACCAGGATTTACTAGACATTGTATCATTAATTATTACACTCTCATTAGTCTCCTGGAGATTCAATCTCGTTATTGGATAAAACACATTCATTAGAGGCCCATCGGCCATATACATATACCTAGAAGTCCGCTAGGTGATGTTTTAGCTCAAGTCATCGCTCTAGAGACGGTTAATACCGGGTCTCTAACTAAGTTGCTCACTTAGTATTAGGAGAAGTCTTTCTCTCGTAAGTCAGTACTCGGAGTCTCTCCTAAAGGTCCACACATAGGTTAGGTGATAATTGTTATCACAAGTCCGAACGACGTACGCGCACAATTAATAATCGCTTGACGGTCGGGACAGTAAACACATACAACACATGCACAATATCATCAATCTTGTCATGTAATCACAATTAATGTCCGGGACCCAAGGGAATCCTTAGAGCTTTCGGACCACACATTCACATACCGTACATTGACGAGGGGCACTATCGTGTCGAGTGCACGCCTACCTCCTACTCTCCCGGAGCTAGAATCCCGTAATCCGATCTACTGTAATATATAACTACGATCAGCATCCACGTTTTTGCTTTATATTCTGTCGTACGGTCTAACTCATGAATATGCATTGTCCAATGCCGTATTTTTAATCACTACGTGGAGGTTGTATTCCCAGTTACCGTGATACCCGACACATTTATCCATTCCCGTGTAATTACGTATTTTTACATTTTGTACGTACGTATGTGTAATACTCGTCGTTTTATTGCATGTTACGTGACAGTAATTATTTAACCGTCAACGTTATTCACTCCTCGTATGGTTATGCATGTGTATACCCACATATAACATTTATACGTTTTCATACTTACTTGTATCATATTTCATGTAGAATGTGTATTGTTCATTTGCACCGTTTATCCATACGTACCTTATTATGACTTGATTTCACGGTTTTCAATATACGGTTGTACTTCAGTATGCATCTTACGATATAAGTCTCTTTGTATATAATAAACTCTCTAAAAATTCCCTACTTAACTTTGATTAATTACACCCTCAACCCATATGTCATATTTGCTACGTTTAACTCCTTATATAATTCATAGGCTAAGGTTTTCAATATTGTAATATACACATATATACACATTTACTAATCCCGAACAACACCCAAATTTTTATCCGGATTTATACTTTCTCCCCACGCTTCCTTTTTATTGCACATTACCCCCTTATTTTTACGAACTTACAACTTAACACCAAAGTCTTATATTATACATATTAATTATTTAAATCACAATTCCAACCCAATTGTTTCTAGATTGCGTACAACTCCACTAACTTAATTAATTCACAAATATCATCCAATTTTTTCGGTAATAACAAAAAAACACCCATATAGTTTTATAAATTTCATTTTTAATTTTAACACTTCTTCAAATTATCAAATAAATTTATTCAGCTTTCTAATTTGGTCAAATGTCATATGTGGTCAATATTGACCACCCTAAATATCCCCTTTGACCCATTTTACGAAAACATACCTTTTTTTTCTAATTTTACAATTAACAAATTAATGCTGTAAAACTGTATATATATAAATATATATATATTTTTTAAATCCCGAAAATACTCCCTCGGTTTATTTGGATTTTAACCTTCTATTTATTTACTAAATTTCATTTTGACCCCAAGTATGATCCTTTATCTATTTATGTACTAATAAAGTCTATTTAAATTATATTATAATATTATACTTAATTTGAGTAGCATCTAAATTCACTAATATTCACCTAAAACATTTCTAGGTGGTTATATCTACCTAAGCTATAATTTTGCATCAGAATTTAATATAACTCATTTAATCACTTTAAGGATAAATAATCCATATTTAATGTTCAAAATCAGCATAATACAGATGGCTTAAAATATATGGTTTTAAATATAACATAAAAAAATTATTTATTAAATGACATTACAATGCCTTAATACGTAAACTCACTCACGTTTTTTTTTGTTCAATTATTAAAAAAAAATTCATTGTTTCCACGTATTTTTCCTTCCATTACTAATTTACACAACTTACTTAAATATTGCATTAACATCTAGTTAAACTAACTCCTTAATTTCCTACACACATTCAAGGTTCAAAATTGTATATTCCCTATATACATGCTCTCGGTTTTCTACAGATTTTTACATAACATTTTTAAGCATTTTCTTCCTACATTATAAACTCGTAATTTTGACTTAACTAATTCTTAACCTTGCACATTTGTTTACGGTTTTTGTGCAGGTTGTTATCAGCATTTCTATATCCATTTTCCTTCATCATTAACTAGTATAGTGTATTTTTAATAAGCCATAAACAATTCCTGTAACACCCCTATTTAGCGTATTTAAAGCGGAAATAAAAATACGAAGGGCGTACAGACCATCGGGTTCCAAACACCCGGCACCAACCCTCACCAATTACAACTTATAACTTCAAAAGCTACGGTCTGAACTCGAGAAAAACTTAACACAAACATAATAGAATTTAAACACATTAACTCTCCACAAAACCTAGTCCCATCCCAAACGCTCATTCTCTTCGTGGCCACCTGTAAATCAATTCGTACCTGCAAGATGAAACCAAGCAGCCCACCCCAAAAGGGGCGGGTCAGTTCCCTGGAATGGAACTGGTACAATTCTCCAAACAAAACTTTAATATAACTTGAGAATAAACAATAATTGAAAACAGCACTTAAACAAAATAGCGAAACAAACACCCTTTTAAAACACCAAGTCAAACATAACATTTCAAAGGAGACAAATAACAGAAGAGTAAAGTTAGTAAATAACACCACCCAAGAATTAGTGAACAATCATTACTTATGTTAGATCCATTTCCAAGTTTGGAGTAGAAAGACCCATGTAGTCACGAGGACTAGGAATGAATGAGAGAAAAACCAAAACCAGCAACTCAAGAATGGAATGAAACCAACTGGGAGAGATGGCCCCCACCGCCAAGAACGTCCATTAAGGACGGGATATACAGCCCCTTACTGTTAACTACGTCCTCTCGGGACAAGGGATATACAGCCCTTTACTGTTTAATATCAATGCCCCTATGGGCGAGGGATAACAGCCCCTACTGTTCACTTAAAGACGCGCGCACGTCGAAAGAAAGATTTCCAAGATTGACCTTTTCCAAAAATCCCGCTAAATCACCAACTACCCAGAGCAATACCAAAACACTCAGTCCTACAGAGTGCAGAAGCGTAAACCCTAAGCAGCCAATGTCTAACGGGCAACCAAGTAGAAGAAACCAATACCCAAGTGAGTTCCACATCCAAGGCTCAGTTAGTCACACAAGCTGAGTCAGTCACACAAACCATTTCTTATTTTTAGAAGTTCCTCTTAAAGTCAGTTAGCGTTTCCAAACATTCCACAAGTCAACCAGCAAAAATATCGTAGTACGAGAAATCGTACAAAACATTCCATAAAGTCCAAAACGTCAAGCTGAGTACGAGAAATCGTACAAAACATTCCATAAAATTTGTCACCAAAAGTATCTGAGTACGAAATCGTACCTGGTCAATGTTGTAGCAGTTCTAGTATACTCGTGCAAACATTCAACAATACTCTGAAGAATATTAAAAGTAGTCTATCATCAAACACTTGTAGCCTATGCTACACTTAAAAAACTCCTTACTCTTATTCCAAACCTCAATACCTTATAAGCCCTCGCTTAAATGTTATGTATAACCTTTGAATTATTTTAGAAGGTTGTATAGCCCAAGGTTGTAGGATCAAGGAATGTATTTTATTAACACTTGTTAATTGTTCCACCCTTATCCCTTACCATACCTAACCATAATTCTCACATAAAGACCTTTATAACATAAGTGCATTACGTTATTCAATCAATCTTAGAATCTCAATAACAATTCTTAAGCTCAATACTTGTAAACTTACTTTAGGACATACATCGTGTTATGACCAATGGCGGGTTTATCTTAGAATACTATACTATTATTTCACAATTTATTGACTATGTATCTTTATCAATTCTACTAGATAATCCATTATAACTAAGTTTTCCCCCTTAACTTAATTAAGATCTACATCCCGTATACTGAAATCGTAGTGTTGTAGATGCATTTTAGTATAACTTATTTGAGCTACTAAACTCAATTATCTTATCTTTAGTTCAGAATGGCCTTTATTTACAACCATCTATTAATCTTGTCATAAGTTGTTAAATTACTTTTCATCTTGAAATAACCATATTATAGTTAACTCAGACTCATCGAACTCTTACATTTAGTATCCACAGGGTATATTATTTACTTTATCATAACTATATAATAAGGTGTTTTAAGATAACCTTTTATGTATCCTTACTTACATTTAATTCCCTAACTGTTTTACTTTTACACACATTCTCTCTATAGACCATGTATAATCCTTTTATACTAAATTTTAATAAACTTATGTCTTAAATACATTTTATATCACTTACAAGACCAAAGGTTTCAAAGGAATAACTTAATAAATTAATTTCCTTTATGTATTTTAGGATAAACATTATATCTCGACATAAGGTAAAATTTATCTAAGAGCTAATTCTGATTCACAATTGAAATTGTTAATTATGTAATAAGATAATCTATTCTGAAAATTCTCATATCTTATATTCAAATAACCTATCATTATGTCCCATTACCGTAAAGTATATCCATATAATATCTTATGTAACTTAGTTTTATCTGACAAAAGGTTCAAAGGTTTATGTATCTAATTTCTATTTACAAACCTTTTAGTAAATCTTTAACTATTATGTACAACACTTATTTATAAACTCACATCTTGAATATTAGTAATAAATGTATTTATATGGCTAACTAATTCTAAGAAACTTAAGGATTATTATTTAGAGTAATTTCCTAATCATAGTTTACTATAGTCTTATACCATAATCCCTTTTAATGATTTTATCTCAAAATATAAGTTATTACTCAATACTTTAAATATTAAGAAATGATTAAATCTAGACTTATTTATCATCTTCACATTTAGATGTAAAAGTAACTCTTTTACTTTATTATTGTTTATATAATAAGAACATTTAAATGTAAAAGTATTTCATTCCTTTTATTATTAATTATATAATAAGATCTATTTGTGTAACACTTTATGTAAACTAATTCCAAATATTCCTAAATTTCAACTTATTAATTTCTTAACCAAATTATAGATTTACATTGTGGTCATTGACTAAATATTACGTATATTTAAATACTGTTTTATAAATTTTAGAAATTCAAAGATAACTAAAAACTCAACCTATAACCATAAATTAATACCACCTCATATAATATTCTTTTTTAGTATCATGTAAAGGTTTAGTTTAACTCATTAATTCCTTCATATCCCATTTTCTATAAGGTATTTTATTTCTTTTATTTATTTATTTATCGTATATATATATATCCTTCCTATTATTTCTCACAAGGAATGTTATTACCTTTATCTATTTTTATTGTATTTATATATATATATATATACATATACCTACACATATTAAGATTTATCGAGAACATTCTTTAAGAAATTCTATTATATTTAATTATATCTAATATCTCTTAGACATATCCAAAACCGATTTATGGTTTACAAAATAAAGTATTTCCCTTAGTTTTAGTTAAACATATTAGCTTCCATATTATATATAATAAACAAAATGTAGTTTAGTTAAATTCCTTGATAAGTTTCTATTTATTTCTCTCATATAAATATATACATAAATATATGTAACAATTTTTACTTCACTTAAAGTTAATACCCAAATATTTATAAACATACTGTATTAAATGTTAATTAGTCTTATTATATTTTCCCCAACCTATAAAGTTCATTAATCAACTATACTTTAATTTTTGATTACATTAAAAACTATTTATTATAAGTTATCCTTATGAAAAACTCACAAACACAATTTTTAAAACCTTTTCCCGTTGCCCAAAAATTCCCAAACTTAATATACAGTAACTATAACATTTTAGACATATTATAAAATTTTTATTTCATAAAAATATCTTTTTAATTTAGCCAAATAATTCCAGAAAAGCCGTAACTTGTAAAAATCATAACTTATGTTTAAAAACTCCAAATCCTTAATAATTTACATCAAAATAAACTAATAAAATAAGGAATCTATGGTTAAAATTTCAAGTCAAAATACATTCGGGAAGGTACTTAAATTAATTAAACAAGTTAGGGTTTATTCCTGGAAACAATATAAAAACTTATACATTTAAAATCGTGTGTTTTAATCGTGGCCGTCCATCTCTATTAACTGAGATCGGACGGCCCGTGTTGCTCGAGTTCTTCAGAGGATTCAAAATCGAAACCGAGTACTAATTCACCTATAGCTCTCGATCTACAGAACGAAATTCAACGATTCTTGTTTCTATGGATTCCAAATCGAATTCCGGTTCCAATGGTACCGATTTGCCCAATTATCATGCTATATTTATCGAGATTGGAATTCGATTCGCAAGTTAGGGTTCTTACAAATTTCTGGGTTCGAATCGAACACAAATCCATCAAATTCTCTTAATATAGTACGTAATTGACACAATTGAAACATGGGTTAGGTCGTAATTGTAAAACCGGTTAGCATAATCGGAGGAATTGAAGAAAGCTCACCGGAATTGCCCGAATCGAAGTGATTTCGAGATCGGTTTCTGGAAAAAATTCGAACTTCAGACCAGTTCGTGAAGCAACCTTCGAGGATCTATAAGTTATAGCACAGATCGATTTAGGCTTTGTTTTTGGGCTCATTAGAAAGATGAAACTTAGATCTACACATTGATAACTAGAACTAATCCTAACTCGCATCATACAGAAAGAAAATTGACCCGAAAGTTACTAGTTTACCTCTCTGTTTCCGGTATGATTTTATGTGCTGAAAAATCCGGAACTTTGAGCGACTATAACTTCCAAACGGTTATGATCAGGCTTGGGCATAAACATAAGAATTGTAGACGGGTTAAGATCTACACAACAGATAAAGAAATCAAAATTTGGTTGAGAAACGAGGGATTTATGGCTGGACGAATTTACCTGAATTCGAAGGGAATTGGCATCTGGGTTGCGACTGAGAAAGGTGCCAACTTGAGAACGATTTTCCCGTTGAAGTAGATGGAGTTAGGTTTGTATGAGTTACGGTTGTGAAGATGAATCAAAGGAGAAGAGAATAAAGAAGGCTTCGAAAAATATTGAAAGATGAAGAAGATATAGCCGTCACAAGTTAGGTCAAAATCGGTTGTTTGCTGGAGAAAAACAAGGAGGTAAAAATCTGCTAAGTGTTGGGACGCTCGAGAGGCTGACACGTGGCACTTTATGAAATTTTGGCTCTCAACTTCAAACTAGCATAACTTTGGCTAGGATGATCCGTTTTTGACGTTCTTTTATCAATTCATGGTTTTTCATAACCTATTTTTGGTATAGGTTTCATGGCCGGGTTTGACATTCTCAAAAAGTCAACTCTAGCAAGGCTTAATAAGCTTTAAGGTTTCTAGAATTTTATATTGACTTTTATGTTTCAAAACAATGTTCCAACACTTCCTAAAATCTTTATAATATTTGGAGTGTTTAGAAATTTCCCCAAGATTTATTGACTTATAAATCTTATTATTAAATTCATAATACTATACAATAATATATATAATTAGGAGAAAACCCCTAAATAAATCTCACAACCCCATATAATAAATAATTTCATAATTACATATAATAATTTAATATTCATAATTCCATATAATAATTTAATATTCCTCATTCCATATAATAATTTAATACTTAATAATATTATTAAAGGTTTAATAAAAGAACCCCTAAATTAAATTTAAATTAATTTAGGGGTATTTCAGCATATCCCCCTTAAAAGAAACTTCGCCTCGAAGTTTAAAATCAACTAATAACACTCACACCGCTTCGGGTGTGCTGAGACAATAAAGTTCCAATGAAGTTCCATACCAAACCAATCCTTTATTTCCATCCATTTCCATACAACAATCCACTCAAGATTACTCAAAATCAAACTGAATCAGGATACCAAGATATAGCATGATGAAAATCAAAAGTCACATACTGAGTCATAATGCAAAAACCAGGCACATACAAACACCTCTCATTCTGCTAATACTGTTCTCCCTTTGCTAATAATGAAACGCGGCATAATCCAGATGAGATAACGAAGGAGGAGTATGCCAGCATATCCCCCTTAAAAGAGCTAAGGTACGCCCTCGTACCGCTACTAATGGCACATTCAAAGAATTCAACACCTTATTAACCAGCTTTGTTGAATTTTACTGCACTGTTGATTATATCTATGATCGTTATATGTATTTGTATTTCCTTGATGGTTATAAATTTTACCTTATGATTATTACCATTCATTTAATGACGGATACAAATTATATGTCCATATGTGATCATTTATCATATCAATTTATATTATCAAGCTATAAACCAGGTTAACTTTGAGTAGTTTATAATAATATTTCAGATCATCAATAATCTCCATCTTCCAAAATCATCTTCAAGGGTTATTAGTCAACCATATGTTAAAACTTTATAAGATAAATATTTTCTGTGACTTTTCAAGTTTTAATTGTTTTTATAATTAATTATCGTATTTTAGATGATTCATTCAGTCTTTACTTTATAAAATTTACTTATTAATATTTACATATCTCACCCAAGGGAGAATCTAAGGAAGTTCTATCAATTATAATGTAGCTCCAAAACTGATTTCTTTATCGTAAAATTTATTTTTCAAGATAGGGACTCTATATAAATTTTAAGTCAAATGAACTACTAATAAAAACTCACTCACTCTTGTGTGATTATTTTTCTTCGGGTTTGTTCTATGTAAGTGTTCTTCTGATTATTAAATCTTAGTACTCTCTTAGACAATGGTGGCTTTTAGTAAATATCGCTGTTAGTGTGACTTTTAAAAATTTATACCTGTATAATGTTAAACTTCCAAGTAAACATGAGAATTTCCAAATCTTTAAGTAACTCCCAATTACTCACTAGATGCTCGATATTCCGAGTATTTAAGGATCAATGATATTTAGTTTAGTGTTACTCTTCTCTTCACTTAATCTTTAAGTAACTTCTTTTATTGATTTTGATTTTTTTTTTATCCAACCAGGGGTAGATGTTGTATCTTGGAGTACCCAAACTTAATCCCCTTCCTCCATATATAGGTATTTTCACCAAAGATTTAACTCAATAAACCGTTTACATTTATGAGTTTTAATACCGGGTCTTAAGATACAAATTTTGATTTGTTCATTGTGGTTAGCAATGAAGTATGCCTAGCTCAAGATTTCATGATGGTAACGTCTTACCACCACTTCCCCTCAAGTTCAACACAATCCATCACCTGTGTAGAAATTATTTACAGTTAGATGACAAGGCTTGTCTAGCCCCTAAACTTCCAGAAGTGGGTGTGCACCCCCACTACTTTCAGCCTAGGAGTTCGTCGCACCAGGCACTTCCCGTAGGGTGTTAGGTTTATGTGTTTTCTTTCTAAAGTTAACATAGAGTTTTAATGTGTTTATGGGTTCGGGTGTATGCTACTAGTGTTGGTTAACTTAATAATTTTCTAGACTTAAGATTTATCCAAACATTACCTTTAGGCAACAATTTGTTCCAAGCAATTCTTGAGATTTATTTAGAAACTTTAAAGGAGTTGAAGCACTTCCACATAATATCAATACTAATTTAGTTATTTAAAGTTCTATTTGTATACTGTTTTCAATTTAAAAGTATTCTTTAAAATTTCTAAGAACATATGTACTAGCCTTTAAAGGATTGCATTTTTGGCAATGAATTCTCCATAAGTATGCTTTTGAAAAATAGCTTAATATTTGGTTTATCTCAACCAAAATCTTATCGTACTTAATAGATGATATTCCAACCTATATTTCTATCGTAGTTTACTGTTCGAACAGAACAATAGCACACCATTCTCTACAGATATTCATAAAAAGAAAAGTGTATAAGGAAATCATTCACTAATCTAAGCAGGGTTAGGAGTCGTGCCTTACTGGAATCCTCACTTCCCAATTCTACCCCAATTCCCCAGTTTTAAGTGCACCTAATAATCTAAGTATTTCACTCGGCTTGTTTTCTCGGGTTCAGAGCGTAACTACGCTCTGATACCACTTTCTTGTAACACCCCTATTTAGCGTATTTAAAGCGGAAATAAAAATACGAAGGGCGTACAGACCATCGGGTTCCAAACACCCGGCACCAACCCTCACCAATTACAACTTATAACTTTCAAAAGCTACGGTCTGAACTCGAGAAAAACTTAACACAAACATAATAGAATTTAAACACATTAACTCTCCACAAAACCTAGTCCCATCCCAAACGCTCATTCTCTTCGTGGCCACCTGTAAATCAATTCGTACCTGCAAGATGAAACCAAGCAGCCCACCCCAAAAGGGGCGGGTCAGTTCCCTGGAATGGAACTGGTACAATTCTCCAAAACAAAACTTTAATATAACTTGAGAATAAACAATAACTTGAAAACAGCACTTAAACAAAATAGCGAAACAAAACACCCTTTTAAAACACCAAGTCAAACATAACATTTCAAAGGAGACAAATAACAGAAGAGTAAAGTTAGTAAATAACACCACACCAAGAATTAGTGAACAATCATTACTTATGTTAGATCCATTTCCAAGTTTGGAGTAGAAAGACCCATGTAGTCACGAGGACTAGGAATGAATGAGAGAAAACCAAAACCAGCAACTCAAGAATGGAATGAAACCAACTGGGAGAGATGGCCCCCACCGCCAAGAACGTCCATTAAGGACAGGGGATATACAGCCCCTTACTGTTAACTACGTCCTCTCGGGACAAGGGATATACAGCCCTTTACTGTTTAATATCAATGCCCCTATGGGCGAGGGATATACAGCCCCCTACTGTTCACATTAAAGACGCGCGCACGTCGAAAGAAAGATTTCCAAGATTGACCTTTTCCAAAAATCCCGCTAAATCACCAACTACCCAGAGCAATACCAAAACACTCAGTCCTACAGAGTGCAGAAGCGTAAACCCTAAGCAGCCAATGTCTAACGGGCAACCAAGTAGAAGAAACCAATACCCAAGTGAGTTCCACATCCAAGGCTCAGTTAGTCACACAAGCTGAGTCAGTCACACAACCATTTCTTATTTTTAGAAGTTCCTCTTAAAGTCAGTTAGCGTTTCCAAAACATTCCACAAGTCAACCAGCAAAAATATCGTAGTACGAGAAATCGTACAAAACATTCCATAAAGTCCAAAACACGTCAAGCTGAGTACGAGAAATCGTACAAAACATTCCATAAAATTTGTCACCAAAAGTATCTGAGTACGAGAAATCGTACCTGGTCAATGTTGTAGCAGTTCTAGTATACTCGTGCAAACATTCAACAATACTCTGAAGAATATTAAAAGTAGTCTATCATCAAACACTTGTAGCCTATGCTACACTTAAATAAACTCCTTACTCTTATTCCAAACCTCAATTACCTTATAAGCCCTCGCTTAAATGTTATGTATAACCTTTGAATTATTTTAGAAGGTTGTATAGCCCAAGGTTGTAGGATCAAGGAATGTATTTTATTAACACTTGTTAATTGTTCCACCCTTATCCACTTTACCCATACCTAACCATAATTCTCACATTAAAGACCTTTATAACATAAGTGCATTATACGTTATTCAATCAATCTTAGAATCTCAATAACAATTCTTAAGCTCAATACTTGTAAACTTACTTTAGGACATACATCGTGTTATGACCAATGACGGGTTTATCTTAGAATACTATACTATTATTTCACAATTTATTGACTATGTATCTTTATCAATATCTACTAGATAATCCATTATAACTAAGTTTTCCCCCTTAACTTAATTAAGATCTACATCCCGTATACTGAAATCGTAGTGTTGTAGATGCATTTTAGTATAACTTATTTGAGCTACTAAACTCAATTATCTTATCTTTAGTTCAGAATGGCCTTTATTTACAACCATCTATTAATCTTGTCATAAGTTGTTAAATTACTTTTCATCTTGAAATAACCATATTATAGTTAACTCAGACTCATCGAACTCTTACATTTAGTATCCACAGGGTATATTATTTACTTTATCATAACTATATAATAAGGTGTTTTAAGATAACCTTTTATGTATCCTTACTTACATTTAATTCCCTAACTGTTTTACTTTTACACACATTCTCTCTATAGACCATGTATAATCCTTTTATACTAAATTTTAATAAACTTATGTCTTAAATACATTTTATATCACTTACAAGACCAAAGGTTTCAAAGGAATAACTTAATAAATTAATTTCCTTTATTGTATTTAGGATAAACATTATATCTCGACATAAGGTAAAATTTATAAGAGCTAAATTCTGATTCACAATTGAAATTGTTAATTATGTAATAAGATAATCTATTCTGAAAATTCTCATATCTTATATTCAAATAACCTTCATTATGTCCCATTACCGTAAAGTATATCCATATAATATCTTATGTAACTTAGTTTTATCTGACAAAAGGTTCAAAGGTTTATGTATCTAATTTCTATTTACAAACCTTTTAGTAAATCTTTAACTATTATGTACAACACTTATTTATAAACTCACATCTTGAATATTAGTAATAAATGTATTTTATATGGCTAACTAATTCTAAGAAACTTAAGGATTATTATTTAGAGTAATTTCCTAATCATAGTTTACTATAGTCTTATACCATAATCCCTTTTAATGATTTTATCTCAAAATATTAAGTTATTACTCAATACTTTAAATATTAAGAAATGATTAAATCTAGACTTATTTATCATCTTCACATTTAGATGTAAAAGTAACTCTTTTACTTTATTATTGTTTATATAATAAGAACATTTAAATGTAAAAGTATTTCATTCCTTTTATTATTAATTATATAATAAGATCTATTTGTGTAACACTTTATGTAAACTAATTCCAAATATTCCTAAATTTCAACTTATTAATTTCTTAACCAAATTATAGATTTACATTGTGGTCATTGACTAAATATATACGTATATTTAAATACTGTTTATATAAATTTTAGAAATTCAAAGATAACTAAAAACTCAACCTATAACCATAAATTAATACCACCTCATAATATTCTTTTATTAGTATCATGTAAAGGTTTAGTTTAACTCATTAATTCCTTCATATCCCATTTTCTATAAGGTATTTTATTTCTTTTATTTATTTATTTATCGTATATATATATATCCTTCCTATTATATTTCTCACAAGGAATGTTATTACCTTTATCTATTTTTATTGTATTTATATATATATATATACATATACCTACACATATTAAGATTTATCGAGAACATTCTTTAAGAAATTCTATTATATTTAATTATATCTAATATCTCTTAGACATATCCAAAACCGATTTATGGTTTACAAAATAAAGTATTTCCCTTAGTTTTAGTTAAACATATTAGCTTCCATATTATATATAATAAACAAAATGTAGTTTAGTTAAATTCCTTGATAAGTTTCTATTTATTTTTCTCATATAAATATATACATAAATATATGTAACAATTTTTACTTCACTTAAAGTTAATACCCAAATATTTATAAACATACTGTATTAAATGTTAATTAGTCTTATTATTTTCCCCAACCTATAAAGTTCATTAATCAACTATACTTTAATTTTTGATTACATTAAAAACTATTATTATAAGTTATCCTTATGAAAAACTCACAAACACAATTTTTAAAACCTTTTCCCGTTGCCCAAAAATTCCCAAACTTAATATACAGTAACTATAACATTTTAGACATATTATAAAATTTTTATTTCAAAAATATCTTTTTAATTTAGCCAAATAATTCCAGAAAAGCCGTAACTTGTAAAAATCAAACTTATGTTTAAAAACTCCAAATCCTTAATAATTTACATCAAAATAAACTAAATAAAATAAGGAATCTATGGTTAAAATTTCAAGTCAAAATACATTCGGGAAGGTACTTAAATTAATTAAACAAGTTAGGGTTTATTCCTGGAAACAATATAAAAACTTATACATTTAAAATCGTGTGTTTTAATCGTGGCCGTCCATCTCTATTAACTGAGATCGGACGGCCCGTGTTGCTCGAGTTCTTCAGAGGATTCAAAATCGAAACCGAGTACTAATTCACCTATAGCTCTCGATCTACAGAACGAAATTCAACGATTCTTGTTTCTATGGATTCCAAATCGAATTCCGGTTCCAATGGTACCGATTTCCCCAATTATCATGCTATATTTATCGAGATTGGAATTCGATTCGCAAGTTAGGGTTCTTACAAATTTCTGGGTTCGAATCGAACACAAATCCATCAAATTCTCTTAATATAGTACGTAATTGACACAATTGAAACATGGGTTAGGTCGGAATTGTAAAACCGGTTAGCATAATCGGAGGAATTGAAGAAAGCTCACCGGAATTGCCCGAATCGAAGTGATTTCGAGATCGGTTTCTGGAAAAAATTCGAACTTCAGACCAGTTCGTGAAGCAACCTTCGAGGATCTATAAGTTATAGCACAGATCGAGTTAGGCTTTGTTTTTGGGCTCATTAGAAAGATGAAACTTAGATCTACACATTGATAACTAGAACTAATCCTAACTCGCATCATACAGAAAGAAAATTGACCCGAAAGTTACTAGTTTACCTCTCTGTTTCCGGTATGATTTTATGTGCTGAAAAATCCGGAACTTTGAGCGACTATAACTTCCAAACGGTTATGATTCAGGCTTGGGCATAAACATAAGAATTGTAGACGGGTTAGAGATCTACACAACGAGATAAAGAAATCAAAATTTGGTTGAGAAACGAGGGATTTATGGCTGGACGAATTTACCTGAATTCGAAGGGAATTGGCAATCTGGGTTGCGACTGAGAAAGGTGCCAACTTGAGAACGATTTTCCCGTTGAAGTAGATGGAGTTAGAGTTTGTATGAGTTACGGTTGTGAAGATGAATCAAAGGAGAAGAGAATAAAGAAGACGGCTTCGAAAAATATTGAAAGATGAAGAAGATATAGCCGTCACAAGTTAGGTCAAAATCGGTTGTTTGCTGGAGAAAAACAAGGAGGTAAAAATCTGCTAAGTGTTGGGACGCTCGAGAGGCTGACACGTGGCACTTTATGAAATTTTGGCTCTCAACTTCAAACTAGCATAACTTTGGCTAGGATGATCCGTTTTTGACGTTCTTTTTATCAATCTTCATGGTTTTTCATAACCTATTTTTTGGTATAGGTTTCATGGCCGGGTTTGACCATTCTCAAAAAGTCAACTCTAGCAAGGCTTAATAAGCTTTAAGGTTTCTAGAATTTTATATTGACTTTTATGTTTCAAAACAATGTTCCAACACTTCCTAAAATCTTTATAATATATTGGAGTGTTTAGAAATTTCCCCAAGATTTATTGACTTATAAATCTTATTATTAAATTCATAATACTATACAATAATATATATAATTAGGAGAAAACCCCTAAAAAATCTCACAACCCCATATAAAAATTAATATTCATAATTCCATATAATAATTTAATATTCATAATTCCATATAATAATTTAATATTCCTCATTCCATATAATAATTTAATACTTAATAATATTATTAAAGGTTTAATAAAAGAAATCCCCTAAATTAATTTAAATTAATTTAGGGGTATTTCAATTCCAAATCACTAGCCACACACATACACTCATTATTCATTTCTAAATAGCTGATAAATCAGCCCAAACGGTCATCGCTTAAAATTAGCAACAGAGGAGGATTTTGGGTAAGATTTTGGGTAAGGAGGAAATAATTACATCTCACCTCTGTAACTGAAAATGTAAAACTTGACAAGAGATAATCACCAATCGCAGATATTAATCCTCACCATGCGGTTATGATTTTTGTGAGAGTATAAGGTAATGTAACAATTACCTTGGTATGTACACATAGATTCTGCTCACAATTTCTCAGCCAAACAGCTATATCTTCCTCTGCTGTATATACGTTTATACATCACGTATTAGTTTATTTTATTTTATTTTTGTTTGTGAAATGTACTTCACTTAAGCATCCATATAGCAGTAGGATGAGTTTAGTGATTCACCTTAGTTTTTTTTTTGAAACATCAGGAAGGATTATTACCGTGAGGTTTGGAGTGTGTACAGCAATGTTGTCAACCACCTACAGCAAGGAGTTTGCTTCAGCTTTGTGCAGAAAACTAAGGAAATGTTAAAGGCTTAAACAACCAAGAAACGCCATGTTCTACCTTGGTTTTAAGAGTACTTTTGATGGAGTTTTGGAGCAGTTTAAGGAGGGATTTCTCCAGCTCTGATCGGTGGACTACAGCAGGGAAAAAAACTCGGGTTATGCAGAAAGATAATCAAGTTTGAAACTCCAAACAACACCAGAAACTGTCATGAATATAGCAAGGAGAAGTAGCTCCAAAACAGTGCCGGTTTTACCTTGCCTTTAGCTCCTTCAATGGGGGTTTTTGAGCAGCTTTTTCTGAGTGTGTTCAACGGGGATTCTCGGCTCAGTCTGGGGCTGTTAACAGCTTCCGTTGAGTGCAGAGAAGTGATAAGTGTCCAAATGAGCATGTTTTATAGGTGTATTTCATATATTATATTAGCACTTTTCTTGCTCATTTCTCCACTTTGGTTAGTTTTCCTCTAGTTATGTTTTATTGATTATCTCACAAATTTATTGGTTAAACATGAGGAAAACCAAGCTAGGAGCAAAGTACACGAAGAGACGAACGTGTAGGCGAAAACGAGGATCAAATCGGAGCTAAAACGAACATTTTAGAGGCAAAAGACCCTTGGTCCGGACCAGTCTCCAGATCACCTGGTCCGGACCAACACATGCCAGCGCGCCAGAAGAAGAAAATCGACATGGTCCGGACCAGTGTCCGGATCACCTGGTCCGGACTAACACATGCCAGCGCGCCAGAAGAAGAAAATCGACATGGTCCGGACCAGTGTCCGGATCAGCTGGTCCGGACCAACATGCCAGCACGCCAGAAGAAGGAAATCGACATGGACCGGACCACACTGGTTCGGACGGTGGTCCGGACATGTCTAAATTGACAGCGTACAGAGCATGTCGATGGGTGTGAATTGGTATAATAATATATTACCAATTCACACCGACACCCCCTTCAATTCTACCCCATTTTCACTATAAATACACCCCAAACCTCCATTAAAACATATCTCATTCCACCCCAAACTTATGCCATTTTTCCTCCATAAAAATACCATAAAACTCTCCAAAAATCATACATCTCATCCACATACTATACACATAAATTCCATAAACACCTCATTTCATAAAAACATTCCATTTCCATACCGTTGTTCTGTCCAACCTCTGCCCAAATATTAGCAGTCAAGATAGTGGAGCTGAATTAATTATCTTTCCCAGATGATTTCTTTTACTTCTTATTCTGTCTTTTTAATTATGTTGGGCTAAGAGGATTTACTCCGGGTGAAGGTTTAGCCGTAATTTGTTTAATTAGGTAATCTATATTTCTACCGGTTAAAATAAATACAGTTTGTTACGATTAAAGTTTATCTCTCACCTTTTTAATAAATTTCATCGATTTATTAAAAAGCTTTACTAAATCTGTTTTAATCTGATCGGTGATAAACAGATAGGTTAATTAAGCCGTAAATCTGTAGGAAACTTATTTTCATCGGATAAGTTAGTACTCATTTGCAAGAATATAATTCCTCGCACTTAATTTCCGTTTACTAGTGCTTGCTTGAGTTTTCATCGGACCTTGCATTTTCTGGTAAACGAGTTCTTATGAGTCTATGATTAGTCCTTAAGATAATAACAGGAATTTTGCCAAACTATTTTATAAACCGGTAGAGATAGCATAATTAATCAGATTATATAAACCTGAACCCGGAGTTCCGTTTAATTTTTTCAACTCAGTTAATTTATCTGTTGCTTTACTTTACAAAAACAAGTCAATTAATTCCCCCCTTTGTGACAAGCTTAGGTACTATTATTTCGCTATAAGTCCCACGGTTTGACCCCGGCCGCTTCTGTCTTACTATACTACTGCGACCGGGTTTTATTTGCAGCCCGACGGATATTTTGAGTATTAATTTCTTTCTCAATTGTTTTAATTACACCAGTTCCAACCACTCAATATAGTCTGCAAAATGGCGCCGTTGCCGGGGACTTGATTTATTCTAGTCCCTAAGCCCCGGATAATTCACCTGTTATATTATAATATTCTGTTACTATTATTTGGACATCTGACTTCGGACATCTAACTTCGGACATCTGACTTCTGACATCTAATTACTAACTTTTATTTATTGTCATTTATTTCTCAGTCATTTAATTTCCATTGTCCTTCAAATTTCCAGTATACTAACTACTAACTTAAAATTTCTGTCATTTAATTTCATTGTCTCTAATACTAACATTAAATTTCTGTCATTTAATTTCTGTCATTTAAATTAGTCTACTAACTACTAACTTAAATTCTGTCATCTAATTCCTAACATTTAAATTTGTCATTTATTTTAACACATCACGAGTTTCTTTTTCTGTTTTGAGTGGTGAATGCCTTTTACCAGGTCAAACAGCCTCCCGGAAAATATTACTAATCACACGGTTGGTTACATCCCAGAGATCGAGAGAACCTTTCTGCGCACTCTAAGGCAGAGACGAACTCAACAAAACATTACCACACACAGATGATAAATCTAACCCGGAAGCTGATATGGCATCTACACCAGCGACAATTCGGAACATTAACAGGCCGTCTAATCAAGGATAGCAGCCTGCCATCATCCTTCCTCACCTTAGCCCATCCGAATACGATGAGTGGCAAAAGCTGAAGCCATATCATCAAATCCGATGTGTTAAGGAGTTGGGCATGTTTGATGGTACCAGTCCTGACGAAGCTTTGTTACATATTACAAAGTTCTTGCAGCATGCCAACAGTCTAACTGCGACCGACGTAGTACTCCAGTACGCAAGACTGTCATTATTCCCTCACAGCCTGACGGGAAGTGCGAGCAAATGGTATCATAGCCTGACACCAAGTACCATTGGTACTTGGGATGACATGGCCACCAAGTTCTACGACAAATTCCTGCCCCCGAGCCGAACGTTGGAAATGATTGCTGAAATCTATAATTTCAAGCAGCCAGGGTCGGAGAACATTTGCGAAACTTGGGACCGTTTCAAAGGACTGCTACTTACTTGTCCTCACCATGGTCTGACGAAAGAACAAGTATCACAATTGTTCTACAAAGGCTTGATCGGTCCGTGCAGAACAATGGTACTGTCTTCGTTAGGGGCTGATATTCTGAAAAAGCCAGGAGAACAATTTCTGAATAGCATGGAGTCTCTATGTGAAGAAATCAGAGACTGGGCCTCCGGTGGATCAAGGAGCGGCACTCCAGGTTTATACCATGTTGGGGAAAGTGATAACAAGTTTGACCAGCTGATGAAAAGCCATGAGCAACTCATGGAGAGCAATGCTCAGCAGGCAACAAAAGTAAGTACTCTGCAGAAGGTGGTTTAGCAGATGGCTATGAACTCCTACCCCCAGCAAGCTAAGTCGATGATTTCCCGATCATCTACAATCCCTCCAGGCTATGCTCCTCTGTCCCAATCATCTCATGTTATTTATTGTACACAATGTGGTGGGCCTCATGACTATGAACAATGTCCCCAACTATAAGAATTAAAAGCAGAGATGAGGCAAACTATCTCACCAACAATTCAGGGTATAGACAACCTTGGCAACGTAACATGCAATCCAACCTTCGCTACTCAAACACCGACAATATCCAAAACCCACATACACTACAACCATCTCAAAATTACAGACCTCAGTCTAATTTTCAAGGAGGCCAAAGGCAATATCAACAACAGCCTTATGACAATGAAGCTTCTTCGAGTTGACCAACTCAACCTCCTTCGAATCCTGAGTCTGAAATGTCTCAAATGCAAGAGATGTTTAAAGCAATGATGAGTAAATCCCGAGACACGCAAGAGAAGGTCGCAGCCCTGCGCAAAGACCAAAAAGCCTTGCAATCTCAGATTCAACAGTTACTCACCCAACAAAGGCCTCCCGGTCAATTCCCTTCACAGACTAACCCTAATCCAAGAGAGCAAGCAAATTCAATCCTTATAGACGATGGCACATTCCAATCGACAAACTTGAGTGCAGTCTCCCTAAGGAGTGGAAGGGAACTTGCTACCAGAAAAGAAAAAGAAAATCAAGAAGAGGCCTACATCAATGATGAAGACACAACCAATCCAACCTCACCTCCCTCAGAAATCTAAGTTCCTACTCCTGCTACTCCACCTCCATCTCGAACCATCGACATTCCATCTTCCACTCCTAAAAACAGTGAACTCCCATTTCCCAACAGAATGAAAAAGAAACACCTAGATGAGCAGTTCTCCAAATTCTTGAGCATTTTCAAGAAACTGACTCTCGACATACCTCTAATTGATGCTTTGCAAGAGATGCCTAACTACGCCAAATTTCTTAAGGATCTCTTAACAAAGAAAAAGAAGAAACCTGGAAAAGAAACAGTACACCTCACGGAGGAATGCTCTGCTGCTCTTCTTCGAGCACTCCCTCCCAAACAAACAGATCCGGGAAATCCCGTTATCCCGTGTTTTATAGGTGGAGTAGACTGTGGAATCGGTTTATGCGACCTGGGAGCCAGTATTAATATCATGCCCTATGCCACCTTCTTGAAAGTAAAAGGAGGAGAGATGCAACCGGTTCCTTTCAAACTCTAACTAGCTGACAGATCAGAGATCAAGCCAATGGGAATAGTCCGAGATCTGGTAGTTGGAGTGTCTCGCTTTATCTTTCCAGCTGACTTCGTCATTTTAGAAATGGACAATGATGTTGAGGTTCCCCTGATTCTAGGTCGACCGTTTCTAAGTACTGCCAAAGCCATATTGATGTCCACGATGGAAAGATCACTTGAGATGAGGATGAAACGATCGAATTCGATATGCAGAAAATGATGAAGAAAAACTCTAACTTTTCTCCTCATGCTAAGACAGTGGGATTAACAGATGATGAGGAGGAGGAAGGCGATTTTTCTACAGAAGAGGATATGTATTCCCTATCTTCCATCCCGAAAGCTGAAACTGAACCGCTAAAGCAAGTATTATGTACTTCTCTAGAAGAAAAGGGAGGATCCGGAAGTAACGCCATGCTGGCGTATGTGGAGAGAGGAAAGGCAAGTTTTCAAGCCTACCGACTACCAATCGAAAGACTTGACAGAATACCTCAAAAATCAATTCCTCAATAGAACATCCACCAGAGCTCGAGCTTAAGGAGCTACCTTCTAAACACAAGTATGCCTTTTTAGCTGAAAATGCCATTTGCCTGTCATTTTCCTCTTCTCTGAATTCTAGGGAGGAAACGAGGCTACTCGAAGTGCTAAAGAAGCATAACACAGCGATCGGGTGGACTATTGCTGATATAAAAGGAATTGATCCCTCATACTACACGCATCACATTTACATGGAGGACAATTACAAAACTGTCAGGCAACCCCAACGTCGGCTAAACCCTAATCTAAAGGAGGTAGTTAAAAAGGAGGTTCTGAAGCTCCTAGACGCAAACATCATTTATCCTATCTCTGACAGTCCATGGGTGAGTCCTGTACAAGTTGTCCTGAAGAAGGGGGCATCGAGGCTGTTGTGAATGATAAGGGAGAGGCTATCCCTCAAAGAAAAATCACTGGTTGGCGCATGTGTATCGACTATAGGCGCTTAAATTTGGCAACCAGGAAAGATCACTTCCCTCTCCCCTTTATCGATCAGATGTTAGAGAGACTAGCAGGGCAAGAGTACTACTGCTTTTTAGATGGGTTCTCAGGGTACTTCCAAATACCAATCGCACCAGAGGACCAGGACAAGACCACTTTCACTTGTCCATACGGCACCTTTGCGTACAGACGAATGCCCTTCGGACTATGTAATGCCCCTGCTACCTTCCAGCGATGCATGCAAGCTATATTCGCTGATTTCATCGAACAGAGCATAGAGGTTTATGGATGACTTCTCTGTCTATGGCTCTAGTTTTGATAAATGCTTAGCACAACTTGATTTGATCCTAGGATGGTGTGAGGATACAAATCTCATTTTAAACTGGGAAAAATGTCACTTTATGGTCAAGGACGGGATTGTGCTTGGACATAAGATATCGGCTGAAGGAATAGAGGTGGATAAGGCCAAGGTGGAAGGTTATAGAGAAATTACCGGCACCAACTCTGTTAAAGACATTCGAGCATTTCTCGGGCATGCAGGATTCTATCGCGGTTTATACAAGACTTCTCAAAAATCACTAAACCATTGACCGACCTGCTACAAAAGATGCCCCGTTTCATTTTGATGATAAGTGTTCAGCTGCTTTCAGTACAATAACATAAAAATTGGTATCTGCACCTGTTGTCATATCACCCGACTGGTCTCTCCCGTTTGAGATCATGTGTGATGCAAGTGACTATACAGTGGGGGCAGCTCTATGCCAGAAAAAAGAGAAGATTCTAAGAGTGATTGCTTATGCCAGCAGGACACTAAACGATGCCCAGAAGAACTATACTACCACTGAAAAAGAGCTTCTGACTATAGTATTCTCCCTTGATAAGTTCAGGTCATACTTATGGGGACGCAAAGTCATAGTGCACACAGACCACTCTGCTCTCAAATACCTATTTGCAAAACAAGAAGCCAAGCCTCGCTTGTTGCGCTGGATTCTTCTACTACAGGAGTTTGACATAGAAGTCAAAGACAAGAGTGGAAAATTAAATGTCGTTGCTGACCATCTCTCCCGGTTAGTAACTCCTACGGATAGTGTGCCTATCAACGAATTCTTCCCCGATGAGACTGCCTTTTCTATCACCAAGGTACAAGAGCCATGGTATGCGGACCTGGCCAATTATCTAGTCTCTGGAACAATACCATATGATCTATCTTACTCCCAGAAGAAGAAATTTCTTTCTGATTCAAAGCATTATTTCTGGGAAGATCCATATTTGTTCCGAGTCTGTGCAGATGGGTTGATTCGCCGGTGTCTCCCTGAAGATGAGGTTCACAGCGTCATACATTTTTGTCACTCACGGGAAGCCGGTGGTCACCATGGACCCACAAGGACCGCTCAAGATCCTGGCCTCAGGATTTTATTGGCCGACTCTTCACAAGGATGTTTACCAATTCTGCACCCAATGTGATAATTGTCAGAGAATGGGTAACACATCTAGGAGACATGAAATGCCACAACAGGGAATACTAGAAGTGGAACTCTTTGATTGTTGGGGCATTGATTTTATGGGACCTTTCCCTTCCTCACAGGGCCACCAATATGTTTAGTGGCAGTGGATTACGTGTCAAAATGGGTAGAAGCCATACCCTGTCATCATGCTGATTCAAAGACCGTAACCAAATTCCTTAAAAAGCACATCTTTACCCGTTTTGGCGTGCCTAGAATTATTATCAGTGACGGAGGATCCCACTTCTGCAACCGTTCATTTGAAGCGCTTATGGGTAAATACGGGGTACGTCACAAGGTAGCTCTACCCTATCACCCCCAGACAAACGGCCAGGCAGAAGTTTCGAACCGTGAGTTAAAATGGATTCTCCAGAAAACGGTTAACTCATCACGAAAGGATTGGGCATTAAAGTTTGATGATGCGCTTTGGGCTTACCGCACCGCATTCAAAACTCCCATCGGGATGTCTCCTTTTAAGCTTGTCTATGGGAAATCATGCCACCTGCCTGTAGAGCTGGAACATAAGGCATATTGGGCACTCAAGGCCCTAAACTTCGATGTCGAAGCCGCAGGAGAAAAGCGTAAGCTTCAACTTTCTGAACTCGAGGAGTTAAGAGATCAGGCGTACCACAGTGCGAGAATATACAAGGAGCGCACCAAGAAACACCATGACCAAATGATCCACAAACGCGACTTTAACGGTGGCGACTGGGTGCTGCTTTATAATTCCAGATTGAAAATATTTCCTGGAAAACTCAAGTCTCACTGGACTGGCCCATTCCAAGTAGTTGGAACTACTCCCTTTGGTGTTTACGAACTCCAGAATAAGAAAGGAGAATGCTTCAAAGTCAATGGATCCCGTCTAAAAAGGTATGCCGGAATTCTTGAAAATAATAATGCTCTATTAGCAATTTCTTTTTTACAGGAACACGAGGAAGTCTCCAGCCCAAAGGAACAGAAGACGACAACTCTACGTCATAAGTTTAAGAAAGTGTGCAAACTTCCTAACACCAGCTGTTCAGATACCTTGCCCTCAAACTCTTCTCCAACCTAAACTTGGTCAAATGCGTCTAGCTAGAGACGTTAAACCCGGGCAGCTTGGTGGGAGGCAACCCACTATCTATCTTCTGTCTTTCCTTTAATTTAATACTGTTTTCTTTTTGTACTATATTTCACTTTTATATGTTATAATAAAATGCAGGTTTTACTTGAGTTCTTCTGGCTGTGTAGAATATTCTTTACAGGTACATTTCATGTCATTCCACAGCTGCACTCAAGTGTGGGGGAGCTCTATACACTCTACGAAAATTGGGGAGTACACTCTTTCCTTTTAATTGCATGCCCTGTTAATTTAATTCCATCTACGCAATGAGGGCATTGCTTGAGCTTAAGTGTGGGGGAAGAGCCCTTTTCGGGGCATTTGTGCTTAAAATGTTTAAATCTCTCTGCTTATCTTGCATGTGTTCAAAAATTAAAATTATGGACCCTGCTAATGTAGGTTGTTCTCTTTAAAAACAAATACTGTTATGAATTGTGGGATAAAGGGGTACAAAAATTTGATTACTTTTGAGGAGCATTTTTATGTGGTGTGACCAAATGATCTACAATGGTTGGATTTTTATTGCTCAGGGTTTCTTTCTGTTTTCTCTCTTAGGGATTGCTAAGGGGTGCTTCTCTGTTAAAAAAATAAATACAAAAAAAAATAATAAGGGACTTGCGAGACACCATTGGTAACCAACAAAAGAGAGTTGAGTGTTCTTAAATACAAAGGCATGATGCCTACATTTTATCTTCTCATCCCTTATGCAAAAGTGAAACAAATGCATAAATCTATTTTTCCTTTTGTTTTCTCCTCAATGCCGATTCTTAAGAGAAGTTGGCCATGGTAGAAGTTCTCAGAGTCACCTAAACAAAGAAGCATTGAAGTACCTTGGATCATACCCCGAAACTCTAATTTTATTTTACCTTGAGCACACCTATGCCACCAGCAGTTGATGGATCACACTCCAAAAAGTTAAAGATCTTGAACTGTTCACCTCTTTATCCTACCCTTCATAATAATATTTGTTAGTATTGAGCATTCCCTACTTACTTGGGTACATGGTTTTGCTTGAGGACAAGCAAAAAGATAAGTGTGGGGGTGTGATAAGTGTCCAAATGAGCATGTTTTATAGGTGTATTTCATATATTATATTAGCACTTTTCTTGCTCATTTCTCCACTTTGGTTAGTTTTCCTCTAGTTATGTTTTATTGATTATCTCACAAATTTATTGGTTAAACATGAGGAAAACCAAGCTAGGAGCAAAGTACACGAAGAGACGAACGCGTAGGCGAAAACGAGGATCAAATCGGAGCTAAAACGAACATTTTAGAGGCAAAAGACCCTTGGTCCGGACCAGTCCGGATCACCTGGTCCGGACCAACACATGCCAGCGCGCCAGAAGAAGAAAATCGACATGGTCCGGACCAGTGTCCGGATCACCTGGTCCGAACAACACATGCCAGCGCGCCAGAAGAAGAAAATCGACATGGTCCGGACCAGTGTCCGGATCAGCTGGTCCGGACCAACATGCCAGCGCGCCAGAAGAAGGAAATCGACATGGACCGGACCACACTGGTTCGGACGGTGGTCCGGACATGTCTAAATTGACAGCGTACAGAGCATGTCGATGGGTGTGAATTGGTATAATAATATATTACCAATTCACACCGACACCCCCTTCAATTCTACCCCATTTTCACTATAAATACACCCCCAAACCTCCATTAAAACATATCTCATTCCACCCCAAACTTATGCCATTTTTCCTCCATAAAAATACCATAAAACTCTCCAAAAATCATACATCTCATCCACATATTATACACATAAATTCCATATAACACCTCATTTCAAAAACATTCCATTTCCATACCGTTGTTCTGTCCAACCTCTGCCCAAATATTAGCAGTCAAGATAGTGGAGCTGAATTAATTATCTTTCCCAGATGATTTCTTTTACTTCTTATTCTGTCTTTTTAATTATGTTGGGCTAAGAGGATTTACTCCGGGCGAAGGTTTAGCCGTAATTTGTTTAATTATGTAATCTATATTTCTACCCGGTTAAAATAAATACAGTTTGTTACGATTAAAGTTTATCTCTCACCTTTTTAATAAATTTCATCGATTTATTAAAAAGCTTTACTAAATCTGTTTTAATCTGATCGGTGATAAACAGATAGGTTAATTAAGCCGTAAATCTGTAGGAAACTATTTTCATCGGATAAGTTAGTACTCATTTGCAAGAATATAATTCCTCGCACTTAATTTCCGTTTACTAGTGCTTGCTTGAGTTTTCATCGAACCTTGCATTTTCTGGTAAACGAGTTCTTATGAGTCTATGATTAGTCCTGAAGATAATAACAGGAATTTTGCCAAACTATTTTAATAAACCGGTAGAGATAGCATAATTAATCAGATTATATAAACCTGAACCCGGAGTTCCGTTTAATTTATTTTCAACTCAGTTAATTTTATCTGTTGCTTTACTTTACAAAAACAAGTCAATTAATTCCCCCCTTTGTGTCAAGTTTAGGTACTATATTATTTCGCTATAAGTCCCACGGTTTGACCCCGGCCGCTTCTGTCTTACTATATTACTGTGACCGGGTTTTATTTGTAGCCCGACGGATATTTTGAGTATTAATTTCTTTCTCAATTGTTTTAATTACACCAGTTCCAACCACTCACAATATATAGTCTACAAGAAGGAGCAGAAAGTGTGTGAACAAGGTGAGATTTTTGAATTGGAAATGAAGAAAAAGAGATGTGTTTCTTGTGTATGATTTTTACCTTGGACTTACGTTGGTTTCCCTTCTTTTTTTGTTCTCTATTTTACAACCTCTTGATGGAGCTTTAGAGGAATTCCTTAGTTCCTCACTGTCACCTACAGCAGGTAAAGCGGTGTCATCCCATGCAGAGAAGGGTAGGGAAAGTAGTCAAACAGAGGAGAGGAGTCTTGGGAGTTTCCTGGCTCAACGGTGGAAACTAGAGCAAAACTCCATGTGTGTGAACAAAGGACAGAAAGTGGTGTAAGTTATAGGAAGTTCTTCTACAGTAAGCACAAGCATGAAAGGAGAGAATGTTTGGTTCTTTACCTTTCAGAACTCAATGGGTTTCCTTATCCCTTGGCTTCCTTTGATCGGTGCTTCCTTGGAGTTTTCCCAGCGTGAGTTTTGTGTCTTGAGAAATGAAGGAGATTTGGTGAGTGCAGTGGATGTATGGAACGACAATAGGAGGAGGAAAAGATATGGGAAATTTCTTTCCCGTGCTTTACCTTATTTCCGGTGAGCTGGAGTTGAGGAGCAACCCATGTAATGGAGGAGGACCTGACTCTTCTTCCTTTCACCAGTTGCTATAGTCGGGAGTGAGATGATGTGGTCTACAACATTGTAAGGGTAGAAGGGGTTGGAAAGGAAGGAAGGAGTAGGGAACAGAAAAGTAACCATGAGGAGAAGGATGGGATGGCTGTCTACTGGTAAGCTGAAATGAAAAAGAGTGATATGGAAGGAGAATGGTGGTACTAGCGTGAGAGCATGTTTTCCTAGGTGGTATAGGGGAGGATGAGGGAGCAGGAAATGAGTACTGGAATGTACTTGTTCACTCATCCCTCTACTTGTTCAATCGTGTTATTGTTTGTTTATTATTTTTTTATTTTTGTTGATTTTCTTTATCCACTAAGTGCAGCCGGTAAGGAGGAAAGAGAGGGAGATTTGAATTTCTCTCCTCTCTTAATATTGTAATATGAATTGTATATATGTAATTATAATTATGTGTTAATTAGTGTCTTGTGATATTATTATATATTTTTTGTTTAAGATGTATATATATATATAGACATGTATATATTTTATTTGTGATTTGTTTAGAGCATGTATAATGTATTTGTGTAACTTATAGAGTGATATTTGTAATATTTAATACATGTATTGGTATGTCACGTGTAATAATAGATTTTTGGAGTTAATTTCTCATTAATGATATTCTCTTTTTGGTGTATAGTTTAATGTCCATCTTGGATTATATATTGATACAATAATATCTATAGCAATTATTGTCCATGATTTAATTTAATCCTTATTTGTTAAGGAAATAAATATGTGGGGTATTTCACCTTGGCAAGGTCGGTTAGGCTAGAATTTTTGAACGGGGGAGCACACTGACTCCGACGGACCTTGGGACCTACCCTGCAAGGTCGGTCGGCCCTTAAAAAATTTAAGTTTTAAGAATCATAAGAGGCATTAGTGGTAAGCCATTAAGGGGGTAATGATGATTAGAAAGATAAGCATATAAGGACTTATGGGATTAAGTTAAGTAAGATGATTTAAGTGTTTAAGGTTAAAAGTTACAAGGACTTAGCGGTTATAAGTTGGGGATCATTAGTAGCTAAGTAAGTTAGGTTAATTGAAAGTAATTAACAATCCAAATTGGATGAATGTTTTAGGACTTGAGAATTGGGACTCGGAAGGAGAATAAGCAACCAAACGACCGACGGGTACGGTATGGTTTTCTTGTAGCCTGGTTGCTAATGAGGTGTCCCTCGGCTTGTGTGCTATTTGTTTATGTGTGCCGACTAAACAAGATAAAGCATGTAACCGGAATATTATGTTTGTTGTGTGATTATGATGCACTAACACAACTTACCTTGAGAACTTACTAACAATGTTTAGTAAAGAATTGTGTGAGAATAAGGAACACTCCCAAACATTGTTTTCTTAGTAACTGAAAGAGGATAATGAAATGGTATCGATCCCTAAGTTCCCAAACCAACTTCTCGAGCAATCCTCTAGTCGGAATCCTAATCTACCATCAAGTACTTCAAGTTTTATCGAGTTACCTCGTTACCAAATAAGGAGAGCACTAGAAGGAGAGAAAGAGGTTAGTGGCAATGCAACAGTGGAAATTCTCAAGTATGTATCGCGTGTCCTTTATTGAGGCAGTGTACCTCTATTTATAGTGTTTCTCACAGGCCTCCTGGCCTATCACATTGTGCCAGGCTGGCACATAAATATCTTGACAGGCCTACAAAATATCTAATAAATATCTTATCCTAATTCCCCTACTTTCGATTGCTACCTGCGCTTGCCTTGTTCTCCTATCGACCGGTCACAGACGACCGGTCGCTATTCGTGCCATTCTTAGCGTATTCGGCGACCGGTCACAGGCGACCGGTCGCTTCTTACATTGTATCCTGCATTCCTGGCGTCCGGTCACGAACGACCGGACGTACCGACGCTCTTAGTGAGCGGTCACAGGCGACCGGCCACTTTCTATGTTATGTTCTAGGGCCTTCGGCGACCGGTTGAAATCGACCAGTCACTGCTTGTGACCTGTTTGGGCCTAGACAGGGACGCCCGGTCGTTGCCTTGGCCTTTCTCTTCCTTTCTCTTTTGCTTTACTGGGCTATTGCTCTTTCTTTGGGGCTTCTGGGCATATTTTCCCCTCTTCATCAGTCCCACAAGTTATACTTTTGGAGTCTTTAGCGAAGAAAGTAGAACTTAGAACTTGATTCTTCCGGTCCGGCTTGGAGAATGAAAAAATTTTGCTTTTGCGTCGGGCCTCGCCTTTTTGTTCCCTATCTCCCAGTCCCACAAGTTCCACCTTTTTCCTTCTGACAAAAGGATGGGACTTCTTACGGTCCGTGCGATGCGCGTGCCACGCTTGTGCCACACTCGCGTCTGTGCCTTATGGAGTGACCGTTGCGGAATTTTTATCGTCTCACACACGCCATCCGTCACCGCAGAATGTGCAGAGTCTCTGTACTTTTCCTGCAAAAAGCGCTATTTTGTTTGTTTTTTTATATTTTAAATATTTCTGAAATTATTTTACCGCTTTTAAAAGGCTTTGGGAGGGCGACGCTTTCTCTTTCTTTCGGTTTTTGCACTTCTCTAGTTTTCGAGCTCTCTTTTGATTTGTTACTTCCGCATTCTCTCTCTTCGCTCTGCCTTGTCTTCCCTGTTTACCTCACTTTCCATACTTCCCTGCTTCAATGGCGTGTTCCAGCTCTAAATCGTCTCGCACCTCTGCTTTAAACGCCATTGTAGGTTCCAAATCGGGGGGGGGGGGGGGAATCCGCCCGACTTTCCTGAAACCTAAGTCTGCTTATTCCGAAAATCGGGAGCCGTTACCTAGCATTTTGGATGTTAAAGCTCTTGATTCCCTTCTTGCGAAGGTGGAGGTTCCGATTGGGACTCAGATTTTCCTTCCTTCTGACGATTCGCATCCCCTCGATGATTTTGGTCGTGGCTACGTCATGTATTCCGACTTTTTTCTTCGTGGAATGACGGTTCCTCCCCACCAGTTCGTAACGGGGTTTCTGATCCGTCGCTGCTGCACGCTTGCTCAGCTTCACCCGAAGGCTGTGTGTCAACTCCATGCTTATATTGCTCTTTGCGCCGAGGAGGGGGTTGCGCTTTCTGCTACGGAGTTCGTTCAATTCTTCACTAGCAGGGTTGACTCTGGCAATCTGACCATATCCAGTCGGTCTGGGTATTCGCTTTTCGAGTACAAGAAGCTTGCCCAACACTGGAATGCGCGGTGGTTTGTCATCGTCCCGCCTACCGGGCGGTATCTCGAGGTTGCCTATTGTCCTTCGATTATCAAGGGCTCCTTACACTGCCCTACGTCACCCAAATCGAAGCTCTGCATGTCCTGGGTCCTGAAGGCGGTGAGCGACCTCCATCCTAGTGTGGAGGACTTTTTCACCAACGTGCGCTTGGCCTCGTATGCGCATTCTGAGGGTGTGGGTTTTCTCTTCCCTTTCCTGTTTTCTTTTTGCTTCTGCTTTGCCTCGGCTACTTGTTACCTGCTTCCCTTTTGTCGCAGATTTTCCTCAGCTAGGGGCAAAGGTGGGTCCCTTCCATAGTTGGCAGCTGGTGTCCTTCAAGACTGGGGAAGGGAAGGTGGATTACTACGCCACCCTGGACGCTGTGGAGAAGTCGGCTCTTCGCGAGGAAGAGGCGGTTGTTGCTGGTCGGAAGAGGTCCGGGGATGAAGCTGAACATCCGGCAAAGAAGCAGAGACTGGCGAGGGGCAGAGAAGAGGGGTCTCCTCGGACACCGGAGGCCCGGCCGCCCGACACTTCAAATCAACCAAGTACTTGGTACACTAGTCCAGGTTCCGGCCGTCGGGTATTTCTTCCTCTTACGCCCGGGTCAGATCTCAATCTTCGTGCTTTATCTGTTCCGGCTTTCGTTGTCTTCTTCTTTGCCTTGGCTGCTGCCTGCTCTTTTCTCTTTTGAGGTTACTCACTTGTGCGTGTTTCTCTGTTCGCAGCTCCCAAGGCCGGCAAGGCTGGGGCCGGGGAGAGAGTAGGACAATCTGGCACGGGCGAGGCGCCCGGTCAGCCGTCTCTTACTCAGCATCGCCAGAAGACCCTTGCTTCGAAGGGTCAGGTGAAGCATATGGCTAAAAGGACGAAGGCCTCTGACATAGTGCACCTTGATGAGTCAGGTGCTTCAGATATAGCTCCACAACGGGAGCCTTTGGAGGAGACTGTCCCTTCTAGGCCCGGGGCTTCACTACCTGGGGGAGGCGTCTGCGGAGCGGGCACTACGCGGGCGCAGCTGAAGGGGTGCCCACGGGCCCGGAGCTTTACTCAAAGGCGACGAAGGATACTGATACCACCACGTCGTCCTCACCTCCTCCACCCACCAGTGATTCTTTCTGTGGGCCGTCGGGAAAGGATGGATGGTTCTACCACCGCGGCCAGCCCCTTCCTCTATTGCCCGTGACCGAATCGTCTTCCTACTTCGAGTTGTGGAAGGAGGCAATTCGCCGGTCTGACTCTCCTGACGGTCTCTTTGCTCCTATGAAGACTCTGACTGCGGCTAAGGAGAGGTTGAGGATTGGAGGGGGCAGAGCGGATGCCATCATGCGTCACTCTTTCCCTATAGACGACTCGCTCAACTTTATGTGGCAGGGGATCTACCGGGTGAGTGATTCGCCTTAATGCCGGTGTTGCATGCCTCTTCTTAATTTTCTTATGTTCATTGTTTTACTCTATACAGACGGTGGCTTTTGCTCAAAGTGTGGATGTGCACATACGGACTCTTCGCTCGAAGCTCCACCTTGAGGAATGCCTGGCCCGCAATGCCCAAGTGAGTTAAGGATAAAGCGGTCTTCCAACAGCATCTTTGTTGACACCGTTCAAGAGGAGATCTCCAGGCGGGTGCATGAGCTGACCGCGACTATAAAGAAGGAGCTGGGCGATGCTCGCCGGGCGTGCACAAGGTAGAGCGACGAGTACGAGGAGCAGTTGAAGAGGCTGCGTGAGGAGAATCTTTCCCTCAAGGGTCAGATCTGGTCGCTGGAGACGGAAGCCGCGTCTTTTAAAAAGGTACGAAGTGAGTTTGCTGACGCCCGGTTGCATGCCTTTTCTGACTTGGAGTCCTTGCTGGGGCAGGCCCGAGCTTCCCACGATCAAGAGATCGAGAGTCTTCATGCCGAGAAGGCCACTTTAGTGCAGGAGAAGGTGTTGCTTGCTGAGGATAGGGCCAAGCTTTCCCAAGAGCTTCATTCTGCCTCTGAGGCGAATGCTCTCCTAAAAACGGAGCTGTCGTCCTCCGAGGCGAAGACGACGGAGGTGGCCCGGGCGGGCGAGGTCCTGGCCTCCGAAAAGGAGAAGCTATCTGCCGAGCTCCACAAGCTGTCTGGTGAGCTTGCGGCTTCCACAGAGCAACGGCTCTCTTCCGAAGAGAAAGTAAGAATGTTGGAGGAGGAGTCTGCTAGGGTGCGGCTAGAAAACTCCGAGCTGGCCACGAGAGGTGATCCTTCACTTTCCCAATCATCCTTTGTTGCTTTTCCCGCCTTTTTAATAAAAGTTTTTCTCCTCCCTCTCTCTTTACTTAGGCTCGAGGCCTGGGAATCCCGTCGAGGGGCTAGAGAGATTGAACCTACGGATCGACGACCTCGAAGAAGAGTTGATTGCCACAAACGCTAACCGCGATTGGTACCGGGCTTATACTCATACTCTGGAGCAACAGGTGACCGGTCTCGAGGCTTATTCTCAGAAGGTGCGAGAGGACCTGCAGTAGCAGAGCACGAGGCTTGCTCACCTGAAGGAATCCTTCACCTCTCAATGTGGGAGGATGGTTAAGTCGTGCCGCCAAATTGTCTTGCGGTTTTTTACGGGCAAGGGGGAGGTCATGGACGACGGCCTTTACTGGGAGTTGTCTTTTAAGGAGGTTGCATAGAAGACCTCCTTTCACGAGGTGCTTGAGAAGTTCGGGCGCCTTCCTGGGGAGACGTGCTTTGTTCCAGGCCAGGCGTCTTTTCTTCCTCCCGGGAGCACCGCGCATCAGGGTGGTGTAGGCCTTCGGTCCTCTGCCGGGAGGTCCGGGTCTTCGGAGAGTGTACAAGGGGCTGCTGCCACGAATCTCGACACTGTAAAGGAGACTTAGATAGGCCAGAGAAAACTTAGATTAGTTTTAGTTCTCTTTCCCCTCTTTTTTTGTTTTGACGTGCATGTGCTTTCAACAGTTAATGGAATTATTTGTCAGTTGCTTCGCTAATTAATGCCATTTTTTGTTTCGTGACCGGTCGTTCTCTTAGACCGGTCGCTTTCGTTTTGCGCGTGCTACCGATTGCCTTCCCTTAGTCAATTGTCTTTATTTTGCGGGTGCGACCGGTCGCACTCAATCGACCGGTCGTTCCGTCTGTATCTTAAGGACGTGACTTGGTCGTTTTTTACGACTGGTCGTTCCTGCTCTTGCCAGGTCGCAATCAGTAACCGGGCGTTTCTTGTTTGTCCTTTCCCTATCCTTGCTTTTGGAAGCCAAGCGATGGTACTCGCGGTCATTCCCCTTTCCCTTTTCTTTTCCTCGTGTAAGGGAGGAAGAGTTGCGGAGGGGATCCGACCATGGTAGAGTGTGGCGTCCCACACCTAATGATTCACCCATTACAGGCGACCAGAGCTCCCAGGGTTTTCGGAGATGGGTTTTTCATTTTTGTTCTTGCTTGAGCGCGACGACTCATAACAAGGTTTTCAGGGCATTGCATCCTGTAGGGCATGACCCGGGTGTTTCTTTTTCAGGGCATTACATCCTGTTGGCCTTGGCCCGGGTGTTTCTTTTTCAGGGCATTACATCCTGTTGGCCTTGGCCCGGGTGTTTCTTTTTCAGGGCATTACATCCTGTTGGCCTTGGCCCGGGTGTTTTTTTTTAGTGCGCGGATCTTTCCAAAAATAATTCCCTTTATTGATGTTGTCAAACCATTACATCGATTTTTACACATAAAATTTCTTGAGGCATTTTGCGTGCCAGGAATGGGGCAATTCGTATCCCTCGACATTCTTTAGGTGATATGAAGCTCGCCCAACCTTCTGATGGATAATGTAAGGACCTTCCCACTGGGGGTCGAGTTTTTTGGGCTGCTTGACTTCTCTTAGGACCAGCTCGCCAGGGACAAAGCTTCGTTCCCTGACTTTGCGATTGAAGTACTTTTCTACCTTCCTTTTGTCTTCTGCCATCCGGGCGGCCGCTACAGCTCTCTATTCTTCGAGCAGGTCTAGGCAGTCTTTTATTCCTTCATTGTTAAGCTGTTCGTCATAGGACTCCCAGCGGATTGACGGGATCATAATTTCAGCTGGTTGAATTGCCTCCAAGAGTCCATAATCATCTAAGCCATAAGTCAATCTGAAGGTGTTTCTCCGGTTGGTCCTTTTTCCGTCATTCGGTAGGACCACAGGACTTGGTGTAGTAGTTCGGCCCAACCTCCCTTTTTGCTTCCTAACCTTCTTTTTAGAGCTTTTATGATCTGCCCGTTTGCGTTCTCGACCTGCCCGTTGGCCTGGGGGTGCGCCACCGATGCGAATCTTACCTCTATCTTCCATTGCTCACAAAACTCCCGGAAACTGTCGCAATTGAACTGTGTCCCATTGTCAGTTATTATGGTCCTTGGCAATCCGAATCTACACACGATGTGCCTCCATACGAACTCTTGTGACCTTTTGGCTGTGATGGACACGGTAGGCATTGCCTCGACCCATTTCGTGAAGTAGTCGATGGCTACGTACACGAACTTGAACCTTCCGGGAGATGCTTCCGGGAAGGGGCCAATGATGATCCAGCCCCCACATCGCGAACGGTACCGGGGACAGTATGGCTTTTTGCATGGCCGGGGGGTTGTGTATCTGCTGCCGTGTTCCTGGCATCTGGCGCACCTCCGAATGTATTCCTTGCAGTGGTCCTGCATTCTCGGCCAGTAGTAACCGAGCCTCATGATTTTGTGGGTGGCTCTTTCCCCTTGGTGGTTTCCGCAGACCCCTTCGTGCACCTCCTTTATGAGTTCACTTCCCTCTTCGTTCGTGACGCATCTGAGGGCGGGCCTTGCGAACGATCTTTAGAGGCGTCCCCCTTCGAGGAAAAATGATGCCGCTCGCCGCTTCACGTCCTAGCCTCTTTATCCTCCGGTGGCAACTTTTCTTCAAGGATGTACTCCACGATCGGTCATCCAAGATTCCTCAGATGCGAGGGGTCAGTTGTCAGGACCTGGGCTTCGTCCACACTTGGATTGGTCTTGGTTTCCAACCACACCTTACTTGGTATCCTTTCGGCCATGCTTGCTAATTTCGCTAGCGCGTCAGCTTCGGTGTTTTGTCCGGGGAAGGTGCTTCAGCTCGCACTTGAGAAGCTTGTTTTTAGCTCTTGACCTGAGTAGTACTTCCAAGTTTTTCTTCCTTTACCTCATATATGTTGTCATGCTGCCGGGTGACCAGTAAGGAGTCTGAGTATATTCCAGGTCCGTTGCCTAGGGCAATGGCAACCTCTAGGCCTTGAATGAGAGCTTCGTATTCGGCCTCGTTGTTGTTACTTCAACTCCAACCGGAAGGCGTAGTTGATGTCTCGTCCGTCGGGAGTTTGGACTACAATCCCCGCCCCGCTCCTGTCTTGCACCGGCGCCGTCTACCTGAATGATGAAGGGGGTGGGTGGCTTTCCTTCCTTCTGGTCGAAGCTGGTTCCGTTATAAAGTCCGCTAGGGCCTGAGCTTTGATCGCCGTTCGCGGTAGGAAGTGGATTTCGTATTGGGTGAGTTCGACTGCCCAGCTTACCATGCGTCCTGACGCATTTGGATTATTCGTTATTTGCTTCAACGGCCAGTTGTCCTTACAAGGATTCGGTGTGATGGAAGTACGGTCGTAGCTTCCGGGATGCCACCACTAGAGCAAGAAAGACTTTTCAATATTGGTGTAGCGTCTTTCTACGGGTCAGGATCTTTCCTGTATAGTAACGGGAATCTCCTTCTTTTCGTCTTCCATGATTAGGACTGCTGACCGCCCATGCTGATGCGGACAGGTAGAGGTAGAGGTCTTGACCGGGCGTTGGGACTCCCATTGGGTAACTCTCGAAGCATTCTTTGATCTTCTCGAAGGCTTCTTTGCATTCTGGCCCCACTGGAACTTGCTGTTCTTCCTCAGCGTTTGAAAAACGGGATTGCCTTTTCCTGTAACTTTGAACAGAACCTGCTTAGGGCCGTGAGTCTCCCGTTGAGGGCTTGGACGTCTTTGATGCTTCTGGGAGGGCTGAGGTCGAGAATCGCCTGGGTCTTTTCCGGATCCACCTCTATTCCCGTTGCCCCGATGAAACCAAGGAATTTTCCTTTGGTGACCCCGAATACATTTCTCCGGGTTTAGCTTGATCTGGAATTTGTCGAGTGTGGTGAATGTCTCTTCCAAGTCTTTCATGTGTGTTCTTTGGACGGGCTTCTCACGACTATGTCATCCACATAAGCTTCCACATTTCTCGAGAGTTTCCCGGAACACTTTGTCTATCATCGTTGGAAAGTCGCCCGGCATTTTTAATCCGAATGGCATCACTTTGTAGCAGAAGATTCCTGCTGAGGTGACGAAAGAAGTTTTCTCGGAGTCCTTCTCATTCATCTTTATCTGGTTATACCCGGAGAATGCATCCAGGAAGCTCAAGACGGAGCTTTGGGCCGACGAGACGACCAGTCGGTCTATCGATGGCAACGGGTAAAAATCTTTGGGGCATGCCTTGTTTAGGTCGGTGAAATCCACACACATTCTCCATTTCCCATTAGATTTCTTTACCATAACTACGTTCGCCAGCCACTTGGGGTATGACACCTCTCTGATAAAACCTGCTTGCAGGAGTTTTTGGACTTCTTCTCGAGCAGCCTGGTCCCTCTCTGCCCGATCACCCTTCTTCTTTGGCGGATTGCCGGGTGCGCTGGGTCTACGTTGAGATTATGCTGGATAACGTTTGGGTCTATTCCGGGCATCTCCTCTGTGCTCCAGGCGAATGTGGCCCTTCTTTTTTCCAGGAATCTTGTTAGATGGACTTGCTCTTCGCTGTCAAAGGCATTTCCAATTTTAAAGAATTTGTTGGGGTCAGTTCGTAGAGGTACCTCTTTTGGGAGATCAGCGGGAGCCTCGTACCGCTCCGCTGTTTCGTCGGGGAGGGGGAGCTTTCCCTTGAATTCCTTCTCGGACCCCACGGTTTTGACGGTCTCGTTTCCTGGTAGGTTCTCCATGATCCGCACCTCGCATACCCGCGTGACTTTCTGGCTTCCTCTCACCGTAACGAGCTTCCCTGACCTGGTCAGGTACTTCATTTTCAGGTGGTGGGTGCTACAAATGGCTCTGAAGGCGTTTATTCCTGGTCGCCCGAGGTACATATTGTACCCAGAGAGCCCGGGAAGGATGAAGGCTGTCAATTCTTCCGTGCGCCTCTCATCCCCTTGCCCTAGGGTGATGGTGAAGTCGACGCTCCCTGTAGACTTAGCCGAGATCCCTCCTACGAAACCACCCAGTACAGCTGAATAGGGTTTGATCCTATCTTCCGGTATCTCGAGTTTCTTTACCGCCTCCAAATGACATTAGCACCTGCTCCGCTGTCGACCAGGATTCCTTCCATCATGCGGTCGTTCACCTGAGCCCTTATGACCAGCGGGTCGTTATGCGGGTACAGGACTCCGTCTTCATCATCCTCAGTGAAGTAGATTGGAGGAAGCTTTTGGTGTTTCGCGCCCTTTTTGTCCGGGAGTTCTCGGTGAACCTCGTGGACGTGTCTTTTCCTTTCATTGGGGGTCAGGGGCCCCACTTCTGAGAATAGTCCTGTGAACATTCTCAAGGAGAGTTTTATTAGTCTCTTTATCTTGTCTTGTTAGCATTGTTTATTTGTAAGTTTCGAGATACGTGAAACTTTATCGGGATGCAAGCATTTATATAAAAAGCTTAATAAAGTAGAGCTACAGCCTCCCGCGGGGTACAGAGGTGATTCTTTCTTTCTAAAGGGGGACTTCGCCCCTTCCCTAGAGAATACCCTAGGCAATCTACAGACCTGTGATTACCCCGAAGGACTTGCTATGATCCAACTCTGGGTGGACTTCTTCTTCTGGCTTAGGCCGGGAGGACTGGCTACCATAGTGCTGCCTATGCTGGGCTCCCCTTCCTTTTTTCTTGTTCTCCTCAATCAGCCTTAGCTCCTTGGCGAGGTTCGCACAATTGATTGTCCTGTGGCTGCGGTGTCCATGATACTCACAGAAGGCCACCGGCACCTCTCCCGGGTTGGGCTTTCTCGGTGGGGGCAAGAGTCCCTCCCTTACGGCAGCAGCATACTTCCCTGGGTCTATTTGTACTGTTGGGAAGGCTCTAGAGCTCGAGGCCTGCTGTCCCTGGGGAGCAGGGGTCTTGGAATAAGGCTTGTATCGGCTTCCCCCTTGGTGCGATCCTCCGGTCGTAACGACCCCTCCTGTCTGGCTTCCTTTCTTCTCACCCGCGGCGGGGGCTCTAAAGCTATTGAGGAGTTTTGGCCTTATTCTCTGCAACTTCTGATTTGAGGAAGTCGTGGATCATCTCGGCTAACTCACCATGCGATTTTGGCGCCTTGGTGGCTATCTTTCCAGCGAGGCGGGGGTGGGCCAAGCCATTACCAAAGGCTTTGATCAGTATCTTTTCATCGATGTCGTCGATTTCAGCCACCTGTTTGTGGAACCGCTCGCTGTACTCTTTTACAGTCTCTCCCTTCGCCTGTTTCACATCCATGAGCTCTATCGTTTCCCTTTTTACCTTTTTACTAGCCGCGAAGTATTGCTGGAATTCCTCGGTTAGTTGTTTGAAACTGGAGATCGATTGGGGTGGTCTAGATGAGATCCAGCTCAAGGCTCTCTTGGAGAGTGTTCCGGGGAATAAGTTGCACAAGGCGAGTGAGCTAATCCCCTGGGTGTTCATGGCGAACATGAACTTCTTAATGTGCTGAGCAGGATCCCCAGTACCGTCGTACTTCTCCACCGCCGGGGCGACGAAGTGGGGCGGGAGTTTAGCTCTACGGATCTTTTCGGAGAAGGGGTATAGGCTCATGTCGATGGTGTCATCTTCTTCCTCCTCGATAGTGATTAAGGCCTCCCCTCGGGTGCCTCTTTTCCCGTCATTGCTTCCGGCCACATCTCGACCCTTCAGGAGATCTATCGCCTCCGACATCTCCTCCCACTTTCGCTGGAATTCCTCGTCTCTCTGCATCAATTCCTGTTGCAGGAGCTCGTTTCCTTCCACGATCTTTTCGTCGATGGATCTGGTGAGACTCGTCAGCATGTTCTCCAAGTCTTTTTTGGAAATGGAGTCGTGGGTTGCCTCGGGTCCGGTACTTCCGTCGTTGGTTTGCAGATTTTTCCTTGTTCTGGGTGCCATCTTCGTACCTAACCAGTAAAAACACAGTTCCGTTTTAGATGTGTCGGCTTCGTATGTTCTCAAAATTATTATTCTCGTTGGTGGACTCGTGGTTGCTAGATCTGAGCTGTTCTCTTCCCACAGACGGCGCCAAATGAAATGGTATATCCCTAAGTTCCCAAACCAACTTCTCGAGTAATCCTCTAGTCGGAATCCTAATCTACCATCAAGTACTTCAAGTTTATCGAGTTACCTCGTTACCAATAAGGGGAGCACTAGAAGGGAGAGAGGTTAGTGGCAATGCAACAGTGGAAATTCTCAAGTATGTATCGCGTGTCCTTTATTGAGGGAGTGAACCTATTTATAGTGTTTCTCACAGGCCTCCTGGCCTATCACATTGTGCCAGGCTGGCACATAAATATCTTGACAGGCCTACAAAATATCTAATAAATATCTTATCCTAATTCCCCTACTTTCGATTGCTACCTGCGCTTGCCTAGTTCTCATATCGACCGGTCACAGACGACCGGTCACTATTCGTGCCATTCTTAGCGTATTCGGCGACCGGTCACAGGCGACCAGTCGCTTCTGACATTGTATCCTGCGTTCCTGGCGTCCGGTCACGAATGATCGGACGTACCGACGCTCTTAGTGACCGGTCACAGGCGACCGGCTACTTTCTATGTTATGTTCTAGGGCCTTCGGCGACCGGTTGAAATCGACCGGTCACTGCTTGTGACCTGTTTGGGCCTAGACAGGGACGCCCGGTCGTTGCCTTGGCCTTTCTCTTCCTTTCTCTTTTGATTTAATGGGCTATTGCTCTTTCTTTGGGGCTTCTGGGCATATTTTCCCCTCTTCAGATAACTAACAAACATTAACTTTAAGGCTTATACTAATTAAAACTTGGGGGGAGTGAGGAATCCGGATAGTACCGGCACATGTGTATTGAGGGAGGTCGGTTTCCTTATCAGATCCTGACTTCCAAATATGACTTGTCTTCGGACTCGTAGCCTAGAGTCGACATACAGACTTTGTCACCTCGATTTATGTTCGAGGTGGGAGGCATTACTGAGATGGTGTGGTGGGATCTACCTAAATCCCAACTAATTCTAATAAATATTGTTTATGCAAACCAATGGAGCTGATAATCATTGGTTAGGGTTACTTTGACCCGACAAGATAAACAATGTATTAAGGAACAACCATTCTAATTAAAGAACGGTTGTCTTAATTGAGATAAGATCTGAGACAAGATCTGAGATAAGATTTGAGATAAGATTTGAGATAAGAACTGAGATAAGAATGGACTGAGATTATAAGAAATAATAACTTAAGGAGTTCAATGATTAACTCACTTATTAAGGGAACACTTTTAAGTCGTTCATTGCGTGTGAACTATATTTGTTCATCTGTGGCTTGTTGTTTATTGCACTTCTTACTTATGTCGTGTATCTAATCAACTTCATGCTTTCGACAATTAGTTGTCATAGCCCCGTTAGCTTGGGGGCTATAAGAGAATCGTACCAGCAAAGGTGCTGACCCCCTCGGGGGCAAATGTTTATATTTTGCAGGTGAATGTCAGAAGTCAACCGTCCTAAGAGTAGGATCGGGTAGAATTACTTCAGGTTGTTTCCTTTAGTAATAGAGTTGTGCATGTACACTTGTTTAGTAAATGGTATGAGACGTTAGTAAGATGTAATAGGATATGAAATATTTGTACTGAGAATATGTATTGGCTAAGGTTAAGTATACATTGATGTCCGGTATATTTGATATATGTAAATGGAGCTTTATGAGTGTTGTCAGTTTATGAGTTGGGGTGTTACATTATCATTTATACCATATAATATAACATTTTTAACTTTATAAAAAGTATAACCGAAGGTTATATATGGAAAATAACCGAACATACCTAGGCTATGTTCTAATTGTTTTCCAGCACCCTTAATTTTCCACGTTTACAAATTGACCACCTATATAATATTATATTATATATATCTTATATATATCTTATATTATAACATTTTAAACCTTAATATAAATATAACATATAGTTATATATATTCCAAATTGCCGAACAGACCCTAGGGTCTATTCTAAATTACTTTCCAACCCTTAAACTTTCTATATGTACCAATTAACCTCTTTTTATAACATATAGTTTCTAATGTTATTAAAATAATATTTTATACACATTTCTTATTAAAATTCCTTATATTATTCTAAAAATCACCAAATTACACCAAAAGGTTATGAATATCATTTCTAACCCATATACTTTCGGTAATTACATTTCCACCCCATTTATTACTCAAAATGTAACAATGACATAAAATAACTATATATTATACATATATAATTCATTTTAACTCTAGATTCAACCCAATATATTCCTAAAAATTCCTAATAGCTAATGAGTGTTTAAAATACCATTTTATACCCCTAAGTTTTGGTAATTCCAAATATGCCCCATATATTATACAAATGTTACAATTTAATACATAACTTATTATATAGTCACAAAAAAATTATTTAAGTTATCTAATTTGGTCAACACCTACCATATGTTCAAGATTGACATCCTTAATATTGTCTTGACCAGTATTCCCCTTATTCATGGTTTCTACCCCATATTTTCCAGAAATTAAAATTTAACCCCAAAACTTTATAAAATCTTATAATTTTTATTTAAACTCCTATTAACACCTAGTTTTTGGCTATATTCATATTTAACCCCCAAATTTCATTTTAATAACAGTTTGACCCCTATATATTTCTGGTAATATTAATATACCCTTAAATCTCATTTAAACTTAATGTAACATGAATTAAAATGGCCTAAAGTACATGGCCCTATTACAAACATTAGCTTATAAAATAAATTACTCATAAATGTCCCTAAATACATTAAACTCTTGGCCTCATCCATAACTTCTTCATATTTACCAATTTTCCATATAATGTCTCAAATTTGGCAATTATGTTACTTAATCATCTAGATAAATTTACTAACTCCTTTCCTAGTTAACATAAGGTAAAATTTGACCATTTCACCAAGTTAACTCACGGCAATATATTGTACACAAGCTGAAACACATATTAACATATAAAAGATGAGTTTAAGGTGTTTTATACCTTGATTTAGCAAGTTTAAGCTCAGCTTTGGCCATGGCAGCCTAGGGACAATTTTTGCTTAGCTTGATTAACATGTTTTACACAGCAAACAAGATATGATAACACTCTAAGCATGAGCTAATCATAAGAAGTGTTTTAATACACAAATTTATGGTAAAAATACCTTAAAATAGCAAGGGTTCCAAAGGCTGTTCTCGGCCTATTGTTACAGAGGAAAAAAGAGTATCAAAAGAAATTCTAAGATAAGGCATAAAAGCATAGGAAGTTAAACAAGAAGATGGCTAGGTTTTACCTTGATTAAAATGCCAAAAATGGTGTTTTTGGCATGGATTTGGATACTTTTTGAAGTTCTTGATATACCAACTGAACAAGCATGTAAAGAAGGATAAAAAAGCCAAGGAATCTAAAGAGTGCAACCAGAAATAGAGTAGAAGAAGAGTTACATGCTTAAAGCATGTTTTTACCTTAGAAATGTCTTAAGCTTTCTTCCCCCTTAATTTTGAGTTTCAGCCGAGTTTGGACCTTCCCTTTGAACACCAAATCATGCTAGATGAGTGGATGAAATTAGTTGAAAGTTAGATCAATGGAAAGAGGAAGGAAAGATGAAGAGAATGTCATATAACATGTTTTGAATGTTTACCTTATGCCATGGGAGTTAGTCTTTGAAGTTGGATGTCTCCTAGCTCAACAATGGTGAAAAAGGAGGGTTTGGAAGCTGGGAGCTTGGCTGGAGTGGGATGAGAGGAAAGAGAAATTCAAATTTTGCTTATAAGGTAAGTTTTATTACTTTAATGTATAGTAAATGATGACTCTTGCTTAGATAATTTCCCTGGTGTATAAGGCTTTCCAACAACTGTATTTCTGCCTTAATGGATGACATTTTGGGGGTCAATGTTGACGATTGACCAACTTAGTCAATTAAGACTTATTTTTGCACTATTTGGGTACTATTCACACATTAATCCACCCATTTTGATTTTATTTGAAAACTTTGAATTAGACCTTCTAATGTGGTGCATCATGTCACATTAATGTAATAAAGAATTAATATAATCTAGCTCTTAAAGTGGCATAAAACCAATATTTTTGAGATCGTACACAAAAATGTGCTCTAAGGTGTTTTAGTGCACATTTTGCGTTAAAGCTTGTTTTTGAGCTTAGTTTTTCTTGTTAATAGTTTTATTACATCCATTACATGATTATAAAGCTTAGAAATACACTTTGGACTCTAATGGAGGTCACAAAACCTTTAAGGTTTCTTAGAGCATATTTTAGCCCTAAGTGACTTTTAAGCATGTTAGTGCTTTTTTTATGTTGAGGTGTTTTCCAATGGTTTTATTATGTTCATTTATGAGTTATAAGGCTTAGGGATTAAATTTGGATCCTAAGGAGTTCATCTGGGCTCATATTTACCCTAAATGGTCAAAGAGTGTGATATTTACTTTATGTTGACATTGTTGTTTTAAATTGGTTTTTAAGGCATGTTTAGGCCTTAATTATTTGATTAGATGTTTAATCCATGTTTTATTAGTTAGGTTTGTTTCAGTGGGGATTGATTCTATCCATTTTGTGAAATAATCTATGGCCACGTACATGTACCAGAATCTCTCGGGTGATGCTTCGAGGAATGGTCCCATAATGTCTAATCCCCATATACAAATAGTACATGGCTTATGATTGATTTAAGTTATGCAGGTGGGATGTTGAGCTTATGGCCATGCTCTTGGAACTTGACACATTTCCTCACATATTCTTTACTTTGTTGCATAAGAGTCGGCCAGAAGTATCCTAGTTGCAATATCTTATGCTTCCGTTCTTTCTCCATGGTGGTTTCCATATTGTTCCCCCACGTACTTCCTCAATTACTCTGCCTTTCTGTTCTATGAAACACTTCAAAGTTTTCCTACCAAATGACCTTTTTCAAAGCTAGTTGTTCTCTATGAAGTAGGATGTTCCCTCTTTTCACAGTTTTTGGGTCTTTGGGGTCCTCTGGGAGCACTTTCTCTCTTATGTAGTTTACAACTAGAGTAATTAAGGACTTTTTCGGGACATCCTCTTCTATCTTCATTACTTCATCATCACTTAGGCTGGGGGGGGGGGGGGTTACTTTCACTTCCATCCACACTTTCTCGGGCATTTTTTTGGCCATTATAGCCAACGTAGCTAGTATATCTACGTTTGAATTTTTATGTCAGGAATTTTGTTTTAAATCTACCCTTGTAAAATTTTCTTTCACTTGTACTAGGTAGAGCTGATCAACACTGACCCGAACCGACCCGAAAATAAAGCCCGAAAAGCCCGTTCGAAAAAAAATTCAGACGGGCATAGACAATAAATCAGGCCAAAATGCAAAACCGGGCTGGGCTTCGGCAAAATTTTAGAACCACAACTAAGCCCAGCCCGACCTGATTTATTAACTTATAAGGTTTTATAAATATAATATTATACTCCCTCTTTTTCTCAATATATGATTTTTTGGGTCCTTTCACTATTTTTAAAATATAATGTGTTGTAGTTTTTTTTTGTCATTTACTTTCCAATTCTATCCCTAATCTTTTATTTCATAACTCTACTTTTCAAATTATTTCAATTCCCAATGCAAAAAATAAGGGTAAGATAGTTAACTTTTTCCACTTTAATTCTTGTGCCTATAGCTAGAAAATCAAGTATTGATATAAAGGAAGTATAAATTTAATTTAGCTTTATATAATACCTTTCACTATTTATTTAATATATATAATTTCTATTAATAATACATACAACTAATTACATATTATAATTAATATGTATTAATATTTTACATATCTATATATTTTTTTCAAAAAAATTAATAATATTTTAAAAAATTAGAAAATCTGACCGGGTGGCTAGACAATGGCAACGATTAAAATAATCTGAGCCTAGCCCGGCCCGAAAAATTAAAATCCGGGTTTAGGCAAATATATAGGCCCGTTCGGGCATAAAATTTATCGGCTCGGCCCGAACCCGGCTTGCTTGCCCGTTGATCAGCTCTAACCAGGTACCTTTGGAGGTCGTTGTCTTTTACTTCATATATGTTGTCACTTTTGTCATGCCACTACATGGAATCTGAGTAGATCTTCAAATATGTTACCCCTAGGGTTGAATCCACCTCTAATCCTTAGATTAAGGCTTCATACTCTGCTCATTGTTTGTGACATTGAATTCAAGCATGGACGTGTAATTTAGGTCTCTCCTGTTCAGAATTTGAACCACAATGCCGAGTCTTGCTTCGGTCTTACGATATGCTCCATCGACTAGGACAATGTACGGGGATTCCATCAATGTTTCTCTTTGTGCAAAGCTTGTTCGTGTTATGCAATCCGCTAAAGCTTGTGCTTTATGGCCGTCCTTGGAAGGTAAGGATCTCATATTGAGTTAGTTGTACGGTCCAACTAACCATTCTCCCAGAAGCATTGGGGTTGTTTGCTATTTGCTTGAGAGGCCAGTTGGTCGAACGAGTATCCTATATGATTGAAATATGGTCATAGTTTTCTTGGAGACTACAAAGGCATACATCACTTCTCCAATGTTTGGTATACCTTATTTTTGATGCAGTTAAGATCTTTCCAGTGTAGTACACCAGAATTTCCTTTATTTCCTCCTCCATTATTTAGACCACTTCCACTGCCTACTTAAGGCTGATACATAAAGATACAATTCCTAGCCCAGGCTTGGCACCCCTAACTTTGGTAATCTCTCAACATTTCTTTGCTTTTTCAAAGGCGTCTACATACTCTGTCCCCATTGAAACTTACTATTTTTTCTAAAGATGTTGAAAAAGGGAATTGACTTCTCTTGTTTTTTTGAACATACCGGGTCAAGGTCATAAGTCTTCCATTTAAATCCTGACATCCTTAATGTTTCTCGGAGGAGAGAGGTTGAGAACTGCTTGAGTTTTTTTCCATGTCTATTTCAGTTCCCCTCTTGGCCCACAATGAACCCAGGAACTTCCCCTTTGTTACACCAAAACACACTTCTCCAAATTCGACTTAATTTGGTACGTATCCAGGTATCAAATGTTTCCTTCAAGTCCTTCATATGTGCTCTTTGAATCATTCCTACCACACGATATCGTTAACACATGCTTCCACGTTCCTACAAAACTGTTGTTTGAACTCTTATCAACCATTCTCTAGAATGTTGCATCTTCATTCTTTAGGCCAAAAGACATGACTTTGTAACACAAATTCCAGCAGAAGTTATAAAAGAGTTTTTTTGGCATCATTCCATTCATCTTTATTTGATTGTACCTAAGAATGCATCTAGGAACTTAAAACAAAACTTCGGGTTGTTTCGTGACCAAGCTGTCTATTGAAGGTGAAGGAGAAATCATTTGGGCAGGCTTTATTTAAGTCCATGAAATCTGCACACATTTGGCATTTACCGTTGGTTTATTTATCATTGCAACATTTGCGAGCCATTTTGGGTTAGCTACATTCTGTATAAACCGTGCCCGAAGATATTTATCAACTTCCAGACGTGTCACTTCATCTATTTCCTTTCCAATCACCATCCTTCTTTGTCTGATGACGGGTGCTTTGGGTCAACATTGAGATTATGCTAGATAACGCTAGGATCTACTTTGAGCATTTCTTTTGGACTCCACGCGACTTCTTCTTTTTTTTCCAAATATCTCATTAAGTGAGTCTATTCACCCCTGTCAAAAGAATTTCAAATTTTAAAGAACTTTAGAGGATAAGCCTTTAGAGGTACCTACTTTGGCGTGTTCATTGGCGTGCAATACTGCCTATGTTCGCCCCCGGTCCATGGTAAGGTTAATTGTTTTTCTTCATATTCTAATTCCAATCCTACCATCTTTACCATTCCATCCTATAGGAAAATTTCCATCATCTTTACCTCACGTACCCGCCATTTTTTTACTTCTTTTAATAGTCACCACTTTACTTAATCGAGTCAAGTACCTTAATTTCAAATAGTATGTGCAACATATCACACGAAAGGCATTGGTCCCTGTCAAGGTACATATTAACCTAGATAGTCCTAGCAAAATAAGGGGTTGTTGCTCTTCTCGTTCTTGTTTCATGTAATTCCCCCCAAAGTTATTGTGATTTCCTCACTTCCTACCGATTTAGCTTAAATCACACCTTTGAAGCCTCCCATATTACAAAATATTGTTCAACTTTTTTCTCTAGGATTTCTAATTTCTCGAATGCATCAAGAGATGAAACGTTTGCCCCTACCTCACTATCCACTTAAATTATTTCCATCTTCCTGTCCACTTGAGCTCTTATGACCAGGGGGTCATTGTGTGGGTACAAAACACCATCCTCATCATCTTCTATAAAATATATTTGAGGTAGTTTGTCTTTTTTGCAATCTTTTTCTCAGACAACTCCTGGTGGACTTTATGAATATGTCTATTTATTTCAAGTTAATGGTCCTACCTTTGTGAATAAACCTGTAAATTCAGTTAAATGAAAGAAATACATTAGTTTTTTGTGATTTTATTAATACCATTTTTTCCACTTCCACTTACACTTTCTTTTTTTGTTATTACAAACCTATGATCATTCCTATGGATTTATTATGATTTTTTTAGTGGACCTCCTTTTTGGTTGTCACTTTACTTCTAGGAATATTGGTTATTGTTTGCTCGCTACGACTCGGAGACTGGTTTCTCTTTTCTTTAAGTCCCACGGATTGGATACGTAGTAGTTACATTTTCTATACCACAGTAACTGGGACAGTTTGCAACCCAAAGACGTTTGATTTACTAATTTGATAGGTTTATTTCTTAATATCCAGTATATCATCTTTTCTACTTGCAATACCCAGAGTTAATGATAAGGATTTCTAGAAAAAAAACACCTTTATTTATCAGCGGTCCCGTCGATCCTCCCTTTCTAGTCCGTGTTAATTGATCTAAGAAGATTGAAGTCTTACTTGTTGTGTCCTTGGATGACAATGGTAACCTTTCCATTATGTGAACGGGAGAGAGAGTAATACAGTTAGACCTGACAATTTTGACCCAACCCGAACCCAACCCAAACCCAACCATACGTTTATGGATTAGGGTATTGATTATTGACCCATCTATTTTTTGGGTTGGGTTAGGGTAATAAGCTAATTTTGTGGGTTGGGTTAGGGTAGAGATCTAAACCCATGACATAACCCTAAACCTGAAATATATTTGTTAATAATAAAAAATAAAAATATTATGTAACACCCTGGATTTTGACTTAAATGAAAGCTTATGAAATTATGAGTCTAACGGCGCAAACGGAATTGTAAACGGACTTCAAACGAGTCCTAAAAGTGCAAAACAATTCTGGTCCAAACATGTGTCCGGACATTGATGTTCGGACACAAGCCGAGAAGAAAACGTACGGTGGAAACCCAAATGTCCAAACATTGGTCCGAACTTGTATGTTCGGACATGAGTCAAGACTTATAAGTTGGATTTGTCCTCGCATGTTGTCCGAACATTGAAGTTCGGACAGATGTTCGGACATAGCTAAAGACAGAAAAAAATGCACTTCGGGATCTGTCCTAACATGTAACACCCCTACTGCTAATCCCATCATTTCCTTACAATTACTTACCTTCGCAGCGGATATTACATACACAACGACGGGTGTATAATGCCGTTAGTCACCCACGTGACTAACAAGGCTAGTTACAATACTACATACTATCGGTCTGATGAACTTGAACATACCGAGTACTCTACACAATACATTACTTTCCATTCCATACTCAAATCATAATACAAATACAAACTCCAATATAATACTTCACTGAGTCTACTACAATCCTCGAACTACCGATACAATTTGGACTTACAATTTCGTATTACGATACAAATACAGTTCCTATTACTCAACTACCCATGCTTATACAGCCACCCCGTCCTACACTCTCGAATGATGGCCGGCTTCGAAGTACCTGTAAGTAACAACGGTGCCCCTAGGGGCTCAGCAAATTGCTGCATATGAAATTCGCATACCCCGCGTGCTAACCGGGGTACGCCGACTACTTCGGTCGAATATACAGGGAGTTCGTTTTATTCATACATACATACTATTACTACAACATCATACACAAGCAACAGTACTTACATACCTACACAAGATTCTATACCTACGAGGGAAGGCAATTCGTCAGTCAACCATTTATGTTAGTTATTCATTCATCTGGTTTAATCGGATGATATCTTTCTTCTCGCTCGGGATCATAAGGCTTACGGCAAGCTTAATCTTACTTACTTGTTGCTTTACTCACACTGCACTCATTACTTCACTCGTTACCTTACTCGTTGCTTTACTCATGCTTTGCTCGATACACATTACTTACTAGTACTTACTCCTTACTAAATACTCATTACAATACTCATTCATACTCATTACTCAATACTCGTTACATTACTCATACTTACTCCTTACTCAATACTCATTACTCATAACCTCCGGACAGAGTCATACACAAGACTCGCCACTGGGCATACAAATACAGCGGAGCTATACACTTAGCTCCTCAAATACTCAAATGTTCGTTTTTACCGGACTACTCAAATTCCCAACACTCCTCTCTCAGAGTATCATACAATCTCATGGATTAGCCTAGAAGTATCTCTCTCGATATCCTCTACTAGCTTAGGGAATTACCAATGTTTAGTATTCTCAGATTTAAGGGTTTCCCAAAGTATCGAATACTCTCATGTTCGGGACATTGTTTACATTAGTCGGGTCCTCTCAGTGTGGGGCGACTAACTCTCTAAGGGGTTTGGAGATCCCTCATTCTTCTTTACTACTGAAATACCCCGAACTTAAATATAGCGATTAAAATAATTCTAATATGTATTTAAGAGCCTAATAATGCTTACGTAATATTGGTAAGGAAAAATAAATCCAAAAGAACTAAAGAAACGCTTAAAAAGCGTAAAACGCTAAATAAGCGTTAAATAACCATAGGAGGTATGAGACCTCGGTTGGCGTATTATATGGATTCTAAAGGCTTAATTAAGTCTAAATAAATATTAGGGAACAAATCCTGAAGAAAACGGATCCTTAAAATGGATTAAAAACACTAATGAACATTAAAACGCGTTTTTCAAGGTAACCGGGAAAACGTGACTTTAAGCGGGTCAAATAGACTCGTAACAATTTTGGTCAACTAAATAATCATTAATAAATATTAGTGAAGCTTTAGAACCAATAAAATCAATAAAACGAGAAATTAGTAAAAACTGTAAAAAACGGGAAGTTGTGGGGTAAAGGCACAAATAACTCAAACTAGTGTGTCCAATATTGTAAATAAAATTTTAAAACCCACATGGGCTGTGTGAGTGTGTCCGATTTTGAGCCCCATTCACACACCTTTAATTCCCTTCTTATGAGCAAAAGGACAAAACAAATAAAAATCAAAAAGTAACTACTTTTACTACCCCACATTCTCTCTCTCCTACTCTATTCTCTTCACTCACGTAAGCCCCCTCCTTCCCCTCTCTAATTTCTTTCTTCACCTCCTTCCCAGCGACAGCCATGGAGGTTTTGAACAAACCCACACAAAACACTACTTCTCTCCTCTTTGTACTCCCTTAAATCTCCTCCAAAATTATAAAAATTACACCATCGTCTTCCTCTCATCAAGGAGAGCATTCCCCTCTTTTCAAAATTAGAAAAGGAGCATTTTCATCTCCATGGGTATGGAGCATTTGGAGCTTCAAGACTACCACTAGAACCACCTTCTTCTCCTTGTGATTTTGAGGTAAAAATGTTCTTGAAAACTTACCTTTTTCTAGCCCTTGTGGGCAAAACGAAATTTAGACTAAACCCTTGTTTGGTTCCTTTGTACTCTAGCCGATTTTGGCTCTCTTGGAGGGTGAGAAATATTGTTCTTGAGCTATTCCAAGCATTACATACACCCTAGCAAGGTAATGAAATTTCTAAACCCTAAAACTTACATTAAGCTTTAAAGGTTGAAAAGGGTTAGTAGTTAATTGCACTTGTTTTATGTGTATTGGGTGATGGGAATGGGGTTGGCAACTCCATTCCCCCATATGACCGAATTGTACAAGCAAGAGAGGAGAAGTGGAAAAGGAAAGAGGAAATAAGAGCTTAAGGTAAGAGCTCTTTCTTGGATGATAAATTTAATGCATTAGAGTAATGGGAATGGGTAAACAAATAAAGAACCTAAACCATTGTATTAGTATTGAAGTTTATGAAGTTTTGATTATTTAAGAGCAAGTATTGGATTGTAGGCTTTGGAGCCAAATATATTGTGTATGTGCATTAGTATTGTGTATTGAGGAAGTGTTGATGAATTGGTATTGTATTGATTGCTGGTAGAACCCTTATATGGGTGTGGCTAGATTAGGGATGAATTTGGTGAGAATTGATATGTGTGGCTAAGTAAGAAAAGTAGGTGAATTATGGCAAAATTTTGGTAGAAAATGTGCATTAAAGGTTGACTTGGTGAACGGGAGAACCAAGGTGCGTATTGGTGATTGTTGGGATGTCTAATGACCATGGAGTAGTAGTTGTAGTGTGAGAAATCGGAAGTGTAAAATCTGTAGCAAAATGTGTAAAAATGCATTGGAGAAGTTAGGAAAAATCAGTGTGTAAGAATTGGTAAAGAGAGTGTTGGACTTTGGTATAGATATGGTAGTTGCTTGGAAATGAATTGGAATGGTAAGATGGCATTAGGAGAGGGAACTAGGCATGGAGGAAATAAGAACCCAAAATCTGTAGCAAAACCACTTGGAGAAATAATGTAAGTGCTGGAATGAAAATGTGGTGAATTAGTGTGCGAATTAGTATGAAAAGGAGTAAGGAGTTGGTAATGGATTTGAAAATGTTTAGGATCTTAATTAGGTGCTTAAAAATGTGGGATTAAGTGTAGGAGCAATGGGAAATTAATTAGGCAATGTTTGGATTGTAACAGATTTTGAAAACTTAAAATCTGTAGGAAGTTTAGCAGGGTCCGGGACTTAAGTCCAGGACTAAGTCCCGGACCAGCATATTAAAACAGGCCGAGAGTAGATAGCCGTGGGTGGTCCGGGACTTAGGTCCCATACAAGGACCCGGACCACCCCATCAAAATAGGCCGAGAGTCCAGTAAGTATGGGTCCGGGACTTGACTTATGTGCAAGGACCTGGACCAAATCAAAATTTCGTTCGAGAGTTTACAGAGCCTTGGGTGCGGGACTTACCTTGAGTATGAGGTCCCGGACCATAGTTGGAATCAGGCCGAAGATTGCGACCAAGTGTTGGTCCGGGACTTAGGACCCGGACAAGGTCCCGGACCAACCAAAAATTGTAAAATTTAGCTTATTAAATGGGGTATAAGGTATGGAGGTGAATGATAATGATAGTAAAAGGTAATTAGTACTTAACTAATGATGTTTAAGGGTCATTAAGAGTATAAAAAAGTTGGGGAATTAGGTAAGAGAGTAGTAGGTATATGAATATTAAGTTAAACCGGAACAACGGGACAACGGGGTAAGTACGGGAGTAGTAGTAATGTGTGTATTGAAATGCTTGGTATTAACTGAACCATTTGACATGTAGTCATTGGTTCGTGGATAAGAATCAAGGAACAAGAGGGAACCAAAGGAACAAGGAAGCACCCGGTAAAGTAAATTCCGGTGAAAAGGTATGATTTCTTCATGCCCTGTATCCTAATCTGGTTACCCCGATTTGTGTGCTTGTTTGATCACCTAAATAAGATAAATGCATGAATCGGACTATATTGCACCTACTTGTGCTTGACTTATGTGTTCTTGATATTTATTGCCTAGAACACTAGTTTGTATAATTCATGAAATATATGAATGATGATGAAGTGTATTTGTACCCGGTATTGTATTTGTGTATTGTATTGTATTTTGTATAGATGTGCACTTGCACAATGAATTTGTGTATGTGGCTTGGATGTTGACTTCTGCTGATTCCTAACTACCTAACACCTAACTTAAATGTGAGTAAATTGGAATGAGTAGAAGTCCGATATAGCTTCGGCCACGCGTGAGGATGAGGAGACACAAGAGGTTGGATCCGATTCCTGACTCTTAACTGGTCCGCGGCCCAAACCCCTTAAATGGGTAGCATCCCGGATTGGTGAGTCAAGTAAATCCCGGTGGTGGGACGGAGTAGTCCCCGGGCCGGAGGTCCCGACGACTTAACATGAGTAAGAGTAAGTGTAAGTAAGTATGTATGAGTATGAGAATGAGTATGTATGCGTATGTATGGAGTAACGAGTAAAAGAGTAATCTCCACCCGATTAACCCGGGTGGACCAATGAAGCTAACAAGTATTGTATATTGTGTATGTAGTGAGTATGTGCCGTTCGGAAGAAGGTAAGTATGGGTTGGATGGTTTATATTGTATCCCTTGTATGTAATGAAGTGTGTGTATGTATGGATGCCTTGCGTAAGTATTGTAGTAATGTGTATGAAAGCATGTATGCATGATGTGTGAATAAATGAACTGCATGTTTACGACCAAGTGGTCGGCGTACCCTCACTAGTACGCGGGGTATGCGGTTATCATGTTCAGCGAAAGCTGACCCCTTCGGGGGAACGTTTTTAGTGTGCAGGTACCCGATGCGGATATGGTCAAGGTAAGAGACCGGTGACCACACTTGGACAGTTAGTAGAAGAATGTAGAGGTGTACTAAGTGGCACACCCTTGTACTTAGGAAGTAAGTAGTTGTGAGGAATGGGTAGTGGTCAGACTCTTAATGAGTATGTATGGAATTGAAAGAGGTATCCTACTTGTATAAGGATCTTAGTAAACTCGGTGTATTAGCATGTATTGAACTCATGGAGCATTGTATTGAATGGGAAGTTGTAATACCTAATTGGTAATTGTAGTGAAGATTGTAGTTGTGTAGCACTCGGACATTCCGGTCCATCAGACCGATGATGTATGTAGAAGTAGTAGCCTTGTTAGTCATGTGGGTGACTAACGGCATTGTATCACCCAACGTTGAGTATGTAAGTATCCGCTACGTGAGTCTGGATTGTATAAGAAGATTGGACGGTAATGACAGTATTAGCGGTAGGGGTGTTACAAAAAGTGGTATCAGAGCGAAGTATCGCTCTGATGACTGGAAATACCGAGTTTAGGAATACCGAGTTAGGAATTAGAAGCTTAGGGCTAAGGGCTGAGTGTTAGCATTAGAGATATGCTAGTTAGGAACTACCGGTGAGTACCGGATACCTACAATACCAGACCCGCCCTCCACAAACCCTATTGTATGACTCAGGAAAAGACGCCAGGGAGAAGGAAGGACCTCTCATACTCGGGAAGACTCGATCTGGCAGTTGTGAAACAATCACACGGTAAACAAGAACCGACACGTAGTAGATTCCAAGAACTGGAAGTCCCGGGGATGGATCCCGGTTGAACAACAATACCCGTACTTAATAGCGGTAGGATGAGCACTCCAATCACAAGAACAGCCAAGATATAATCCAATAGGACTACGGGAGTAGTGCCTAACCAAGGAAGGCTCAGTAACCACCACAGATGTGTGGGAACGAGCCACAAGGAACGACACTAAACCAAATAGAGTGGGAATCTCCAAGGATTGGAGAAGTACCCAGATCTACGACAGCCATGTCTAGACCACCAAGAAGCTACCTAAGGAATCGAGTATACCAATTATAGATCGATAAGATCGAGGGAAGAGTCAACGAGACTAACGAATACGAGTGGAGACCATACCGTGATCGGTATAAGATTACTCAAAAACCACCAGTACCACGCACTTGCCACGGCAAGTGCAGTAAGAACATGAACATGTAAAGGAACACTAACATGTCACAAGTACATAGTAATGTACGGTGACCGTAATGAAACAACTACAGGATCACACATCCTAACAACTAGAAGTATGGAACCTTAGAAAGGCCTAACGGCCGGATCACCGTATTTAGAACATACCGGTTAGCGAGAAGCTCGGCTGGGTCAAGACCTCAAACATGGCTATGCCATGAGAGACTTCTTTAACACCGAACCATATTTTAAAACCCAAAAATTCTCTTTCAAAACCACAAACCTTCTTTTAAAACCTTGGATTTTAAAACCGAACCAACAGCATTACGGTGAGTATCATAGAATGATACGAGAGGAGTTGACAATAGAATACTTCACCTAGGCGTGTGACGAGCACTACGAGTGTACCCAATTACGGGATGTGGGACAACCGCACTCCGAAGGAGCTTGCGGGCCTGACATGTAGTTAGGTAAGTGGTAACGTATCAACAAGGTACCCCACGTATGTATACATGTAGTGCACGAAGCACGGGAAGTAGTCAACTCCGTTCTACGGACCGTGAGTGAGTTCAAATCAGAACAGCTGGACACCGCAGACGATCAAGTATCAAGGAACTCAGAGAATCCAACTGAAGATGAGGAATAAGAACTAGGAAGTGCAAAGAGCACATACTAGTAAGTATGGACATTGGATATGTCTCAAATAATCCAGGCAATTACCTGATAGCTGGATGGAATACCCAGCCTAAACACAGTAAGGCGAATGCCTAACGTGAACCTAACAACGCTCAATAAACGGGGCGAAGTTCCCAAGAGCAACCCCAAGATTACCACAAGTATAATCCATCATTGAAGGGGATGTCAAACCCAGTCCTAAGCACTAGGAACAAGTGTAAACAGTCTACCCAAGGACGAGAGACGTCATAACCCAAAAAGGGACAACTCAAGTACAATACCACAAGACGGTACAGTGGACATCATATCATAAACGTTAGCCGAATGTAACGGCATAATTTAACAACACCCAGGAGCAATCCTTGAGGGTGACTGGATTAACAACAGTCAAACAAAGCGTCAAGATAAGAATACAGGAGCTGGAACGAGCACTCGGTTAAGACACCGAAGGGATTTCACTTGAATACCCTAGACTACAAAAGGCATTGACCAACACCAGATTGCCTAAGAGTCTCCTATGAACGGAAGCGTGATGCCACGACTTACCATGGAGCCCAATAATATCTCCAACCTATGACAGTATACATGGAGTGGAAATATGTATAAGCAGCTTGCAAGAGCATAGCTTGCAGCAATACGGCTTAGAAGCCGTGAACCAAATACGTTATATAAACTTAAACGGTTGCAAAACCGGCACCATTTGTTAACAAGACTTGCAAGAGGGATTGCCTCATACGACAAGAAATCAACAACTGGACCATCAATCCAAACCCAACCTTATGAGTGGCCTGGAGTAATGACCAACTCAGTGTCACTGTCACTAGAGCATCAGCCTAGTATATAGTTGACAAGCCGTTAATTACCTTCATGCCTTCTGTAGCAATGGTAGCACAGGGGCATAGGAATCGTGATAATGCCAACAATGGCCTAGTCCACACTTGGACACTACGAGAAACCCAAGGGAATGTACCCCTCGTTAGCCTAAGACCACCAATGTGGTGAAGATGTGATCCCTTAGAAAGGCTTCCATCTATTATAACAGAAAAGCTTACGCATATAGATATTGCCAAGGGGCGATGGAATAAGGAAATGAGATTTCCAAACCTTTATGACTTAAAGGAGTAAATATACTCCATATGCACCCAAGCATGTGGTGAACCATTGTATAAACACCAACATGGTAAACCTCGTCATGAGACCTATGAGTGGAGACAAACCCCTCAACAAGAACTTCATTTACCAATGACAGAGTGCTCTCCAATTGGAGAACGAGACCAGAAAACCCCTGAAGTTTCTTGGGATGTCCCGGTGATATGCATACAGGTGAAACTGCACGGCTAGAGCCTATAAACAATGCTTAGCACTGGGAGACAGTAATTGCCAAAAATAATCAATGTGAATACACATTGAACACCACCAATGACTAACACTCAAAGAGCTTATAACCCGATGAGTTACCTCATCCCTGGTCAACCAAGTTATTTGGCAAGCTATATCATGAATGAGGAAGTAATGTGAGGTAAACTAACCTACACATGAAACCTAAATTGAAATAAAACATCCCCACAATGGGAAGATGGTAACATTGCGGTATGCTACAACAACCGTTATACATATGAACTAGGAACCTCCTAGCGTATTTACACCATAAGGAAATGGTGCCAATGACAACGTCACTAAGTAAAAAGGAACTATCACAGTAACAGAAACAGTAAAAACAATGTTGTACAATGAGTAAGAATACGGTGCGCAACAAGCGACCGCTGTGAGGAAGTAGCAGATAACAACACGCAGTATAAGTATGAAATGACAGGAAGAAATATTCGTTCCTATCACATAAGTGACTTACTGTCAAGCGTTTACGCCTCTGCACTCTGTATGACTGAGTGTTTTGGTATTGCACTTGTGCAGCTAATGATCTAATGCGATGGCTAGGGATATGGAGAATGTAAACCGTAGTAAACCCTTCTTTTCACCAACAAACATGGCATAAGCCAGCAAAGGAAGCTTAGTAACAGACCGTGCGGCCTAAGGTCAAAGAAGCACGAAGAGTGTGAAACACACTAACAATCACAAGATGTGAATTCCATTGGAAAAAAAGGTGAAAGGAGACGTAACAAAGTCACTAGGACCGACGCATAGAAATGCAAGGTCATACAAGTGAAGAACACTTGTACTGAACCAGAAGAACTGGTATAATTTAGAAGCTAATGACAACAGAGGAAGCACTACAGTTAAGTGGTGACTTATCCTCGCCTGACAATAAGTCGGAGGAACTTAACGAATAATCGTGGAAGCACGAATAACATGTGCAATATATTACCAGAGAGCTGGTTATAAATCTTAAACTCATTGAGCTCAAACACGGTAAAAGAATACCGCATTCGTTTAGTAAACCTTATTCCCATAATAGATGGATAAGAAGGCGATGTATAGCACATTAAGGATAACAAGAAGGGTGAATAACCCGAGTTATCAGGGTCGTGCAGCAGAAGCTAGTGGGCCCTAGCTCCCTAGTGAGTATAATAGAATAGCTATTAATGGCTTGAAGCCGGTTAGGCTGGAACCGAATTAAATATGAGTTAAACAAACTCATATAGGAACTCTTGGTGCAAAGACTAAACCAATGGCATGGTTAAGACCCTTTGACCAGAGCATATTCCATAGTATACCGTAGTGAAGCTAAACGCTTCAGATTGCCCAAATTGATTAAACCAATGTTTAATAATGATAACATATGGTAGATTACATGGGCGTAATCCCTTTTAAGGGGGATAGAGCGAAAACCGCTGAATGTAAGTTTCGTGTATAAAACACATAAACTATAATGTGCATAGCACAAATGAGAATCGAATTGATGACTGGCACTTATGTTAAATAAACATATGTATTCATTCATATTGAAATTATGATAATTAGGCACTAGAGATGCAAATACCATAGGACGAATATACCTACCTTGTAACATCATGTAAGAGTATTAGTAAAAGAAAAGTAACAAGTAGTGGACGGAGCTCCACAAGTATTGTAGCCTTTGAAGAAGTAGTACGAAATGAATGAGAATAGTAGATGAGTGAAGTCTAAGAGTAGTGTATACCTATGTAAGTCATTGGAAGTAAATTGAGGACAACTAAAATTTACAAGTATGGTAACCCCTATTTAGAATATTTGAAACAATGGAGAGTAATGGATGGAAGTAGTGAAGGTTGATGAGATGAGCACTTAGGTATTGAACCTCGAAGTAAAGCATTTGGGAAATAGATTGAGAATGACTGATGGATCGAATTCCATCCTTTGGAGATGTATGAATGACTAGGAAGAGTAAAAAGATAAACATGAAAATAAATGAAGTAATTGCTTGTTTGAAACTGATGTGGGAAGTCGAACTTGATCCTGATCAGATCAAGGGAAACCGAACACAAATTGGGGTGGAAAGATAGTTCAACACTGATGCTGATCACATCAGGGTCGAATGACTCTTGAAGCTCCCCTCAAGTGGTCACAAGAATCACACAAAGGATAGAAGTAATGAATATAAATTGGAATTTGGAGTTGTGTGTTTTAGAAAAAAATTCTAATTAGTAGTTGTAAAGGAATCTTACTTAGACTGGAGATGGAGGACTTGTTGGAAGTATACAAGAGAAGATAGTGGTATATCATATTGTATTATTCCAAGGGCAGCGGGACATAGAGGAGTCCTGTGTCTAGATGACCTGAGTGCCTGCGGGACTGTATGTGTATTGCATTGCTTTGGGGATAGCTTTGTATCGTATATATGTGAAAACCCGGTAATGTGGAACAGATGGTTGATAGTAATATGGATTGGAGTAATTATTGTACATTGGTAGGATGTGGAAAGGAGAAACCTCGAGTAATGAATTTGGGAATTGTAAGGAGGAAGAATGTGTGACTTTTGGCATTGGACATGTAAGAATAAGCAAGCATTGTAAACCTATAACCTTGAACAACTTTGAGGACAAAGTTCTTAAGGGGGGTAGATTGAAATACCCCGAACTTAAATATAGCGATTAAAATAATTCTAATATGTATTTAAGAGCCTAATAATGCTTACGTAATATTGGTAAGGAAAAATACATCCAAAAGAACTAAAGAAACGCTTAAAAAGCGTAAAACGCTAAATAAGCGTTAAATAACCATAGGAGGTATGAGACCTCGGTTGGCGTATTATATGGATTCTAAAGGCTTAATTAAGTCGAAATAAATATTAGGGAACAAATCCTGAAGAAAACAGATCCTTAAAATGAATTAAAAACACTAATGAACATTAAAGCGCGTTTTTTGAGGTAACCGGGAAAACGTGACTTTAAGCGGGTCAAATAGACTCGTAACAATTTTGGTCAACTAAATAATCATTAATAAATATTAGTGAAGCTTTAGAACCAATAAAATCAATAAAACGAGAAATTAGTAAAAACTGTCAAAAACGGGAAGTTGTGGGGTAAAAGCACAAATAACTCAAACTAGTGTGTCCAATATTGTAAATAAAATTTTAAAACCCACATGGGCTGTGTGAGTGTGTCCGATTTTGAGCCCCATTCACACACCTTTAATTCCCTTCTTATTAGCAAAAGGACAAAACAAATAAAAATAAAAAAGTAACTACTTTTACTACCCCACATTCTCTCTCTCCTACTCTATTCTCTTCACTCACGTAAGCCCCCTCCTTCCCCTCTCTAAGTTCTTTCTTCACCTCCTTCCGAGCGACAGCCATGGAGGTTTTGAACAAACCCACACAAAACACTACTTCTCTCCTCTTGTTACTCCCTTAAATCTCCTCCAAAAATTATAAAAATTACACCATCGTCTTCCTCTCATCAAGGAGAGCATTCCCCTCTTTTCAAAATTCGAAAAGGAGCATTTTCATCTCCATGGGTATGGAGCATTTGGAGCTTCAAGACAACCACTAGAACCACCTTCTTCTCCTTGTCATTTTGAGGTAAAAATGTTATTGAAAACTTACCTTTTTCTAGCCCTTGTGGGCAAAACGAAATTTAGACTAAACCCTTGTTTGGTTCCTTTGTACTCTAGCCGATTTTGGCTCTCTTGGAGGGTGAGAAATATTGTTCTTGAGCTATTCCAACCATTACATACACCCTAGCAAGGTAATGAAATTTCTAAACCTTAAAACTTACATTAAGCTTTGAAGGTTGAAAAGGGTTAGTAGTTAATTGCACTTGTTTTATGTGTATTGGGTGATGGGAATGGGGTTGGCAACTCCATTCCCCCATATGACCGAATTGTACAAGCAAGAGAGGAAAGAAGTGGAAAAGGAAAGAGAAAATAAGAGCTTAAGGTAAGAGCTCTTTCTTGGATGATAAATTTAATGCATTAGAGTAATGGGAATGGGTAAACAAATAAAAGAACCTAAACCATTGTATTAGTATTGAAGTTTATGAAGTTTTGATTATTTAAGAGCAAGTATTGGATTGTAGGCTTTGGAGCCAAATATATTGTGTATGTGCATTAGTATTGTGTATTGAGGAAGTGTTGATGAATTGGTATTGTATTGATTGCTGGTAGAACCCTTATATGGATGTGGCTAGATTAGGGATGAATTTGGTGAGAATTGATATGTGTGGCTAAGTAAGAAAAGTAGGTGAATTATGGCAAAATTTTGGTAGAAAATGTGCATTAAAGGTTGACTTGGTGAACGGGAGAACCAAGGTGCGTATTGGTGATTGTTGGGATGTCTAATGACCATGGAGTAGTAGTTGTAGTGTGAGAAATAGTAAGTGTAAAATTTGTAGCAAAATGTGTAAAAATGAATTGGAGAAGTTAGGAAAAATCAGTGTGTAAGAATTGGTAAAGAGAGTGTTGGACTTGGGTATAGATATGGTAGTTGCTTGAAAATGAATTGGAATGGTAAGATGGCATTAGGAGAGGGAACTAGGCATGGAGGAAATAAGAACCCAAAATCTGTAGCAAAACCACTTGGAGAAATAATGTAAGTGCTGGAATGAAAATGTGGTGAATTAGTGTGCGAATTAGTATGAAAAGGAGTAAGGAGTTGGTAATGGATTTGAACATGATTAGGAGCTTAATTAGGTGCTTAAACATGTGGGATTAAGTGTAGGAACAATGGGAAATTAATTAGGCAAAGTTTGGATTGTAACAGATTTTGAAAACTTAAAATATGTAGGAAGTTTAGCAGGGTCCGGGACTTAAGTCCAGGACTAAGTCCCGGACCAGCATATTAAAACAGGCCGAGAGTAGATAGCCGTGGGTGGTCCGGGACTTAGGTCCCATACAAGGACCCGGACCACCCCATCAAAATAGGCCGAGAGTCCAGTAAGTATGGGTCCGGGACTTGACTTATGTGCAAGGACCCGGACCAAATCAAAATTTTGTTCGAGAGTTTACAGAGCCTTGGGTCCGGGACTTACCTTAAGTATGAGGTCCCGGACCATAGTTGGAATCAGGCCGAAGATTGCGACCAAGTGTTGGTCCGGGACTTAGGACCCGAACAAGGTCCCGGACCAACCAAAAATTGTAAAATTTAGCTTATTAAATGGGGTATAAGGTATGGAGGTGAATGATAATGATAGTAAAAGGTAATTAGTACTTAACTAATGATGTTTAAGGGTCATTAAGAGTATAAACAAGTTGGGGAATTAGGTAAGAGAGCAGTAGGTATATGAACATTAAGTTAAACCGGAACAACGGGACAACAAGGTAAGTACGGGAGTAGTAGTAATGTGTGTATTGTAATGCTTGGTATTAACTGAACCATTTGACATGTAGTCATTGGTTCGTGGATAAGAATCAAGGAACAAGAGGGAACCAAAGGAACAAGGAAGCACCCGGTAAAGTAAATTCCGGTGAAAAGGTATGATTTCTTCATGCCCTGTATCCTAATCTGGTTACCCCGATTTGTGTGCTTATTTGATCACCTAAATAAGATAAATGCATGAATCGGACTATATTGCACCTACTTGTGCTTGACTTATGTGTTCTTGATATTTATTGCCTAGAACACTAGTTTGTATAAATCATGAAATATATGAATGATGATGAAGTGTATTTGTACCCGGTACTGTATTTGTGTATTGTATTGTATTGTATTTTGTATAGATGTGCACTTGAACAATGTATTTGTGTATGTGGCTTGGATGTTGACTTCTGCTGATTCCTAACTACCTAACACCTAACTTAAATGTGAGTAAATTGGAATGAGTAGTCCGATATAGCTTCGGCCACGCGTGAGGATGAGGAGACACAAGAGGTTGGATCCGATTCCTGACTCTTAAACTGGTCCACGGCCCAAACCCCTTAAATGGGTAGCATCCCGGATTGGTGAGTCAAGTAAATCCCGGTGGTGGGACGGAGTAGTCCCCGGGCCGGAGGTCCCGACGACTTAACATGAGTAAGAGTAAGAGTAAGTAAGTATGTATGAGTATGAGAATGAGTATGTATGCGTATGTATGGAGTAACGAGTAAAAGAGTAATCTCCACCCGATTAACCCGGGTGGACCAATGAAGCTAACAAGTATTGTATATTGTGTATGTAGTGAGTATGTGCCGTTCGGAAGAAGGTAAGTATGGGTTGGATGGTTTATATTGTATCCCTTGTATGTAATGAAGTGTGTGTATGTATGGATGCCTTGCGTAAGTATTGTAGTAATGTGTATGAAAGCATGTATGCATGATGTGTGAATAAATGAACTACATGTTTACGACCAAGTGGTCGGCGTACCCTCACTAGTATGCGGGGTATGCGGTTATCATGTTCAGCGAAAGCTGACCCCTTCGGGGGAACATTTTTAGTGTGCAGGTACCCGATGCGGATATGGTCAAGGTAAGAGACCGGTGACCACACTTGGACAGTTAGTAGAAGAATGTAGAGGTGTACTAATTGGCACACCCTTGTACTTAGGAAGTAAGTAGTTGTGAGGAATGGGTAGTGGTCAGACTCTTAATGAGTATGTATGGAATTGAAGGATGTATCCTACTTGTATAAGGATCTTAGTAAACTCGGTGTATTAGCATGTATTGAACTCATGGAGCATTGTATTGAATGGGAAGTTGTAATACCTAATTGGTAATTGTAGTGAAGATTGTAGTTGTGTAGCACTCAGACATTCCGGTCCATCAGACCGATGCTGTATGTAGAAGTAGTAGCCTTGTTAGTCACGTGGGTGACTAACGACATTGTATCACCCAACGTTGAGTATGTAAGTATCCGCTGCATGAGTCTGGATTGTATAAGAAGATTGGACGGTAATGACAGTATTAGCGGTAGGGGTGTTACATCTACTCTCATGGTTCATGTCTTGCACCATCATCAATTCCTCCAAATAGAGGTTCCTTATATACTTCCACTAGTAATTGTTTGTGAATTATTCATTTCGGTTGTCTAACCGTTATCGGGAGTTTACTAGTCCCGTACACTTTCTCATGTTCAAGTGGATTCATGGGTTTGCATTATCGTTTCTTGGTTCGATACACATTACTTATTAGTACTTACTCCTTACTAAATACTCATTACAATACTCATTTATACTCATTACTCAATACTCGTTACATTACTCATACTTGCTCCTTACTCAATACTCATTACTCATAACATCCGGGCAGAGTCATACACAAGACTCGCCACTGGGCATACAAATACAGTGGAGCTATACACTTAGCTCCTCAAATACTCAAATGTTCATTTTTACCGGACTACTCAAATTCCCAACACTCCTCTCTCAGAGTATCTTACAATCTCATGGATTAGCCTAGAAGTATCTCTCTCGATATCCTCTACTAGCTTAGGGAATTACCAATGTTTAGTATTCTCAGATTTAAGGGTTTCCCCAACGTATCGAATACTCTCATGTTCGGGACATTGTTTACATTAGTCGGGTCCTCTCAGTGTGGGGCGACTAACTCTCTAAGGGGTTTGGAGATCCCTCATTCTTCTTTACTACTCTCATGGTTCATGTCTTGTACCATCATCAATTCCTCCAACTAGAGGTTCCTTATATACTTCCACTAGTAATTGTTTGTGAAATTATTCATTTCGGTTGTCTAACCGTTATCGGGAGTTTACTAGTCCCGTACACTTTCTCATGTTCAAGTGGATTCATGGGTTTGCATTATCGTTTCTTGGTTCGATAGTTCTTGTGTGCTTCCATGTTTTTGTTATTTTGAGAACGACTCTTTCTACTAGTCACTAACCAACGCCGCTACTCAATTATGAGTCAATCTATAACGCTAGGTTAGACAATGCAATATACAAGGATGGTTAGTACACCCAGCAGGCTTCAAGACATACAAACAAGCAATATAACATGTTTCATGCTTTTATCTTGATTAAGCCGGGACACACACACAAATCAACGTAGCACGGTTAGCATACGGGACATGAGAAAATCATACCTTTCACCGGGGTTAGCTTAACCGTGTGTTCTCACGTTCCTTGGTTCACACTTGTTCCACTAATAATGTTTCAAACAATGCTATTAATACCAAGTTCATATGGTATGTAAATAATTACTACTCGCGTTATCCCATTATACTTAGTTGTGTTCTTAAGTTTACAACTTCTTCATTACTCTCTCAATGATCTTACCAATGCCACTCTTGCGCATATACTTATATACATATACATATATACTTGCATTTACATTTCATTCATTTCTACTCTTTTTTTTTGTTAGGTCCAACTAACCCACAGCTTGTCCCGACCGACCCAAACCTTCCTGGGTCGGTCGAAGTCAGTGTGTATCGGGTCTGGAAATTCCTATCTTGACCGACCCACGCCCCACCCAACTCCCCTGGGTCGGTCCAAGTCAGTAACTTTCCGTCTTGAACCTCTACACTAGACCGACCCACGACCGACCCAATCCCCCTGGGTCGGTCGGAGTCAGAAACTCTCCGACTGCAAATTTTACACTCGACCGACCCAGCCATGGGTTGGTCCCCTGGGTCGGTCCTCGCCAGTTTACTCCTTTTGACTTTGTTTCAAATCCATTGTTCTACCCATTTCTTCCTCAATCTTCTTACATGTAATCTAACATGTTTATCCACCATAAATACTCTCAATCATGCTCTAAACCACCTCAAATCATTACTCAAATTCTTTTCTCAAATCCTTGCTCAATTTCTACAAACTTCCATACTCATTTTTACATTTTGCACACTTGTGCATTTGTACACTTCTCTTTGCACTTTGCACTTTGTCTTAACTCCCTTTGCCATTCCAATTCATTCCTAGATAATTACACTATCTATACCCAAGTCCAACTCTCATTTTCCTAAGTCTTGCACACTAGTTCTCTCCGAGTTTTTCCAATACATTTCAACACTCCTTGCTACAGATTTTTAGACACTTCATTCTCATCCTCCAACTACCATTCCCTGGTTACTAAACATCTCTACTCAACCCAATACACACCTTGGTTTTCCCATTCACCAAGTCATCCAAAATGCTTATCTTCTATTAAAATTTTGCCATAGTTTACCTACAAATCTAACACATCCAAATTCATCCATTCTCACCAAAATCATTCTAAACTAGCCACACCCATACAAGGGTCCTACCAGCACTCAAAGCAATCCTAATTTACCAACACTTCCTTAAACAACAATATCGATACACATACTCAAATTACTTGTCTCTAAGGCCTTCAATCCAAACATCAATTCACAAATCCTCTCAAACTTCCACCAACTACATTCCTAGTACAGCATTTCGGGTTCATTCATTAATTTACCCATTCCCAACATTCTAATGAATTTAAATTATCATTAAGAAGGTTTTCTTACCTTAAACTCATAATTTATCCTTTCCTTTTTCCAATCTCCTTTTGCTCTTCCTCTTCTCAAATTCAGTCAAGTGGGCAATGGAGTTGCCAAACTCCATTCCCATCATCCAAGGAACACAAAATGAGTGTAATAAAAATACTAACCCTTGGAATAATGCTAATTCTATGTAATGCTTAAAACACCAAATCTAGGGTTTACCTTTGGAGTCTTTTTAAGAGGGGTTTTAACCCTTGATTCAAGAAGGTGATCCCACCACCGTTGGAAGGTTTGAATGGTGCTCAAAACAGAGAGAAAAACAAAGCTCCATTAGAGGCTAAAATCGGCCAAGGTAGAGAATGGAGGAAACATGAGTTTTTCTTTGAAATTTTTACCTTAGATGAGAGAGGGGACTCCAAGCTCCATAAAAATGCCATTTTCTTCACCCATGGGGGTATACCCATGGAGATGAACTTCATAATTTTGGAATTTTGGAAAGAGGGAAGGATAGAGCTTGGTGAGAGGAAGAAGAATGTGTAATTATTTTTCCATTTGGAGCCTTAACAAGGCTTGGGCAAGACAAAGAAGGGAGGAAGCCATTGTTGGCTGTTGGAGAAGCTTCAAAATTGCCAGAAATGAAGGGAGGAGGGGAGCTCATGGTGGGGAAGGCAGCAAGGGAAGGAGAGAGAATAGAGAAAGTGAGAGGAAGGCAGCAAGGGAAGGAGAGAGAATAGAGAAAGTGAGAGGTGAGAGTACTTTCTACTTTTTGTACTTTTTACTTGTTGGCTTCTTATTATTATAGTTAGTCTAGTCTGTGTGTGTGTGTGTGTGGTGTGTGTGTGTGGGTGTGTGTGTGTGTGTGTGTGTGTGTGTGTTGTGTGTGTGTGTGTGTGGTGTGTGTGTGGTGTGTGTGTGTGTGTGTGTGTGTGTGTGTGTGTGTGTGTGTGTGTGGTGTGTGGTGTGTGTGTGTGGTGTGTGTGTGTGTGTGGTGTGTGTGTGGTGGGTGTGTGGGTGTGTGTGTGTGGTGTGTGTGTGTGTGGGTGTGTGTGTGTGTGTGTGTGTGTGGGTGTGTGTGTGTGTGTGTGTGTGGTGTGTGTGTGTGTGTGTGTGTGTGTGTGTGTGTGAGGGAGTTAATTAACTCTTAAAAACCGGCCCTATACAGTAATACATGCTGGAGCGTTTTTCGTTTTTTACAGAAAACGCTCGTTAATTTGCCCGGTTTTAGCACTATTCACTAACCGGGCCCGTTTTCCTGGATTTTCTCATTTCTATAATTTTAATGGTTCTTAAACTTCCATTAATGTTTATTTATATTTATTTAATGAACTATAATTTTTTACGGGCTCGTTTGACCACTCAAAGTCAGGTTTTTGGGTTTTCTCGAAAAAACATGCGTTAAAGCTTTATTAGCGTTTTAACTCAGTATTTGGATCTGTTTCCTTCGAGAATTGATCCCATATATCATTTAGGCATGAATAATCCTTTGGAATCCATATAATACTCTAACCGAGGTCTCGTACCTCCTATGTTTATGAAACGCTTATTTTAGTGTTTTTCGCTTTTTAAGCGTTTTCTCATTTCTTTTGGATTTATTTTCCTTTCCAATATACTTTAGGCACTATTACGCCCTTAAATACCATATTAGAATAATTTAATCACCATAATTAAGTTCAGGGTATTTCAGAACATGGATGTCCGGACGGACGTACGGACAAGTCCATACTTGTGAAAATCAGTTTGAAAACGGAGTTAGAAAGACACAAAACTAAACACAAAACTAATAACAACTGATGGGGAAATGTTTTAATAAACATAGTTAGCAATATATACCAAAGAAGTACAGCGGAAACAACTTTGAAATCGACATATGATAATCTCAAACGATTTATAATTGTCAAAGGACTGGGTCTTGAACACAATAACTGACAACTTAACTCAACAGCAGTAGAAATAAATTTAACCAGGGTGTTACCACCACACTCAATACCCATTGAGTGCTCATGCTTTCTTCAACCAAAAATAAAATCCAAAACAACTACCAAACTTTGTAACTTGGATAAAAGTGTAACACCCCCAAACACTGGCCTAGGAGTTAGGGGTGTCACACGCCGCGTATTATTACTTAATGACGCAAGGCTCTAATAATCAAACGCAAATAAACAGATAAAGGCCCAAAACAGAATACTTATATAAAGTATAATCAAAATGATGTGGAACATCCCAAAGTTATAACAGAACCCACCAAACAAATGTCAAAAGTGGAAGCTAATCGAAATAGGCCCAAAGGCTCAAATTCAATACAAAGGTCTCAAAAGAAGTTAAGTAATGAAGCAACTAAACTCCAGAAGCTGAGGGGAGACGATCCTCGCTAATCAATCTGCAAAAGCGTTAGAAGTAGGGGAATGAGCACACAACTATGCCCAGTAGATGACCAACTTCATCAACCAGCATGCTCAAAACATTTGCAGAATATTGACAAATCAGAAGGAATCAAAGAAATCCATAAACATGTCAGAAATCAGAAACAGAAGTCCACTCATTAAGGGACTAAACAGAGCAGAAGCAGATAGAAGCAGCAAACAGAGTGGGACACTAGCGATCACAGCATACAGACAGAACGAGCAACCAGCTCGTGAACAGAACGAGGAAACCTCACTCGTAAACAGAACAGGTGTAAACACCCGTGAACAGAACGGGGAACATCACCCGTGAACAGAAGGATCCTACATAGCGCGCTACGAGACAGCATAACCAGCCATCCAAAGGCTCAGACACAGAGATAACTAGGTCCCAAAACAGAAGCTTAAATACAGATAAGCATATGTGCACCAATGGCACCAGAAAGCACATAGATAGCTTGGAAATCAGATGGGGAATCCAACCCCGCAAACGGAAGTCAAAACGGAGCTCAAACGAGCAAGTTATTGTCAAAACAGAGGTATGTCCGAACTTGTGTCCGGACGTCAATGTTCGGACACAAGTCGAGACTCAGAAGACGAAATCAGTTAGATGTCCGAACATGTGTCCGAACTACGAAGTTCGGACACAGGTCGAACTTCAAAACAGTAGAGAAGACAGAGGTGTCCGAACATCCAAGCTCGGACGGATGTTCGGACGTTCTTCGGAAATCAGAACGCGCAGAGTCCGAACTTGTGTCCGGACATCAATGTTCGGACACAAGTCGAAGCCAAAATCAGAGAAACAGAAGGCTGTGTCCGAACTTCAAAGCTCGGACAGAAGTTCGGACACAACGAAAACTTCAAAATGAAAAAGCGCAACAGGGTATGTCCGAACGTCAAAGCTCGGACAGACGTTCGGACATACCGAAAAACTCAGTAACAGAAGCGATTTTAACTAGAACAGAGGCACAAAAACCAATCTAAACCAACACACACATTTGCAAAACAACCTTGGGGGTTTAATCCATTGAAATGGCATTAAACGGACATAAATCACACACAAACACAAGATCAAATCATTGAGTTAATATGCAGAACCCAAACTCCCCAAGGCTGAACACACGGATCAAATCCGAAAGCCACCTACCTCGAATTAACAGCAGACGAAATCCAAACTGGATAGCAGAGCCCGAATCCAAACAGATACCCAAACGCAGACCGGAAACGCAATGCCAACCCTCTGACTGAAAACAATGCAATCCCCAAATCAGAATGCAAAACAAACCTTGAAACTGAAACTGCAAACCAAACTGTAACACGATCCTCACCTGAATCCGACAGTCACGAACAACGAACTAGCCCACAGTAGAGGAATCGATAGGGAAACGGAACACAATCGGGTTCCTAATCAGATTGCAGAGGAAGGATTCAGACAAGGAGAGCATTCCAATTTCATAATCGAATGATGAACAATGCTGATTACCTTACTTAGAACCGGACTTCGCAACGGTGCGCAATCCACAGCAGAATTCGAGGAAGAACCACAATCAGTCAAACTTGAAAGGATTGAACAGAATGAGATTTTGAGAGAGAAGAGAGAAGGGTTGAGGGTTTCCAACTGAGAGAAGAGGAGCGTAAAAGAGATCGTGAGGACGTGATTAGAAGTGAGGGTAATTAAGAAGGAAAGAAAATAAAATAATAAGAGGTTATTAGGTTAATCTCACCAGAATTTAAATGGAAAGGAAGAAAGACCCTTCTACCCATGTCTTTATTCAGAAGGACGTCCATGTCCTAAATCCAAAATACAATAGTGTAAGGCCACTTGTGACGAAATAAAATATAACCAAATCTTGGGTTATAACAAAAAGTGTTCCAAATCAACATAACTCATCTTAATGACTCAGAGTTAACTTCATTTTTCCTAGACTATGTGGTAGCGCGTCCCCAATCCCAATTCAGCCATGATTACCTGCGATCGGAAAACAATATACAAAAGCACGAAAGGACCGTGCAAATTAGTGAAATTGAGTAAACACTGCCTCATTGTGTAAAATACATTTTGAAACTTGTTTTATATTTGCAAATCAATAACACACACAATAACATTATTCAATCGAAACATTTCCAAAATCACATTCACCAAAAGTATTTCGGAGGAGAACTTTCAAAGAATCCAATTATCAGTATACGCGGACGACCCCCAAATTGGGGCCGTAATAATAATATCCCACCTCACTCTACGTCCTTAAGTGTGCACACCCCCCAGAAGGTAACTTATGACCCAAAGGAGTAGATCTATAGAGCTTAACTGCAAGTAATGTCTGCAAGCAAATTATATAAATATTCACGGGGTACAAAGTACCAATAATTTTGCGGAGCACCATAAAGGTACCAACAATAACACGGAGTACCATAAGCTACCATCAAGCCAACAATTAATCCAGTGAAAGTCTCCCAAAAACATTTATCCACACCAATTGCAACATCATTGCATCCAGAACACACGGGGGAAAATAATTTCCAAATTCCAGCAACACCAAAGCAACATTAAATCCAATCCACTGATATTTTGCAAACTCCATGAGATGGAAGATGATGAGCACAACGTTTACCTGGAATCCATCTCCACTCGAGAACAGATATCGCCCACAACTAATAGCATCCACCATTAATGAACTTGATATCTAGGATTTAAAATATACATTTTCAACAATCCTCTAATAAATATATAATAGAATCATAACCTTTGTAATCCCCAACTAGTTGAATTACACTTACCCTTCGAACGACCCTAACTCGGCACCAGGGGAGAAGCCTTGAAGAAACTTGAAGGAATAAAGAAAGAACCAAAGATCATGAATATTGATGAAGGAAGAAGAGAATATATGTGGGTATTTATACAAATAAATTTTGAGTGAGAGGGGAAATAAAAATGTAGTTGATAATTAATAAATAAATTAAGTTAGGAAAGAAGAGGATGTGGATAAGTATGAATTAATTAAATGAAAAGAAAGAAGAAATAATGTTAGCAGATAAAGATGAATGATTGGTAAATAAGGGATAAGTAGATAATGATAAAGTTAAATATTTTAATGATTAAGAATAAAATAATTAGTAGAAAGATAAGTAAAATAAAATAGTTAATTTGTTAGTAATAAATAAGATCAAGATTAGTAATTACATAAAAAGTAATCAATTCTGAAGGAGGAGAAAATAACTAATATTGTAAATAATTCCAAGAGAATCCAAATAGTTAGTACTAGCTATAATGTAATTAGTTTTAGAAAAGAAAAGTAATCATTATCGTCGCAAGTAGTTAGAAAAATGAATTAAACATTTAGTGTTGTAAATAATATGAAAGACAAGATAAATATTTAGTTTGTAAGTAACCTAGAGGACTAGATTCAACCGACCAGAAATTAAAAAGTAATTTATTGTTTTGAAATAAAATAAGGAAGAGATAAAGACGATCATAAATATCTAAGGAGATGATAAAATATTTATTTTGATGTAAGAGGAAATAGAAATAAAGTAAATCATTAACTCCAACAAAAAGGAATGTTGTTACGTTAGTATAAACTACATTAATAATAATTTAAATAAATCGGAGTAAACTAAGGATCTCACCAATCTATAATAATTGTAGATGTAGTAAAACAGAAATTGAACTCTTAGGATTAGAAAGACGTTGTAACATCTGCAAAAGTTGGGAATAATCATATATTAGTAACGTTGGTAAGAATAAGGGATTTGTAAACAACTATAATTATTTTAGGAAGGGGGGAAAATTAACGTAAGAGAAATGTTTAACTTCCCTGGGCCTTATTAATGCTATTCCCGACTAACCATATAGTAACTCATTTATACCAATTATATATTAAATATATCCTATGTCGCAAATTGCGGGTATTTCATATCATCCCCCTTAAAAGAAAGCTTCACCCTCGAAGCTGAAACTAATCTAAAGCACACCAGTCAATGACGAAGGACTGCATGGTCCTCTGCACCTTAGACAACCATTCCAATACATAATTCGAAAATTCAAGCCTAATTAAACGGTTCACCACATAGATAGAAGTCTGAAACTTTAAGGCAAACCAACGCATAGGACCGAACTCCAAACCAATTCGACCATTCTATATTCATCACATCACATTAATAGCACCAATTTTGATACCAGTACATATCATATCAATCCTTGCACTTACCATGACATTTTTTATTTTAAGTCCACCTATAATATAATGCTTACTATATCTCATGCCTTCTAAGAAATCAGGTATAACACCTTAACATTCATGTATCAAGATCCCAATCCTTTTGCCGAGAATGATAAATAAATTAACTCATTACACACCAAACACCAGTAAACATTTAAAGGAAACCACAAAACCAATCGCTATATAACTCCTCTTTTAACCACCAAAATATTCACTAAATGTTGGGACATTAGAGTGTTACAGAGATAGTCAATCACCTCGACAGAGTCAATCATTCTCAGCCAAACACAAAGAACGAACTACTGCAAGAGAGTTCGCGCATCTAAGGAAACTTCACAGACTCTCCCATGCCGTTGTGAAAACTAAGGAGCAAACTTGTGAATCTTTCAATGCCCCAACGGTCAGGCAACCTCCTCATCACATCCGAAGTTCGCGGCCCAAGTCAAGAGACCACCTAAGGACGCTGCCCACTAAGTTGGTTCCGACAATTTCGGAACTAACTCCCTCAGCCCGTTGGTTCTAGTACCAGTATAAATAAACAATGTAATAGCTAGTTTCAATAGCGCTTTCATTGTGAAATATTCTAGAGATTAGAGTGAGAGAGAAATTGTCTTTGTAAGTCAGAGAGAGAGAGAATACGTACCTGTTATACCCAAAATTTCAACCCCCCCGGAAGAGAGTCTCTACTAATAGGCTAGTAGCGAGGGTTCCCAGTTCGATCGGCACATTTCAGAGTGCTAGGGACAGCTTAGTCATCTCCAGGGGCATTTTCGTAATTTTTCAAGGCTCCCAAGCCCCCTATAGGCTTTCTCTCTCCTCCAAATAAGGGTCAAATCAATTCAAAATGCTTTGAAATTTTAACCCATGATAGAGGATGACATCTGAAGCATAATGGCGTTGGAATTTTGATTTTTTGAATTTCCAATAATTTTCTAGCAATTTCTGATTGAATCTGACGAGAAATTGAATTTAAAAATATGCCAATATCCAAAAAATTCGATTCCACTTTAGAAAAATCAGAAATATCATCCTTTACCCATGTGTGAAATTTCATAATCAAATTCCTTTTGGAAGCCCTTGAGCTAAAACGTCGGTAAATCTCGGTCTTTACCGGATTTTTCTATCTTTAAGGAAGCCTATATAAGGAACCTTATCCCATGATCAAATCGGACCCTCAAGAACCCAAGACTCTCAAAGGAGGCACCGTCTCTCTCTCCACGTTTTTGAACTCCAGAGCCACAATCAAACATCAAAATCTCACCAAAATCAACACCAAAGCTTATTTTTCAACTCCCACAACATCATCAATCATCAAACATCAACCAAACCACCTCCAAAACATGAAGAAAACCTTCAACAATCAACAACCAGAATCTCGGGTCGAACACAATCCAGAACCGGCACCATCGGAGCCTCCAAAGAATCCCGACGTGAAGAATCCTCTTGAATTCGAAGGTAAAACAGGTTACAATTCTACTTTTCTAATTCCCCACGACTTTATTAACTCTCTGTCAAATTTTGGGTTCAAACTAACCTTTTTACGCTTCTGTATTGCTGTTTGTTTAAGCTTCTGTCCAATAACTGTTTACCAAGTTTCGTGCTTAATTCGAATTCAAATTGAGAACTTTCAATCACTAACGTCTTGTACATCTTTCAGGCTACACACCCATAAAATTTGAGCCAAAAACACCTTCGGGAACAGCCTCAACGCCGCCGTCCGAGGGCGGTCCGCACCCAGGACGTCATGTCCGGGGTCCCGGACTCCCTGTCCGTAAGCCCGGACGCCCACGGACGGCGGCGGGATTTTAAAAAATTCAAAATTTAGGTTTTCTAATAATGTCCGGGCCCACGGACAGCCTGTCCGTGGCCCCGGACTTTGCAATTTTTTGTTTTCCTTTAATTTCGCCCTTCTGTATAATTAGGTTAACTGTGGTCTCGGACATGGGGTCCGTGGCTACGGACGTAAGCAAAATTCGACCTAATTCTGCCTGTGAAACCCTAGTTTAGGTATCTTTCGATTTCACTTTAGTTTTCTGTCAAAAAATGCTAAAAACACAAAAAAACAGAAGCTCGCGCACTTAGGTTAAAACGACTCGTAATAAGCCGTAAATAAACCAAGTAGAGGAAAAACGACCTAGGAAGGGTAATGAAAGTAATTGAACCCTAAATAAGTCGAATATCAAGCCCCCGAACCCGAACTCTACCTTTCCTAATTTACCCTAGGTTAAAATTAGGTGGCGACTCATAAAGGTTCCAGTGAGCTAGCTTAGGTTTTAATAATTATTGTTATATGACATAGTTATTAATCTTAGGTTATAAGTGGACCTAAAACCCGGTTAGATCCTAATACTTTAGTCAACACAGGATAGGGTTTAAAATCGAGGCTCACAGACTGGCGACTCTGCTGGGGACAAACTCTTAATATTAACTTGTTTAATTTTAAGAAAGAGGGCTTAACTCGAAAAATGTTTATTTATGGCTTTATTACTTTGTTGTTTACTTTTGTGCGCACTTAATTTCTGCACCTTTGCATCATGTGAGAGCGAGGGTCCATGCAAACCGATTTACCCCGGGACCCGTTTGAGGGTCCCCTGTCAGGGACTCACACCTTTTAGGTGATGTGAATAAGCGGGGGAAAAGAGGAGGATGTCGTCTAACCACATCCCCTTAATACTGGGCCTTAGCCCCAAGCGTTTTCCTGGCAGTGTCCTTACCTAGCCCATTGTTTGGTCAGTCAAAGACCCGGCCGCAGACGCACACCTTCAGGTGATGTGAAAAAGTGGGGAAGCCCAAAGAGAATAGCGTGCAAGCCCTATTCCTTTGTGGCGACCTGGGCCCAAGCCCCAAGCACCTCTCCGGATCGATCCATACCCAAATTGATTTTACCGTCAAGTGAGGACATGTTGAATTTGTGTGGGCCTTGTTTGCTTGTATGATCGGCCCATTACCCAGCCTAGAGATTGATAGGAACTTCTCCTACATTAACCTAGCCCAACCGAATTGGCGGCTCTACTTGTTTGTGGCCCAGAGGTCCTGTTTGGTTTAATATGTGAGTCATTCGGGCTTCGGCCCAAAAGTTTAGACTTAGGTGATTTCTCTTCTGGCCCAATTTGAATTATCCAATTAGTTCTAGGCCCAAAAAAAAGAAATCCACCTGAACTTGAAATAACCCACAAGTTCTGAAAAAAAATCTTTTCTGCTTAGCAACCATCTTCTCTGGCCCAAAGAAAGTTAGGCCCATTTGTGATTTAGGGACCATTCCAGCCCATGTGCTTTACTCCAGGCCCAAACACATTCCGGCCCAAGGGCTCATTCTAGTCTAGGTAGACTCTTATTCGGGCCCTGGTCCAAAACCCTAGATCTAGGTGTTACCTCTCAGGCCCAATCAAAGCCATCTGTTTACATTTCAGTCCAAATTCCAGTTCATAGTCTGAGAGATACTCCAGCCCAAACACCTCATTCTCTGGGTATCCTGGCCCACTTGCTTTCAGCCTAAGTCTGTTTTGATCTATCTTGTGAAGCGTCATTCTCACCTTAGTATCTTTCAGCCCACTTCCTTTTGTTAGCTAATAATGGACACCTTGGACACAGGTAGACTCAAGTCCTAAGTGCGGTCCAATCGACATGGAAGCCCAGCTCGCAATTTTGGAACAAAAGCACATGGCCACCATTGAAGCCATGGAGCAGAGGCATAGTGCTGCCATGGACGCCGTGGAATCTAACTACGTTGCTGTTATCGAAGAGTTGAAAGCAAAGGCTCTTTCCCTCGAGTCCGAACGTCAAGCTCGGGATGAGTTAGTGGACAGGCTTCTCAACACCCTTTATGACTGCATTGAAGTTGGCTCCATTAGGGTCCGAGGATCGGAGGAGAATGTCAAAGAAATTGCTACAGAACTCAGGAAAGTGATCAGACAACCAGGAGCAGCAACTTGCATCCAAAGCTGCACCCGTAAGAGAACCAGGCAACATGAGGAGGGCAGTGATCGACAGTCAAGAGGACCTGGTTGGAGCGTTGGGACAGTATAACCATCCCGACGGAGTTCTCGACAGAGAGAGTTTACAGACATCGGCCGAACACCAAGACAAGCACTTGAGGAGCTTCGAGGAAGATATCCGATGCAACCGCTCGCCCTGAGGCCAGGAACTACTCATTGGGGAAGGATCTTAATCAATTTTGTCACTTCCATCAGCTGCCCGGTCACGACACTGACCACTACAGGGCCCTACAACACAGAATCCAGGACCTGCTCGACCAAGGGCTCCAATTATAAGAACGTGGTGGAGAGCGCAGAGCACGCTTGCCCAAGCATCATCAGAAATGTTGTTTTTTCTCATTAAATGCGTTTCTTTCTTTGATTAGTCGTCTTTCAACTTTTGTAGTAGTTAGTTTCCCTGATCATTTTCGGTAGTTTTCCCGAGTTTGTAATTTCCAACTTTATTTTTCGTTGAATAAAACATAGTTCCATTTTCATAATTTTTGTACAAAGCATCATTCATTAATTCAAAAAAACTTAAAAAAAAGAGCACTCATGTCTTTCAAGGATCACGAAGTAATCATTTTCTGACTATGCAATGGAACGACTTGTCTCTTGTTTCTAAAAATTTGAATAGGCCTAACCAAACACCACAACTCACCCCATAATATCCAAACAACCCTCAATGAGGTTCAAGGCCCACATCTATCAAACTGTTGTCACAAACCCCAAATCAATACTGGGGGCAATCCGAGTTTAGAATCATTGTCTTCGAATCTTTCGGTTAAGCGTGTGAACTAGTCTCTGAGTGAAATTCACGAGAGTGTCTTGAGCGGAAAAACCATGAGTGAACGAGCGTGTCATTTTTACACGACTCCGGTGAGACCACATTCAAAGGTAAGGCAAACGGCATGACTCCGATCGAAGGAGATAATTTGTAAATTTACTCTTAGACCTGCGAAAAGTAACAAAGAGCAGATACACAACTATCAAGAATGACGAAGCACCTAGGTACAACACCATAGCCAAAAGCTTGTGAACCCTGACATTAAACCCTAGGCACCCCCGCTGAGCCTTTCATATATTCCTTTTCGATATTATGAACTCCACAAAATAACCCAGCCAACGATGAATGTCCGACCCGGTGACCAAAGGACGCGAGGAGTCCGACTCTCAGATAACGTTCTCATCAGTCCAAAGAAGCAACGCCGCTATTAGCATGACAAAGTGATCCGCAAATGGTCCCAGAGTGACACAGGATCCAAAAAGCTCGCATCAAAACAGCTCTCGAAGCCCAAAACCGGGAAACACAAGAACCCCGAAGGCAAAGTCAAGAAAGGATAAAGAAAAAAAGGCAAACCCGAAGTGCCTCGAAGAGATCCAAATGACAAGAGAGAGAAATGGTGTAAAGGACAACTTCAAAGGTCCAGGTCCAGAAGCTCGAAAACAACGTTAACACGAAGCAGCTAGACGACTTCAAGACAAGGAAGATGAATCTGAGAGAAGACACAAGTTGCAGCTTTGGTCACCCATTTAAGCTCCACATACCTCAAATATCCCTCCGTGATCCCGTCGTCTTTCATCACACCCTATGGCCACGTTATAAGCTTTAAAGACTTCTGACTTGATAGTTGTGTGTCCAATCACGTGAAAGTAACAGATCGAATGCGTAAATTCATCAAATATCAAATTCAATGGTCTAGAAGTTACGACCGTGAGTGAGAAACGAGTGTAGACACCAAACACGTCGAGTGTAGGTTAGGAAGCACCAAATCAGAACATAAGCTTTGACCCTGTGAGGACGAGACTCGTTCGCACGTTGATCAAAGAAAATACTAGGGGCAATCGATCGGAACGATCGATTGCCATGAACTCTAGCTCATATTGTCTTAAGGGAAAAATACTGGGGGCAATTGTTGGTTCCAACAATTGCTATGACAACACCAATTGGAACCCAAAGCTTAAACATCACCACCACAATCCCACCACAGGCCCACATAAGCCCTTACCTTCACTTCATACACCACACAGGCCCAAATAAGCCCTTACCTCCACACCTCCACTACACAGGCCCACATAAGCCCTTACCTGCACATCAAACACCACGGGCCCACATAAGCCCTTACCTTCACATCATACACCATACCCCACCGGCGGCATGCTCATCTCGTAGGAGATAAATTACAAGTCCGAAGTCTATAGTTAGGAAATGATGATTTCACTTTCCTTTTCACTAAACGGAATTTTCTTCAAACACTGCCACGTTTGGCACCTCTTTCAACAATTTCTCGTCTTGAACAACTTTCCTTTAAACACTTCGGTTTCATAAACCTCATCATGGCCACATTTGGCATACTTTCTAGCAATGTCTTGCTTTGGACAATTTTTGACCCTAAACATTGCCATGTTTGGCACATTTTCCAATGATTTCTTGATTTGGACAAGTTTCCTACATACACTTTGATTGTATTTTGACATGCACATCATCATTGCCATGTTTGGCACTTTCATAATCAACTTTCATCATGATCATTTGCATAAAGTTTACCTTGCATCCGTCCGTACGAAACTCCTCATAGACCAGAGATACAGATTCTCACCCCGAAGATACAGATTCTTCAGAGATACAGATTCTCGCCCCGAAGATACAGATTCTTCAGAGATACAGATTCTCACCCGATCAGAGATACGATTCTCAGCCGAAGATACAGATTCTTCAAGATACAGATTCTCACCGATCAGAGATACAGATTCTGCCGAAGATACAGATTCTTCAAGATACAGATTCTCACCCGATCAGAGATACAGATTCTCAGCCGAAGATACAGATTCTTCAGAGATACAGATTCTCACCCGATCAGAGATACAGATTCTCGCCCCGAAGATACAGATTCTTCAGAGATACAGATTCTCACCCGATCAGACATACAGATTCTCAGCCGAAGGTACAATTCTTCAGGGATACAGATTCTCAGTCAAAGATACAGACTCTTCAGAGATGCAGATTCTCAGCCAAAGATTCAGATTCACCAGAATAGATGAACTCAACCTCTGGCTCGTCATGAACCCGATTTCCTACCATTCCACTTAGGCACCCATAGGTCCTACTTTACATTCGTCAATCTAGGCACACATCACTTCAATCTCATTACGTCACTTTTCATTTTCAGGTTCCCGACACCTTATAATGCTCGGCGTATTCCAGGTTCCCAACACCTTATAATGCTCGGCGTATTCCAGGTTCCCGACACCTTATAATGCTCGGTGTATTCCATCTAACTTCAGGTTCCCGACACCTTATAATGCTCGGCGTATTTCATTCGCTTTCAGGTTCCCGACACCTTAGAATGCTGGCGTACTTCATTCCTTTAAAGGTAGTCAACGCCTTAGAATAGCTTGACATCATATCATCCTCATAGGTAGTCAATGCCTTAGAATCGCTTGACATCCCTTCCACTTTACTCATACGTAGTCAGCGCCTTAGAATAGCTCGACACAACTTGTCGGATTTCAATTGCACGTGGGGTCTTTTAAGATCCAAAATTTTGGGGTATCACTCAAGCATCAACTAGCCTTTTCATTTCCATTACAAAGTCTAGTTGACGGGGGGCAATCTGTTATACCCAAAATTTCAACCCCCCGGAAGAGAGTCTCTACTAATAGGCTACTAGCGAGGGTTCCCAGTTCGATCGGCACATTTCAGAGTGTTAGGGACAGCTTAGTCATCTCCAGGGGCATTTTCGTAATTTTTCAAGGCTCCCAAGCCCCCTATAGGCTTTCTCTCTCCTCCAAATAAGGGTCAAATCAATTGAAATGCTTTGAAATTGTAACCCATGATAGAGGATGACATTTGAAGCATAATGGCATTGGAATTTTGATTTTTCGAATTTCCAATAATTTCCTAGCAATTTCTGATTGAATTGACGAGAAATTGAATTTAAAAATATTCCAATATCCAAAAAATTCGATTCCACTTTAGAAAAATCTTAAATATCATCCTTTACCCATGTGTGAAATTTCATAATCAAATTCATTTTGGAAGCCCTTGAGCTAAAACGTCGGTAAATCTCGGTTTTTACCGGATTTTTCTATCTTTAAGGAAGCCTATATAAGGAACCTTATCCCATGATCAAATCAGACCCTCAAGAACCCTAGACTCTCAAAGAAGGCAGCCGTCTCTTGCTCTTCACGTTTTGAACCCCAGACCACGATCAAACACCGAAATCTCACCAAAATCAATACCAAAACACATTTTTCAACTCCCACAACATCATCCATCATCAAACCCTCACCAAAACGGCACCAAAACGTGAAGAACATCAAGAACAACAAGGAGTCAGAAGCTGGGTTCAAAGTTCTTCTGGATCCGCCATCAACGAGGCCTCCGAAGAATCCCGACGTGAAGAAACACCACGAATCTGAAGGTAAAACAGGTTGCAATTCTACTTTTCTAACTCTACACGACCTTATAACTCTCTGTCAAATTTTGGGTTCAAACTAACCTTTTTATGCTTCTGTATTGCTAATTACTTTTGTTTCTGCCTTGTTACTTGTTCGTCAAGTTTCGTACATAATTCGACTTCAAACTGCAATCTTTCAATTACTAACGAATTAGTATACCTTTCAGGCTACACGTGCATAAATTTTGAGCCAAAAACACCTTCGGGAACCACCATAAAACCCCCGTGCGTGGGTGTCCGGGATCTCGGACCTATGGTCCGGGACCACGGACGGGTTGTCCGTGCCACGGACACCCACGGACGGCGGCGGGATTTTAAAATTTTAAAAATTTAGGTTTTGCTAAACTATGTCCGGGCCTACGGACATCCTGTCCGTGGCCCCGGACTTTTCAAATTTTTGTTTTCTGTTTAATTCGACTTTTATTTTCACATAGGTTAACTAGGGTCCGTGGTTACGGACATTAGGTCTGTTGCTACGGACGGAAACAAAATTTGACCTAATTCTGCCTCCAAAACCCTAGTTTAGGTAATTTCAACTTTCACTTTTATTTTCAGTCAAAAAATGTCAAAAAACACAAAAAAACAGAAGCTCGCGCACTTAGGTTAAAACGACTCGTAATAAGCCGTAATTAAACCAAGTAGAGGAAAAGCGACCTAGGAAGGGTAATGAAAGTAATTTGAACCCTAAATAAGTCGAATACCAAGCCCCCGAACCCGAACTCTACCTTTCCTAATTTACCCTAGGTTAAAATTAGGTGGCGACTCATAATAGGTTCCAGTGAGCTAGCTTAGGTTTTAATAATTATTGTTATATGACATAGTTATTAATCTTAGGTTATAAGTGGACCTAAAACCCGGTTAGATCCTAATCAGCTTTAGTCAACACAGGATAGGGTTTAAAATCGAGGTTCACAGCTCGCTTTACCTTCCATTTTGTATTCAATCAATTATCTCAATCCATTAACCCTTTTTGGCGCTAGCTTGAAAAAAAAATGTGTCTCATACTCTACTCTTTTCCTATCCTCACCTTGTGGCCCATCAATTTGAATCTCTTTAAAAGGTTTTAAAAGAAGGCAATCCCAAAAATTGGAGACCGAGGTTTCCTCGGACACCATTCGAAGTATGTAACCAGTACAAACCTAATACAAATCTCTATAATGACCAGATAAGTCCTATCCATATGTAATATTTTTATAGTCAACCAAAGGTTTTTAGAACCCAAACTTCCTTCCTAGTTCATTTTAGGTCAAACTAGGCCGCAACTCTAGTCAATTTCTGACCGTAGGGCATAAGCCCGCTTGGGGCCACTGAGAGCGGGTGTGTAGTGCTCACTAGCATCCCCTTAAAGTTTTGTGGGAAAGACGAACAATAAAGTAAGTATTTAAGGGATGCCAAGACAACAGGTTTTCACCCTCCACATAATGGAAATTTCTAAGATCTAGGTATTTTAGTCATAAGCATATAGTTAGACCCCCCCCCCCCCTCATATCGAAAAAATCACCCTCCACAAAACCACAAGAGATGTTGTAATAATTTTCACTCATGTTTGTTTGCAGTCTGTTATGTAAAGTTTATTTTTTAAAAGTACTATATGTTATGCAAAGTTAATTGTAAGAAAAAAAATGTTCCCGTAATGAGTATTTAACTTTTCGGGTGTCGATGATCATTTTGTTCCAAAAAAAAAGTCACACCACCACATATTCCAAATAGTTTTGTGAAACTGCAACTATTAAAATCAATATTCATCAACTATGAGCTTCTTTATGCTGACTATCGGCTATCATTATTTTAAGAATAATATTGTAGCAGATACATCATTATAGTACTGGGGCCCCCACATGGGTTTGGAGCAATGCGGCGCCCGTGAATTCTGGATGGGCTTTTTCTACTACGGTTATTGGGCTGGCACCCCGATTTATGGACTTGAGCAAAATGGGCTGTGAGGGCTTGGGGCTTGGGTCTGGGTGGGGAGGAGGCTGGTATTACGCGTCGGCGCCAGGGGCGAGCTGCGCGCCCTGGGTGTATGGGCAGTCTCGTTAAGCTCCTATTCCGCCGAGTGCTCCAACTAATAACATACCTGCCATAACAGTGGAGATTGTGGTCGGATGCCTATTTCCATTCGGAAGCCAGTGAATAGTAAGGAGGTAGCCCACGACCCGATAGCTGATGAGATTGTAAGAATTGGCAGGAATGGCCCATTTAGTGATAAGTGGTCTAGTAAGATGAATAATCATGAGATGATTGAGGTCAACTTGGGATCTAACAATACTGGTGTTAATCGAGGGAGCCTTGAGCCTGAGATAGTGGTTGATACCCCCCTGTAGAGCAAGTGATGAAGGGGGGAGATAGATGATGATGACCTTAGGAACCTGTTTGAGGACCCTGAATTGCCCCTGGCTTTGAACCTGGAGGAGGACCTTTCGGACCGACGGTTCAGAATGATGATGAGTATGTAAAGGAGGAAGCGAGGCAGACTCTGCTGCTAGTAATGGTGGCCACGGGTCCGGTTCCGGTCCGGTTCCGGTTCTGAAATCTGGATTCGCTTCGGATTCGGTCAAAAAACCGGTTCCGGTTCCGGTTCTGGTTGGTTCTGAACGGTTCCGAAGCGGTTCCGGAAAGATTCGATCGGCTCCAGTTGCTTCGTTTTAGCTCCAATTTGAGATCTTTGAGCACACACGTTGCTCTTTTCATCCACTTTACTCCTAGATAGGTTATTCTTCACATTTATAATTTAAATGTGTAAGAAACAAAGACTTAGGAATTTTTATTGAATTTACAAAAAATAAGGAATAAAGAGAATTTTATTATATGATTACTGCCTCATTAAAACCTTATTAGGTAAAAACCCATTGGGAAAACCCTAATAAGGAAAAAGAGTACAGCTACTAAGAGGTTACATGATTCCAATTTGCAAGTCTTAAAAAAAAGATACATGGAAAGAAAGTAATACTAAATTACTAATACATTCTAAAATATTACAAGATAGAAGTCCTAAGTGGTGCTATCCGGGGTGGTTCCAGTTCTCGGTTCCGAATCCGACGACGGTTCTAGGCGGTTCCCGGGCCCGGTTCGGGCCCGAATCTCAAAACATGTATTCGTATTCGGAACCGGCTGAGGCAGTTCGGTTCCGGTTCCGGTTCCCACCGGTTCCGGTTCCGGTTCCAATCGGTTCCAGGTAGAACCGGACCCGATGGCCACCATTAGCTGCTAGCTAAAGACCTAGGCTGCCATGTTCCAGATGAAGGGCGTGTCTTGAGTAATTTCAAAGACATCATCTATGAGCACAGAGATAGCTTCCGCAAGAGATGCCAGCAGTCTAGGACTGGTACAGGGGTTGATTCTGATAACTACTCATGAACCAACTCTAGAGTTAGCTCCAAAAGGGTTTTGGGTCAAAGAAGGGCTTGGTGGGCTTTAGCAAATTTTCTCGTGTTCGTAAGGTTGCTAGTAGGAACAAGAGTAAAGTAAGAGTGAAAAGCTAAAGGCTTGGATTTTTCCGTTTATAAGGGAAGGGTAGAAATAGTGAGGTATGGGTCTTTCTACTTTTGGATAGTTGTCTCAGTTGTTCCCCGCTTATGCGGATCATTAGGTCGCGTGCCTCCAATTATAAAAAAAACATGTTATAAAATTAAAATAATTTTATACTACAGTGATTAAGAATATGTGTACTGTAATTAGCAACCCCCTTTAATTATATATACGGGGCAGGGACGATGGGACTGATAGATAGGGGTGAATGTTAGATATGTTGAAGGAATCTTGATGAGGTCGGTTTGTGGCGTAAGGATGTTTGTTTCTCTTCAGTCATGGTGGAGGCCCGGATAGTGTCACGTGGGGTGGACATGGGGAGGATTTTAGGTTGTGGGTTTTGGTGTTGGATTATGAATGTCTCCCCCATATATGTTTTCTCTGGTCAACACCCATTTTAAGCGTATAATTGATGCTTCCCTTCATCAGCTAACTTGTGATAGTAAACTGCTCAGTGTTGTTCGCTTGTCGTTTGTTAGATAGGAGAGTAATTTTATTGCTCATTTTTAGGGCATTTTATGTTATAATCCCCTCAAGAGGAGACAGTTTGATTTGCTGATTTTACTACCTATCTTGTGAACCAGTGTAACTCTGATTTGAAATATAAATGTGGTTATCTATAAAGGTGGCCATCGTGACCGAATAGAACCAGGACCAGTGGACCGACCCGGAACCGATTGGACCCGGAACGGTTTGGAACCAAAACCGCATGTTAACAAAATGAATCTGAATGCACGTTTTGAGATTCGGGACCAAACCGGAACTGACCCAGAACCCTAACCGCTTTGGAACCGGTTGGAACCGGAACCGGTACATTTGGTGTAAGAATGAATACAAAGAACCGGAACCGGTAGAACCGCCCCGGAATCTGTAAAAACTACCGTTAATTCCTGCCTCCTCTATGAATTTGTTTTTTTAAAAAATGAAATTTGTTGAAAAAAAAAAAAAACTTCAAATTTGGAACCGATTCTGGAACTGAACTGGAACCGGAACGCTTTTTGACTGAATCCAAAGCCAAATACACCCTAAGGAACTAGAACCACCCCCGAACCGCCCCTGACCGGTTCTGAATCAGAATACACTTGTTCCAGAACCGGTCAGAACCAGAACCGTGGCCACCTTTAGTTGCATGTTTGCTTTCACAAAATATAAGTTGACTAATTAGCATTATTTTTCTTAATTTTATGATATTATTAATCTTTAATTAATTAATATATAATTTATATTAGTATTTTGTTAAAAGCGAGATAGTGAGTTTGTAAACTATTCTTCACCTGTGAAAATAGGGCGTAGGTTTGACACCCACCATCCCCTTAGGTTGTATGTTAGGAATGTACTTCAAGAAAATTAATATTAGTATTTAAGATAAACTAATTAACCTATATTTTTTTAAAAAAATTATTTAACATAAACCAGTTATGCGGGTTACATCTACTAAATCTAAATCTTACATGGTTATTAACCGGGTAATCTTGAGTTATATATAACTATGCATTAGTATATTAATAGGAATAAAATTTCATCTACAATATATCATGTTATTAAATTAATGTCTTAATTTTTATATACCAATTGAATCCGTAAAAGAAAATATTTAAAAACAATTTAATTTTTATCAAACCAACAACCCACCTAAAATAAGAAAAATTCAACAACTAATGAAATATCCCGACCTTAAATATAGTGATTAAAACCATTCTAATCGTATTTAAGAGCCAAATAATGCTTAAGAAATATTGGTAAGGAAAAATAAATCCAAAAGAAATAAATAAACGCTTAAAAAGCGTAAAACGCTAAATAAGCGTTAAGTAACCATAGGAGGTATGAGACCTCGGTTAGCATAATAAATGGATTCTAAAGCCTTAATAAGGCCTAAATAATATATGGGAACAATTCCCGAAGAAAACGGATCCAAATAATACATTAAAACGCTAATAGAGCTTTAGCGCACATTTTTTCGAGAAAACCCGAAAACGTGACTTTAAGTGGTCAAACGGACCCGTAAAAACTGTGAATCAAATAATAATTATTAAGCATTTATGGAAGCTTGATAACCAATAAAAATAATTAAACGAGAAAATTCCAGAAAACGGGCCCGGTTAGTGAATAGTACCAAAACCGGGTACAATAACGAGCGTTTTCTGTAAAAGACGAAAAACGCTCCAACTGGTATACTGTAGGGGGGCGGTTTTACTAAGTTAAATAACTCCCTCACACACACATGTAACTAGCTAATTAAATTAGAGAGCCAAAAGCAAAAAAAAACAATAAAGTAAAAACTACTTTATCCCTTCTCTCTCTCCTCACTCACTCATTTCTCTACTCTCTCACCTCCCTCCTTCCTCACCCATCGATTTCTCCCTCCTTCTCCTCTGGAATGGGTGATTTTGGAGCTCCAAGGAGAAGCTTCAATGGCTTCTCATCTTCCCATCCATGCTCCACCTTCATTTGAGCTCCAAAGGTAAAAATAACTACATATTTGTACTCCCCTCATCCTCCTCTACACTTCTCTCTTTTAAAAATCCAAAAATGAGGAAGTTCATCTCCATGTGTTTTCCCCATTCAAAGAGAAAATAGCACCAAAGGGTAGCTTGGAGTCTCCTCTCTCCATTAAGGTAAAAATCTCCATGAAAGAACTCATATTTCTCCATCCTTACTCATAACGATTTTTACCTCTTTGTAACACTCCATTTTCTCTCTCTCCTTTGAGCATAATATCAACCTTGCAATGGTGGTGGATTCACCTTCTTGAACCAAGGGCTAAAACCCCTTCTAAAACACTCCAAGGTAGACCCTAGAAATCTTGCTTTAAACATTTCATTGAACAAGCATTAATTTAAGGGTTAGTATATTAATTGTAATTGTTTGTGTTCATTGGGTGATGGGAATGGAGTTTGGCAACTTCATTCCCCACATAACCGATTTTGAGGCAAGAAAGGAAGAGAAGAAGTGGAAAAGAAAAGAGGAAATAAGAGCTTAAGGTAAGAGCTCTCTCTTGAAGGCTACATTTAATGCATTAGAGTAATGGGAATGGGTAAACCAATTTAAAGGACCCAAATATTGTATTGGTATTGTAGTATTGGAATTTTGGGTTTTGTGAATTAGTATGTGAATTATAGGCCTTAGGGCCAAGTGTATAGTATATGTGTATTGGTATTGTGGATTGAGAAAGTATTGAGGAATTTATATTTGTATGTGTGCTGGTAGGACCCTTGCAAGGGTGTGGCTAGATTAGGAATGAAATAAGTGAGATTGTGTATGTGTGGCTAAGTAAGAAAAGTAGATGAACTATGGCAAAATTTTGGTAGGAAGTATGTACTTAAGAATGACTTGGTGAATGGGAGAACCAAGGTGTGTATTGGAGTTAGTAGAGATATTTAGTAACCATGGAATGTAGTAGTAGTATGAGGATATAAGGATGCAAAATCTGTAGCAAAGAGTGCAAGGATGCATTGGAGAAACTAGGAGGAATTAAGTGTATTTGGAGGACTTAAGGTGAGTGTTTAATACTTTGAAAACAGATTTGAAAAGGGTTCAGGAAATGTGAAGAACTAGAATGTCAAGTAATGTATTTTGAATGCTAGGAGTAGCATTAGTTGAGGGAGCAATGGAATGTAGAAGTTAGGATGAAAATCTGTAGCATTTGAGGAAAGAGCAAAATCTGCAGCATTAGTGAGATACAAACTAGTATAAGTGCTGAAATGAAATGAGGAAAATTTGTGTAAGTTGAGAGTAGAAATTGAGTAGTAAGTATGGAGGATGAATTAAGGTGATTTAGAGCATCTAAAAGAGTGGTAAACATGTAGGGAAGTATTGGTAAAGATTGGGGAAGCAATGGGTAAAGAAACCAACTGAAAACAGATTTTTAAACTGAAGTACTGGGCCGGACCGGACTTGCGACCGGGCTTGCAAGTTCGGTCGAGCCCAGACTACAAAGACGGGAGCCTTCTGGAATGGACCGGACTTGCGACCGGACATGCAAGTTTGGTCGGACCAGAAAATTTTCCCGTCTGAAACCTTCTGGAATAGACCAGACTTGCGACCGGACATGCAAGTTCGGTCGGACCAGAAAATTTTCCCGTCTGAAACCTTCTGGAATGGACCGGACTTGCGACCGGACCTGCAAGTTCGGTCGGACCAGAAGATTTTCCCGTAATGTGAGCTACTGGAATGGACCGAACTTGCGACCGGACTTGCAAGTTCGGTCGAGTAAAAAAAATAAAAAATAAAAATAAAAATATTTTTATTATATGATTATACTAATCATATGTATGTATATATATATGCCTATACACATATATGCATATGTAAGTAGTAATACACCATTAATGAAGTAGTAATGGTAAGGAAATAAGTAAATGAGTAAGAAGGCGAAGGGAATAAGAAGTAATGAGAAAAGAATGGGTTTAATAATCAGTACGAATGTAAAGGAGTAGTAATTACACATTAGGAGTATTATTGAAAGAGTAAGTTGGATCATTGATCATACTACTTCATGTATGTATAGGAATCAAATAGTTGAACATCAAAGGACCCGGTAGTACGAAAATGACGGTGTACGGTATGATTTCTTCATGCCCTGTATCCTAATCTGGCTACCCCGATTTGTGTGCTTATTTGATCACCTAATAAGATAAATGCATGAATCGGACTATATTGCACTTACTTGTGCTTGTTTACATTGTTCTTGATATTTGTCTTGAACAATAGTTTGTATAATTCGTGAAATATATGAATGATGATGAACTGTATTCGAATCTAGTAATGTACTTAAGTATTGTATTGTATTTCGTATGAATGTGTATTGAGCAATGTATTTGTGTATGTGGCTTGAGTGAATGACTTCTACTAATTCCTAACCACCTAACTCCTAACAAAAGTACTAAGTAAATTGGAATGAGTAGAAGTCCGATATAGCTTCGGCCACGCGTGAGGATGAGGAGACACAAGAGGTTGGATCCGATTCCTGGTTCTTAAACTGGTCCACGACCCAAATCCCTTAAATGGTAGCATCCTGGATTGGTGAACCAAGTAAACCTGGTGGTGGGACGGTGTAGTCCCTGCCCAGAGGTCATACCGACTTAACATGAGTAAGGAAGTAAGTATGTAGATCAGTAAGTATGTATGAGTATGAGTATGTATGCGTAAGTACTGTGGAACGAGTAAAGAGTAATCTCCACCCGATTAACCCGGGTGGACCAACATGAGCTAACAAGGATGGTGTATTGTGTAAGTATTGCGTATGTATGTATATGAATTGGGTATTGCGGACCTCGGAAAGGTAAGAACGTATCTGATGGCTTGTATGGGTTACCATGTATGTATTGAAGTGTGTGTATTGATGTGTATGTATGTATTCATTGCGTAATGTATTGTAATATTATGTATAAGAGCATGTATGCATGTATGTTGAATGAAATCAATCGCATGTATTGACCAAGTGGTCGGCGTACCCTCACTAGTACGCGGGGTATGCGGTTATCATGCTCAGTGAAAGCTGACCCCCTCGGGGGAACGTTTTTAGTGTGCAGGTACCCGAAGTGGATATGGTCAAGGCACGAGACCGGTGACTACATTTGGATAGTTAGTAGTAGAATGTAGAGGTGTACTAAGTAGCACACCCCTACACCTAGGGAGCAAGTAGTTTGTGAGGAATGGGTAGTAGTTAGACTCTTAATGAGCATGTATGGAAATGAAAGGGGTATTCTACTTGTATAAGGATCTTAGTAAACTCGGTATAAACATGTATTGAACTTATGGAGTATTGTATTGAATGGGAAGTTGTAATACCTAATTGGTAATTGCAGTGAAGCTTGTATTTGTGCAGCACTCGGATATTCCGGTCCATCAGACCGATGCTGTATGTAGAAGTAGTAGCCTTGTTAGTCACGTGGGTGACTAACGGCATTGTATCACCCACTGTATGAAAGTAAGTATCCGCTGCGTGACTCGGAAGCACGAGGAGATTGGACGGTAATGATTGTATTAATGGTAGGGGTGTTACAAAAAGTGGTATCAGAGCGAAGTGTCGCTCTGATGACTGGAAATACCGAGTTTAGGAATACCGAGTTAGGAATTAGAAGCTTAGGGCTAAGGGCTGAGTGATAGCATTAGAGAGATGCTAGTAAGGAACCACCGGTGAGTACCGGATACCTACACTACCAGACCCGCCCTCCGCAAGCCCCATTGTATAACTTGGGAAAGGACGCCAGAGAGAAGAAAGTCTTCTCATACTCGGGAAAAAAACCCGATCTGGCTGTTGTGAAGCGATCACACAGTAACAAGAACCGACAAATGGTAGATTCCAAGAATTAGGAGTCCCGGAGATGGATCCCGGTTGAACAACAATACCCGCACTTAATAGCGGCAGGATGAGCACTCCAATCACAAGGAGGCTGCAACTTACAACAGCATGGGGTGACGTGCTCTGCAGTCGCGAAACCTAGCTAACCAACCAGCAGCAGGAAGGAAGCACTAACCGTGCAACAAAATTGGAAGAAAAGTAGTAGTAATGGAACCCGCGACACAAGTCTGCGGAATAGCAGTAGCTGAACAATACCACCAACGGTATACCAACTGACTAAGGACATAGTCAAGAGCGATTAACTCCAAATTACAACACCAAAAGGTTGCAATACCCGGCCAATATAGCTCAGACAGCTACAAGAACATCCACGGGATATAATCCGATAGGAACAAGAGTAGTGCCTAGACAAGCTAAGGCTCAATAACCACAATAAATGCGTGGGAACGGGAAACAGTGAACAACACTAAACCAAATCAAAAGGGAATCTCCAAGGATTGGGGAACTACCTGGATCTACGACAGCCATGTCCGGATCACTGAGAAGCCACCCAAAGGATTGAGTATCCCAATCATAACTCAATAAGATCAAGGGAAGAGTCAACAAGACTATCAAATACAAACGGGAACCATACCAAGATTGGTAAAGGATTACCCAAAAACCACCAGTACCACGCACTTGCCACGACAAGTGCAGTAAGGACAGAGATACGTAAAGGAACTCTAACACACCACAGGTACATATAATGTACCGTGACTACGATGAAGCAACTACGGGATCACAAATCCTGAAACTGAAAGAATGGAACCTTGGTAAGGCCTAACGGCCCGACCACTGTATCTAGAACATACCAGTCAGCGAGAAGCTAGACTTGGTGAAATCCCGAACTTAATATAGGGATTAAAATTAATCTAATACGTATTTAAGGGCCTAATGGTACCAAATTAATATTGGTAAGGAAAAATAAACCCAAAAGAAATAAAGAAACGCTTAAAAGGCGAAAAACGCTAAATAAGCGTTAAATAACTATAGGAGGTATGAGACCTCGGTTAGAGTATTATATGGATTCTAAAGGTTTAATAAGACCTAAATAATACATGGGAACAACTCCCGAAGAAAACGGATGCAAATAACGAATTAAAACTCTAATAGAGCTTTAGAGCACGTTTTTCGAGAAAACCCGAAAACGTGACTTTGAGTGGTCAAACGAACCCGTAAAAATTATAAGGCATTAATAAATATATTAAGCATTTATGAAAGCTTAATAACCAAATAAAAAATAAAGAACGAGAAAATTCCGGAAAACGGGCCCGGTTAGTGAACAGTACCTAAACCGGGTAAAATAACGAGCGTTTTCTGTAAAAGACGAAAAAAAAAGTGCTCCAGCTAATATAACTGTAGGGGGCCGGTTTTTATCAGTCAAATAACTCCCTCACACACACATGTAACTAGCTAACTAAATAAGAGAGCCAAAAAGCAAAAAAAACAATAAAGTAAAAGCTACTTTATTTACCTTCCTCTCACCTCACTCTCACAACTCACTCATCTCTCTCTTTCCTCTCCCCCCATCGATTTCTCTCTCCCTCTCTCTTCTGGCTGCTGCGATTTTGGAGCTCCACAAGAAGCTCTAATGGCTTCCCTCCTTCAACCTCATGCTCCATCCTCATGTAAGCTCCAAACTCAAAAATAATCACATATTTGTAATCCCCTCATCCTCCTCTATCATTCCCTCTTTTCAAAATTCGAAAAGGATGAGTTTCATCTCCATGGGTTTTCCCCATTTGAAGAGAAAAGCACACCATTATGGAGCTTGGAGTCTCCTCTTTCCAACAAGGTAAAAATCTACATGAAAAACTCATGTTTTCCCCACCTTACTTCACAACCGATTTTTGCCTCTTTGTAATGCCTTGTTTTCTCTCTCTCCTTTGAGCAAAATATCAACCTAGCAATGGTGGTGGATTCACCTTCTTGAACCAAGGGCTAAAACCCCTTCTAAAACTCTCCAAAGGTAAACCCTAGAAATTTCATTTCAAACACTTCAATGAATTGACATTAATTTAAGAGTTAGTATATTAATTGTAGTGTTTTGTGTTCATTGGGTGATGGGAATGGAGTTTGGCAACTCCATTCCCCACGTGGCCGATTTGGGCAAGAAAGGAAGAAGGAGGAGAAATGAGAAAGAAAGAAGGAATTAAAAGCTCAAGGTAAGAGCTCCTTCCTAAGGTTAAGATTTAATGTATTAGAGTAATGGGAATGGGTAATCAATTTAGAAGAACCTAAACTATGGTATTAGTATTGGAGTTTATGAAGTTTTGAGTATTAGGGAACTAGTAAGTAAATTGTAGGCCTTAGAGCCAAGTATATTGTGTATGAGTATTGGTATTGATGCATGATGGAGTATTGATGTATTGTGATGGTTTGTATAGCTTTGTGTGCTGGTAGGACCCTTGTATGGGTGTGGCTAGATTAGGAATGAATTTGATGAAAAATGTGAGTGTGGAGAAGTAAGGAAAGTAGGTGAACCATGGCGAAATTTTGGTAGGAATTATGTATTTAAGAATGACTTGGTGAATGGGAGAACCAAGGTATGTATTGGGGATAGTAGAGATGTTTAGTAGTGATGAAAAGATAGTAGTAGTATGAGAAGTAAGAAGTGCAAAATCTGTAGCAAAGTGTATTAACATGCATGGGGGAAGTTAGAAAAGATTAGAGTGTAAGACTTGGTAAAATGAATGTTGGACTTGGGTATAGATAGTACAAATTGCTTGGAAATGAATTGGCATGGTAAGAGGAGGTATTTGGGATGCTAGGAGTGACATTGGTAGAGGAAGTATTGGATGGTAGAAGTTGTTTAAAAATCTGTAGCAATGAAGAAAGAAAATTGGTATTAGTGCTGGAATGAAGTGAGGAAAATTGTGTAAGTGGATTGATGGATTTAGCAATGAATTTGATGGATGAACTAAGGTGAATTAGAGGATTTAATTGGTGTTAAAACATGTGGGATTAAGTATAGGAACAATGGGGAAGTAATGGGTAAGAAGAGGGACTGAAAACAGATAAAAATACAAATACTGGGCCGGACCGACCTTGGGACCGGACTTGCAAGGTCGGTCGAGCCCAGATTTACAAAGACGGGAAAGCTTCTGGAATGGACCGAACTTGCGACCGGACTTGCAAGTTCGGTCGGACCAGAAAAATTCTCCCGTCTGTAACCTACTGGAATGGACCGACCTTGCGACCGGACTTGCAAGGTCGGTCGACTCAAAATTTTCCGTCTTGTAAGCTACTGGAATGGACCGACCTTGCGACCGGACTTGCAAGGTCGGTCGGGCTAAAATTTTCCGTTAAGTAACTCACTGGAATGGACCGACCTTGGGACCGGACTTGCAAGGTCGGTCGGCCCTGTAATTTCCCAGCGTAATTTCTTACTGACTTCGACCGACCTTGGGACCGACCCTGGGTAAGGTCGGTCGAGTCAAAACTTACAAAAAAAAAAGAAAAAAAAACTATAAGACTATGATAAGTATATATATATGTATATGTATACCCACCTATACATATGTGCATATATATGTAAGTAAACCATTGTTAAGTAATTAGGAGTAAGTAAATAAAATATAAGTATTGTAATGCAAGACTTAGTAAGTATGGATTAGTAAACGTAAGAGTAATCGGGTTAAGTTAATGATAGATAGATTAATCATTCAACTGTATGTATGTATAATAGGATTTGATTTGTGAACACCGGAGGAACGTTGGGATACAAGTACAACGGTGAAAGGTATGATTTCTTCATGCCCTGTATCCTAATCTGGTTACCCGATTTGTGTGCTTATCTGATCACCTAAATAAGATAAATGCATGAATCGGACTATATTGCACTTACTCGTGCTTGCTTACATTGTTCTTGGTCTTTGTCTTGAACAATAGTTTGTATAATTCATGAAATATATGAATGATGATGACTTGTATTCGAATCTTGTATTGTACTCAAGTATTGTATTGTATTTTGTATAAATGAGTATTGAGCATTGTAATTGTGTATGTGGCTTGCATGAATGACTTCTGCTAATTCCTAACTACCTAACTCCTAACTTAAGTGAGTAAACTGGAATGAGTAGAAGTCCGATATAGCTTCGGCCACGCGTGAGGATGCAGAGTCACAAGAGGCTGGCTGCAATTCCTGACTCTTAAACTGGTCCGCGGCCCAAATCCCTTAAATGGGTAGCATCCCGGATTGGTGAGTCAAGTAAATCTCGGAGGTGGGACGGAGTAGTCCCCAGGGCCGGAGGTCCCGACGACTTAACATGAGTAAGAGTAAGAGTAAGTAAGTGTGAGTATGAGTATGAGTATGTATGCGTATGTATGAAATAACGAGTAAAAGAGTAATCTCCACCCGATTAACCCGGGTGGACCAATGAAGCTAACAAGTATTGTATATTGTGTATGTAATGTGTATGTGTAATTCGGAAAAAGGTAAGTATGTATTGAATGGTTTATGTTGTACTTCGTGTATGTAATGAAGTGTATGTATGTGTGTATGTCTTGCGTAATGTATTGTAATATTATGTATAAGAGCATGTATGCATGTATGTTTGAATGAAATCAACCGCATGTATTCGACCAAGTGGTCGGCGTACCCTCACTAGTACGCGGGGTATGCGGTTATCATGCTCGGCGAAAGCTGACCCCTTCGGGGGAACGTTTTTAGTGTGCAGGTACCGAAGCGGGTGTGGTCAAGGTATGAGACCGGAGGCACACCCTTGTATTTAGAAGCAAGTAGCTTGTGAGGAACGGGTAGTAAGTAGTCTCGTAGTGGGTACGTATGAACTTGGAAGAGGTAGTATACTTGTATAAGGATCTTAGTAAACTCGGTATGTGGATTATATTGTATTGTATTTGAAGTATTGTATCGAATGGAAGATTGTAGCATTTATTGGTATACGGAGTGTGTATGGTAGATATGTAATACTCGGGATTCCGGTCCATCAGACCGATGCTGTATGTAGTAGCAGTAGCCTTGTTAGTCACGTGGGTGACTAACGGCATTGTATCACCCTCATTAGGTAAGTATGTATCCGCTGCGTGTATCTGATGTGTAAGGAGATTGGACGGTAAGCACAACATTAATGGTAGGGGTGTTACAAAAAGTGGTATCAGAGCGAAGTATCGCTCTGATGACTGGAAATACCGAGTTTAGGAAATACCGAGTTAGGAATTAGAAGCTTAGGGCTAAGGGCTGAGTGTTAGCATTAGAGATATGCTAGTTAGGAACTACCGGTGAGTACCGGATACCTACAATACCAGTCCCGCCCGCCGCAAACCCCACTATATAACTTGGGAAAGGACGCCAGAGAGAAGAAAAGCCTTCTCATACTCGGGGAAAACCCGATCTGGCAGTTGTGAAGCAATCACACGGTAAACAAGAACCGACATATGGTAGATTCCAAGGACTGGAAGTCCCGGAGATGGATCCCGGTTGAACCACAACACCGCACGTAATAGCGGTAGGATGAACACTCAAACCACGAGGAGGCTGCAACTTACAACAGCATGGGGCGACGTGCTTAGCAGTCGCGAAACCTAGCTAGTCAACCAACAGCAGGAAAGAAGCACTAACCGTGCAACGGAATGGAAAAGGGAGCAGTAACGGAACCCGAGACACAAGTCTACGGGATAGTAATACTTGAATAATACCACCAACGGTATGCTAGCCGACTAAGGACATAGTCGGAAGCGGGTAACTCCCAAGCTACAACGCCACTAAGGTTGCAATACCTGGCCAATATAGCTCAGACAACTACAAGAACAACCATGAGATATAATCCAATAGGACTACAAGAGTAGTGCCTAAACAAGGAAGGCTCAGTGACCGCCACAGATGTGTGGGAACGAGCCACAAGGAACGACACTAAACCAAATAGAGTGGGAATCTCCAAGGATTGGAGGAGTACCCAGATCTACGACAGCCATGTCTAGACCACCAAGAAGCTACCTAAGGGATCGAGTATACCAATTATAGGTCATTAAGATCAAGGGAAGAGTCAACAAGACTAACAAATACGAGTGGAAACCATACCGTGATCGGTATAGGATTACTCAAAAACCACCAGTACCACGCACTTGCCACGGCAAGTGCAGTAAGGACAGAGATACGTAAAGAAACTCTAACACACCACAGTTACATAGTAATGTACCGCGACTACAATGAAGCAACTATGGGATCACAAATCCTGAAACTGAAGGAATGGAACCTTGGAAAGGCCTAACGGCCTGACCCTTGTATTAAGGGCATACCAGTCAGCAAGAAGCTGGACTTGGTCAAGACCTCGAACATGGCTATGCCATGAAGAACTCCTTTTAACACCGAACCATATTTTAAAACCCAGGATTTCTTTTTTCAAAACCACAAACCTTCTTTTAAAACCTTGGATTTTAAAAACCGAACCAACATGATTACGGTGAGTATCATAGAATGATACAAGAGGAGTTGGCAACAGAATACTTCACCTAGGCGTGTGACGAACACTACGAGTGTACCCGTTACGGGATGTGGGACAACCGCACTCCGAAGGAGCTTGCGGGCCCGACATATAGTTGGGTAAGTGGTAACGTATCAATATGGTACCCCACGTATGTATACATGTAGTGTGCGACGCACGGGAAGTAGTCAACTCCGTTCTACGGACCATGAGTAAATTTTAACCAGAACGACTGGACACCGCAGACAATCAAGGAGAAGGAAACTCAGTTAAGGAACAAGTGTAAGGAACTCAGAGAATCCATCTGAAGATAAGGAATGAAGACTGAGAAGTGCAAAAAGCACAGAATAGTAAGTATAGACATTGGATACGTCTCGAGGACACCAAACAAATACGTGATAGCTGGAAGGTATACCCAGCCTAAACACAGTAAGGCAGTTGCCTAACGTGAACACCACAATGCCCAACAAACGGGACAGAACTCCCAAGAGCAATCACAAGATTACTACGAAGCACAATCCATAATCGGAGAGGATATTTAAACCTAGTCTCAAGCACTGGGAGCAAGTACAGACGGTCTACCCAACGACAGGAGACGTTATAACCCAAAAGGGGAATAACTTAACTACAATACCGCAGAGCGGTATAATGATAACATATCGTAAACATTAGCCGGAGGTAACGGCATAATCTAACAACACCCAGGAGCAATCCTTGAGGGTGACTGGATTAACAACAGTCAAACAAGCGTCAAGACAAGAATACAGGAGCTGGAACGAGCACTCGGTTAAGACACCGAAGGGATTTCACTTGACAGGAAATACCCTAGTCTACAAAGGCACTGATCAGCACCAGATTGCCTAAGAGTCTCCTATGAACGGAAGCGTGATGTCACGACTTACCACGGAGCCCAGCAATACCTCCAGCCTATGGGGTATACATGGAGTGGAAACATGAACAAGCAGCTTGCAAGGAGCATAGCTCGCAGTAAGGCTCAGAAGCCGTAAACCAAATACGTTATACAAACTTAAATGGTTGCAAACCTGCACCAGTTATTAGCAAGACGTACGAGAGGTATTGCCTCATACGACAAGAAATCAACAACTGGACCATAAATTCAAACCCAACATCCTGAGTGGCTTGGAGTAATGGCCAACTCAATGTCACTGTCACTAGAACATCAGTCTAGTATACAGTCGACAAGCTTTTAATTACCTTCATGCCTTCTGTAGCAATGGTAGCACAGAGGCATAAGAATCATGATAATGCCAACATTGGCCTAGTCCACACTTGGACACTACGAGAAACCCAAGGGAAGGAACCCTCGTTAACCGAAGACCACCAATGCGGTGATGATGTGAACCTTAGAAAAGGCTTCCATCTACTATAACAATAAAACTACGCAATAGATATTGCCAAGGGGTGATGGAATAAGGAAATGAGATTTCCAAACCATTACGACTTAACGGAGTAAGCATACTCCTTATGCACCCAAACATGTGGTGGACCATTGTGTAAACACCAACATAGCAAACCTTGTCATTAGACCTATGAGTGGAGACAAACCCCTCAACAAGAACTTTCATTCATCAATGACAGAGTACTCTTCAATTGGAGAACGGGACCAGAAAACCCTTGAAGCTTCATGGGATGTCCCGGTGATGTACATACAAGAATAAAACCGCACAGCTAGAGCCTATAACCAATGCTCAGCTTTGGGAGGACAGTAATTGTCAAAAACAATCAATGTGAGTGCACATTGCACACCATGAATGACCAACGCTCAAGAGAGCTTGTAACCCGGTAAATTGCTTTATCCGTGGTCAACCAAGATACTTGGTAAATTGTATCACAAATGATGATAGAATGTGAGGTAAGTTAACCTACACATAAAACCTAAGTGGAATAAGACATCTCCATATTGGGAAGATAATAAGATTGTCGTATGCTACGACAACCGTCATACACACAAACACAGGAAACTCCTAGTGTATTTACACCATAAGGAAATGGTGCCAATGACAATGTCACTAAGTAAAAAGGAACTACTACAGTAACAGAAACAGTAAAAGCAATGTTGTACAATGAGTAAGAATACGGTGCGCAACAGGCGACCGCTACGAGGAAGTAATTAGACAATGACACGGAGTATAAGTATGAGATAACAGGCATAAATATTCCTTCCTATCACATAAGTGACCTTCTGTCAAGCGTTTACGCCTCTGCACTCTGTATGACTGGGTGTTTTGGCATTGCACTTGTTCAGCTAATGATCTAATGAGATGGCTAGGGATATGGAGAATGTAAACCGTAGTAAATCTTTCCTTTCACCACAAACATGGCATAAGCCAGTCAAGCAAGCCTAGCAATGAAAATGTATAATTGGTACCTCTAATCTCACAAACGAATGGAACACTCGGAGTTATAGTGGTTCGGCTGATAATCCAGCCTACATCCACTCATTGACAATATCTTTATTACTTCCTTTGGTATTACAACTTTAGAGAGCTTTCTAGTGTTTTCTCTCTCTTCTAATCTTGTGTCCCCTTACCAATGAGCCTCCCATCTCTATTTATAGACTTTATAGAGTGAAGTCTATCTCTTAAGCCTTGTACATGTGGTGCTACTTTATTGGAGCAACCTTCCTATTTTTGGTACTTTCCTCCTTGTAAAGCCTTCCGGTCCCAAAATGTGGGACGCGGGATCCGGTCATGGAGCACGGGGCCGGAATATGGGACCCAGTCATGGGGTGCGGGGCCGGAATGTGGGACCCGGTCATAGAGTGCGGGGCCGGAATATGGGACCCGGTCATAGGGCCTAGGACCCGGATTGATGCCTGGTTCCCAAATTGGAGCCCGAACAGGGTCCTGAAGGAGGCTCAGGGTCTGGGCCGGGGTCTAAGGTCTGGACTGTTTTGACCTTTTGTCTTCATCACATTCTTGCCCTTCTCATCAGTCCCACAAGTTCTACTTTTTGGCACTTAAAAAGTGGAACTTACAAAAAAGAGAGATAGAAATTGACATTTTTCTCCTTTCTCCTATATCCTAGTCCCACAAGTTCTTTTTCTTTAGCTTTTATAAAGAAATATGAACTTACAAAAAGTAGGTACAATTAGTACAATCATAAGTCCCACAAGTGTCTTTCTTCTGAATCTGACAAATTTGAAATTCTGGGACATAAATCTTTGAGATAATATATCTTGACGGATGGATCCCATAATATCTTGATGGATGGATCCTCTGATGTTCTGATATATAATATTTAAGAAGTGCAGAAGTCCAGAAGTCCAGAAGTCCATAATAAGATCTTCCTAAAGAAGACCAATGGTTCTTTTAATAAGAAACATTCCCTTTTTGAAAGGGTGAAATAATATGATGATTAAGTCTTTGCTTTTAGTAGCCAAAGGATGATAATTCCATTAAAGGGAGAACATAGATAATATATTTTCCCAACTTTGCTTATGCTAGCCAAAGGATGGTACTTGTGATTCAAGTAAGGTGCAGCGTCCCACACCTAACAATGCACCCATTACAGGCGACCAGAGCTCCTGATGGGTCCAGAGATGGGTTTTTCTTGTTGGCTCGATGGCCGGGTTTCATTTCAACCCAAAGTGTTACTTTTCAAGACACAAGTGCCTGCGGCTCGTTGGCCGGTGCTTTCTTTCAAGGCATATAGCCTGCGGCTCGTTGGCCGGTGCTTTCTTTTACTTTCAAGGCATATAGCCTGCGGCTCGTTGGCCGGTGCTTTCTTTTACTTTCAAGGCATATAGCCTGCGGCTCGTTGGCCGGTGCTTTCTTTTACTTTCAAGGCATATAGCCTGCGGCTCGTTGGCCGGTGCTTTCTTTTACTTTCAAGGCATATAGCCTGTAGGTGTTACTTTTTTCCAGAGGGCCTATGGAAGCACCATGGATCAGAGGGCCTATGTGAGCACCATGGATTTCGATGACACATTTGTATTTTGCTGGCATATATATTTTTACAAACTGCCTTCACCCTTGGGGGTAGCTAGAATAATACGGTCATTTTTAAGTGTCAGCACACGTTTTTTAATTGAGTACACTCCGGCCGCCCTTTGTCATTAGTGTCACCCGTAATTTTTGGCATTCTTGCAGATTGTTTTAGCTTGGGGGTAAAACAGAGTCATAATTGAAGAGCCGGTGCCGCAATCTGAAACAGACTTCCGCTGTTTTGATTACATTGTGCCCGGGCGCGAAATAAGCCGCTGGCTAAGACTGAACGAGAGTTTGAAAGGTGGTGACGGTGCATGGAGTTAGTTGGAGGGTCCGGTGCTAGGACCAGAACTTTTCACAGTGAAACTGTGCAGAAGCCGCAACCCCTATCTTGTCTTCAAATTGATCTTGATTTACTTCTCACCAGAGTAGGTTGTTGAAGTATTTCTGCAGATTTCTCGTCTGCCATTATCCTCCGGTGGTTGACTGTGGTGGACAAGATTTGACATTTTATACTGCTAGATGAGGAAACTCCAGAACAGAAATAGCAAATCTGCAACTTTCAAGATTTGACTCATGCCATAAATAAACAAGATTTCATCAGATTTTGTAAAGCCAAGCAGAATTAGTTGGTAATATGTAATCAGAGGCAGAAATGGAGTTTTAATGAGGTTATTTAAGACAGATTTTATAGCAACAAGAAACGCCTTTGCGTTCTATTCTAATTTCTAAGCAGCAGGACCGAGTTAGACCAAAAGTATTCCTAGATGGTACAGGTCTGAGAAACTAAGAAGATGGTTTAATAATATATCTACGGTTAACTTTGAAGAAGACATCCTTATGCGTTCAAAATTATTAATGGTTTTATAAGGCATCAAGACAGCTTCTAACCAAGCACTAAACAAAGTTAAATTAGGTAGAATATGGTCAAAAGACAGCCAGAAGAGATGCTGCCTGAAATAAGTCAGATTTTGTCATGTAACAGTAAGAGGATGCAGAACCGTGGCAGTAAATAGATCAGGTCTTTAACAAGAAATAGAAGTAAATACTCATAAAATCTTATATTATGAGTAAAGTAATGATTGCAAAATATCACAGATTTAAAGTATGATTGCAAATATCACAGATTTTAGTTCAAAGAGTTGATCATAATTGAAAGTTTGTTTTGGCGGTTTTTCCAATTTCCCTCAGCATGCATACTTTTTAATCAGTAGTAGTATGGACATATAAGGCAAGGTTGTCTATATTTTGTAATCAGAACAGACTTTAGCAAAATTGCTGCCAATAAGTGGCTCAAATTTTTTGATTGCAATGTAAGACACATCCCAGGAATAACTATACAACAGCAGACATGTTGTCAACCGAATATTCTTTTTTACTTTACTGAGATAGCTAGACCTTTACCACCCAATGGAGATAATCATGCTTAAATTCAATAGCCATAGTCAGGTGGATAATAGCATCATTCAAAGATTTAAACTGCTGAAACTGCTTTATTCGGAGCAGTATAAAAAAAGGCGCTTACACTGTCAAAACACTTATAGCACGGGGAATACCTCTTGTAAGACAGTAAAGGAATGGCTAATTAAACGGTCTTATAACATGTTGAAACTGTGGGCATTGCAGCTGTATGTCATACTGTGGAACGATAACTAAAGGAAATACTAAAAACAGTTTGTCAGAAAATTGCAATTTCTAGCAGTGAAAACATTTAATGAATATTGAAGCCAAATCACTCAAACCTGCTGGAAGAAATTATTTGCAACACCACTAAGAAAATATACTCTTTAGCTTATGGTTTCATGTTACCAACACATATAATCATGGCCGAAAAAGTAGATAAAATTCAGATTACTACTGCCAAAGCGGCAAATAAGCAGGTGAAAGGTTTAGCAGGCATTCTGGGCTGTAACACCCCATCCAACATTACATACTTACAACAAACTGCAGCGGAAGAACATCCTCATCACATTACTTAACTTGTTGGTGTTACACGCCGTTAGCCACCCACGTGGCTAACAAGGCTAATACATACACAAGTACCGGTCTGATGGGCTAAATCCCGAGCAACTATACATCAATATTCCTTTCCATTAACAATAACAAACATACACCTTAACAACTATACCGAGTACTTATAAACTGATGCCGACAACAATTTCGGTCTTACTACACCTACTGTATACATACACTTATTGTTTACCCATGTACAATGACTACCCGTCCTACTCTCGAACGGCTTCCAGCACTTCGTACCTGAAATAGGAAAAGAAGAGAAGGGGTGGCCCCAAGGGGCTCAGCACCTTTGCTGGTTGGTAATCCCGCAGCCCACATGCTACCGGGCCACGCACAACTAATTGTCGTCTTAGCATGCAGTTGATTATATTTAAATCATGCATGTGACAATAAACACACAACACTTAACATTTCGCCTCAATAGGCTCAACAATCGGATAATACATCCTACTTAACAAGTCACCCATGGTTTTCATCATCCCTAGAGTGTTTCTCCTCCAACGGAGCTACTTCCTTAATAGACGACACATACCCTTAAATCGGGTTATCCTTAAACGCCTCTTATCACAAAACTGGGAATCATATCCATGATCCACACAATCTACATTATACAACACACTCCACATTATACAACCTACGACATACACTACATACAACACTTAACAACACTTTGCACGTTCTACGTACACAACCACAGTACCGCAATGAATACTGCATCACAACAAAACACATAACACAACGGAATGGTTTCGCTTAGGAACCGACCCAAACATCACGAACACACTGGTGAGCCTAGAGAATGTTGCCAGTCTCATGATAAGCTCGTTATACAATAACACCAACACTCATTACCGTCCTAATAGTTGGACGAGTAACTTAAGTTAAGGCGGTTCGGGTTTGGAGGCCCTAACACACCACACAACACAGGTTCCCACTAAACCGATAAGTCAGAATAGGTAAGCTTTGGAGTAAGCTAATGGGAGATCATAACCCGTGAGGGAAACAACCATAACAAAGAGAAGGGTAAGGCTAGGAAGGATACCCTCTCCCAAATACGCGCGACGCCAACCGGATTCCTCACTACTGTTAGTACATACTCACTTAGATATTAGTTAGAACCCCACTATGGAGCCTATCACATAACAACACATACAGTATTGCAACGGGTTGAACACGCAAGGGAGATCCCTACATTCACAACACATATCACATTTAACACACGCATAGCCGTGGTTAGTACGTCCCATGGTACGGGTCGTTTGCTCGAATACCGAACTCTCAAGTGATCCTAGACTCAGTTAACTAAGGTTAACACTGCTGAGATTAAATGGTATCGGAGTTGAACACGCCACATATATGAATTACTGTAAACTCATTACATGTTTTTATCTTACAACGTGGCAAACATACAGAAAACACATTGGCATACAAGCCGGTGTAATCCGGTAGGACGCAGGTTGCAAGAAAACCATACCTGTCACCGAGTCCACTTTATCCTGTCCATTTATGTTCCTCGAGCAAATTCTCGAACAACTGTTAACATCACACGTGTTTTCATTAACATCGGGTTTGCTTGATCATTTAATGTCATGCTTAATTTTTCCCGTTAACTTAGTTACATAACTTAACATTTTTAACTTGTTTTACTCTCACATTTTAATACAACTTTTAGCCCATTTTATTGTCACTAAAACTCACCTAACATGTCCTCAACATCCTTATAACATCATTACCTACCAATCCCCATCATCACATATCATTTCATAACCTTAATCAACATCTTTGGGTCCGACCGACCCACCGACCGACCCACAGCTGGGTCGGTCCATTACAGGACCCCTTTTACTTCCTTACAGACATGCCGTCCGACCACGTCCGACCCACCATTCTGGGTCGGTCCATGTGCGAACATTTTTCCACCTTGAAACTTGACCGACCGACCCATTCCGACCCAACCTTCTGGGTCGGTCCATTACCAAACACTTCCCTAACATTTTACAGAGGCTCGACCGACCCACAAACTGGGTCGGCCCCTGGGTCGGTCGCCTCCTAAATTTACCCAAACTTTGTCAAATCTTCACCAAACTTCTCCTAAGTCCTCTTAATGTGTTCTAACATCATTTGGCACTTCAAACACACCCTTAAGATATTCTTAAACACTCACAAAACTATTTTTCCTAATTCCTTAAACCTTATTATATCTCCACAAAATTCCTAACACTTAAAATGTTTTCTCCTTTGATTTCTAGTGGCATTTCACCTATATTGACCACAACACCAAGGTGTTTCCTTTACACCTTATCATCATCTCTCAACTTCTTTTCTTACTAACTAAACCTCCTTTTCACATCATACCTAAACATCACTTGTTCCTTGAACACTAACCTTACCTAAACCTTAAACAACTCCTCCAAGACTTACACACATCCACTAAACACACATTGAATTCCTAGAACTTCAAAGACAACACCTAAATCCTTGCATCACTCTAAGTCACTTTAATACATGTTTTCTTCTCTAGTAATCATTCATTCACCTTTGCCCCCCCTAGTTCACCAACACTCACATTAAACACTTAAAACTTCTTACACATTTCCCAAATTTGGCCATAGCTTCTCTAGTATATTACCACATCCAACCACTTAGGTTTTTACCTTATTTCACTCAAAACACCTAAAATCCATCAAACACATTTTATACACAAACTTCACACATTAAGCACTACATCACAATATAGTGCATAACTTAAATTGCTTGGCACTTAGGCCCTTAAATGCATGGCTCTTAGGCCCTTAAATTGCATAAACCTTAAACACTGATTTCCCACATAATAATGCCTTTGCCTGCAAATACATACACCAAAACATATGTTTCTTTTACTAGTCTCCTTGAGAACACTTTACTAGGTCATTGCATTGGCTCCTTAGGTATTTATTAAGCAAATCAAGCTCATTTTCCTAAGGCACTTAAACACATTGAGATAGTTGTTTACCTCTTTTTCCTCACAAATTTCTTTCTTGGTTCCTTGAAAAACCGGTGGGGTATTTGGTTGTTTGTCAACTTCTAAACATTATACAAACAACATAATGAGTATTCAAGCATTGTGCTTCACCTCATTGTAAACCCTAGTTACATATATTGTTTTAACACATTAAGGTAATTGTTTTACCTTGGAATTGGAAGAGAACTTGAACAAGTATCAAGAGAGGACTCCTCCTAGTCCTTGGAAGATTCAAATGAAGCTAAAACAAACAAGATAAATACACCATTGTGAGGTGATGATTTTCGGACAACATGAAAATATGGAGGAAACATGGATTTTCTTTGAGTTTCCTTACCTTGAAGCAAAGGAGATCATGAATATGTGAAAAGGTGAGCTCAAGCTCCTTCAATGTGAATCTTCATGGCACCAAAATTGAGTTCTTGAAGATTTGAAAAGAGGGAAGTGTAGAGCTTGACCTAACTAAGACAAATATGGTCTTGGAATTTGATTTGGCCAAGGGAGCTAGAAGATACAAGTGGTCAAAGCTTGAAGATGGTATATGTGCTGTAGCACAACCGAGAGAGAAAGAAGAGAAGGGAAGAGGAGAAGAAGGGAACCGTGTGAAGTGAAGGAGGAAAGGAGAGTGAGTTTGGTTTTGCTTTTAAGGATATTTATAACTTAAAGCAATAGTAACCTATGAGTCACCTTTATTTACTTAACAAGTTAACATGTTTGGTGACTCATTACTACCAAAAACCGGCCCCCTTATTAGTAGGGTATTATAGTCTTTGTTGACCAATTTAATCACTTATAACATTATATGTTACAAACTAGTTATAAAATCACTATTCACCTATAACAAGGCACATAGAAGTGAAATTTTTGATTTCCCACTAATATGGCCACCCAAATGTGATACTATATAGTAACACATGTTAATTAAAGAGTAATGATGGACATTTAGCCATTCAAAACTCATTTACAAGACAATTTTTCAAAACGTGCTTTAAGACTCCTTAAAGCACATTTGTGTTTTAACTTGTTTTCAAGCTTGGTTTTCTTTAGTAATGGATTTAATATGTTCATTAACATATAAATAAGGTGTAGGTATGACCATTAGGTCTTATACACATTCATCCCAAGCTTAGAGCACATTTTTGCTCTTATTGACTTTAAGGTATTACCTTGTGTTTTGTTTGGTTTCATTGTCTACCAAAGTTTCCTAAGGACTTAATTAGCCTTATAAAGTCATAATTAAATGTTATTAAGTCTTGGTAGGCTCTTTGGGTCCTAACCAAGTTCACTCATAGCTTAGAGCATGTTTTTGCTCAAACTGTGTCTTAATGCTTTATTGCATCTATTGTGGTTTAAATTGTTCACTGATGTTACTAAGGCACTTTTTAGCCTTCACATACCATAATTTGATATTTAAACCACATATCAAGGTTTGGGGTATTTCAATCTACCCCCCTTAAAAGAACTTCGTCCTCGAAGTTCACACTTTCCACACATCATTAGATTTGAACACGGAATCACTTGGAAATAAACTTCCTTAACCAAACACACTTTACATCACAACCTCGGACTTGCTGGTCCGGGCAACACATCCACATCATTTGGACACATAGGTCCCCATAACATAACAATCTTTAGACACATAGGTCTATGTAACACACACATTTAGACTCATAGGCCTTGATAGTATACACTTTAGGAAATCCAAGTCAAAACAACATTCATTACACATACCACACAACATGTCGGGGCATGTACAACAATCAAAAATATCCTTGATATAGACTATGATCCCGCAGAACCCGTCGCGATGGACGCCTTCCGTCCCCGTGCCTTTGGGAAATTAAAACAATCACTTAAATTTAAAATTTCCTTGTGAGGTTAAGTATAAGAAGATCTTTTATTCAAAATATTAATCGATTGTTTGAAAATACCAATTGAAAATCCTTTTGAAAACACCACACAACTCCAAGTCCGATTTATGCTCCTGTATTTTTCTTAACATGGTTGTTTGTGACCACTTACAGGGAGCTTCAAGAGTCATCCAACCCTGATGTGATCAGCATCAGTGTTGAACTATCTTTCCACCCCAATTTGTGTTCGGCTTCCCTTGATCTCATGATAATCAAGTTTCACCTCCCACTTCATTTTCAACCAACAACTAGTTCAAGCATATCCCATTTTCTATCTTTAAATCCTTCTAGTCATAATCATTACATCTCCAAGGGATAGAACTCCGTCTATCAATCATCACCCAAATCCAACTTATTCAAGTTACCTAGAATTAATTCTCACTAGGTTTTATGTCGGTCTCATAACCCTTCATAAATCACAACATTGTATATATATACATTATTTTTATCAAAATACAATACATGGTTATATTTATGCACCATCGGGGTTGTAGATCCCCGGAGTTTCTTTACTCCCTTCCACTTGTACTCTCACACACCACTGTTGCAATTACCACAATTTACCCACAAATAAATGCGTATGTTTATATAACACACGCGCCAACCATCATAACAATCATTTTGTGCTATGCACACCTAGTTCGCGTACACTTGTACGGTAAAACACACTAAGTGGTTTTGCGCTCTACCCCCCTTAAAAGGGATTACGCCCACGTAATCATCACTGAGCATTGCTTGAATGTTCGGCCGTCGTGAAGTGTTTAACTTCCATGCGGTCTATTACACAATGGATTCTGATTAGAGGATCTTAACCATATTGGCGGTTTAGTCCCTAAACCAAGAATTCGCATTGGAGTTATAACTCATAACGGTTTCGGTCCTGGCCTGTGAGGCTTGTAGGTATTGATAACTAGTCATTTATTCTTATTCACCAATATATCCGGTACCTGACGCATGGGCTCACTGGCCTCTGTTGCGCAATCCTGATAATTATAGAGCTGGTTTGCCCCATTCGTTACTGTTAATGTATTGTACATCTCCAATGTATTACCCTTATCTTAGGAATAATGGGTTCTCAACCGACGCATGGTATCTCTTACCCTGAGCGAATTCGGTGAGTTTCACAATTTTCCATCCACTTCTCCAATAGCTTACCGCGCAACCTACAAGGTAATTCACAATGATTGACTTGCTTCTACCGACTTACTGTCGGTTGAGATTGAGCTACTACCTAGTGTGTAGTGCTCTCTCAGCTATTTCCCACACCTGGGGTATATCTCATACCGACCTTTGGTATTTAGTGTTACTGTAGTTATTTACTGCTAATCATGTCTCCATGTTTGGTTTTATACAAGTACTCTTTTATTGGTGCGGCCTTGCATTTCCTATGCAACCGCCATTATAACATTATTCTTCCACCATCAACATGTTTCCAATTCCTAGCTATCCCACTCGATCATTACTGCGCAAGTGCAATACCAAAACACTCAGTCATACAGAGTGCAGAGGCGTAAACTCTTGACAGTAAATCCCTTATGCGATTGCGATAGGAATTTTCACTGAAATCCTTATCATTTAACACCTGCCACGGCTTACTGCTCGGTTCGTTTGCTATCGCTTAATGTTGTACCTCCACTGGGTTTAACTCACAACTCTGCTTACTCACCATTTTATCATCTAACCATCCTCATACAACGGTCGCTTATTGCGCGCCGTGTCCTTTCTCATTATATAACATCAACTTATACTGCATCTGCTATTATATTAGCTTCTGCTATTATGGGTTTATCTGGCCACTTATTTGGCTGGTTTTTGAATATGTTACTATCTTTCCCTTGAGCGTTGTTCGCTACACATTTAGCTTCACACACCTTCGGTGATTGCTATCAGACTTATTACTCTTCCTGTGTACACAACAGGTACGAGCACTTTTTTTTTTTTGTGTTATTTTATTCAAATCACCCTGGGGTAATAACAACGTGGTCCATCCTCCACATATCTCTTCAACTTGATTCACATAACTACCGCTCCTGCGGTGTCACAATGTCGAGAGGTATCCCCACTCTTAATGCAGTGGTTCGTTTACCACTCTATTCGCTTATACAACCTAAACTTCTACCATCAATCGATATCTCGTTTATGGCTTATAAGCCTTATTTGCCTTGAGCTGGGCTCATTGTAGGCTGTCCACACACATGTACTTCTCTGTACAATATTACCTGGTTAGAGGTTGTATTGGCATCCATGACAAGGTTGTTGCATCACATTTCCTTTCATGGAATGTCCCTTAGGATTGTCAGTCCGTCTCCTGACAACTTATGTCTAAACTGGGTGTTAATTTCAACCCTTGTGTTCTGTCATGTATTTCGTTCAACAATTGTTGATGCGCACACCCTTCAAGGATTTCTCCTGGGTGTCGTTAGTTGTGCCTTTACATCTGGTTCACAATTATTGGTACATTCTAGTTAGCCATGCCTTTTTGCGTTCTTATCCGGTTATATCTTCTTCTGTGAAGATCAACATTTCCTGATAGTGCAGATACTCGTTCTGGGATCTTCATCCCGTCCATTGCACATTAATGCGTCCACATTAGGCATCTGCTTGCCATGTACAGGCTGGGTCACCATTCCAGCTACATGTTTTATCCCTAAGGATCCTTAAGACATATGTGATGTCTTTACTTAATCGTTTGTGCACTTCGCACTTCTTAACTCCCAAACATTCCCTTAAAGGGAATTCACTAATTCCTTTAATCTCGTTAACTTAACTGAGTTCCTTTACTTCAAGCATTTCTTGTATTTCTAGCTCTTGTTCGGTTTATATGCTGACCGTAGAGGAGTCGACTACTTCCCGTGTTCTGGACTCTACTCGTATACATATATGGGGTATCATACTGATACATTACTACTTACCCAACTAACCTATAAGTAGGTCTGTCAGGTCCACATGCTCCTATCGGAGTGCGGTCGTCCCACAACACAGTTGGTACACTTGTAGTGTCCGTCACACGCCTAGGTGAAGTATTCTGTTGTCAACTCCCTTATATTGTCCCGTGACAATATTCATTCCTTGCTTCCCGAACTTAATCGAGGGAAGGTTTATCCACTATTGCATCCTTGTCAATTGCTCTTGGTTTCACTGGTTTGGTTTAAAAGAAGGTTGGAAAGAAGTGTTGGTTTGAAGGAAAATCTGGTTTTGAAAAGAAAAGGGTTTGTGAAAATTAGGTTTGAAAGAAAAATTTCCATGGTTTCACAACATCTTCTTGCCTTAGCCAAGTCTAGCTTCTTGCTGACTGGTGTACTTCCAATTACAGAGGTTAGGAACAGGCCCTTCCACTGTTATGACATCACCTTTAACTTATGTACTTTTACAAGTATTTGTAGTGGTTTATAAATTTTCCGAATAGCCCTGTTATAGCAGCACTTGCTATGGCAAGTGCGCCATGCTAACTGGCTATCGGTTCAACACATACCGGTTGTGGTATTGTTTTCGCCCATATTGTCATCAGTGGCCTTGTTGGCCCTCACTGATCCTACTGCCTTGGTGGATACTCCTCTAGGTGACTTCTCACTGTTTCCACGTGATATTCATTAACTAGGTGTTTCCATTCTGGGGACCCCTTTTTCTTAGTATTGTATTCATTTTGTAGTCCGTTCCACGTATTTGGGCACTACCTTGTAGTTTCCCTTGTCGGTTGGTATACCGTTGGTGTATTATTCATCAACTGTGGTTCCGTAGACTCTTGTCTCGGGTTTTACTAATCCATTTCTTGCCTGTTGCACAGTTGGTGCATTGCAAGCTGATTGTTTTCGACTGCTCGGCATGTCGACCCAGGTTACCGGAAATTCTATTCCTCTATACACAAAATCTCATCTGTCGCTATGGAATGCGGTTAACATTGTTTAGATGGGACCGTCTCCGGATTCCCAGTTTTCGGGATCTACCGTATGACAGGTTCACCGTACCCTAAGGGTATTAATAAAGCCAGATCGGGTATCCCCGAGTAAGAGAGTGGACTTCCATCTCTCTGGCGTTCTTTCCCAAGTTATCAAACAGGGACTGTGGAGGGTGGGATGGATATTGTAGGTTTCCAGTATTCACTGGTAGTTCCTTACTAGCGTATCTCTCACGCTATCACTCGACCCTTAACCCAAAGTACTTAAATCCTAACTCGGTACTTCCTAAGCTCGGTAATTCAGTCATCAGAGCGATGACTTCGCTATGATACCACTTTTTGTAACACCCCATCCAACATTAACATACTTACAACAAACTGCAGCGGAAGAACTCCTCATCACATTACTTAACTTGTTGGTGTTACACGCCGTTAGCCACCCACGTGGCTAACAAGGCTATACTACACAATGTACCGGTCTGATGGGCTAAATTCCCGAGCAATATACATCAATATCCCTTCCATTAACAATAACAACAACATACACCTTAAACTATACCGAGTACTTATAAACTGATGCCGACAACAATTTCGGTCTTACTACACCTACTGTATACATACACTTAATTGTTTACCCATGTACAATGACTACCCGTCCTACTCTCGAACGGCTTCCAGCACTTCGTACCTGAAATAGGAAAAGAAGAGAAAGGGGTGGCCCCAAGGGGCTCAGCACCTTTGCTGGTATGGTAATCCCGCAGCCCACATGCTACCGGGCCACGCACAACTAATTGTCGTCTTAGCATGCAGTTGATTATATTTAAATCATGCATGTGACAATAAACACACAACACTTAACATTTCGCTCAATAGGCTCAACAATCGGATAATACATCCTACTTAACAAGTCACCCATGGTTTTTCATCATCCCTAGAGTGTTTCTCCTCCAACGGAGCTAACTTCCTTAATAGACGACACATACCCTTAAATCGGGTTATCCTTAAACGCCTCTTATCACAAACTGGAATCATATCCATGATCACACAATCACATTATACAACACACTCCACATTATACAACCTACACATACACTACATAAACACTTAAACACTTGCACGTTCTACGTACACAACAACAGTAACGCAATGAATACTGCATCACAACAAAACACATACCACAACGGGAATGGTTCGCTTAGGAACCGACCCAAACATCACGAACACACTGGTGAGCCTAGAGAATGTTGCCAGTCTCATGATAAGCTCGTTATACAATAACACCAACACTCATTACCGTCCTAATAGTTGGACGAGTAACTTAAGTTAAGGCGGTTCGGGTTTGGAGGCCCAACACACCACACAACACAGGTTCCCACTAAACCGATCATAAGTCAGAATAGGTAAGCTTTGGAGTAAGCTAAGGGAGATCATAACCCGTGAGGGAAACAACCATAACAAGAGAAGGGTAAGGCTAGGATAGGATACCCTCTCCCAAACAACGCGCGACCGGCCAAACCGGATTCCTCACTACTGTTAGTAATACTCACTTTAGATATTAGTTAGAACCCCACTATGGAGCCTATCACATAACAACACATACAGTATTGCAACTGGGTTGAACACGCAGGGAGATCCCTACATTCACATACACTATCACACATTTAACACACGCATAGCCGTGGTTAGTACGTCCCATGGTACGGGTCGTTTGCTCCGAATACCGAACTCTCAAGTGATCCTAACTCAGTTAACTAAGGTTAACACTGCTGAGATTAAATGGTATCGGAGTTGAACACGCCACATATATGAATTACTGTAACTCATTACATGTTTTATCTTACAACGTGGCAAACATACAGAAAACACATTGGCATACAAGCCGGTGTAATCCGGTAGGACGCAGGTTGCAAGAAAACCATACCTGTCACCGGAGTCCACTTTTCCTGTCCATTTATGTTCCTCGAGCAAATTCTCGAACAACTGTTAACGTCACACGTGTTTTCATTAACATCGGGGTTTGCTTGATCATTTAATGTCAATGCTTAATTTTTCCCCGTTAACTTAGTTACATAACTTAACATTTTTAACTTGTTTTACTCTCACTTTAATACAACTTTTAGCCCATATTTATTGTCACAAAACTCACCTAACATGTCTCAACATCCTTATAACATCATTACCTACCAATCCCCATCTCACATATCATTTCATAACCTTAATCAACATTGGTCCGACCGACCCACCGACCGACCACAGCTGGGTCGGTCCATTACAGACCCCTTTTACTTCCTTACAGACATGCCGTCCGACCCACGTCCGACCCACCATCTGGGTCGGTCCATGTGCGAACATTTTTCCACCTTTGAAACTGACCGACCGACCCATGTCCGACCCAACCTTTGGGTCGGTCCATTACCGAACACTTCCCTAACATTTTACAGAGGCTCGACCGACCCACAAACTGGGTCGGCCCCTGGGTCGGTCGCCTCCTAAATTTACCCAAAACTTTGTCAAATCTTCACCAAACCTCTCCTAAGTCCTCTTAATGTGTTCTAACATCATTTGGCACTTCAAACACACCCTTAAGATATTCTTAAACACTCACAAAACTATTTTTCCTAATTCCTTAAACCTTTACATATCTCCAAAATTCCTAACACTTAAAATGTTTCTCCTTATGATTCTAGGTGGCATTTCACCTATATGACCAACAACACCAAGGTGTTTCCTTTACACTATCATCATCTCTCAACTTCTTTTCTTACTAACTAAACCTCCTTTTCACATCATACCTAAACATCACTTGTTCCTTGAACACTAACCTTACCTAAACCTTAAACAACTCCTCCAGACTTACACACATCCACAAAACACATTGAATTCCTAGAACTTCAAGACAACACCTAAATCCTTGCATCACTCTAAGTCACTTTAATACATGTTTCTTCTCTAGTAATCATTCAGTCACCTTTGCCCCCCCCTAGTTCACCAACACTCACATTAAACACTTAAAACTTCTTACACATTTCCCAAATTTGGCCATAGCTTCTCTAGTATATACTCACATCCAACCACTTAGGTTTTTTACCTTATTCACTCAAAACACCTAAAATCCATCAACACATTTATACACAAACTTCACACATTAAGCACTACATCACAATATAGTGCATAACTTAAATTGCTTGGCACTTAGCCCTTAAATGCATGCTCTTAGGCCCTTAAATTGCATAAACCTTAAACACTGAATTTCCCACATAATAATGCCTTTGACCTGCAAATAAATACACCAAAATATGTTCTTTACTCTCTTGAGAAACACTTTACTAGGTCACTTGCCATTGGCTCCTTAGGTATTTATTAAGCAAATCAAGCTCATTTTCCTAAGGCACTTAAACTACATTGAGATAGTTTGTTTACCTCTTTTTCCTCACAAATTTCTTTCTTGTTTCCTTGAAAACCGGTTGGGGTATTTGTGTTGTCAACTTCTAACATATACAAACACAATAATGAGTATTCAAGCATTGTGCTTACCTCATTGTAAACCCTAGTTACATATATTGTTTTAACACATTAAGGTAATTGTTTTACCTTGGAATTGGAAGAGAACTTGAACAAGTATCAAGAGAGGACTCCTCCTAGTCCTTGGAAGATTCAAATGAAGCAAAACAACAAGATAAATACACCATTGTGAGTGAATTTTCGGACAACATGAAAATATGGAGGAAACAGGATTTTCTTTGAGTTCCTTACCTTGAAGCAAAGGAGATCATGAATATGTGAAAAGGTGAGCTCAAGCTCTTCAATGGTGAATCTTCATGGCACCAAAATTGAGTTCTTGAAGATTTGAAAAGAGGGAAGTGTAGAGCTTGGACCTAACTAAGACAATATGGCTTGGAATTGATTTGGCCAAGGGAGCTAGAAGATACAAGTGGTCAAGCTTGAAGATGGGATATGTGCTGTAGCACAACCGAGAGAGAAAAAGAAGAAGGGAAGAGGAGAAGAAGGGAACCGTGTGAAGTGAAGGAGGAAAGGAGAAGTGAGTTTGGTTTTGCTTTTAAGGATATTTTAACTTAAAGCAAATAGTAACCTATGAGTCACCTTTATTTACTTAACAAGTTAACATGTTTGGTGACTCATTACTACCAAAAACCGGCCCCTTTATTAGTAGGGTATTATAGTCTTTGTTGACCAATTTAATCACTTATAACATTATATGTTACAAACTAGTTATAAAAATCACTATTCACCTATAACAAGGCACATAGAAGTGAAATTTTTGATTTCCCACTAATATGGCCACCCAAATGTGATACTATATAGTACACATGTTAATTAAAGAGTAATGATGGACATTTAGCCATTCAAAACTCATTTACAAGACAATTTTTCAAAAACGTGCTTTAAGACTCCTTAAAGCACATTTTGTGTTTTAACTGTTTTCAAGCTTGGTTTTCTTTAGTAATGGATTTAATGTTCATTAACATATAAATAAGGTGTAGGTATGACCATTAGGTCTTATACACATTCATCCCAAGCTTAGAGCACATTTTGTCTTATTGACTTTAAGGTATTACCTTGTGTTTGTTTGGTTTCATTGTCTACCAAAGTTTCCTAAGGACTTAATTAGCCTTATAAAGTCATAATTAAATGTTATTAAGTCTTGGTAGGCTCTTTGGGTCCTAACCAAGTTCACTCATAGCTTAGAGCATGTTTTTGCTCAAACTGTGTCTTAATGCTTTATTGCATCTATTGTGGTTTAAATTGTTCCTGATGTTACTAAGGCACTTTTAGCCTTCACATACCATAATTTGATATTTAAACCACATATCAAGGTTTGGGGTATTTCATGGGCTCGAATCAGACAAGAAGTATAACTTGATAACAAACTTAACAATGCAGACAAATTTTAATGCTTACCCCAAAAGTTTTAATGTACAATGGCATTATTCGAAGGTTTAAACCTGCTAAAGCATCAAGACAAATTCTAACTGACTATTAACTATAATAGGTTTGTGTAGATAGCAACCAGAAAACTGCTAGAAGAATTCATATAACGGCAGAAGTGTGCAATACTTTGGATGAAAAGGTGAATTAAATTGAGTATTTGACAACGGCAATTAAAACAGGTAAAAAAAAGAGCTGATTGAAAACTGCTGAAAAAACAGGCAGACTGAAAAAACAGGCAGAGACATGTTTCAGCATTACAAGCGGTATATATTTTTGGTTTACAGCAGCAATATAATATAAGGGAAGATTGGGACTTTCCCCTCTCTTTTTCTTAAAAAAAAGCATGCACAGATTACAGCAGTGGTGTAGACAGAGGCAAAAAATGATTTTTGTCTTCAAGATGAAGACGCAGAATAAAGTCAGGATCTCTACAGTTTTACTAGAGTTGTTTCTTTGGTCTAGATTGAATGAAGTGCAAGAACAAAGGCTGGTGAAGCTGTTTTTGTTTAATTAAACAGCAAAACAGAGACAAGGTGTCCGTAGCGGAGCATGAACTAGAGTCAACAGTTGGAATGAAGCCGCAGTAGCTGGAAACAACAGCAGTGTTTCTATCTTCAGAACAAACTTTAATTCAGAGTTATGAATGGAAAGCTAGTATTGTTGTGCAACAGTCTAGCAACTGCAGTAGCAGCAGAATCTATAGTAGCATTTTTTCTTCAGTAAGACCGGTAACAAATGAGGTATTATCTTATAAACAGAAATTGTCCAGATTATAGCAGTACCCAAAAACAGAGAGTAGAATCTAGCAAACTACCAACTACCAATCCTCAATTGTTTGAAAGCGCGATGTAAAAGGGAGCGGATAACAGCAAGTAAATAGAAACTTATGCAAATTTCAGATAAAAGAGACTTGAAACAACAAACTCTGAACAGAAAGCTAACAAACTTCACTTGAATAAGTTCGTATAAACTAGAGATGGAGTTTCAAGGGAAAAATCCAGCTCCATTGGGCAGCAATGCTCTTACTGAAGCGTTTTTACCATGAGATGCTCAAATTGATTCATTATTTGCAGTTGAAACTATGTTTTAACGCGTGAGGAGCAAAACAGCAACTAGACAGCAAATAAATACTGTCCCATTGTTACAGAACTTTGCAATCTAAAACTTGTTAAAAATACTTGCTTAAACCCCATTTTAGTGTTGTAGAGATCAGAAAAAATAAAGTTTGGAACTGTAAGTTGCTTTTGGCCACCGAGTTTCACCATTAATCAATCAGAAGCAATTATTGCGTATCCTAACAGAATTTGAAACAAAGACATCTGCACAATAAAAACAGAAACCAAAATAATTCTTCAATTTGGGCAATCCACAATCGAAGCTTCATAAAGCAGTGTTAACATCAGAGATAAGGAAGTACAAACAACTTTAGAGGTTTGTAATAGTTTTGGAAGGTTGTTACTTTTCTCAGAAATTCAGTCAAGCTAGGCAAGTAAATCAAGGCTGTACCAGGAACTTATATGAAAAGAAAAAATCTTAGAGATGCACATCACAACCAAGCAGAAATCTCGGATTGAACTAAGCAAAATAATTTTGCATATATTCCTCATGGAATTTCTGCAGTTTAACAACAGCTTAACCAGAAGTACCTGAAATTTGTAGCTACATACTACTTCAAGAAGTAAAAAATAGAAGGAGCCGAGATTCTTTTTGAAGCAAAAAAAAAGAAGCAATGAAGATTTTTTGAAAGGGAATTCAATCTAGAAAATCAACCAGATGGGAAGATTCGTAAGATTAAAATATTTACCAAAAATCTATGTCACCGAAACAGCAGCAATCTTTGTTGCTGTCCCCGAATAAACCTCTCATGACCCAACAGGGGCTTCAACTGATGTTTAAAAGAAGCACAGCAGAAGGAAATTTTGGAGCGATCTTTGAGAGTTTTCAAGATAGATTTTTAAGAAGCTTATGACAAATTTCTTTAATTAATCATAAATCAGCGAAGGTGTCTCTAGATTCCAAATGAAACTTATTATAAGAGAAAAATAGTAGTAACGATTTTCGAACAGACACTTCAAGTCAAATGCTACTCATGCTTGGTCGTGTAGGTACTTGAATTGCAGTTCTGGAATTTTGAAGGTGTGGATTTCGAGAAAAGACAATCACGTTTTAACATATCATAGATATTTAAGCTAGTTCTTTTTGAGATTGAAGGACTTATCTTAATATATAGCTCCGAATGCTCCCTTTCCCGGTCGCCATCGTCTGACGATGACTTTTGTACACCTTGCAAAATACTTCCTGGATCTTGCTTTTATGGAATGCGGTCTGCATCGGAAGCGTTGATTGGGTCTATACGATGTTGCTTGTTCTTCAAGCCTGGAAGGAAGACGTCGTTTGGCTTTGAGCATCCAGTCTCGTACTTTGAGTCGCCTTCCGGTCATGGATGAAGATGCCTTCCGGTCATGGAAGTTGAACTTGTCTTCCGGTCATGGACTGAGACTGAGATGCGGCCAAGGAAATCCAGCGTGGCCAAAGAAGTTGATGCGGCCAGGAAAGTCGATGCGGCCAAGGAGTCGATGCGGCCAAGGAGGTCGATTGCGGCCAAGGAAGTCGATGCGGCCAGGGAAGTCGATGCGGCCAAGGAGTCGATGCGGCCAAGGAGGTCGATTGCGGCCAAGGAAGTCGATGCGGCCAGGGAAGTCGATGCGGCCAAGGAATCGATGCGGCCAAGGAGGTCGATTGCGGCCAAGGAAGTCGATGCGGCCAGGGAAGTCGATGCGGCCAAGGAGTCGATGCGGCCTTCCGGTCATGGACTTCCGGTCATCATCTTCCGGTCTCAAAACAAATTGATGTCGATTGGCGTAAGTCGATGCGGCCAAGGATTGGTCTTGTTTTCCTCGTTGATAGCCCTACGTGCTTCTGGAAAAAAGGGAGTTCAGAGTCCACGTCTGGATTCAAAACTCTAATATTTCCTGCAGATATCTATCAAAATGTTTTATGAATGTGATGATGTAACGATAAACAGGTGAGAAGTTAGGTAAATATTCAATCTGGCTTGATCGAGATTTGGACACGATTTTTGTTTTGAGAATGAAATTGAAGATTAGTCGTGAATTTCATCGCCCGGTCCCTGGTCTAGATTAAGCGAAGCAAACAATTGGTAGCTTCAATCTTCTCTTCTTGTCGGCCTTATTTGATATGCTTTGAAGTCGGAATTTCGACTCCTGATTTCCGTTTGATTTAGATTTTGACTTCGCCAAAGTAAGCTATCGGACCGGAAGTAGCTGGTCGGTGGACAACTTCGTCAATCCTACGAAAACCTCTGAGACTCTTTGCCTCTTCGATTTGTATATCTTGATACTCCTTTTATTCTTCGCTCTTGTCCTTCTTCGGTCGCGACTATCGAGTTCTAATTATGAAAATCGCGCCGATCTTTGCACTTGGCTACTCTTTCGTTGATGATCTTTTTTGGACGATTAACCTTCCTGATCTCAAATTACGCCCCATCCGGTCTTGTCGAGATTTCCCTTCTTACCGCCCGGTAAAGGTCTGAGGGTGCTTTTAACATCTCGCTTTGATTTTGATCATAAAGAATCTTTTACCAGCCGATGTTTCTTCACCGCTTTCGTCGTTTCAAACAAAGTTTTCAAGATTCGACACAAAATGGAACTCCGCTCATGAATTCTCCAGTTTCTTTCTTTCCATAATTCCTCAGCGTGGTTGAATCGTGGTTGTTGTTCGTTTCCCACAGACGGCGCCAAATGAAAATGTATAATTGGTACCTCTAATCTCACAAACGAATGGAACACTGGGAGTTATAGTGGTTCGGCTGATAATCCAGCCTACATCCACTCATTGACAATATCTTTATTACTTCCTTTGGTATTACAACTTTAGAGAGCTTTCTAGTGTTTTCTCTCTCTTCTAATCTTGTGTCCCCTTACCAATGAGCCTCTCATCTCTATTTATAGACTTTATAGAGTGAAGTCTATCTCTTAAGCCTTGTACATGTGGTGCTACTTTATTGGAGCAACCTTCCTATTTTTGGTACTTTCCTCCTTGTAAAGCCTTCCGGTCCCAAAATGTGGGACACGGGATCCGGTCATGGAGCACGGGGCCGGAATATGGGACCCAGTCATGGGGTGCGGGGCCGGAATGTGGGACCCGGTCATAGAGTGCGGGGCCAGAATATGGGACCCGGACATGGGGCCTAGGACCTGGATTGATGCCTGGTTCCCAAATTGGAGCCCGAACAGGGTCCTGAAGGGGCTCAGGGTCTGGGCCGGGTCTAAGGTCTGTTGTTTTGACCTTTTGTCTTCATCACATTCTTGCCCTTCTCAAGCAACATACAGTGGCTATTAATGCCTTGAAGCCGATTAGGCTAGAACCAAATTAAATCTGAGTTAAATAAACTCATATAGGAACTCTGGGTGCAAAGACTAAATGATTGGTATGGTAAGATCTCTTTGACCAGAGCATATTGTATATATACGGTAGTGAAGCTAAACGCTTCAGTTTGCCCAGACTGATTAAACCAAAGTTAATAATAATAAAATATGGTAGATTACATGGGCGTAATCCCTTTTAAGGGGGGTAGAGCGAAAACCGCTTAACGTAATTTGTGAATAAACACATAAACCATAATGTGCAGAGCACAATGAGAACCAAATTGACGATTGATACTATGTTAAATAAACATAAGTACTCATTCATATTGTAATTATGGTAATTAGGCATTAAACATGCAAATAACCATGGAATGGGATATATCTATCTTGTAACACCAATGTAAGAGTATAGTAAAAAGAAAAGTAATGAGTAGTGGACGGAGCTCCACAAGTATTGTAACCTTTGACGAGTGTACGAAATGAATGAGGATAGTAGATGAATGAAGTTTATGAGTAGTGGAATCGTAAGTAAAATATTTGAAACAATTGAAGTCAACTAAATCTTATAAGTGTAGTATTCCTTAGTTAGAATATTGGAGATGATGGTGAGTAATGGATGGAAGTAATGAAGGGTGATGAATGAGCATTAGGATTGAACCATGGAGTAAAGCATTTGGGAAGTAGAGTGAGGATGATTGATGGATTGATTCCATCCTTTGGAGATGTATGAATTCGTAATCACGACTAGAAAGAATAAAAAGATAGAAAATGAAAACAATTAAATTATTTGTTTGGTTGAACCTGATGTGGGAAGTCGAACTTGATCCTGATCAGATCAAGGGAAACCGAACACAAATTGGGGTGGAAAGATAGTTCAACACTGATGCTGATCACATCAGGGTCGAATGATTCTTGAAGCTCCCCTCAAGTGGTCACAAGAATCCACATAGGATAGAAGTAATGAACATAAATTGGAATCTGGTTGTATGTTTTAGAAGGATTTCTATGAGCCGTGGGGAAGGATTTTCCATAGACTGGAGACTAAGTAATGTTGGAAGCTGGTACGGGAGAAGATAGTAGTATATTTTGTATTATTCCAAGGGCAGCGGGACATAGAGGAGACCCGTGTCTAGACGACCGGAGCGCTGCGGGAGTGGAATGTGTATTGCATTGCTTTGGGAATAGCTCTGCATTGTAGTATGTATAAGTTGGTAATGAGGAACCGGATGGTCGGTAGTAATGCGGATTGGAGTAACTATAGTACATTGGTATGGTATGGTATGTAGAGACCCTGAGTAATGGATTTGGGAATTGTAAGGAGGAAGAAGGTATGGCTTTGGTACTAGACATCAAGAATGAGTAACATTGTAAACCTATAACCTCGAGCAACTTTGAGGACAAAGTTCTTAAGGGGGGTAGATTGAAATACCCCGAACTTAAATATAGGGATTAAAATTAATCTAATACGTATTTAAGGGCCTAATGGTACCAAATTAATATTGGTAAGGAAAAATAAACCCAAAGAAATAAGAAACGCTTAAAGGCGAAAAACGCTAAATAAGCATTAAATAACTGTAGGAGGTATGAGACCTCGGTTAGAGTATTATATGGATTCTAAAGGTTTAATAAGACCTAAATAATACATGGGAACAACTCCCGAAGAAACGGATCCAATAACGAATTAAAACGCTAATAGAGCTTTAGAGCACGTTTTTCGAGAAAACCCGAAAACGTGACTTTGAGTGGTCAAACGAACCCGTAAAAATTATAAGGCATTAAATAAATATTTTTAAGCATTTATGAAAGCTTAATAACCAATAAAAAAAAAGAAACGAAAAAATTCCGGAAAACGGGCCCGTAGTGAACAGTACCTAAACCGGGTAAAATAACGACGTTTTCTGTAAAAGACGAAAAAAAAAAACGCTCCAGCTAATATAACTGTAGGGGGCCGGTTTTTATCAGTCAAAAACTCCCTCACACACATGTAACTAGCTAACTAAATAAGAGAGCCAAAAAGCAAAAAAAAACAATAAAGTAAAAGCTACTTTATTTACCTTCCTCTCACCTCACTCTCACAACTCACTCATCTCTCTCTTTCCTCTCCCCCCATCGATTTCTCTCTCCCTCTCTCTTCTGGCTGCTGCGATTTTGGAGCTCCATAAGAAGCTCTAATGGCTTCCCTCCTTCAACCTCATGCTTCATCCTCATGTAAGCTCCAAACTCAAAAATAATCACATATTTGTAATCCCCTCATCCTCCTCTATCATTCCCTCTTTTCAAAATTTGAAAAGGATGAGTTTCATCTCCATGGGTTTTCCCCATTTGAAGAGAAAAGCACACCATTATGGAGCTTGGAGTCTCCTCCTTCCAACAAGGTAAAAATCTACATGAAAAACTCATGTTTTCCCCACCTTACTTCACAACCGATTTTTGCCTCTTTGTAATGCCGTTTTTCTCTCTCTCCTTTGAGCAAATATCAACCTAGTAATGGTGGTGGATTCACCTTCTTGAACCAAGGGCTAAAACCCCTTCTAAAACTCTCCAAAGGTAAACCCTAGAAATTTCATTTCAAACACTTCAATGAATTGACATTAATTTAAGAGTTAGTATATTAAGTAGTGTTTTGTTTCATTGGGTGATGGGAATGGAGTTTGGCAACTCCATTCCCAACGTGGCTGATTTGGGCAAGAAAGGAAGAAGGAGGAGAAATGAGAAAGAAAGAAGGGAATTAAAAGCTCAAGGTAAGAGCTCCTTCCTAAGGTTAAGATTTAATGTATTAGAGTAATGGGAATGGGTAATCAATTTAGAAGAACCTAAACTATGGTATTAGTATTGGAGTTTATGAAGTTTTGAGTATTAGGGAACTAGTAAGTAAATTGTAGGCCTTAGAGCCAAAGTATATTGTGTATGAGTATTGGTATTGATGCATGATGGAGTATTGATGTATTGTGATGGTTTGTATAGCTTTGTGTGCTGGTAGGACCCTTGTATGGGTGTGGCTAGATTAGGAATGAATTTGATGAAAAATGTGAGTGTGGAGAAGTAAGGAAAGTAGGTGAACCATGGCGAAATTTTGGTAAGAATTATGTATTTAAGAATGACTTGGTGAATGGGAGAACCAAGGTATGTATTGGGGATAGTAGAGATGTTTAGCAGTGATGAAAAGATAGTAGTAGTATGAGAAGTAAGAAGTGCAAAATCTGTAGCAAAGTGTATTAACATGCATGAGGGAAGTTAGAAAAGATTAGAGTGTAAGACTTGGTAAAATGAATGTTGGACTTGGGTATAGATTGTACAAATTGCTTGGAAATGAATTGGCATGGTAAGAGGAGGTATTTGGGATGCTAGGAGTGACATTGGTAGAGAAAGTATTGGATGGTAGAAGTTGGTTTAAAAATCTGTAGCAATGAAGAAAGAAAATTAGTATTAGTGCTGGAATGAAGTGAGGAAAATTGTGTAAGTGGATTGATGGATTTAGCAATGAATTTGATGGATGAACTAAGGTGAATTAGAGGATTTAATTGGTGTTAAAAATGTGGGATTAAGTATAGGAACAATGGGGTAATGGGTAAGAAGAGGGACTGAAAACAAAATAAAATACAAATACTGGGCCGGACCGACCTTGGGACCGGACTTGCAAGGTCGGTCGAGCCCAGATTTACAAAGACAGTAAAGCTTCTGGAATGGACCGAACTTGCGACCGGACTTGCAAGTTCGGTCGGACCAGAAAAATTCTCCCGTCTGTAACCTACTGGAATGGACCGACCTTGCGACCGGACTTGCAAGGTCGGTCGACTCAAAAATTTTCCGTCTTGTAAGCTACTGGAATGGACCGACCTTGCGACCGGACTTGCAAGGTCGGTCGGGCTAAAATTTTCCGTTAAGTAACTCACTGGAATGGACCGACCTTGGGACCGGACTTGCAAGGTCGGTCGGCCCTATAATTTCCCAGCGTAATTTCTTACTGACTTCGACCGACCTTGGGACCGACCCTGGGTAAGGTCGGTCGAGTCAAAACTTACAAAAAAAAAGAAAAAATAACTATAAGACTATGATAAGTATATATATATGTATATGTATACCCACCTATACATATGTGCATATATATGTAAGTAAACCATTGTTAAGTAATTAGAAGTAAGTGTAACACCCCATCCAACATTAACATACTTACAACAACTGCAGCGGAAGAACATCCTCATCACATTACTTAACTTGTTGGTGTTACACGCCGTTAGCCACCCACGTGGCTAACAAGGCTAATACATACACAATGTACCGGTCTGATGGGCTAAATTCCCGAGCAACTATACATCAGTATCCCTTTCCATTAACAATACAACAACATACACCTTAACAACTATACCGAGTACTTATAAACTGATGCCGACAACAATTTCGGTCTTACTACACCTACTGTATACATACACTTAATTGTTTACCCATGTACAATGACTACCCGTCCTACTCTCGAACGGCTTCCAGCACTTCGTACCTGAAATAGGAAAAGAAGAGAAAGGGGTGGCCCCAAGGGGCTCAGCACCTTTGCTGGTATGGTAATCCCGCAGCCCACATGCTACCGGGCCACGCACAACTAATTGTCGTCTTAGCATGCAGTTGATTATATTTAAATCATGCATGTGACAATAAACACACAACACTTAACATTTCGCCTCAATAGGCTCAACAATCGGATAATACATCCTACTTAACAAGTCACCCATGGTTTTCATCATCCCTAGAGTGTTTCTCCTCCAACGGAGCTACTTCCTTAATAGACGACACATACCCTTAAATCGGGTTATCCTTAAACGCCTCTTATCACAAACTGGGAATCATATCCATGATCCACACACTCCACATTATACAACACACTCCACATTATACAACCTATCACACACTACATACAACACTTAACAACACTTGGTACGTTTCTACGTACACAACATAATACCGCAATGAATACTGCATCACAACAAAACACATAACACAACGGGAATGGTTCGCTTAGGAACCGACCCAAACATCACAAACACACTGGTGAGCCTAGAGAATGTTGCCAGTCTCATGATAAGCTCGTTATACAATAACACCAACACTCATTACCGTCCTAATAGTTGGACGAGTAACTTAAGTTAAGGCGGTTCGGGTTTGGAGGCCCTAACACACCACACAAACACAGGTTCCCACTAAACCGATCATAAGTCAGAATAGGTAAGCTTTGGAGTAAGCTAATGGGAGATCATAACCCGTGAGGGAAACAACCATAACAAAGAGAAGGGTAAGGCTAGGAAGGATACCCTCTCCCAAACAACGCGCGACCGGCCAAACCGGATTCCTCACTACTGTTAGTACATACTTACTTTAGACAATACTTAGAACTCCACTATGGAGCCTGTCACATAACAACTCATACAGTATTACAACTGGGTTAAACATACAAGGAAAATCCCTACATTCACAACACATAACACACAATTAACACACGCATAGCCGTGGTTAGTACGTCCCATGGTTCGGGTCGTTTACTCCGAATACCGAACTCTCATGTGATCCTAGACTCAGTTAACTAAGGTTAACACTTTCGAGGTTAATGGTATCGGAGTTGAACACGCCACATATATGAATTACTGTAAACTCATTACATGTTTTATCTTACAACGTGGCAAACATACAGAAAAACACATTGGCATACAAGCCGGTGTAATCCGGTAGGACGCAGGTTGCAAGAAAACCATACCTGTCACCGGAGTCCACTTTATCCTGTCCATTTATGTTCCTCGAGCAATCCTCGAACAACTGTTAACATCACATGTGTTTTTATTAACATCGGGGTAGCATGTTTGTTTATTTAGCGTCTAATGCTTAACTTTCCCCGTTAACTTTGTTACATAACTTTACATTTTTAACTTGTTTTACTTTTACACTTTGATACAACTTTTCACCCACCTATTCGCCATTTAAACTCACCTAACATGTCCTCAACATCTTATAACATCATTACCTACCAATCCCCATCATCACATATCATTTCATAAACTTAAACCATGTTTTTGGTCCGACCGACCCACCGACCGACCCACATCTGGGTCGGTCCATTACAGGACCCCTTTTACTTCCTTACAACATGCCCGTCCGACCCACGTCCGACCCACCATTCTGGGTCGGTCCATGTGCGAACATTTTTCCACCTTTGAAACTTGACCGACCGACCCATGTCCGACCCACCCTTTTGGGTCGGACCATTACCGAACACATTCCTAACATTTTACAGAGGCTCGACCGACCCACAAACTGGGTCGGCCCCTGGGTCGGTCGCCTCCTAAACTTACCCAAACTTTGTCAAATCTTCACCAAACTTCTCCTAAGGCCTCTTAATGTGTTCTAACATCATTTTGGCACTTCAAACACACCCTTAGGATATTCTTAAACACTCACAAAACTATTTTTCCTAATTCCTTAAACCTTTACTTATATCTCCACAAAATTCCTAACACTTACAATGTTTTCTCCTTATGATTCCTAGGTGGCATTTCACCTATAATGACCACAATACCAAGGTGTTTCCTCTACACCTTATCATCATCCCTCAACTTCTTTTCTTACTAACTAAATCTCCTTTTCACATCATACCCAAACATCACTTGTTCCTTGAACACTAACCTTACCTAAACCTTAAACAACTCCTCCAAGACTTACACACATCCACTAAACACACATTGAATTCCTAGAACTTCAAAGACAACACCTAAATCCTTGCATCACTCTAAGTCACTTTAATACATGTTTTCTTCTCTAGTAATCATTCATTCACCTTTGCCCCTCCCTAGTTCACCAACACTCACATTAAACACTTAAAACTTCTTACACATTTCCCAAATTTGGCCATAGCTTCTCTAGTATATACTCACATCCAACCACTTAGGTTTTTACCTTATTTCACTCAAAACACCTAAAATCCATCAAACACATCTTTATACACAAACTTCACACATTAAGCACTACATCACAAATAGTGCATAACTTAAATTGCTTGGCACTTAGGCCCTTAAATAACATGGCTCTTAGGCCCTTAAATTGCATAACCTTAAACACTGAATTTCCCACATAAATAACGCCTTTGACCTGCAAATACATACACCAATACATATTCCTTTAATAAACTCCTTGAGAGCATTCTACTAGCTCATTTGCCATTGGCTCCTTAGGTATTTTAGTAAGCAAATCAAGCTCATTTTCCTAAGGCATTTAAACTACATTGAGATAGTATATTTACCTCTTTTCCTCACAAATTTCTTTCTTGTTTCCTTACAAACCGGTGGGGTACTTGATTCCTTGTCAAGTTCTATACATTGTACAAACAACATAATGAGTATTCAAGCTTTAAGCTTCATCTCATTGTAAACCCTAGATTTACATTGTTTCAAAAACATTAATGTACTTGTTTTACCTTGAACTTTGGAGGGTGTTTGAATAAGTATCAAGAGAGGACTCCTCCTAGCCCTTGGAAGATTCAAATGAAGCTAAAACAAACAAGATAAATACACCATTGTGAGGTGAATTTTCGGACAACACAAAACATGAAGGAAACTTGATTTTTCTTTGAGTTTCCTTACCTTGAAGCAAAGGAGAATCAATGAATATGTGAAAAGATGGCTCAAGCTCCTTCAATGGTGAATCTTCATGGCACCAAAATTGGAGTTCTTGAAGATTTGAAAAGAGGGAAGTGTAGAGCTTGACCTAACTAAGACAAATATGGTCTTGGAATTTGATTTGGCCAAGGGACTAGAAGATACAAGTGGTCAAAGCTTGAAGATGGTATATGTGCTGTAGCACAACCGAGAGAGAAAGAAGAGAAGGGAAGAGGAGAAGAAGGGAACCGTGTGAAGTAGGAAGGAGGAAAGGAGAAGTGAGTTTGGTTTTGCTTTTAAGGATATTTATAACTTAAAGCAAATAGTAACCTATGAGTCACCTTTATTTACTTAACAAGTTAACATGTTTGGTGACTCATTACTACCAAAAACCGGCCCCCTTATTATTAGTAGGGTATTATAGTCTTTGTTGACCAATTTAATCACTTATAACATTATATGTTACAAACTAGTTATAAAAATCACTATTCACCTATAACAAGGCACATAGAAGTGAAATTTTTGATTTCCCACTAATATGGCCACCCAAATGTGATACTATATAGTACACATGTTAATTAAAGAGTAATGATGGACATTTAGCCATTCAAAACTCATTTACAGACAATTTTTCAAAAACGTGCTTTAAGACTCCTTAAAGCACATTTTGTGTTTTAACTTGTTTTTCAAGCTTGGTTTTCTTTAGTAATGGATTTAATATGTTCATTAACATATAAATAACGTATAGGTATGACCATTAGGTCTTATCACATTCGTCCCAAGCTTAGAGCACATTTTTGCTCATATTGACTTTAAGGTATTACCTTGTGTTTTGTTTGGTTTCATTGTCTACCAAAGTTTCCTAAGGACTTATTTAGCCTTATTAAATCATAATTGAATGTTATCAAGTCTTGGTAGGCTCTTTGGGTCCTAACCAAGTTCACTCATAGCTTAGAGCATGTTTTTTGCTCAAACTGTGTCTTAATGCTTTATTGCATCTATTGTGGTTTAAATTGTTCACTGATGTACTAAGCACTTTTAGCCTTCACATACCATAATTTGATATTTAAACCACATATCAGGTTTGGGGTATTTCAATCTACCCCCCTTAAAAGACTTCGTCCTCGAAGTTCACACTTCACACATCATTAGATTTGAACACGGAATCACTTGGAAATAAACTTCCTACCAACACACTTTCATCACAACCTCGGACTTGATGGTCCGGGCAACACATTCACATCCACACATAAATAACATATCCACATGATAACCTCGGACTCTATGGTCCGGGTATCTTAACAACACTTACACATACATAACAACCCCTTTGACTCACTGGTCTTGGGTAACATAACCACATTTGGACATAGGTCCTGTAACATAACATCTTTAGACACATAGGTCTATGTGACACCACACATTTAGACTCATAGGCCTTGATAGTATACACTTTAAGAAATCCAAGTCAAAACAACATTCATTACACATACCACACAACATGTCAGAGCATGTATAGCAATCAAAAATATCCTTGATATACACTGTGATCCCGCAAACACGGTCTCGATGGACACCTTCCGTCCCCGTGCCTTTAGGAGATTAAAACAATCACATAAGTTTAAAATTTCCTTGTGAGGTTAAGTAAGAAGACTTTATTTACGTAAAGTATCCATCAACGTTTTTAAATACCAATTTAAAATCCTTTTGAAAACACACACAACTCCAAGTCCAACTTAAGCTCTTTGCTTCTTTCCTTAGCGTGGTTATTTGTGGCCACTTATAGGGAGTTTCAAGAGTCATCCAACCCTGATGTGATCAGCATCAGTGTTGAACTATCCTTCCACTCCAATTTGTGTTCGGCTTCCCTTGATCGCATGCAAATCAAGTTCCACCTCCCACTTCATTTTCAAGCATCAGTAAATCACTCATTTCCAATTTTCTATCTTTTGAATCATTCTAGTCATGATCCAAACATCTCCAAAGGATAGAACTCCGTCTATCAGTTACCTCCATTCACTTTAACCCTGTTGCCTAGGGAATCTTCTTCTCACTAGGTTCTATGTCGGTATCATACCCTTTCATGCATCACTTTAAGTATACATATATATTAACATACACATTATTTTATCCAAATACTACACCTGTTTACATTTATACACTGCGGGGCTTTTGTTCCCACGGGAGTATACTCCCACACTTGTACAATCACACACAACTGTTAACAAACAACACACACTTATCACAATGGTATTCGCATCTTCTGTGCGCAATTACCACAATTAAACCATGAATGAATGTGTAGTTTACGTAAACACACACACCAATCATCAAAACAAACAATAATTTGTGCTATGCACAATATGAATCACATACACTACGTACACTTGTACGGTAATATACACTAAGTGGTTTTGCGCTCTACCCCCCTTAAAAGGGATTACGCCCACGTAATCAATCACTAAACATTGCTTAAAATGTTCTGCCGTCGTGAAGTGTTTTAACTTCCACGCGGTCCATTACACAATGGATTCTGATTAGAGGATCTTAACCATATTGGCGGTTTAGTCCCTAAACCAAGAATTCGCATTGGAGTTCTAATTCATAACCGGTTTCGGTCCTGGCCTGTGAGGCTCTTAGGAACTGATAAACTAGCCATTCATTCATATTCACAATATATCCGGTACCTGACGCATGGGCTCACTGGCCTCTGTTGCGCAACCCTGATAATTATAGAGCTAGTTTGCTCCATTCGTTACTGTTACTGTATTGTATCACTCCAATGTATTGCCCTTATCTTGGGAGCAATGGGTTCTCAACCGACGCACGGTATCTCTTACCCTAAGCGAATTCGGTGAGTTTCACAATTTTCCATCCACTTCTCCAATAGCTTCGGTGTAAAACTACTATGTAATTCACAATGATTGACTTGCTTCTACCGACTTACTGTCGGTTGAGATTGAGCTACTACCTAGTGTGTAGTGCTCTCTCAGCTATTTACAATATTTGGGGGTATATTCCGTACGATATTTGGCAGTTAGTGCTACTGTAGTCACTACTGTTAATCATGTCTCCACGTTCGGTTTTGTACAAGTATCCCTTTATTGGTGCGGTCTTGCATTTCCTATGCATCGGCCATTATAACATTATTCCTCCATAATTACCATGCTTCTGATTCTAGCTATCCCACTCGATCATTACTGTACAAGAGCAATACCAAAACACTCAGTCATACAGAGTGCAGAGGCGTAAACCCTTGACAGCAACTCTCTTATGCGATTGCGATAGGAATTTTCACTGAAATCCTTATCATCTAACACTTGCCACCGGCTTACTGCTCGGTTCATTTGTTATCACTTACTGTTGTATCCCACTGGGGTTAACTCACAACTCTGCTTACTCCCATTTTATCATTTAACAATACTCACACAACGGTCGCTTATTGCGCACCGTATCCTTACTCATTATATAGCATCAACTTATACTGTATCCGCTATTATATTAGCTTTTGCTATTAAGCTAGGTTTATCTGGCCACTTATTTGGCTGATTTTTGAATATATTATTATCTTTCCTTGAGCGTGTTCGCTACACATTTAGCTTCACACACCTATGGTGATTGCCATCAATTATCACACTTCCTGCGTACACAACTGGTACGAGCACTTCCTTTTTCGTGTTATTTATTAAATCACCCTGGGGTAATAAGAACGTGGTCCATCCTCCACATATCTCTTGAACTTGATTCACATATCTTACCGCTCCTGCGGTCTCACAATATCGAGAGGTATTCCCACTCTTAATGCAGTGGTTCGCTTACCACTCTATTCAGTTATACTACATAAACTTCTACAATTAACTCAGATTACGTAACATATCTTGTTTGTGGCTATAAGCCTTATTTGCCTTGAGCTGGGCTCATTGTAGGCTGTCAATACACATGTACTCCTCTGTATCATATTACATGTTTAGAGGTTGTAGTGGGCTCCATGACAAGGTTGTTGCATTCCGTTTCCTTTCATGGGATGCCCCTTAGGTTTGTCAGTCCGTCTCCTGACCACTATGTCTAAACTGGGTGTTAATTTCAACACCTTGTGCTTCTGTCATGCATTCATTCAACAATTGTTGATGTGAACACCCTTCAAGGATTGCTCCTGGGTGTCGTTAAGTTATGCCTTTACATTTGGCTCACACTTATTGGTACATTCCGTTAGCTACGCCTTTCGCGTTTTTTTACTGGTTACTATCTTCTTCTGTGAAGGTTAACATTTCCTGGTAGTGTAGGTACTTATTCTGGGAATTCATCTCGTACATTGCACATTAATGTGTCCACATTAGGCATCTGCTTGCCATGTACAGGCTGGGTCACCGTTCCAGCTAACATGTTTATCCCTAAGGATCCTTAAGACATATGTGATGTCTTTATATTGCAGTTAGTGCACTTCGCACCTCCTGACTCTTAAACATTTCCTTGAAAGGAGTTCACCAATCCTTTTAGTCTTGCTAATTTAACTGAATTCCTTAACTTCAACTATTCCTTGTAATCTCTAGCTTTCGTTTGATTTATACTGCTGACCGTAGACGGAGTCGACTACTTCCCGTGTTCGGACTCTACTCGTATACATATATGGGGTATCATACTGATACATTACTACTTACCTAACTAACCTATAAGTAGGTCTGTCAGGTCCACATGCTCCTATCGGAGTGCGGTCGTCCCACAACACAGTTGGTACACTTGTAGTGTCCGTCACACGCCTAGGTGAAGTATTCTGTTGTCAACTCCCTTATATTGTCCCGTGACAATATTCATTCCTTGCTTCCCGAACTTAATCGAGGGAAGGTTATCCACTGTTGTATCCTTGTCAGTTGCTCTTGGTTTCACTGGTTTGGTTTAAAGAGGGTTGGAAAGAAGTGTTGGTTTGAAAGAAAATCTGGTTTAAAAGAAAAGAGTTTGTGAAAGATTAGGTTTGAAAGAAAAATTTCCATGGTTTCACAACATCTTCTTACCTTAGCCAAGTCTAGCTTCTTGCTGACTGGTGTGTTTCCAATTACAGAGGTTAGGCTAACAGGCCCTTCCACTGTTATGACAATCACATTTAACTTTATTGTACTTTTCCAAGTACTTCGTAGTGGTTATAAATTTTCCCGAATAGCCCTGTTATAGCAGCACTTGCTATGGCAAGTGCGCCATGCTAACTGGCTATCAGTTTAACACATACCGGTTGTGGTATTGTTTTTACCCGCACTGTCGTCAGTGGCCTTGTTGGCCCTCACTGATCTTACTGTCTTGATAATAACTTGTCTAGGTGACTTCTCACCGTATTCACATGACGATCATCAACTAGGGTGTTTCCCATTCTGGGAGACCCCTTTGTCTTAGTACTGTATCCTCCTTATAGCCCGTTCCACGCACTTGTCGTGGTTACTGAGACTTGTCTCTTGTTTGGGCACTACGTTGTAGTTCCTTTGTCGGTTGGTATACCGTTGGTGTTTTATTTATCAACTGTGGTTCCGTAGACACTTGTCTCGGGTGTTATTAATCCATTTCTTGCCTGTTGCACGGTAGGTGCGTTGCAAGTTAGTTATTCTCGACTGCTCTGCATGTCGACCCAGGTTGCCGGAAATTCTATTCTCCAATACACAAGATCCTTCATTCATTGCTATGAAATGCGGTTAACATTATTCAGATGGAGACCGTCTCCGGGATTCCCAGTTTTCGGGATCTACCGTATGACAGGTTCTCCGTACCCTAAAGGTATTTAATAACAGCCAGATCGGGTATCCCCGAGTAAGAGAGGACTTCCATCTCCCTGGCGTTGTTTCCCCAAGTTATATACAGGGATTGTGGAGGGTGGGATGGATATTGTAGGTTTCCAGTAGTCACTGGTAGTTCCTAACTAGCGTATCTCTCACGCTATCACTCAACCCTTAACCCAAAGTACTTAAATCCTAACTCGGTACTTCCTAAGCTCGGTAATTCAGTCATCAGAGCGATACTTCGCTCTGATACCACTTTTTGTAACACCCCATCCAACATTAACATACTTACAACAACTGCAGCGGAAGAACATCCTCATCACATTACTTAACTTGTTGGTGTTACACGCCGTTAGCCACCCACGTGGCTAACAAGGCTAATACATACACAATGTACCGGTCTGATGGGCTAAATTCCCGAGCAACTATACATCAGTATCCCTTTCCATTAACAATAACAACAACATACACCTTAACAACTATACCGAGTACTTATAAACTGATGCCGACAACAATTTCGGTCTTACTACACCTACTGTATACATACACTTAATTGTTTACCCATGTACAATGACTACCCGTCCTACTCTCGAACGGCTTCCAGCACTTCGTACCTGAAATAGGAAAAGAAGAGAAAGGGGTGGCCCCAAGGGGCTCAGCACCTTTGCTGGTATGGTAATCCCGCAGCCCACATGCTACCGGGCCACGCACAACTAATTGTCGTCTTAGCATGCAGTTGATTATATTTAAATCATGCATGTGACAATAAACACACAACACTTAACATTTCGCCTCAATAGGCTCAACAATCGGATAATACATCCTACTTAACAAGTCACCCATGGTTTTCATCATCCCTAGAGTGTTCCTCCTCCAACGGAGCTACTTCCTTAATAGACGACACATACCCTTAAATCGGGTTATCCTTAAACGCCTCTTATCACAAACTGGGAATCATATCCATGATCCACACACTCCACATTATACAACACACTCCACATTATACAACCTATATCACACACTACATACAACACTTAACAACACTTGGTACGTTTCTACGTACACAACATAATACCGCAATGAATACTGCATCACAACAAAACACATAACACAACGGGAATGGTTCGCTTAGGAACCGACCCAAACATCGCAAACACACTGGTGAGCCTAGAGAATGTTGCCAGTCTCATGATAAGCTCGTTATACAATAACAACACTCATTACCGTCCTAATAGTTGGACGAGTAACTTAAGTTAAGGCGGTTCGGGTTTGGAGGCCCTAACACACCACACAAACACAGGTTCCCACTAAACCGATCATAAGTCAGAATAGGTAAGCTTTGGAGTAAGCTAATGGGAGATCATAACCCGTGAGGGAAACAACCATAACAAAGAGAAGGGTAAGGCTAGGAAGGATACCCTCTCCCAAACAACGCGCGACCGGCCAAACCGGATTCCTCACTACTGTTAGTACATACTTACTTTAGACAATACTTAGAACTCCACTATGGAGCCTGTCACATAACAACTCATACAGTATTACAACTGGGTTAAACATACAAGGAAAATCCCTACATTCACAAACACATAACACACAATTAACACACGCATAGCCGTGGTTAGTACGTCCCATGGTTCGGGTCGTTTACTCCGAATACCGAACTCTCATGTGATCCTAGACTCAGTTAACTAAGGTTAACACTTTCGAGGTTAAATGGTATCGGAGTTGAACACGCCACATATATGAATTACTGTAAACTCATTACATGTTTTATCTTACAACGTGGCAAACATACAGAAAAACACATTGGCATACAAGCCGGTGTAATCCGGTAGGACGCAGGTTGCAAGAAAACCATACCTGTCACCGGAGTCCACTTTATCCTGTCCATTTATGTTCCTCGAGCAATCCTCGAACAACTGTTAACATCACATGTGTTTTTATTAACATCGGGGTAGCATGTTTGTTTATTTAGCGTCTAATGCTTAACTTTCCCCGTTAACTTTGTTACATAACTTTACATTTTTAACTTGTTTTACTTTTACACTTTGATACAACTTTTCACCCACCTATTCGCCATTTAAACTCACCTAACATGTCCTCAACATTCTTATAACATCATTACCTACCAATCCCCATCATCACATATCATTTCATAACCTTAAACCATGTTTTTGGTCCGACCGACCCACCGACCGACCCACATCTGGGTCGGTCCATTACAGAACCCTTTTTACTTCCTTATTAACATGCCCGTCCGACCCACGTCCGACCCACCATTCTGGGTCGGTCCATGTGCGAACATTTTTCCACCTTTGAAACTTGACCGACCGACCCATGTCCGACCCACCCTTTTGGGTCGGACCATTACCGAACACATTCCTAACATTTTACAGAGGCTCGACCGACCCACAAACTGGGTCGGCCCCTGGGTCGGTCGCCTCCTAAACTTACCCAAACTTTGTCAAATCTTCACCAAACTTCTCCTAAGGCCTCTTAATGTGTTCTAACATCATTTGGCACTTCAAACACACCCTTAGGATATTCTTAAACACTCACAAAACTATTTTTCCTAATTCCTTAAACCTTTACTTATATCTCCACAAAATTCCTAACACTTACAATGTTTTCTCCTTATGATTCCTAGGTGGCATTTCACCTATAATGACCACAATACCAAGGTTTCCTCTACACCTTATCATCATCCCTCAACTTCTTTCTTACTAACTAAATCTCCTTTTCACATCATACCCAAACATCACTTGTTCCTTGAACACTAACCTTACCTAAACCTTAAACAACTCCTCCAAGACTTACACACATCCACTAAACACACATTGAATTCCTAGAACTTCAAAGACAACACCTAAATCCTTGCATCACTCTAAGTCACTTTAATACATGTTTTCTTCTCTAGTAATCATTCATTCACCTTTGCCCCTCCCTAGTTCACCAACACTCACATTAAACACTTAAAACTTCTTACACATTTCCCAAATTTGGCCATAGCTTCTCTAGTATATACTCACATCCAACCACTTAGGTTTTTACCTTATTTCACTCAAAACACCTAAAATCCATCAAACACATCTTTATACACAAACTTCACACATTAAGCACTACATCACAATATAGTGCATAACTTAAATTGCTTGGCACTTAGGCCCTTAAATAACATGGCTCTTAGGCCCTTAAATTGCATAACCTTAAACACTGAATTTCCCACATAAATAACGCCTTTGACCTGCAAATACATACACCAATACAATTCCTTTAATAAACTCCTTGAGAGCATTCTACTAGCTCATTTGCCATTGGCTCCTTAGGTATTTTAGTAAGCAAATCAAGCTCATTTTCCTAAGGCATTTAAACTACATTGAGATAGTATATTTACCTCTTTTCCTCACAAATTTCTTTTGTTTCCTTACAAACCGGTGGGTACTTGATTCCTTGTCAAGTTCTATACATTGTACAAACAACATAATGAGTATTCAAGCTTTAAGCTTCATCTCATTGTAAACCCTAGATTTACATTGTTTCAAAAACATTAATGTACTTGTTTTACCTTGAACTTTGGAGGGTGTTTGAATAAGTATCAAGAGAGGACTCCTCCTAGCCCTTGGAAGATTCAAATGAAGCTAAAACAAACAAGATAAATACACCATTGTGAGGTGAATTTTCGGACAACACAAAACATGAAGGAAACTTGATTTTTCTTTGAGTTTCCTTACCTTGAAGCAAAGGAGAACAAGAATATGTGAAAAGATGGGCTCAAGCTCCTTCAATGGTGAATCTTCATGGCACCAAAATGGAGTTCTTGAAGATTTGAAAAGAGGGAAGTGTAGAGCTTGACCTAACTAAGACAAATATGGTCTTGGAATTTGATTTGGCCAAGGGAACTAGAAGATACAAGTGGTCAAAGCTTGAAGATGGTATATGTGCTGTAGCACAACCGAGAGAGAACAGAAGAGAAGGGAAGAGGAGAAGAAGGGAACCGTGTGAAGTGAAGGAGGAAAGGAGAAGTGAGTTTGGTTTTGCTTTTAAGGATATTTATAACTTAAAGCAAATAGTAACCTATGAGTCACCTTTATTTACTTAACAAGTTAACATGTTTGGTGACTCATTACTACCAAAAACCGGCCCCCTTATTATTAGTAGGGTATTATAGTCTTTGTTGACCAATTTAATCACTTATAACATTATATGTTACAAACTAGTTATAAAAATCACTATTCACCTATAACAAGGCACATAGAAGTGAAATTTTTGATTTCCCACTAATATGGCCACCCAAATGTGATACTATATAGTACACATGTTAATTAAAGAGTAATGATGGACATTTAGCCATTCAAAACTCATTTACAAGACAATTTTTCAAAAACGTGCTTTAAGACTCCTTAAAGCACATTTTGTGTTTTAACTTGTTTTCAAGCTTGGTTTTCTTTAGTAATGGATTTAATATGTTCATTAACATATAAATAAGGTATAGGTATGACCATTAGGTCTTATACACATTCGTCCCAAGCTTAGAGCACATTTTTGCTCATATTGACTTTAAGGTATTACCTTGTGTTTTGTTTGGTTTCATTGTCTACCAAAGTTTCCTAAGGACTTATTTAGCCTTATTAAATCATAATTGAATGTTATCAAGTCTTGGTAGGCTCTTTGGGTCCTAACCAAGTTCACTCATAGCTTAGAGCATGTTTTTGCTCAAACTGTGTCTTAATGCTTTATTGCATCTATTGTGGTTTAAATTGTTCACTGATGTTACTAAGGCACTTTTAGCCTTCACATACCATAATTTGATATTTAAACCACATATCGAGGTTTGGGGTATTTCAGTAAGTAAATAAAATAAGTATTGTAATGCAAGACTTAGTAAGTATGGATTAGTAAACGTAAGAGTAATCGGGTTAAGTTAATGATAGATAGATTAATCATTCAACTGTATGTATGTATGTATAATAGGATTTGATTTGTGAACACCGGAGGAACGTTGGGATACAAGTACAACGGTGAAAGGTATGATTTCTTCATGCTCTGTATCCTAATCTGGTTACCCCGATTTGTGTGCTTATCTGATCACCTAAATAAGATAAATGCATGAATCGGACTATATTGCACTTACTCGTGCTTGCTTACATTGTTCTTGGTATTTGTCTTGAACAATAGTTTGTATAATTCATGAAATATATGAATGATGATGACTTGTATTCGAATCTTGTATTGTACTCAAGTATTGTATTGTATTTTGTATAAATGAGTATTGAGCATTGTAATTGTGTATGTGGCTTGCATGAATGACTTCTGCTAATTCCTAACTACCTAACTCCTAACTTAAGTGAGTAAACTGGAATGAGTAGAAGTCCGATATAGCTTCGGCCACGCGTGAGGATGCGGAGTCACAAGAGTTGGCTGCAATTCCTGACTCTTAAACTGGTCCGCGGCCCAAATCTCTTAAATGGGTAGCATCCCGGATTGGTGAGTCAAGTAAATCCCGGAGGTCGGATGGAGTAGTCCCCAGGGCCGGAGGTCCCGACGACTTAACATAAGTAAGAGTAAGAGTAAGTAAGTAAGTATGAGTATGAGTATGAGTATGTATGCGTATGTATGAAATAACGAGTAAAAGAGTAATCTCCACCCGATTAACCCAGGTGGACCAATGAAGCTAACTAGTATTGTATATTGTGTATGTAATGTGTATGTGTAATTCGGAAAAAGGTAAGTATGTATTGAAGGGTTTATGTTGTACTTCGTGTATGTAATGAAGTGTATGTATGTGTGTATGTCTTGCGTAATGTATTGTAATATTATGTATAAGAGCATGTATGCATGTATGTTTGAATGAAATCAACCGCATGTATTCGACCAAGTGGTCGGCGTACCCTCACTAGTACGCGGGGTATGCGGTTATCATGCTCGGCGAAAGCTGACCCCTTCGAGGGAACGTTTTTAGTGTGCAGGTACCGAAGCGGGTGTGGTCAAGGTATGAGACCGGAGGCACACCCTTGTATTTAGAAGCAAGTAGCTTGTGAGGAACGGGTAGTAAGTAGTCTCGTAGTGGGTACGTATAAACTTGGAAGAGGTAGTATACTTGTATAAGGATCTTAGTAAACTCGGTATATGGATTATATTGTATTGTATTTGAAGTATTGTATCGAATGGAAGATTGTAGCATTTATTGGTATACGGAGTGTGTATGGTAGATATGTAATACTCGGGATTCCGGTCCATCAGACCGATGCTGTATGTAGTAGTTGTAGCCTTGTTAGTCACGTGGGTGACTAACGATATTGTATCACCCTCATTAGGTAAGTATGTATCCGCTGCGTGTATCTGATGTGTAAGGAGATTGGACGGTAAGCACAGCATTAATGGTAGGGGTGTTACACTTGGTCAAGACCTCAAACATGGCTATGCCATGAGAGACTCCTTTTAACACCGAACCATAATTTTAAAACCCAAATTTTTCTGTCAAACCACAACCTTTCTTTTAAACCTTGGATTTTAAAACCAAACCAACAGCATTACGGCGAGTCTCGTGGAATGATACAAGAGGAGTTGACAATAGAATACTTCACCTAGGCGTGTGACGAACACTACGAGTGTACCCAATTGCGGGATGTGGGACAACCGCACTCCGAAGGATCTTGCGGGCCTGCCATATAGTTGGGTAAGTGGTAACGTATCAATAAGGTACCCCACGTATGTATACATGTAGTGTATGAAGCACGGGAAGTAGTCAACTTCGTTCTATGGACCATGAGTAAGTTCAAGCAGAACAGCTGGACACCTCAGACGATGAAGGAGAAGGAACTCAGCTAGGTAGTAAGTATAAAGGAACTCAAAGAATCCATCTGAAGATAAGTAATGAAGGTTAGGAAGTGCAAGAGCTCCGACTAATAAGTATAGACATTGGAGATGTCTCAAAGATTTCAAACAAATATGTTACAGCTGGAAGGGATACCCAGCCTGAACACAATAAGGCAACTGCCTAAAGTGAACACAACGATGCTCAACAAACGGGACGGAGTTCCCGAGAGCAATCACAAGATTACCACGAAGTATAATCCATCATTAGAGAGGATATTAAACCTAGTCTAAACCACTAGGAGAAGCTATAAACGGTCTACCCAAGAACGGGGGACGTTATAACCCTAAATGGATAGCTTAAATACAATACCACAAGACGGTATAGTGGACACAACGTATCGGGAACATTAGCCGGATGTAACGGCGTAACCAACAACACCCAGGAGCAATCCTTGAAGAGTGTCTGAGTTAACAACAATTGAGCAAAGCGTCATGATAAGAGCACGGTAGCTAGGACGAAAACTCGGTTAGGACACCGAAGGGATTTCACTTAACAGGAAATACCCTAAACTACAAGAAGGCACTAATTAGCACCAGCTTGCCAAAAGGGCCTCCTATGAACGGAAGCGTGATGTCACGACTTACCATGGAGCCCAGCAATACCTCCAACCTATGAGGTATACAAGGAGTGGAAATAGGTATAGGCAGCTTGCAAAGAACATAGCCTGCCGCAATAAGGCTTAAAAGCCAGGAACCAACTACGTTATGTAAACTTGAACGGTTGCAAAACCCACACCATTAATAACAAGACTCGCAAGAGATATTGCTTCATACGATAAACAGATCGACAACTGAACCACCCAATTTAAACTCAACATAATGAGTGGCTTGGACTAATGGCTATCACAATGTCACTGTCACTAGAGCATCACCCTAGCATACAGTAGACAAACTCTTAATTCTCCTTCACGCCTCCTATAGAAATGGTAACACGGAGGCATGAAAATCGTAATAATGCCAACATTGGCCTAGTCCACACTTGGACACTATGGGATACTTGGGGAAGATACCTCTCGTTAACCAAAGACCACCAACGTGGTAGTGGTGGGAACCCTTAGGAAAGGCTTCCACTCACTATAACAATAAAGCCTACGCATATAGAAATTGCCAAGAGGCGATGGAACAAGGAGATGAGATTTCCAAACCATTACGACTTAAAGGAGTAAGCATATCCCATATGCACCCAAGCATGTGGTGAACCATTGTGTAAACACCAATATGACAAACCTCACCATGAGACCTATGAGTGGAGGCAACCCCCCCAACGAGAACCGTCACTTGTCAGTGATAAAATACCATTCAATTGGAGAACGGACCAGAAAACCCTCGAAGTTCTTGGGGATGTCCCGGTGATGTATATATAAAAGCAAACTACACAGCTAGAGCCATAACCAATACTCAGCGCTGGGGGACGGTAATTGCCAAAAACAATCAATATGAGTGCACATTGTACACCATGAATGACCAATGCTCAAGAGAGCTGGTAACCCGATAAATTACTGCATCCATTATCAACCATGACACTTGGTAAATTGTATCATAAATGATGACAGAATGTGAGGTAAGCTAACCTACACATAAAACCCAAGTTCCACATTGGGAAGATAATAAGATTGCGGTATGCTACGACAACCATCATACACACAAACACAGGAAACTCCTAGTGTATTTACACCATAAGGAAATGGTGCCAATGACAATGGCAATAAGTGAAGAGGAACTACCACAGTAACAGGAACAGTAAAAACAATGTTGTACAATGAGTAAGAACACGGTGCGCAACAAGCGACCGCTATGAGGAAGTAGTAGATAATGTCACGGAGTATAAGTATGAGAAGACAAGCAGAAATATTCATTCTATCACATAAGTGACTTGCGGTCAAGCGTTTACGCCTCTGCACTCTGTATGACTGAGTGTTTTGGTATTGCACTTGTGAAGTAATGATCTAATGGGATAGCTAGGAATATGGAGAATGTAAATCGTAGTAAACCCTTCTTTTCACCAACAAACATGGCATAAGCCAGCTAAGGAAGCTTAGCAACAAACCGTGCTGTCTAAGGCCAAAGAAGCACGAAGAGTGTACAACACACTAATAATCACAAATGTGAATTCTAATGGAATAAAGGTGAAAAGAGACTTAAGAAAGTCACTAGGACCAATGCATAGAAAATGCAAGGTCACACAAGTGAAGAACACTTGTACTGAACCAGAAGAACTGGTATAATTCAGAAGCTATCGACAACAGAGGAAGCACTACAACTAAGTAGTGACTTAACCTCGCCCGACAATAAGTCGGAGGAACTTAGTGAATAATCATGGGAGCACGAATAGTATACATAATAGATTGCCAGAGAGCAGGTTATAAATCTTAAACTCATTGAGTTCAACAGCGGTGAAAGAATACCACACTGTTAGTAAACCTTATTCCCATAATCGACGAATAAAAGGGTGATGTATAGCACATTAAGGATAACACGGAGGGTGAGTAACCCAAGTTATCAGGTCGCAGCAGAAGCTAGTGGGCCCTAGCTAGGAGATTTAATACGCCTAGTAAGTATAACAGAATGGCTACTAATGCCTTGAAGCCTGATAGGCTAACCGAATTAATTATGAGTTAAATAAACTCATATAGGAATCCTTGGTGCAAAGACTAAACCATTGTTATGATTAGCACCCTTTGACAAGGGTATATTATGTAATAAACATAAAGAAGGTAAAACGCGTCAGATTGGCCAAAATTGAGTAAACCAATGTTTAATAAGAATAACATATGGTAGATTACGTGGGCGTAATCCCTTTTAATGTAGGGGGTAGAGCGAAAACCGCTTAATGTAAGTTTCATGAATAAAACACATAAACTATAACGTGCATAACACAAATGAGAATCAAATTGATGATTGGTACTTATGTTAAATAAACATAGGTATTCATTCATATTGTAATTGCGGTAATTAGTCACGAGAGATGTAAATACCATAACATGAGTCAGTACGAAACCGATGTAGAACCTAGAGGAAATTGAGTTCCCTAGGTGATTGTTTGGAGGAATGGAGAATGAGTAGTGGACGGAGTTCCACAAGATCGTATCCTTTGAAGAAGAAGTAGTACGAAATGAATGAGAGTAGTAGATGAATGAAGTCTAGGAGTAGCGTATACCTAGGTAGGTTATTGGAAGTAAACTGAGGACAACTAAATTCTACAAGTATGGTAATCCCTAGTTAGAATATTTGAAACGATGGAAAGTAATGGATGGAAGTAGTGAAGGATGGTGAAATGAGCACTTAGGTATTGAATCTCAAAGTAAAGCAATTGGGAAATAGAGTAAGGATGATCGATGTATTGATTCCATCCTTTGGAGATGTATGAATTCGTAATCACGACTAGAAAGGGGAAAGAAAAAAATGAATGAAAACAATTAAATTATTTGTTTGTGGAAACTGATGTGGGAAGTGGAACTTGATCCTAATCAGATCAAGGGAAACCGGACACAAATTGGAGTGGAAAGATAGTTCAACACTGGTGCTGATCACATCAGGGTCAAATGATTCTTGAAGCTCCCCTCAAGTGGTCACAAGAATCACACATAGGATAGAAGGAATGAATATAAATTGGAACTTGGAGTTGTATGCTTTAGGAAGATTTCTAAATAGCTGTTGGGAAGGATTTTCCTTAGACTGAGAATAAAGATTTGGTTAGAAGCTTATACCGGAGAAGATAGTAATGTAGCATGTTGTGTTATTCCAAGGGCAGCGGGACATAGAGGAGTACTGTGTCTAGATGACCTGAGTGCCTGCGGGATTGTATGTGTATTGCGTTGCTTTGGGGATAGCTTTGCACAGTATGTATGTATAAAACTTGTAAGGAGGAACCAGATGGTTGGTAGTAATGCAGAATGGAGTAATTATTGTACGTTGGTATGGCATGGTATGTAGAAACCTTGAGTAATGGATTTGGGAATTAGTAAGGAGGAAGAATGTATGACTTTTGGTATTAGACAAGTATGAATGAGTAAGTACAGTAATCCTATGACCTTGAGCAACTTTGGGGACAAAGTTCTTAAGGGGGGTAGATTGAAATACCCCGACTTTAAATGTAGTGATTAAAACCATTCTAATCTGTATTTAAGAGCCTAATAATGCTTAAGAAATATTGGTAAGGAAAAATAAATCCAAAAGAAATAAATAAACGCTTAAAAAGCGTAAAACGCTAAATAAGTGTTAAGTAACCATAGGAGGTATGAGACCTCGGTTAGCATAATAAATGGATTCTAAAGCCTTAATAAGGCCTAAATAATATATGGGAACAATTCCCGAAGAAAACGGATCCAAATAATACATTAAAACGCTAATAGAGCTTTAGCGCACGTTTTTTCGAGAAAACCCGAAAACATGACTTTAAGTGGTCAAACGGACCCGTAAAAACTGTGAATCATTAAATAATAATTATTACTCATCTATGGAAGCTTGATAACCAATAAAAATAATTAAACGAGAAAATTCCGGAAAACGGGTCCGGTTAGTGAATAGTACCAAAACCGGGTACAATAACGAGCGTTTTCTGTAAAAGACGAAAAACGCTCCAACTGGTATACTGAAGGGGGCGGTTTTACTAAGTTAAATAACTCCCTCACACACACATGTAACTAGCTAATTATGTTATGCCCCAGTTTTTTTTATTTAATTTCGTTCTACTCTTATTTCGTTTCGGTTCCGTAAAGGGAGGATAATAATATTCTTCTTTTCATTCTAGTGGGATTATGTCATTTATGGCTGATTATCCAAAGTTAGAGGGAAGGTCCTTTTTTTTTGCTATTAAGTAAATAAGTCGAAATTAAACTTCCTTTTTAATATACCTCTTTTTTATTTTCCTTCCTCCTTCATTTAGTTTCACGATCTTTCCCTCACGTCAGTTTCTAACCTTCCCCTCTCAACTCCCGCTCTGCGTGCATATCCCTTCTCCTTCCCTTTTCTTGTTCCTCTCAATTCTTCCTCTCTGTAAATCGATCAACTAGAGTGCTGGCAGCGTCGTTGGTGATTCGAGTCTGTCAATCTCGAGTTAGGAATTCTGAGTGGGGGTTTCTGTTTCTCGTTCAAGTTCCTTGCTCCTCCTTCCGGTGTTGGTTCTTTTCGATGTGTTCGAGTGTTCGTGATTCTGAGCGAGGATTCGAGTGAAGCGGATTGTAGAGTCTACAGAGATGGCTTAGCGTCGGATGAGAGGTAAGTGAGGGATGGAATCGGGGTTGTCTGCTCACCCTCGGGGATTGCTTTTGATTTCTATTTTCGGATCTGTTCTGGGTGTGTTGCTTGTGTGATTTCTCCGCGTTTTGTGTTGTTAATTGATTGGATAAACCCCCGAGGGTACTGATTCACCATTCTGTGAGTTTTGTGTGAGTTTGGTATGTTTTTGGATGATCTTCTGCGCGTTGGTTCGTTCTGAATTTCGACAGTTTCGCTCTGTCCGAACGTCTGTCCGAACTTGTAAGTTCGGACAGGTCATCGGGCGCGTTTTGTTTTTGAAGGTTTTGAAGTGTCCGAACATCGGTTCGGACATGTAAGTTCGGACCTAACCCGAGGACGAATTTTCGTAAAAGTTTCGACGGGTGTCCGAATTTGCAAGGTCGGACGCAAGTTCGGACACGATGGAAGTTTTGGTTTCTGACTCTCGGCCTCTGTCCGAACTTGCAAGGTCGGACGCAAGTTCGGACATGCCACTGTTTTGAGCATAACTTCTCTGTTTTAGCTCCGTTTTGAGTTCCATTTGCGGGGTTGGATTCCCCTATCTGTGTACAAGCTTCTTATGCTGTTTATATGCATTTCCATGCATTTAAGATCTGTTTTGTGAGCTTTTGGTTTTGGGACCTAGTTACTTTGCTTCAGAGCCTTGGATAGTCGGGTCTGGCTGTCCCGTAGCATGCTGCGCAGGAATTCCTTCTGTTTATACTCCTTAGGGTCTCCCTTAGGACGTTATTTGACCGACGGGTCTGTTAGCTGTCTCTACGGCTTCTGTTATGGGATCCTCGGATCCATAGGACCTTATGTGAGTCCTTCTGTTGTGTTAGCTTGTTTCTAGCGTCCCACTCTTCCGTTTCTGATCTGAAAGTCCGACTGTGATTTGAAGTGACGTTCTGCTCTGCTTCTGTTTTGTGCTTCCTTTCTGTCTGATTATATCGACTCCGCCTTCTTCTCTGTTTATAAACTATTCTTCTACTTCTGTTTTGAGTGGGCTTCCTTGAGGAAGTCTTCTGCTTGCTGGGCTGTTTAGCTCACCCCTTTACTTTGTTGCAGATTGAGCTCGTGGGATCTCTCTCTTGTCCCTTACTGGAGCTTCGTTTGTTTACGTTTTGTTGACTTTGTTTACTTTGCGCGTTGGACGTTTAGAGTTGTGTAGCCTTCGGGCCTCTCTTTGTATTTGACTTATAGTATTTAGATCTTGTGAACTCTTGGTATTTATACAAGTTGTTATTTGGTTTTGGGATTCGTTTTGCTTGAGCCATGCGGACGTTAGGTAGTAGACTCGCGGCGTGTAACGGCCTTAACTCCTAGGCCGGTTTTGGGGTCGTTACATTTAGTGGTATCAGAGCCAGGTTTGGCTTCCTTTGGGTTTTGTGAGTGTCTGCATGTCTACGCTTCCGTGTCATTGTTTGATATGTGCTAAGTGTTGTCTATTGCATGATTTGTCTGCTATCTGTTGTTTGATTTGAATGTTTCCTGGAGTCTGTTGAGTGCGTCTGCTCTGTGGTTGTCCACTATTAGAGTAGCGCAGCGGAAGCGTAGTGTCTGATTGTCTATGTGCTTTCTATGCTTTGAGTCTGAATCCGAGGGAGTCGGGTCCTTTGGGAAAGGGTGACCGAATGCAAGTTCTCGTTTGTTAGAGTTGTGTGCTTCGGATGTGTGCAGGTGACGTGGGTTTGTGTTGTGTTCTGGGACGTGAGTTAGTGCATTGTGATCGGGCTGTGAGATGTGTGTGAGATCAGATGAGTTTGGCTAAGGTGATGAGTGGTGATGTGGGTTCAGGGGTGTCTTAGTTAGGTGCTCTGACTAGGCGGTGTGCTTTAGCCGGTGTTGAATGTGCTGTGAGTATGGCCTACGAGTTGAGTATGGTAATGTGTTGTGTGTGAGTACGGGTGTGCGCTTGGTCTATATGTTCTGTGTTTGTGTGTGGGTTTGGTTTGCGAGGTCTGAGTTGAGTGATGGGTGTCTAGGAGTGCTTCAGCATGTGTTCCGGAGTATAGTTTGTGCTTTAGTTCTGAGCTGGTTATGGTGTGAGCTTAGACTGTGAAGTTCTGCGTTTGGGTGAGAATCTTGGCTGAGAGTTTTGAGTTGTGTGATGTGAGCCAATGGGTGCTTCAGTGTGTGTTTCAGAGGGTGTGTTGAGCTTTGGTTCTGAGTGGCTTGTGGTGTGGGTTCGAGAGATTTGTTTGGTTGGTCCTTTGTAGAAGGACGTCTTCTGAGAGAGTTGAGCATTCCTTCTGTGCCTCTAGGCTGAGCTTTAGAAGTCTTTAGTTATGTTCCTTCAGTTTGTCAGTCAGCAGCTGGTGTGACTACTGCCCTAATCCTTTAAGCTTTGCCTTCTGTGATCTTGTGTTTCGCTCATTCTGATAGTGAATCTACCTGTAAGGTTGTGTGTTAGCTCGAGCGGGGTAGAGCTTTTGAGATGAGTGGTCATCTTTTCTGTGCTTCTTGAACTTTCGTGCTTAGCCGTCAGAAATCATCTACTTTGCTTCTTCTGTCAGTGAGCCAGCTAGTAAACTCTGAGTGCTAGCTCTTTGGGGTTAGAGCCTCTGAAATGAGTGAGTGTTCTTCTTGCGCCTTTAGGCTAATCTTCTGTTGAGTTCCTTTGTTAGCCATTGAGTAGTGAGTTTTAGTGTTGTGCATATGCTTCCCGCTTAATCTTCTGTAACCATCTGCTTTGCCCCTTTATGTTAGTGAAATAGTCTGAGAGGTCTGTGGAATAGCTCGTGCAAAGTTAGAGCTTCTGGAAGTGTGAGAGTTCCTTTCATGCCTTTGTGTTGAGCTTTTCAATGATTCTTGTTTGGGTTCCTTTTGTCTGTGAGACAACCAGTGATTCAATGGGCTGGCCCGTGTAAGATAGAGCTCTGAGGTTGTGAGTGTTCCTTCGGTGCCCTAAAGTTAAGTGGTTAGGTAATCTTTTGCTTTGTTCCTTCTATTAGTGAGTCTGTTAGTATGCTTTGCAAGGCGCGTTTCTAAACTGTGTGGGTGCTTCTCTTGTGCTTTGAGACTAAGTGTTGGTAACCATTTAGTGTGCTCTTCTGTCAGTCAGTTAGCAGTGAGATGAGAGTGTTCCAGCTCCTTCAGGCCTAGCCTTCAGTAACCTTCTGCTTCGTTCTTTTGTTAGCGTTTGAGCCAGTAGGTTCGGTGTGTTAGCATGGGTATGATTAGTGATGTGGAGTGTGTTTCCTGTGCCTTAGTCTGAGATTGTGGGGACCTTCTGGTATGTTCCATGTCTGTTAGTCAGTGGTGAGTCTGGGTGTGGCTCCTGTGCTTTCAGGGTTAGTCCTTAGTTACCTTTGCTTCGTTCCTTCGGTCAGCAAGTCAGTTACCAAGTTCTGAGTGTTAGCTCTATGAGACGAGAGCGTTCCTTCCGTGCTCTAAGGTTTTGTGTCAGTAATATTCTGCTGCTTGTCCTTCTGTCAGTCTATCAGTTATAGGTTATGTTCTGAGTGTCAGCTCCCTGTGTGGTTGACCTTTCGATCTGTGAGTTTCTTTTTGCATGCCTTAGTGATTGTAGTATTCCTGCACTTGAAGTGCATCTGCTCGTATTCCGGGTTTTGTCGAATTTCGAGGACGAAATTCTTTTTAAGGGGGGTATAATGTTATGCCCCAGTTTTTTTTTATTTAATTTCGTTCTACTCTTATTTCGTTTCGGTTCCATAAAGGGAGGATAATAATATTCTTATTTTCATTCTAGTGGGATTATGTCATTTATGGCTGATTATCCAAAGTTAGAGGGAAGGTCCTTTTTTTTTTTTGCTATTAAGTAAATAAGTCGAAATTAAACTTCCTTTTTAATATACCTCTTTCTTATTTTCCTTCCCCCTTCATTTAGTTTCACGATCTTTCCCTCACGTCAGTTTCTAACCTTCCCCTCTCAACTCCCGCTCTGCGTGCATATCCCTTCTCCTTCTCTTTGCTTGTTCCTCTCAATTCTTCCTCTCTGTAAATCGATCAACTAGAGTGGGCAGCGTCGTTGGTGATTCGAGTCCGTCAATCTCGAGTTAGGAATTCTGAGGGGGGTTTCTGTTTCTCGTTCAAGTTCCTTGCTCCTCCTTCCGGTGTTGGTTCTTTTTGATGTGTTCGAGTGTTCGTGATTCTGAGCGAGGATTCGAGTGAAGCGGATTGTAGAGTCTACAGAGATGGCTTAGCGTCGGATGAGAGGTAAGTGAGGGATGGAATCGGGGTTGTCTGCTCACCCTCGGGGATTGCTTTTGATTTCTATTTTCGGACCTGTTCTAGGTGTGTTGCTTGTGTGATTTCTCCGCGTTTGTGTTGTTAATTGATTGGATAAACCCCTAGGGTACTGATTTACCATTCTGTGAGTTTTGTGTGAGTTTGGTATGTTTTGGATGATCTTCTGCGCGTTGGTTCGTTCTGAATTTCGACAGTTTCGCTCTGTCCGAACGTCTGTCCGAACTTGTAAGTTCGGACAGGTCATCGGGCGCGTTTTGTTTTTGAAGGTTTTGAAGTGTCCGAACATCGGTCCGGACATGTAAGTTCAGACCTGACGCGAGGACGAATTTTCATAAAAGTTTCGACATGTGTCCGAACTTGCAAGGTCGGACGCAAGTTCGGACACGATGGAAGTTTTGGTTTCTGACTCTCGGCCTCTGTCCGAACTTGCAAGGTCGGACGCAAGTTCGGACATGCCACTGTTTTGAGCATAACTTCTCTGTTTTAGCTCCGTTTTGAGTTCCATTTGCGGGGTTGGATTCCCCTATCTGTGTACAAGCTTCTTATGCTCTTTATATGCATTTCCATGCATTTAAGATCTGTTTTGTGAGCTTTTGGTTTTGGGACCTAGTTACTTTGCTTCTGAGCCTTGGATAGTCGGGTCTGGCTGTCCCGTAGCATGCTGCGCAGGAATTCCTTCTGTTTATACTCCTTAGGGTCTCCCTTAGGACGTTATTTGACCGACGGGTCTGTTAGCTGTCTCTACGGCTTCAGTTGTGGGATCCTCGGATCCATAGGACCTTATGTGAGTCCTTCTGTTGTGTTAGCTTGTTTCTAGCGTCCCACTCTTCCGTTTCTGATCTGAAAGTCCGACTGTGATTTGAAGTGACGTTCTGCTCTGCTTCTATTTTGTGCTTCCTTTCTGTCCGATTATATCGACTCCGCCTTCTTCTCTGTTTATAAATTATTCTTCTACTTCTGTTTTGAGTAGGCTTCCTTGAGGAAGTCTTCTGCTTGCTGGGCTGTTTAGCTCACCCCTTTACTTTGTTCCAGATTGAGCTCGTGGGATCTTCTCTCTCTTGTCCCTTGCTGGAGCTTCGTTTGTTTACGTTTTGTTGACTTTGTTTACTTTGCGTGTTGGACGCTTTAGAGTTGTGTAGCCTTCGGGCCTCTCTTTGTATTTGACTTATAAGTATTTAGATCTTGTGAACTCTTTTGGTATTTATACAAGTTTGTTATTTGGTTTTGGGATTCGTTTTGCTTAGAGCCTTGCGACGTTAGGTAGTAGACTCGCGGCGTGTAACGGCCCTAACTCGTAGGCCGGTTTTGGGGTCGTTACAAATTAAATGAGAGAGCCAAAAGTAAAAAAAAACAATAAAGTAAAAACTACTTTATCCCTTCTCTCTCTCCTCACTCACTCATTTCTCTACTCTCTCACCTCCCTCCTTCCTCACCCATCAATTTCTCCCTCCTCTCTCCTCTGGAATGGGCGAATTTGGAGCTCCAAGGAGAAGCTTCAATGGCTTCTCATCTTTCCATCCATGCTCCACCTTCATTTGAGCTCCAAAGGGAAAAATAACTACATATTTGTACTCCCCTCATCCTCCTCTACACTTCTCTCTTTTCAAAATCCAAAAATGAGGAAGTTCATCTCCATGGGTTTTCCCCATTCAAAGAGAAAATAGCACCAAAGGGTAGCTTGGAGTCTCCTCTCTTCATTAAGGTAAAAATCTCCATGAAAGAACTCATATTTCTCCATCCTTACTCATAACCGATTTTTACCTCTTTGTAACACTCCATTTTCTCTCTCTCCTTTGAGCATAATATCAACCTTGCAATGGTGGTGGATTCACCTTCTTGAACCAAGGGCTAAAACCCCTTCTAAAACACTCCAAAGGTAAACCCTAGAAATTTTGCTTTAAACATTTCATTGAACAAGCATTAATTTAAGGGTTAGTATATTAATTGTAATTGTTTGTGTTCATTGGGTGATGGGAATGGAGTTTGGAAAATCCATTCCCTACATAACCGATTTTGAGGCAAGAAAGGAAGAGAAGAAGTGGAAAAGAAAAGAGGAAATAAGAGCTTAAGGTAAGAGCTCTCTCTTGAAGGCTACATTTAATGCATTAGAGTAATGGGAATGGGTAAACCAATTTAAAGGACCCAAAATATTGTATTGGTATTGTAGTATTGGAATTTTGGGTATTTGTGAATTAGTATGTGAATTATAGGCCTTAGGGCCAAGTGTATAGTATATGTGTGTTGGTATTGTGGATTGAGAAAGTATTGAGGAATTTATATTTGTATGTGTGCTGGTAGGACCCTTGCAAGGGTGTGGCTAGATTAGGAATGAAATAAGTGAGATTGTGTATGTGTGGCTAAGTAAGAAAAGTAGATGAACTATGGCAAAATTTTGGTAGGAAGTATGTACTTAAGAATGACTTGGTGAATGTGAGAACCAAGGTATGTATTGGAGTTAGTAGAGATATTTAGTAACCATGGAATGGTAGTGTAGTATGAGGATATAAGGATGCAAAATCTGTAGCAAAGAGTGCAAGGATGCATTGGAGAAACTAGGAGAATTAAGTGTATTTGGAGGACTTAAGGTGAGTGTTTAATACTTTGAAAACAGATTTGAAATGGGTTCAGGAAATGTGAAGAACTAGAATGTCAAGTAATGTATTGTGAATGCTAGGAGTAGCATTAGTTGAGGGAGTAATGGAATGTAGAAGTTAGGTTGAAAATCTGTAGCATTAGAGGAAAGAGCAAAATCTGCAGCATTAGTGAGATACAAACTAGTATAAGTGCTGAAATGAAATGAGGAAAATTTGTGTAAGTTGAGTAGAAATTGAGTAGTAAGTATGGAGGATGAATTAAGGAGATTTAGAGCATCTAAATGAGTGGTAAACATGTAGGGAAGTATTGGTAAAGATTGGGGAAGCAATGGGTAAAGAAACCAACTGAAAACAGATTTTTAAACTGAAGTGCTGGGCCGGACCGGACTTGCGACCGGACTTGCAAGTTTGGTCGAGCCCAGACTCACAAAGACGGGAGCCTTCTGGAATGGACCGGACTTGTGACCGGACATGCAAGTTCGGTCGGACCAGAAAATTTTCCCATCTGAAACCTTCTGGAATAGACCGGACTTGCGACCGGACATGCAAGTTCGGTCGGACCAGAAAATTTTCCTGTCTGAAACCTTCTAGAATGGACCGGACTTGCGACCGGACCTGCAAGTTCGGTCGGACCAGAAGATTTTCCCGTAATGTGAGCTACTAGAATGGACCGAACTTGCGACCGGACTTGCAAGTTCGGTCGAGTCAAAAAAATAAAAAAAATAAAAAAATAAAAAAAAATAAAAATAAAAATATTTTTATTATATGGTTATACTAATCATATGTATGTATATATATATGCCTATACACATATATGCATATGTAAGTAGTAATACACCATTAATGAAGTAGTAATGGTAAGGAAATAAGTAAATGAGTAAGAAGGCGGGAATAAGAAGTAATGAGAAAAGAATGGGTTTAATAATCAAGTACGAATGTAAAGGAGTAGTAATTACACATTAGGAGTATTATTGAAAGAGTAAGTTGGATCATTGATCATACTACTTCATGTATGTATAGGAATCAAATAGTTGATCATCAAAGGACCCGGTAGTACGAAAACGACGGTGTATGGTATGATTTCTTCATGCCCTGTATCCTAATCTAGTTACCCCGATTTGTGTGCTTATTTGATCACCTAATAAGATAAATGCATGAATCGGACTATATTGCACTTACTTGTGCTTGTTTACATTGTTCTTGATATTTGACTTGAACAATAGTTTGTATAATTCGTGAAATATATGAATGATGATGAACTGTATTCGAATCTTGTAATGTACTTAAGTATTGTATTGTATTTCGTATGAATGTGTATTGAGCAATGTATTTGTGTATGTGGCTTGAGTGAATGACTTCTACTAATTCCTAACCACCTAACTCCTAACAAAAGTACTAAGTAAATTGGAATGAGTAGAAGTCCGATATAGCTTCGGCCACGCGTGAGGATGAGGAGACACAAGAGGTTGGATCCGATTCCTGGTTCTTAAACTGCTCCACGGCCCAAATCTCTTAAATGGGTAGCATCCTGGATTGGTGAACCAAGTAAAGCCTGGTGGTGGGACGGTGTAGTCCCTGCCCAGAGGTCATACCGACTTAACATGAGTAAGAGTAAGTAAGTAAGTATGGATTAGTAAGTATGTATGAGTATGAGTATGCATGCGTAAGTACTGTGGAACGAGTAAAAGAGTAATCTCCACCCGATTAACCCGGGTGGACCAACATGAGCTAACAAGGATGGTGTATTGTGTAAGTATTGCGTATGTATGTATATGAATTGGGTATTGCGGACCTCGGAAAGGTAAGAACGTATCTGATGGCTTGTATGGGTTACCATGTATGTATTGAAGTGTGTGTATTGATGTGTATGTATGTATTCCTTGCGTAATGTATTGTAATATTATGTATAAGAGCATGTATGCATGTATGTTGAATGAAATCAATGGCATGTATTCGACCAAGTGGTCGGCGTACCCTCACTAGTACGCGGGGTATGCGGTTATCATGCTCAGCGAAAGCTGACCCCCTTGGGGGAACGTTTTTAGTGTGCAGTTACCCGAAGAGGATATGGTCAAGGCACGAGACTGGTGACTACATTTGGATAGTTAGTAGTAGAATGTAGAGGTGTACTAAGTAGCACACCCCCCTACACCTAGGGAGAAAGTAGTTTGTGAGGAATGGGTAGTAGTTAGACTCTTAATGAGCATGTATGGAAATGAAAGGGGTATTCTACTTGTATAAGGATCTTAGTAAACTCGGTATATTAACATGTATTGAACTTATGGAGTATTGTATTGAATGAGAAGTTGTAATACCTAATTGGTAATTGTAGTGAAGCTTGTATTTGTGTAGCACTCGGATATTCCGGTCCATCAGACTGATGCTGTATGTAGAAGTAGTAGCCTTGTTAGTCACGTGGGTGACTAACGGCATTGTATCACCCACTATAGGAAAGTAAGTATCCGCTGTGTGATTCGGTAGCACGAGGAGATTGGACGGTAATGATTGTATTAATGGTAGGGGTGTTACAACTAATAATTCTTTAAAATCAACACCATATAACTTATGTAATCAACTACAATTTTATTACAATCACTGGCGTTCTCCCTCATGCAGGAGGCCCCCATGCCCCTTTGCTTGGTGTCGCTTCTTCTTCCTCATCTTATAGGCTGATCTCTGTGAGCCTCGATTTTTGAACCCAATCCTATGTTGATTCAGGTTGATTAGGATCTGGTCGGGTTCTAAGTCCACTTATAACCTAAGTTTAAAAACTATGTCATATAACAATTATTAAAACCTAATTTAGCTCACTGGAACCTAATTAGAGTCGCCACCTAATTTTAACCTAGATTAAATTAGGAAAGGGGAGTTATGGTTTGGGGGCCTGATATTCGACTTATTTAGGGCTCAAATTACTTTCATTACCCCTCCTAGGTCGTTTTTCCTCTACATAGTTTAATTAAGGCTTATTACAAAGTCGTTTTAACCTAAGTGCGTAAGTTTATGATTTTTTAGTATTTTTGATATTTTTGACAGAAAATTGAAGTGAGAATTGAAATTACCTAAACTAGGGTTTCGGAGGCAGAATTAGGTAAAATTTTGTTCCCGTCCGTAGCTATGGACCTAATGTCCGAACCCACTGACCCTAGTTAACCTAGTTATACAGAAAAGTCGAATAAAAAAGAAAACGAAATTTTGAAATGTCCAGGGCCACAGACAGGATGACCATGGGCCCGGACATGTACCGTTAAAACCCTAAAAATTTGAAAAATAAAATCCCGCCACCGTCCATGGGTGTCCGTGGTCCTGGACCATAGGTCTGAGGTCACGGACCACCCACAAACTGTAGGTTGTTGGTGATTCCCGGCAGTGTTTTAAGCTAACAAATTATGGGTCGGTAGCCTGAAAGATTCTAAACACGTTAGTAATCAAAAGTTTTCAATTTGAAGTCGAATTAATGACGAAACTTAGCAAGAAAGTTATTAAGCAGAAACGAAAAGAAACGACGATTCAGAAGCCGTAATAAGTCGGTTCGCACTGAAAATTCAACAAAATACTTATGAAGTCGATGTGAGTTAAGAAATCAAGTTTCCAACCTTATTTACCTTCGGGACTGAAATGAAACTTCACGACGGGATACTTCGAGAGCTCGGTCGGGAGGTTTCGGCTTGGGTTCATCACCAGCTTCTGACTATTGGTTATTGGTGATATTCTTCACTTTTGGTGCTGTTTTGGGGAAGGTTTGATGATGGATGATGTTGTGGGAGTTGGAAAGAGTGTTTTGGTGCTGATTTTGTGAGATTTCGAGGAATTTCGGGGCTCGGATGTGTAAAAAACGTGGGAGCTTGGAGACGGCTAGGTTTTTGATTGTATATGGTCTGGATTTCTGGTTTGATCAAGAGTTAAGGTCCCTTATATAGGCTTCCTTAAAGATAGAAAAAATCTGGTAAAAACCAAGATTTATCGATGTTTTAGCTCAACGGCTTCAAAAAGAATTTGACTATGAAATTTTATCTATGTAAAGGATGATATTTCTGATTTTCCAAGGAGGAATCGATTTTTTTTTATATTGGAATATTTTTAAATTCAATTTCTCGTCAGATTCAATCAGAAATTACTAGAAAATGATTAGAAATTCGAAAAATCAAAATTCCAAGCCATTATGCTTAAAATGTCATCCTATATCATGGGTTAAAATTTCAAAGCATTTCGAGTTGATTTAAGCCATTTTCGGAGGAGAGAGAAAGCTCATAGGGGGCTTAGGTGCCTTGAAAATTTATGAAAATGCCCCTGAAGATAACTAAGCTGTCCCTAGCACTCCGGAATGTGCTGGTCGAACTAGGAATCCTTGATACTTGACCAAACTACCCTATTAGTAGAGACTCTCTTCCGGGGGGTTAAAATTTAGGTATAACAGATTGCCCCCCGTCAACTAGGCTTTGTAATGGAAATGAATAGGCTAGTTGATGCTTGAGTGATACCCCAAAATTTTGGATCTTAAAAGACCCCGCATGTTGTTTAAAAACTGGCAAACTATGTCGAGTTGTTCTAAGGCGCTGACTACCTGGCAAGTTAAGAGATGTTAGAATGGTTAAGTGTTCAACTAGTGGGAGAAACATGCATTAAGGTGTTTTAAGATGTGAAAAGGGCTTAGGCAATGTTCTAGAGGATTTTATAATGCAAAAGAATGTTTAGGATACACCAAATTCATTTGGACTTGTGTTAGGATTTATGCAAACTTTGGTGAACAAGGAGAAAGTGTAAACTTGAAGATGGATTGCAAGAATGACATAAGGAGTAAGTTATGAGAATAGATGCTTGAGAGATGATGTTGTTGTGGTGAGGGAGTATTTTGGTATAAGTGATCATCTTAGGTATGAAACACCACTTGGAGACTAGGAGAAAACATTGTAAGTGTTAGGAATTTTGGGAAGAAATGAGTAAAGGTTTAAGGAATTAGAAAATGAGTTTTATGAGTGTTAAGGATGTCTTAAGGTGTGTTTGAAGTGCCCAAATGAGGATAGGGTGTACTAGGATATATGGGGTGAAGTTTGGAGTTAAATCAGAAATGGAAAACAAGGGTCTGGGGCAGACCGAACTTGCGACCGAACTTGCAAGGTCGGTCGAGCCCAGTTTACCCTGCGAGAATTGGCTTCTGGAATGGACCAACCTTGGGGACCGGACTTGCAAGGTCGGTCGGGCTTGTATTTTGTGTACGGATTAAGTTTCTGGAATCGACGAACATGGGACCGGACTTGGCAAGTTCGGTCGGGCTGAATTTTCAAAGGGAAGAAACTCTCGGGAATGGACCGAACATGCGACCGAACTTACAAGGTCGGTCGGAGTAGAAAATTTTGACGGAAATATGTTCTGGAATGTAATGAAGGTAGCCTAGGGTAAGTTAGACATTTAAACATGTCAAATAATCATGTTAAACACTTAGTAAATTTGAAGTTAAGTAAGTTAATTAACCGACATTCTTGAATCATGTATAGGAGTGACCTACGGTGGAAACAAATCGAGGCAAGGACCAAGGTATGGTTTTCTTGCAGTCTGTTGCCTACCGGTTTACACCGGCTTGTGTGTTGTATGTTTTTCTGTGTGTTTATGACGTTATAAGACTTAATCATGTAATGAGTTTACCGTTGTTCATATTATTGTGATGTTATGGTGTGACTCATTTCCCTTGTGAGTGTCTAACAAGACTTACCACCTGTTGTGTAATGTTTATTAAGTTCCACCGTGAACTTCTAACAAGTGCTAACTGGGAAGTGAGGAATCTGGTTGTCCGGTCATGCATGTAAGTTAAGAGTAGATATCTGAATCAGATTCGACTCTTATGTTGTTAAGATTGTTCTCCTTAATTTGGCATTCGATCTCCCGCTAGCTTCCTCCAAAGCTTACCTATTCTGACTTATGATCGGTTTAGTGGGAACATGTGTTTGTGTGGTGTGTTCGGGTCATTATATCCGAACCATATGTGACTTAAGTTACTCGTTCGAATAACAGAACGGTAATGAGTGTGTGTAACGAGCTTAACATGAGGGTGAACCACTCTCTAGGCTCTTATGTTGTTTAACCTTCTTGGTTTGTTGTTGTGGAAAGAGTATCCACTGTGTATGTGATGTTGTGCTATGCACTATTGATGCTATGCCATATATTATGTTATGTTATGTTATGTATAAAATGAATGCCATGTTACCATGACAATTAGTTGCACGTATCCCGGTAGCCGATGGGCTGCGCGTTTACCATACCAGCCAAGGGTTGCTGACCCCCTCGGGGGCTCCATATTTTTACTGCAGGATGAGGATCGAGGAAGTAGAGTGGTTGTAGGATCTAGGCTGCAGTTGTACTCTGGTTTATTTTGGATGTTGAGCCCGGGATGCGTCTGTGCTCCCGTGGCATTATATTTTGATCCGTTGAAACTACTATGGCGGTATATTGGCAGTTACTGTGAAGGAATGTAATTAAATACTCGGTATTGTATATGATGTATTTATGGTTTAGTTCTATGCTCGGGAGTCTGATCATCAGACCGGTACTCTTGTATTTATTCTGTCTTGTTAACCACGTGGGTGGTTGACGGCGTTGTAGCACCGAAGCGTTTAGTTAATGTTTAGTTGTTTAATTCCGCTGCGATTTCAATTAGTTGTGAAGTCCGTTGTAGGGGTGTTACAAAAAGTGGTATCAGAGCGAAGTATCGCTCTGATGACTAGAATACCGAGTTAGGAAACCTAATTACAGTTACCTAAGTGAGCAGTTATGGAAAGGTTAACCACTAACCAAGTGTGGAGATACCTTGTTGTCGGGAAACGTTTCAACCGTTGGAACCGATAAGTGTGTAAGCATAATGCTAATAATGTTCGTGTGAATTCAGATGTCAGGTAGACCGAGAGGTAGAGGCCGCGGAAGCGGTACTGGAGATACGGATGACTAGGGCGAGAATACTACGGCTCAGGTTATGGCCGAAGCTGTAGCGGCCGCCGTAGCCCAAATGGTTCCACAACTAGTAGCTGCAATTCAGCAGGGGCAACATCCCGAAGTTCAACCACCACTGCCACTGCCACGAGAGACCAACTGGGTCAAGGCATTGGTAGATCTTAGACCCCCTTCGTTTCATGGGGAGACCGACCCACGTAAGCTGGAGGCGTACATCTCTGAGTTGGAGACCGCCTACGAGACCTTGGATGTGCCTGCTGGGGCCAAGGTCCGTCTTGCCCCTTACTACCTAAAGGGTTCGGCACAGAGTTGGTGGAAGCTTGTGAGAGAGGACTGGATGGCGGATCCTCAGTTTGGATGGAGGGAGTACACGGCTCTACTGCGAGCCAAATACTACCCTGTGCATGTTCAAGAGGCCAAGCGCCTGGAGCTGGATAGTCTGAGGCAGGGGGACAAGGTGTCGGTTGATGAGTACTACACTACATTCACCGGCCTTATCCACCTGTTACCGGACCTGGGATACTCGAACCGGGTGCTGGTAAACCGTTTCTACAACGGTCTCAGCCACCGTCTTCGCTATGGGATGGGGCCAGCTGTTATACCCAAATTTTTTACCCCATTTGAGGGAAAAGGGGTGTTTCTAGGTCTTTGAGGGGATAAGGTTCATATATGATCAATGATAGCATGAAAACTGAGATAGGTGGTATGATTGACATGAAATTATATTGGCATAAGGGTAGAGAAGAGGGAGGAGATACAAGAGGTCAATGGTTCGAGTCTATTTAATGACAAGCCGATTTTGTAGTTTTTGTTTTCTGCTTGATCCTTCTCTTTCTTTTCTTCTTTTATTTATAATTTTCAAAATTAGATTCTATTTGTGAAAAAGCCAAAAAAAATGTTTCTTTCTATTTTCATTGATAGTTTATTTTCTTTCAAAAAAAAATCCAAAACAAAAAAAAAAATCTTTTGAAACGAGCTTTAATAAAAAACAAACAAAAATTATATTCGCATTGATTATCCATTCTTTTTTTTCTAGATAATTCTTATTGTTATTTTTCATCCTTATCCCTTTTTTATTCTCTTAATTCAAATACAATAAAAAAACAAAAAATCATTTCTATTTTACTAGTAGTTTATTTGTTAACAAAACAATGTTCTTCGAAATTCCCTCATTTTTTTTGTTTGTTAGGTGACTTTGAAATTTTTACTCATTTATAGTTTAGTTTTTTTAGGTTTTCTTTTAGATACGTTTTTATTTTTGTTTTCATTTTTATCTCTCACTTCCTATTAACTAGTTTGTTTATTTTCAAATTTGTAAAGTTTGTTAAGTTGTTGAGATTCTCGAGCCTCTTATTGATCTACCTTTCCTCCATATAATCACTCCATACTCTTGTTATGAGGGGGACACGGTTGATACAACGCTTATTACACACATATACGGAGAGCGTAGTCATTCAAACTTGTTGCCGATAAAGACCCATCTTAAGGGTATCCTCTTGCATTACCGATGAGGAAATTTGCTGGAACTTACTTGCAATGTCGATAATATTGATGGTCATCACCACCTCACCAGTCAAGCCACTCTTTGTCCAAGCTTAGACCGTGCCCGTTTCTTCATACAGAATCGGCTTCACCCACCATCATCAA